>CM060916.1:372970996-373589246 GCA_030737875.1 Allium sativum | reverse complement strand
CTTGCACCGTCTTCGTATCTTCGACTTCTAACCATCGACCAATTATTTGAAATAAGAATTAACTCGGCCTCTTCAAATAATTCACGTATATTTTAGAATTTCAAATCAATTCATTTCAATGGTTAAATTATCTGACATCCATAATTTAGTTTATTAATGTAATTTTCATGTCAAACACATTCAACCATCAAATATCCTATAAACCGAGTAAATTCAGTTTATTTCCATTACATATTGTCTATATTATTTTATAACGATTTATCGCTATTTTTATTTATTTAAATATGGCCAATTTATTCAAACGACGCTTCAGGCCATAACGCGACCATGGCGCTATTTTTCTCCAAATTTGATTTACACATATCTGAAAATCTGACCGTTGGATCTTTACAAATTTTATATCATTGGAAAGATCTTTTTAAAACGAATCCAACGGTTCTAGTTTTGGGAAAATCCGACGGTCGAATCTCCCGGTACATTCGTTTAAAGTTATGATTTCAAAATACGAACTGCAGTGTCATTATTCGATTTATTTTAATTATATATATATATATAATCCATTCTGGCACTGTTTTCATTCATATTTGAATTAAACATTCCAGACAATCCAACCATTGGATCTTTGCAAAGTTGGTGTCGTTGGAAAGATATTTCCAAAGCGAACCCAACGGTTTCGGTTTCGGGAAAATCCGACGATCGGATATCCCGGTACGATCATTTGAAATTACGGTTTCAAAATACGAATTGCAGCTTCGTTATTCGATTTATTTTAATTATATTTATATATATAAATATAATCTATTCTTCGATTTCAAAAACCATTTCAACTCATATAGGTGATGAAAATGATATTTTTATCCAACAGATATTTATTTCAACACATGACTATTTTTAACAATTCATATATATAGTAAAAATGTGATTTTTATTGTCAAGAAAATTTATTTCAAACACGATTATTTTATATACTTCATACATACAATCAAAATGTTATTTTTATCGCACAATCTATTTTATTTCATACATTCTATAAAATTGTTATTTTTATCATTCAAACCATTTTTATTCCATACATTCTGTGAAAATGTTATTTTTATCATTTAAACCATTTTCATTTCATACATTCGATAAAAATGTTATTTTTATCATTCAAACCGTTTTATTTCAAAGATGAATATTTTTCTAACACATGAATATATTTCAATACATGAATATAAATCAAACACAAGAATATTTCAGAAAATTTCGGCAGCATAATGGCAGGGTAGTTAAAACCGGCACCGTCCCGAGTACGACTCCTCGCTCTACCTTAAAGCCTGACAGCTTTTGACAATGGGGATTTCAATATCTAGTTCGTACGCAGACGAATTTTCCCATAACTAATCCAATTGGGATTTCAACCATAATCAATCATATCAAATCGACCATTCGTAGTATTCACCAAATTTCACATCAACCAAATCAAACAATCACAACCAATATATATCGTCCGTGGTCTGTGGACGAGGGGAGTGTGTGTATATATATATATATATATGTATATAAATATATTTCGATTTCATTTCAATATCATTTTAATTCCATTCATCGCATATATGATTTTTACAACGCATATATAACTTATACATCGCACATACAACTTATACAACGCTTATACAAGAGGTGTACGAGGCTTAGAAAAATATCCGGTCTCTTCTAGAATGTAGAAGACGTCCACACGAGTCCAATGACTCTTGTTTCACTTTCAGAAGAGGTTTGGAACTAGGTTTGCATTTATCTTCCAATTTGCTGCGCTATAGGAGGATCGGCCAATGCCATGTCGAAGAGGGAGGAGAGGCACCTCCGCGCGTGGTGGTGGGGTCCACTTCGGTGCACCAGGATAGCGGTGGCGGAGGTATGAAGTTCGGGACTTCCCGAGCTCGATTCGAACGCTACAGGCCACGAAAAATTCCAATCTTTATATGGATGTGAAGATCGTGAGGAGCACTACAAAATTCTCCAAAGGGTCATGGGTTTCTATTGAGTGGATTTGAAGAAAAGGAGGAGAGAAGGAGGGGAGCACTTCCTTCATTTGCGATTTAGAAATTACGGGGGTAGAGAAAGTGATTGGTCGGTGGATTTTATATTTTATTTTTAATTTATTCAAATCTGAAAATATCCTTCAATCCATACGAGCTCCAATTCAAACCCAATGACTGTCGCCCATTGCTAAATACCCCCATTCCGAACACAACGGAATATGTTTCGTAAGCCTATTCGACTGTTTCAGTCGGTTTTTCTTCAAATCAAAATATAAAACATTCAATATTTGATTTGAACATACATTTCAATTTGCCGGGGCCACATACTGATCCCAAAATTCCAGAAAAATAAATCTAGCTATGTTTTGACGATACAGTGCCAAAAAAACTAGTTTCATCGAATTTGGAAACCGTTTGAAAAATGGCCATTTTCTGGTCGATCCAAATTGACTGAAATCAACCAAACCCATTTTCCTTTGCCACGCTCACATATTAACTCCAAAAATTATGGAATTTGAAACCTAGCAATAATTTGACATCCTGGATCCAACAAAAGTGGTTTCGTCGAAAACGGAGGTCGTTTCAAAATGTCTATTTTCAAGGGCTATATAAACTCCATAGCGACCTTTCTGAAAATTCATCTGGCCATAACTTTTCATTCCCACTATGAAATCTCGATTTTTCAGATTCGTTAGAAAGATATTCATAAAAAGATTTAAATATTTTTGGTTTCACTAAAATCCATTTTATTTTGCACCCAGTACAGTCAGTCAAAATTCGAATTCAAATTTTCAAACTACCGAGCCATTTCAGGCCTTGTTTTATAATTAAAATAAATATATTCGCTATAACTTCGATCAAAACAAATTTTTGGTCGTTATTATTTAAAATAATTTATTTTAAATATTCAAAATCCACTAAAATAGCCAAATTAAAAATTTTAAATTGGTTCAGATTTTCCGGGTTGTTATACGGATACAGAGCTTTCCGAATATAGCTCCAGCTGCAAATCCAGGATCCTGGGAATATAATGTCTGCAAAACTAAAACTAAAAGTTGCCCGTGTGGAAAATATGGGCACCCAGAGTTTAAGTTAAAACAATAAACTCCAGGTCAGTCATGGGACTGGTGTGAGAAATAAAACAGTTATTAACTTTTTTAATTTTAAACTTGGGGAAATCATGGGACACGCCATATGAAACGAAACGGGTTTACTTCACATGAACCTCAATTTAAAATAAAACAGCGCAATGCTTTTTGAAAAAATAAAGCTATTATAAGACTCAGGTCCCATCACACAATGCAACGCAAGCCGGAGGATGGAGTTTTCCCTTATAATAGCCAAACATGCTTGGTATGTATAAAATAAATCATTTTGATATTATAAGTGCATAGTGTTTAAAAACAACTTCAAATATAAATGTATCAATCATAGACGGCATGGGTACCATATATCATGTCGCCATACTAGTTCTACAATCAAAACCGCATGATGTCATATTGGAAGTTGGATTTCATCTATGAACCAAGGCAAGGGATTATCCTTACCGAATTCGAGACAATCTTGCCCATGCCTCAGGCTTCTGTCGCAACTGCACCTAGGAGCCACAGGGCCGGTCCACACATACTTTAGTGGATTAGTAATTACTGAACAATACGTTTCCCTGTCCTATGGGGCATAAAATCTGAGCCACTATGGACTCAATATTCGAGGTACCTCGCTTTCCAACAACCACATAAGTAAAATGTATGGGCTCCATACCATAACACCACTCCTAGTTAGAAAGAAACGCATGTTCTCCCTGGATCCTTCTCCCGTTTCTGGTTCATACTGGGGTGTGAGGCTCGCTAAGTAACGCTATACACATAGCTATGCTAATTAAAGCAGTGTTTCGATCATCATCCGCAAGACTCTACTTTTCAACAAAAGTCTTGATCATTTGCATCTTAGCATGCCATGCTGAAAATTCATGCCATACGATTGATATCTATCGATATATAGCCTCTAAGCTCGTACGTCTCAGAGAAGGGTGTTAAGCAAGAGAATGAATTCTCCACCACCAAACAGATATATATTTAATAGAAATCAATGAATACAGAATGAAATCCAAGGTCAGACACACATCCATGTACAAGTCTGTTCTGGGTCTGAACGAAACCGTAGGCACCTTATTCCTCGTCCCATATGTGTAATACAGGAGAGAGGTCCTCACATATCCGTCAATCTCCAAGTATGTCTGGACGATCACCACTTCTTACCTTGTGTTGGGTGAACAACCCAATCAAGACATCAGTAATCATCCAAACGATGTGAAGAACTTCGGTCTTTAACCATCGTCTTCATCGCCGATTTTTAGTCGTCATAGTAATTATTCAGAATGGGTTAAACCCAGTCTTTTCGAATAACTCACGTATTCTATAATCAAGTGCTATAAAAACACATCATACGCCTCATTCCAATTCAGAATATTCTTTTATTAAAATATTCACATTTTAAGGGAAAGGTTCCATTAATTTTTATCAAAGATAAATTCGTTTAAATTTATTCTTTAATCTTCCTCTGTATATATTTCAAAAGATTTTATTAACTAGTCGGGATTATCGAACCTTACCGCAGTAAACATTTATTATGTATTATCCCAATCCCAACCTATTCATCCCATGGAGCAAAACAGGTAATACTCCATATCTAACACCCATGGTGTTATCGGTAAATTTTAATTACCATTTCACGTTCAAATCTAATTAAAGATTTAACTATCGCCTAGAGTAAAACTGGTGTTACTCCATTTTTAATCATTTCAAGAATTCGATAAATTTAATTATCTCACTCCCATTTCAATCTAATTAAAATTTATTAAAACTCCAATTTGGTTTTAATATCAAAAATCATTACTTTATGATTATTCAACTTTAAGAAATTAATCTTATCTTTAACTTATCTTATCTTAACTGGGTTAAAGAACTAATGTCGTTTAAAACACAGTTCACGATAAACCTAAAATCATCTTCCATCAAAATGGAATCTACGCGGAAATCATAACAGCACATAATCAATATAAATTCCTGTGTCAGACTAATAATATAAATGGAATAAGGGCAAAGCCTTTTAAATTCCATATATAGTAATGGTCTTCATTCACAGAAGCTCATCTCGATTATTACCAAATCGAATTCCATTTAATTCCAATTTCTTTTATTAAATTAGAAAACTTTACCTTGGAAAATTTCCATTTAAATCTTAATAAAAGATTTATAAATTCCATATTATATTCTCACTATTAATCGGGTTAAAGAACAAATGTCGTTAAAAACACAGTTCACAATAAACCCAATCACATTTCATTTTATTCCAATTACTAAATACAATTGGAAACTCTAATAATCTTAATTTAAAAATTTATTATTTTCATACAGGGATTAAGAACAGTGTTATTTAAGACACCATTCACGACAAACCCAAAATCCAATTCTTTTATTCAATCCCAATTAAATATTAATTAATTGGAAATTTTCACCAAATCCTAACTAAAGGATTTATTCTTTTCTCAACTGGGTTTAAGAACAGTGTTATCGAACACACCATTCACAACAAACCCAAAATCTAATTTGACATTAAATAAAAAGCTCTGAATAGAAATTATATCAGCTTATATTCAATATCAAATTCTGAGATCAACAAATATCGTATTGGGAATAACGATATTTATATCTTCCAAATTCCTCAACAATATCTGTATAATCACGGAATCCAATATCGAAATATCCCGAAGATAATTTCCATTCTAATTCATACTTTGGAAAATTCTGGTTATGTTAAAACCATTTACAAATCCAATTTATTTATTTATTTAAAAACATTGGATTATTATTCTAGTTAATAACTAGTTCATTTTGATAAAAAATTATTTTTATCTTTACAAATTGGAATTTTTCATCCAAATCCTTTTCTAATCATTTATTATGATTTTACACAAATTATTACTATTTTTAATAATTTTATAAGGTCCGTACACAAATTAAATATTATTATTCTAGTTAATTCCAAATTTAGCCGTTAGGTTTCATATCTCTTATATTCATTGGAAAGCTCTTTTCGATACAAACCCATTGGTTCCAGTTTTAGGAGAATCCAACGGTCGGATCTCCCATTACGTCCATTTGAAGTTAATGGTTGAAATTCGCGAGCGGTCGCTAGGCGGCGCGTTCTATTCAGGCCATTAAATATACATAATATATTATATTATATATTATTTCGTCGATTTCCATTTAAAACCCATTTTATAATTCATTTATAAATTCATTTTAAATTGATTACAACTTCATTTTCAATTTTAAATCAAAATTGAATATTCTATATCTTTATCTTATCAAAATAATAATATTTTCAAAATATTAAATTTTGAAATCACTTTTTTTCGATATTCAATATAAAGTGAATAAAATCGACTGATAAACACGAGCAGGTTAAAATGACATTTCTATACTTAACCCGACTTCATTTTTTTATATTTTTGTGTCCATCCAAAAACAGACATCAAAATCATCGTTTTATTCTTCACTGAATGCTATTTTAAAATATTCGTTATTTTAAAATATTCTTTATTTTAAAATATTCTTTATTTCAAAAATTTATTTATTTAAAAATATTCTTTATTTCTGAATCGGAATGCGACTCGATGAATTACCATATAATTTCAGTTATATGGATTTCATACATCGCATGTATTCAACAATGATGATAAATAATCATTAAACAGTCCATTCACATCTAGAGTGAAATTTATAACTGTGTGAGCATTAAAATTAAAAAATAACGCTCATCACAGCCTGTCAATCTGTCGATTGTCATAAAATTAAATATTGGGACTAGTGCATGTCAAATATCATCCCAATACCCGTGTGGGGTTTTCAAACAACAACAGTTTATTTAAATAAATCGTTGGTTAATAAATTTAACCAATTCTAATTTGGTGTGAATTATTTTTCTAATTAGCCAATTTTTCATTGTTTAAATTATAAATGGATATTTGTAATTTAATTTCAACTACCACATTAATGTTAACATTTTTTTTAATACGTTCAACATTTCGACATCACAAACAACACACAATACAGTCCAAACAAACAATCACGGTTTGTACAATAAATAGTGTCGTGTGCTGTTAAGCACCATCTGCATCCCAGTATATATTTAACTGTAAAGTAATTAGAGTGAGAAGGAGTTCTCACCTTTGGTTTCCACTCCATCATTCTTGGAATAGTTTGGATTTTGTTCGCTTCCATCGCAATATGTTTCATGCGATTTATATTAAAAATCACATTTTTAAACAACGATATTTATAAATAGAAATCACATTTTTATTTCAATGCTATCTATATAAAAATGCTATTTTTATATTTTAAAAATCACATTTCTACAACGAAGATATTTACAATTTTTTTTTATATTTTTACAATGATGTTTATACTTTAAAAAAAATCATATTTTTACTGTGGTATCTATATAAAATCTCATTTTTATTCTGTGCTATTTTATTTTTAAAAATCACATTTTTATATCGATGTTCTTACAATTTTAAAACTGAAAATAAAACAATGTTAATTCATGTTTTTTTTCAAATCACATTTTTAAATCATTGCTATTTCATATATTTAAAAATCCTATTTTTAAATCAAAGCTATATGCAGAGAAATCATATTTTTATATCGCTATCTTTATATAGAAAATCATATTTTTATTTAAGTTATGTATATATTAAAATCATATTTTTATATTGCTATTTCTATTTTAAAAACAATGCTAATTTTATTTTAAAAACAAAACTATTTTTATTTTAAAAACAAAGCTATTTTTATTTTTTTATTCCTTGTTTTCCATGTTTAAAAATCTAAAAATAAATCAATGTTATTTATTTAAAAAAAACATATTTTTATGACAATTGTTCACATTTCAAATTTATATAAACTAATTAAATAATTAAGTTCTAATTACGTTGATTAGTCGAATTAATCACTTTGCTTAAGAAAAATATATGGGCCGCCTGTTTCATCTTCATCGAGCTCCAGGTCTTCACGTCGCCGCTGCTCCTTCTCAAGGCCGCCGGATCCAGCTTAGATCAACCATTGTCGAAGCCCCTTGCTTCCCCCTGCCGCCGCTAGTGGTGGTTCAAAACCCGAGCCCCTCATGCGCCAGAAAGTTGGTGCGAACGACGCACCTTCATCCCCAAAATTCGAATGCAGCAGTTCATGAAAACCGGTCATGGCCGTATGGAATCAAAGACCATTGAAAGCTCTTCGGTTTTTGTATTAAGAATTTCGAATATTATTGTTTGGATGAAATGAATTAGAAGAAAGAAATTTAGACAACATCGACCATTCATTTCTTTAGAGCGGCGGCTGTAGAAGTAAATGGGAATTAGGGTTAGGGTTCAAACCATATATATTATATTTTAATAATATTTTATTATTTAATTCCAAAAATAACTCGTTTGTTGTCACGATCTCCAAAGAATCCCAACGACTGTCGCTGTTAGCTAAATACCCACATTCCGAACACAATGGGATATGTTTCGTAAGCCAATTCGACTATTTCGATCAGTTTCCATCAAAATTAAAATGTAAATCAATATATATTAAATTTAAACACACATTTTAATTTACCGGGGCCACATACTAACACCAAAAATTCCAGAAAAATAAATCTGGCTATGTTTTTACGATACGGTCGTAACAAAAATAATTTCATTGAATTTGAGTCCGTTTGAAAAATTCCCATTTTCTGGTCAATCCAATTCAACTGAAATTAATAAAACACGTTTTCTTTTGCCATGCTCACATATTAATTCCAAAAATTATGAAAATTTGAATCTAGCAATAATTTGACATTCCGGATCCAAAAAAAGTGATTTCATTAAAAACGGAGGTCATTTGCAAAATGACTATTTTTAAGGGCTATATGTTATGTTAAAATATATATAAATTCCATAGCGACTATTTTAAATTTTAAACTGGACATAACTTTTAATTTATAAAGTGAAATCTACATTTTTCACATTCGTTAGAAAGATATTATTAAACAGATTCAAATATTTCTAGTTTAACTGAAATCCGATTTATTTTGAATATTTCTAGTTTAACTGAAATCCGATTTATTTTGAATTCTGTACATTCGTTTAAAGTTTAAAATTGAATTTCAAACTACCGCTCCATTTCAGGCTCTATTTATAATTAAAATAAATTTATACATTTTAACTTCTTTTAAAATAAGTTTTTAATTTCTAATATTTAAAATAAATCATTTTAAATATTCAAATCCATTAAAATAGCTAAAATAAAAATTTTAAATTGGTTCTGAAATTCTGGTTTGTTACACCTGACGCGCCCTTAACAGAAGGGGAGGAGGTTGGAGCTTAGGAGGAAGTAAGTTTTTGTGCTTTTATTGGTTGATTACAACACGAATTTTGTTCTAAGTATTTATTTATTTTTACCCTTTCCAGTAGTTGTAGTTATGTAATGTTAGTCATCGTTACGCTTAGATTTGGGTTGCTCGAGACTTCACTCTTGACGAACTCAAGTCGTGTGAAGTTCAAATGTGTTGCCTTCACTCCAAAAAAATCCTTTCGGTCGTTAGTCTCGATTCATGCGAAGTCCGAGTGTGGTAGCTCCACTCTTGGGACCTTCTTTTGGTCATTGATCCCAAATCGTGAGGAGATGATAGATAGATTTAGTTGGTTCATCCTTTATACTCTCTCGTTGGTTTGTTCGGGTTAAAGTCGAAGGCACGTTGGTTCTTCAGTTTATACTCAAATCCAAACTTTGAGGATCAGAGTTGGCCATGTGAGTGGCCAGTATCACACTCACTTTGGCTGGTGAGCTGCCCCCAAGTCCGAAGACTAATTAAGGGTGAGGATTTGGACACTTAAGTCAGAAGTATCTCGAGTTGTTTGTACTCGGCCTCATTGTTGGTTCGTGGCTCGAGTTAACTTGTGGTGGATCGGGTCAATCCTACAAGGTCAGAGTCTAGGAATAGACTTGGAGCGGTCAGTCGTGTCAGCAACCCAAATAACATGTTGAATAAAGCATGCGATCAAACTATTCTTTGAAAGTTAACAACAAGGTTTACATGGAATGAAACATTCAAGCAGGATGAAATAAGCATTGTGCATCGCTGATCTGAGCCACTTATTTCTATTGCAATATTGCTAAGTTAAAAAGTTGTTCCCTCAGGTTCTAGTCCATAATCAGGGTCCCCATTAGTTGTTGTTCTTGGTGTGCATTGGACGACTCAGGTACCTCATTTAGAGGATTTTGTTTGTACTGCTCAAGTTTTTTCTAGCGGAGGAGCTTTTCAATAGCGTCCCTCGATGGGGACAGTCAATTGTGTCATGGTCAAACATTTCGTGGTAAATGTACTCGAGGGAGTTATTGAGTGGAGTGTAATTGTCGGATGAATCATGACTATCTCCAATGTTTTGGGCTTGAGAAAGTTTGCTCGAAACGTCAGGACCAGAGTCATCAGAGCTTTCTCCAATCTTTTTAGCAAGGACACTGCTTGGCACAATACCTTATTGTGGGTTATTAGGATGACCAATTCGAGTAGCACGATTCCTACGTGCCACCTTTTGGCATAGAAATTGGTTGGCTTTCTCATATAAAGCTTCCAAGTTTTTTTTGCTTTTTTATGTCGATTCATGCCACGAACTCTGAGTCACGGAACACGTCCTATGCAAGTTAGATAAGGACGACATGGGGCCCTGGATCTTTGACTTCTACCAAGGCATTGTTGAACCTCTTCAGGTAGCTTTTCAAGGTTTCCTTTGATCCTTGGTAGATGTTGGATATAGTCGGGATATCTTTAGACTTGGTCACGTGCAAACTAAATTGTTTGACGAATTCCCATGCGAGTTTGTTAAAGGTTGAAATGGTTCTCGGTGGTAGTCGAGTGAACCATAACAAAGTCATGCCTTCAAGAAAGGCGGGGAAGCACTTGCACTTCGCATTATCTATGGAGCGGGTGGAATCCACGTGTCATTCATAAAGATTCAGGAAGTTTCGTGGATCTATCTTCCCCAAGTAAACCTTTATTTGTGGCATGTTTTAGCATCTAGGCCATGCAGCGTTCAAGACATGTTCTTTAAATGGGTTACATCTTGCACTAGCTTTCCAGTTGTCATTGACGTGTCCCCTGGTCTCTCGCATGATCCAATGGACCATGTTGGTGAGTACCGAAGTTCTAGTATTCACTTAATTCCATCGAAATCTAACTCTTGGGTGTGCAGCCTAGGATGCCTCCTTAGATTGACATCTTCGTTGTCATGAGATTTATCAACATCCATTCTTTGATTTTGTGGAGGCTGATGAAAAGTAACTTGGGCCTGGTTTGTTGCTTGAAGCATAGGTGCCAAGTACTTTGCTGTGACAGGCTGGGCTTGTGTAGTAGGGGTTGAGCACTAGTCCCTTGGTTGAGACCAGACCCTAACTGTTAACGATCATGTTGATGTATTTCCTCTCTAATAGTGGTTCCGACACCATCACGTTTGATTCTTCTCTACTGGCTTTGACTACAATAAAGGGAGCCAGATGATGAATTCTCGGAGACAAGGTTTGGAAGAGGTTAAGTGATCTTATTCGTATGATGGCATGTGATGTCTCATTGAGCGTTCTCATGAAGTTGTTGCATTAACTCAAGGTTCTACTTGATTTTCTCGTCAAGTTGCCTTTGATTTTCCTCCAGCTTTCTTGTGATCTCAATCATATGGGCTTGGGTAACCAGAGCCTCATGATCAAAAGGTGTAGCCACATTGACGGTGGTTAAGCATTAGAAAGATGTTGCTACATGGCTGCCTCTTGGTCGGGATTGGAAGGTCCAATAATGATGGATTTTCCCTTCTTCACCATTAGTTTTAAGCTTGGTGGTTAGATCTACCAAGATCCGAGTATATTTACAAACTCAGATGGAAGAATGATAGAAACAAGTTAGCTTTTCTTGCTTTTCCCCTTACTAGCGCGCCAAAATGTTGATGCGCAAAAGTTGGCACAACACCCAAAGAATTATACGAAAGAAAACAAAACGAAAATGAGAGAATATGTCGAGGGAAAGCAAGAGAACAGTCACACAACACTTTATAGTAGTTCGACCATTGTTAGACAACATCCACTTTTGAGTTTTAGCACTTGTTAATGAATTTTACAAATTACAACCCTGGATTGGTATTAGTCGTGGGAGCGCAAAGGCGGGATCAGTATTACTCCTGGAGGTACAAGTACTGATCCCAAGTGCCAAAAGTCCAAGAACCTCTATTATAGCTACGGTATAGGGTATTTATAAGCGAAAGTCTGGAGGGAAGCTGGTGAGTAGCGGGAATCACGACCCAAAAGGGCCCAGGACCCAAAAATGTATTAATAGGGATCGATACAGAACCCAAGATTAGTGCCGATTCCCAACGACTTTGTTAAGTGTTTGGGGACTTGAATTGGTGGTGTTGCTTCTTTTGGCTTCCTTTGTCTTATGGTAGAATTTGGTGGTATTTCGACTTATAGATCGAAAGTAGGAACACTTGAAGTTGAAATGAGTTGTTGAATTCCGAAATTCGTACTGATCCTTTATGTATTGCAGAGTTATATTTATGCTGGAAGCATTGAGATAGATTTGGTGATGTGGGGAGTCTTACCGATCCCCAATGCCTTTGGCTAGTTTATAGTGTTGTTTGGAGTATGGAGATTCATACCGATCCTGGAGTGGGATTCCTGTTGATTCCCAAACACTTGTGCAATTGGGAGATGTTTTGATGAGCTGAGATAATCGTACCTACACGACTCGACATCTAGGTGTTTAAGTGGCACTTCCGAGTCATTCAGCCCTGCGATGGTCCATAGTTGCAATCTGGATGAAAGCCGAAACAAAAGGCCGGATAATAGGTGGTTTGGGAATTGCATAATTATTTGTGCATCGTAGGCTCCATGAGTCCTGTTTGTGAATATGAGAACTATGTTGGCTTGTTCCCATCTAATTGGGTAGCAAATTAGATAGGGGTATGTAGGCAGTCACAAGTGGTAGTGATGCATCCTTGAAAATAACATAACACTTTTTGGTTTATTGTTTTTATTTATCTTGTGATGTTGTATCTTTCCTGCTTACTATATTAATCATATATATATTACTAAGTTTATATTTGATTATAATTTCAAATATTCCATATTTGACTTGTTTTTTGTGTTTGCACGAATGGCTATTATTGTCTATCACATCTGAGTTGTGCAGCGATAGATTTATTTATTTATGTTTTCTTGTAATATAGCACATCTAGTGTATTAAAAGATCTATGATAGTTTGTATATAAAAATTGTATCATATACATTTAAAAATGTCGAATATTTATCAAATATTATATAATAAATTAGTAAATTTCATTAGTAGTTTTAAAACGAAGTATATTTCAGTTATTTTGACAGCTTTGAAATTCATGGTTGTTTCATTTGGTATCAAAGCTTAGGTTAGCTGCTTAAGCAAAATTTGTTTAAGTTAGTAGGAAATTTAAAATGAGACTATCTTAGTTTGATAAGTAAAAATGAATAGGCTAATGCACTGTACCACTGACCAGAGATATGTGTTGAATTTTTTTTATATGCTTAACTTAATTAACTTGATTGTTTGCATTGGTTATGTTTTCTTGTTCTTGTATTTTCAAGGAAGAAATTCTTTCAAGATGGAAGAATGAAGTAATCTTCTTTTATGAATCTTCAAATTTTAATGTAAATATAATAAATTATAGGTTTTAAATTTATACAAGATTTTTATAACATATTTTTAATTTAATATATAGAATTTTCCAATGATTAGTAATTTGGAAAATAATAATCATTTGATATATTTTACGTTCAATGTCTGCATTTTTGGTATTTACAAAATAAGTTAATTTAACTATTTTTTCATCGTCTCCTAATCATAACACGTTGCTGGACACGACTGTATTTTTATTTTTTATCGTTAACGGCTCATACATGAACACAATGTTGTGTAGCAGGGGACGTAAAAACTTTTTTTTAGAATATACATACAAAACACACTCACTTCACCTCATTAATTGTGAAATCAGAGTACTATGCCAAAGACTTATTTGCATTAAATTTTGAGGCATATTGCATTAAATTTTGAGGCATTATTGGCTATATATTCTCGCAAGCACCATGTTTCATTAAAGGCTAAAACGTGCCTATATATGAATACAACACATATCTTCTTTTAGCTCTCTTCTTCCCTACACACACACACACACACAAAGGGCATAAATCCATCTCGAAACATTTTTCGTTTTGCTTTCTATTGGTTTGCGAATGAACTCACCAAGCATACATATTTCACACTCAACACATTCACCACTCAAGCCACAAACAAAGAGCAAAATCTCCTTCTTTATTTTTCTTCTTCTTTATATGCTTGAGGGTGGTTTGATTGCTGGCAGTTGTGAATTGGGCTTGGCCCTTTCGGATGTCAAAAGCACGACACTTGTTAAGAGAGGAAATTAGGAGACCTAAGCCTATTCGTGGTGTTGGTTGGGGCGTTCATAGGTTGGATTGAGGGTGCTCATGCATGGTATGAACCTTTGTGCACATGCGTACAGCTTCAATATGGGACAACTGATGTAGTTGCGAATGGGCCAAGGAATAGATCCATGGTAAAGGAAGGTAATGGCGCATCGAACTGATGAGGTGGATACAGTGTAGCCGATGTAGTACCCGACGTTATATTAGCAATGACAGATAAAGCATATTAGTGTAAGTATTTGACTTTTTTAACGTAAGATATTGCTGAGTTGTGTTGAATGGATTGGACTTCATAAACTGAAGCCAAGATTGTTAATCAGATAGTTTAATGTGTTGGATGGATCGGTTGAGTGTTGCTCAAGAAATGCCCGAAGATGGATCGGCCTGAGTGTGACAAAGTAAGGTCGGTGGAAAGCTTGGGTCGGGATCGTTCGTGGTTGATGGATAGCATAGACCAAGGGTCGGGTCAGCGATGACGTGACAAGTCCTGGGTCATTCAAGTAGCGATCAGCTTGGATCGGCCATTGTGTTCGGGTTTTTCGAATACATGGGTCGTGGGTCACTGGACTTGGTTGATGGATCGACGTGTGATGCATACGGGTCGGGTCATTTGAGGCGTAGTGCAAGTGCAAATAGAAGATGGGTCGGATATAACATGGGTCAATGGGTCGGGTCGTTGTGCACCCGATGGCTAGAGTTGTGGGGCACCTAATGGTCCGGTCAAGAAAGAAGTTGGGCCGGTTGAAGCTGATTGATCGGACGAAGATGTTAAGTCTTCATGGAAGCATGGGTCGGTGATGGAGATAGATCGATTGTGCGATCCATAGTAAGGGCAACCTATATGATGAACGATACATCGAGTTGTGACCATATGATGTTATTTTGGTTCGATGAATGTTGGACCTTCGACATCAATTCAAGTTGGAATATTCGAAGTGAGTTGAAGTTCGTTGATCGACGAAATGCGATGAAGATGTGAGACGACTCAAAGATGCTGAGTTTGTGGATAATGGTTGCTCGAGAAGTAGCTTGAGCATATGGATGGTCATCAAGGTGGATGGCTATCGTTAACGAAGGCTGAGGTATTATCGTTAGTCGAAGTTTCTAGCGAGCTCAAAGTAGAGGTATAATGTGGACACCAAAAGACTAGAAAATGTCTGATCGAGTACCCTGGGTATCGATGAAAGGCCTAGATATGTGTCATGATGGCATATGAAGTTTTGCTAGAACTGGGATCACCATTAGCTCTTGACAAAGGGCAAGTTGGGCCAGTCATACGATTAACGATGGTTTCAAGGAAAGGCAGGCAGTGGTAGCTAGAGTCATGCATGTTATTGATTGTATCATCTTGTGCAGATCGTTCGACGTCGAAGGAGACATCTCTTGGGTGCTTATCGGATGTTGGTTTAGGCCTTCAGGGCTTGTGCTTGTGGAATGTTGATCTCGATTAGGATTATCTATGCTGGATAATTGGTTGCTATGTCCCATGCTGTTTGTTCTTTCTGATTATTGGTGAAGGTTATCAACGTCGGATGTGGAGGAGACGAGTTGGGGGTTCTTTTCTAATGATGTGTTGGTAGATTGGATGTTTAATCTACCTATTTCTCATATACTTTATTGATGATGTTAGATAGTTGTTTATCGCTCATTAAGACTATTTTCTAACTCAAGGTTTTATATCTTCCTCTTATTACCTAGGCTTGTTCATCCGGTTGTGGATGGGCAGACTAGTTAGCAGGTAGCAGGTAATAGATCTTGATGAAGACGATGCTGCAGAGCGACGAGGAGGAGGCTTACATATTATTTTCTACTATACATACTTATTGTTTCCGCTGTTATGTTGATGTATACTCTGAGTATCTTGTAGTGAGTTTGAATGTATGGACTCTTATGATGTAATCCAATAATATATGGATACTCTTCTCGTGATATGGAAGATTAAGATTCCACTCAATTGTGCTTCACTACTATTGCCTGTTGTATATGTTCTAATATATTTTATCCTTGCGCTATGAGTAATACCACAGGTTTTCGCATATGCTATTCTACCTAGATGATCACCCATAGCTGCCTGACACGTCTTTCAGTGCATTATTCCTCTTATTAAGTGTAGGAGTTATGAGCGGTCGTCACATTTGGTATTAGAGCTCTGATTAATCAATATTAGCCAAAGTTCGAAACGTAACAACGTATAATAGACATATTTGTAGACTTCTGATGGATGTCTACTATACCTTAATATATAGTATAGTAGCGCTTGAACTACATTGCAGTTTTCTCATGTATGGACTAATGATTCAATTTTTCAGATTTAGAATGAGTCATAGATCGTCGAGACATACTTCTAGGGAAGACTGTTCCTGGAGGGGATAATAGCGATATACCATATTACCCATCTACATTCGAGGCCATGGTGGCAGCGATCATGAGGAGGGTACCCACTTTAGAGACGGTCGTGGTAGATGTTGGGGTTCAGGTGTAAGTGCCTAGGGTTATGGGCTTCGCAAAGTCATGCATGGACTTCACTACTCTAGGACGAAAGCCGTTCAAGGGAACAGAGCTTACTGTAGAGATTCAAGGGTGGCGTCATAATTACATATGGATATTTGGAGACTCAGGCATTGATGATGCGACTAAGAGGAAGCTTGGATCGAGATAGTTACAGGGAAGAGCTATGGATTGGTAGAACTCTGTCACTCTGGAGACTCCAGAAGACAAGAAGTCGTCGGATTAGTTCCAAGTTAAGTTTGAGACGAAGTTCATTTCTACCATTCATAAGTCTATTTTGTTCAGTAGGTTTGTCGATCTAAAACAGAATGGTCGACCAATGCGGAGTATGTTTCTGATTTTGAAGTCCTGTCCAGGTATGCCCGTTCATATGTTGAGACTCCATACCAGAAGAACGAGAAGTTCGTCATGGGCTTGGACAAATATCTTGAGAATCAGCTAGTTGATCATTTGGATGACACCTATAAGAAGATCGTGGAGAAAGCTTTGAGGCACGAGAGTTTGTTTCCCAAGGAAGAGAATGTTGTTTCATCTAAAGAGGAATCGAAACCACAACAGGGTGGTAATAACAAGAAGAGGAAGCAACAACAAAAGAAATGAAAAGATGGTCAGTATAGGCAAAAAAGCGAAGTGACTTTCTTCCACTGCCAATAGAAGGGCCACTTTTCCAAGGATTGCAAGAATTCGAATGCTGAGAAGAAGTGCTACAACTGTGGAAAGCCTGGGCATAACAAGAAGGATTGTCCAGAACCGGCTAAGGGTAAGAAGATTAAGAAGGCATATACTTTGGAGGTTGTGCCATCTTCTTCTAGGGCTCCTATAGCGGAGGATAAATGGAAGAGTGTTGTTGTTCAAGGTACTCTTTCCATTAGAGATGTTTCAATTCAAGTGTTGTTTAATGTTGGAGCATTGCATTCTTTCATTTGCAATGAACTTATGTGCTGGTTGGGTTTGGAACCTAAGATTTTTAATAAACCGTTGATTGTGACTAATCCAGTCGAGGGTTCATCTAGTTTGTGTATGATTTGTCATGGTCTAGTGCTGTTGAGTCATGGTTTCTCCTTTATGTGTGATTGCTTTGAACTTAGCTGGGTTTGTGATTATTTTGGGTATGGACTGGGTCAAGAGGTATGCGACGAAAGTGGATTGTGAAAAGCTTGAGATGACGGTCAGGAATGTGAAGGGTGAATGGTTATGATTCGATGTAGGCCAGAAGACAGGGTCTTCGTAAGCTTTTTATATTCTCTTGTGATTCCGTGCGAAGACTTGTCATCCGTGCCGCTCACTAGTGAGTTTTGAGGATGTCTTTGAAGAGGTCAAAGGATTGCCACCACATCGTGAGTTAAGTTCAGGATCGATTTGGTCGAAGGTGCAAGACCTATCGTCATGCCTCTTAGGCAGATGGCGCCTAAGGAATAGCGAGAGTTAGAGGTGCAAGTACGTGACCTTTTGGTAAAAGGATTCATTCGGGGGAGCATGTCCAAATGGGGTGCACTTGTTGTGTTTGCAACCAAGGCTAATGGATCTTTGAGATTGTGTGTTGATTATCGAGAGCTGAAAAATGTGACCAAGAAAACAAGTATCTGTTGCCGAAGATAGATGATTTGTTCGATCAACTTCATGAGGCCAAGGTGTTTTCCCAGATGGATTTGGCGATGGGATTTCACCAGTTGAGAGTGGCGAAGGATGGTGTGCCAAAGAAAGCTTTTAGGACACCACCTGGTTTTTTGAGTGGCTGTTGATGTCATTTGGATTAATTGATGCTCCAGCATATTTCGTGGATCTTATGTATAGGGTGTTTAGAGATCAGTTGAACAAGTTCGTGCTTGTGTTCGTGAATGATATTCTAGCTCACTCCTGGAATGAGGAAGAGCATAAGACTCACTTGAGAGTTGTTTTTGAAATCTTGCGAAAACAACATATGAGAGCTAAGTTTTCGAACTGTCACTTTTGGAAGAGTGAAGTGAGGTTCTTAGGCCACGTTGTTTTGTGAAATGGGATAGCAGTGGATCCCACTAAGGTAGCAGCAATCCAGGACTGGGATAGACCTAAGAATGCGACGGACGTGAGAAGTTCCCTTGGATTGGCGAGATATTATCGTTGTTTTAGGATTTCTCCAAGATAGTTGCATCATTAATAGGATTGACGAAGAAGGATCAAGTGTTCACATGGGATGCAAAGTGTGAGCAAGCGTTTGGAATCCTGAAAGAGAGACTGACGAGTGCTCCTATTTTGACCATTCCAAGTGGGAATAAAGAGATGGTGGAATACACCGATGCTTGTGGTACTAGACTTGGAGCAATGCTAATGTAGAAGGACAGAGTTGTGGCCTATGCGAGTCAACAGCAGAAGCCATATGAAAGGAATTATCCGACTCACGATTTGGAGTTCGCAGCGATCATGTTTGCTCTGAAGATGTGAAGACGTTACCTTTGGGACTTGGGAGTTTGATTTGAGCTATTTACATATCAAAATCATTGAAGTATCTTTTCTCCCAAAAGGATTTGAATCTTCGGTAGCAAAGGTGGTTAGAGTTTCTGATATCGTATGATTTTGGTATCGCTTATAGTCGTGGTAAAGGTAACACAGTGGCAGATGCGTTAAGTCAAAGATATGCAAGTTTGGGAGCAATGTTTTTGAAATGGAAGTACCTCGAGTACTTGGCAAGATTTTATTTCAGGCCACGGTGTGAGTTCGATCCTGAAATGTTGGCAAGATTATCAATAAGACATACTCTTATTGAAAGGATTGGCGGAAGTCAAAAAAGTGACGAAAAGCATATCGAGATTATCTAGAAGCTAGAACCAAAGGATAAGAAGTTCGAGGTCAATCGAGATGGTTGGCTTTGGAAGTAGGGACGACTGGTTGTTCCTAATATTGATGGATTGAGAGATGAGGTTCTAAGGGAATGTCATCACTCTAAGTTGACAATTCATCCTGGTGGTAGCAAGACGTATCAGGACATGAAGCGAACTTACTACTGGGAAGGGATGAAGAGGGATGTTGGAAAGATTATTTCTAAATGCATGAACTTTCAGTTGATGAAAGCTGAATAGAAGAAGCCAAGCGGGTTGCTTCAGCCACTGGAAATGGGAGCAAGTATCGATGGATTTCATCGATGGACTACCCAAAACCAGGGCTAGAAATGAAGGCATTTGGGTCATATAGATCGCTTGACCAAGAGCACAAGTTTTAGTCCTGCTAGATCAACTAGGGAAACATCGAAGCTAGCTGAACTATATATAAAATGGATAGTTCGATTCCATGGTATGCCGAAGAGCATAGTGAGTGATCGAGATCCATTGTTAACGGGTGGATTTGGAAGAGTTTGCAAGAGACTCTAGGAACTGAGCTATGTTTGAGTACGACTTATCATCCCCAGATTGATGGTCAAACCGAGAGAGTTACCCGAGTTTTGGAAGATGTCCTCAGAGCTTGTGTATTAGACTTCGGGGGTTGTGGGAAGACCATCTACATCTAGTTGATTTTTCATATAACAACATCTACCAGTCGAGCCTTGGGTTGGCACCATACGAGGCGTTGTATGGAAGACCATGTAATTCTCCGGCATGTTGGTTAGAGATTGGAGATAAGTTGATACTTGAGCCAAAGATGATAAGAGAAACATCAGATTGTATCGTGATCGTTCGACAATGAAGGAAAGTAGCCCAGGGTCGTCAGAAGAGTTATGCTGATAGACATCGAAAAGATTTGGAATTTGACGTGCGTGATATGGTTTTCATGAAGATTTCGCCATTGAACAATGTTGTTCGATTCGAAAGTAAAGTCAGCTCCAAGGTGCGTTGGATCGTTTTCGATAATCGAGAAGATTGGAAAGCTCGCATTTATGTTTGATTTACCCAAGAAGATATCGAGTGTGCATAATATTTTTCATTTATCTTTTCTATGGAAGTGTGTGCATGATTCGAATGTGTTGGTATCTCTGTATCTATATGAATACCTAGAAGTCTAGTCTGTAATTTCAAAACCTCGTAAATCTCTTCAGGTTATGGGGAATGACACGAAACATCTTAGGAGGAAGGCAGTTAAGTAGTCAAGGTGCAATGGAGTGAGGATGATGACGATTGTACGTGGGAAATGGAAGAGAGTATGAAGACGATTCATTCAGAACTCTTTGTTGGTATGATCCATTAATGTATTGTCACCTTACACCATTGTAACTTGTGCTATTATTTGAATTTCCCATGATAGGACAGGGAAATGGATGCATGGCTTAATGGGTGCTAGTTTGAATGATATATTGGATGCTCGTGGATGATAGGCATGCAGAATTGTTTCTGGTTGCTTGTGTTTGTTTTGGATTTTGGCGGCGATATTCCTAAAGGGAGGAGAATGTAATGACCCGCATTTTACATATTGGAGGACTGTAAAATGTTTTTATTTAATTCTTTAACGGTAGGATCATTCCGATATTTTGATATGTTGTTTATGAGGATGTGAGACATGTCCATAATTTTTATTAATTTTATTTTTGACCATTTTGTCCCTATCAGTTTTGTACATGGCATGACTTTTGACTGGAATCAAATCAAGTGCTGGGATTGATTTCATTGGAAATGAAATGATGTTTCCAATGCCGTAGAGTAGTCACATTAAAGTTTTGGTTCAGCGGTTTCAAAGCAACGTTGTTTTAGTGCTACACAATTTCTGGACAGACTAATTAGTCAGTAGTGGGCTGATTGGTGAGGCCCATTAAGGCTGGGGGCTATTGGATATAAATAGAGGGGTAGAGGCAAGGAGAATGGTTTAGTTTCTTCATTTCTCTCATTTGGTTGATCTCATGATCCTCCTTGCTCAATCAAATACTTCTCCACTCCATTAAATTCTTAGATCTACATTAGAAGATTGAAGATCAACATCAAGGAAGAGTATATCACATAAAATTAGTTGATTTAAAGATCGTTCTTCGCTATTATTATTTTTTTCCAGATTAGAGATTCAATGATTTCAAGATATTTTATGGATTTGGTGAGTGATAAGCATCTCTCACACATGGATTTAATCGACTATATTGGTTTGTTTGATCTTAATTTCATCCTTTCAAGTCATTTTCACCTAGATCTAATGGAGATAAGCATATATTTAAGTTAAAACACCATAGGATCTAATCTAGCAAGATTATAACGGTTAACTCATACGTTAAATGTTGAAATCAAAGGATTATACAAGTTTAGATCCATATATTAATTCGTTTATTGTTATATCATGATTTTGTGAATTCTGTATGATTATGTGATGATTATTATTAATATGTGAATGTTGTTTGATCATTGCATGGTTGCGCTATTGATTGCTTGAATTGGCCGAGTTGTGTTGATTAGATTTGATCGCATAAACGTAAAGCCAAGATAGTGGATTAGTTCATTTGATGTATTAGATGGATCGGTTGAGTGTTGCTCAAGAAATGGCTCAAAGATGGATCCTCCTGAGTGTGACAAAGTTAGGTCAGTGGCAAGCTTGGGTTGGGATCGTTCATGGTTGATGGATCCCATAGACTAAGGGTCTGGTCGACGATGATGTGGCAAGTCCTAGGTCATTCAAGTGGTGATCAGCTTGGATTGGCCAATGTGTGTTCGGGTCAATCGAATACATGGGTCGTGGGTCATTCGAATACATGGGTCGTGCGTCATTGGACTTGGTTGATGGTTTGGCGTGTGATGCATACGGGTCGGGTCGTGTGAGGTGCAGTGCAAGTGCAAATAGAAGATGGGTCGGGTCGTTGGGCACCCAATCGTCCGATCAAGAAAGAAGTTAGGTCGGTTGAAGCTGATGGGTCGGCCGAAGATGTTGTCATGGAAGCATGGGTCGGTGATGGAGATGGATCGGTGGTGCGATCCAAAGTAAGGGAGACCTATATGATGAACGATCCATCGAGTAATGACCATATGATTTTATTTTGGTTCGATGACTGTTGGAACTCCGATATCAATTCAGGTTGGAATATTCAAAGTGACTTGAAATGTTCGTTGATTGAAGGAATGTAACGAAGATGTAAGACGACTCAAAGATGTTGATTTTGTGGATAATGGTTGCTCGAGAAGTCGCTTGAGCTTATGGATGGTCATCAAGGTGGATTGCTAGAGTTAATGAAGGCTTAGGGATCATCGTTGGTCGGAGGTTCTAGCAGACTCAAAGAAGGGGTTGGGGACGCCCAAAAGACTAGAAGATGTATGGTCGAGTATCCTAGGTATCGATGAAAGGTCTAGATACCAGGCACGATGGCGTATGGAGTTTTTCTAGAACCAGGTTTACAATTAGCCCTTGAAGGATGGTAAGTTGGGCCAGTCATATGATTAACGATGGTTTCAAGGCAAGGCATGCTGTAGTAGACAGAGACATGGATGCTATTGATTGTATTGTCTTGTGTAGATCGTTCGACGTCGAAAGAGATATCTCTTGGATGCTTGTTTAATGTTGGTTTAGGCCTTTGGGGCTTGTGCTTGGGGGATGTTGATCTCGATTAGGATGGTCTATGCTGGATAATTAGTTGCTGTGTCCGTTGTTGTTTGTTCTTTCTGATTGTTGGTAAAGTCTATCGATGTCGGATGTAGAGGAGACGAGTTAGGGGTTCTTCTCTGATGATGTGTTGGTAGACTGGATGTTTGATCTACCTATTTCTCATATACTTTATTGATGATGTCAGATAGTTGTTTATCTCTCATTAAGATTATTGTCTGACTCAAGGTTGTATGTCTCCTTCTTATTACCTTTGGTTGTTCATCCGATTGTGGATGGGCAGACTAGTTAGCAGGTAGCAGGTAATAGATCTTGATGATGCCGCAGAGCGATGACGAGCAAGAGGGTTACATATTATTTTCTACTATACATACCCGTTGTTTCAGCTATTATGTTGATGTATACTCTGAGTGTCTTGTGGTGAGGTTTGATTGTACAGACTCTTACAATGTAATCCAATGATGTATGGATATTCTTCTGGTGATATGGAAGTTTAATATTCTACTCAATTGTGCCTCATTACTATTGCATGTTGTATATGTTCTATTATATTTATCCTTGCGCTGTGAATAAAATGACAGGTTTCCGCATGTGTTGTTCTACCTTGATGATCATCCATAGCTGCTTGGTACGTCTTCCAGTGCATTATTCCTCTTGTTAAGTGCAGGAGTTATAGCTGGTCATCAGGCGTGAGAACTAAAACAGTTATTAATCTTTATTTTTAAAGTTAGGTAAATCAAGGGACCACGCCGTATAACACGGAACGGGTTTCCTCCCAAGAATACCAGTGCATAAAACAACAGCGCATTGCTAAGAAAAAAACAATGAAGCTATTATAAGACCTAGGTCCCATCACACAATGCAACACAAGCCGTAGGATGGGGTTTTACCTTATAATAGCCAAAGAATGCTTGATACGCTAAATTTCATCTTTTATTATTACTATAAGTGAAGAAAACAACTTCAAATATAAATGTATCAATCCTAGACGGCATGGGTGCCCTATTATCCACACGGGCAGCTAGTAGTTTTGGTTTTGCAGATTTGTATGCACAGGAACCTAGTTTACAGCTGGAACGATATCCGGAGCGCTCTGTATCCGTTTATCTCTTTCAGTTGTGTTTTGTATTATTTTCCGCTGCTATGCAATGTAATTTAAATCTCTGATATTTTTCTGATGTGTAATATTTATTCGTGCTCTGTATATTCTTGTATTCTAATGAAATTATTGTAATAAGCAATGAAATGTTCTTTTGTTTGTGTTCTGATTCGTCTTGTCCTCAATTCAATCCGGGTTTCCTTCACGGGGAAGTTCGGGTCGTGTCAGTTTGGTATCAGAGCTAGGTTAGGAGGGATAATATTATATATAATCGAAATGAAATTCTGTGGAATGGAATAAAATATTTTATAGTTAAAAATATAATTTTTAACGTGTATATGAATAAAATAAATATCCATAAACAAATAGGACGATTTGTTTATGTACACACATTTGACTTCAAAAATTATGAATTTTGGAATCTAGCAATAACTTGACATCCCGGATCCAACAAAAGTGGTTTCGTCGAAAACATAGGTCGTTTGCAAAATTTTCATTTTTAAGAGCCAAAATTTCATAGCGACTATTCTGAATTTTCAACTGGGCATAACTTTTTATTCCCGCTATGAAATTTCAATTTTTTGGATTCGTTGGAAAGATATTTTCAAATAGATTCTAATATTTTTGGTTTCGCTAAAATCCGGTTTATTTTGAATCCTGTACATTCATTTGAAATTTGAAATCGAATTTTCAAACTACCGCGCCATTTTCAATTCCTTTTATAATTAAAAATAAATATTTATATTATAACGACGATCTATATAAATATATACGTTCTAATTCTATTCGAAATAAATTTCTCGTCGTAATTATTTAAAATAATTCATTTTAAATATCCAAAATTCACTAAAAGGGCCAAAATAAATTTTTTAAATTGGTTCAGATTTTCCGGGTTGTTACAGTAGTGTTGATGTGCTAAAGTTTGCACAACACCTAAAGAGTTCTACGATAGTAAAACTAAACTAAAACGAGAGAATATGTTGAGGGAATGCAAGAAAACAGTCACACAATAGTTTACAGTCGTTCGACTATTGTTAGACTACATCCACTATCAAGTTTTAACACTTTATTGGTGAACTTTTCAAATTACAACCTCCACTACAAGAAAATAGCATATTTTTGACGTCGATTAGCGACTCCATAGCGACGTGGCGATGGTGCGACATCATTAAAATTATCGTCGTTGCTAAGAAAACTTTAAGAAATCGCCAAAGGATCGTTAATTAGCCATGTCTTAATGTGCTATTATTATCCTTCACATTTTCATATTGGCGTCACAAGGGCACTGTCATGTACTTATGCCTTCGTGACGAAGCATTTCTTTGTATGCTCATTTATTTGTAACCGTTCAACTCATTTTAGTCAGACGGTTGTAGATGTCTCCACATCATCATCCTTTCTGTTGTCTTTCATCCAATAAAACTCCACTCTACAAACTTCCTTTTTATTTCGTCATTTTTTATCTACCAGGTTAAACATTTCCAAAATCTCGAAATCCTCCCTAATTCTCAAAACTCTTTAAAACCCTTCTTAAATCTCGAGGCGCTAAATTAGTGATGCCGCCTAAACCACAAAAGAAATTTGGAGCCAAATTGAAATCGGTTTTAGCAAGCAATTCTTAGCAGGGTGCGGCGAGGAGGTGAGCAGTGGGAAATGAGTGTCTCGTATGTATATGTTGGAGATCAAGAAGGACACACCCGATGAGATTATGACAACAGTCGTGGTCGTGATTTTGATTTGCGATGGATGATAGGAGCTATGTTGTCGATGGATCTGCAGGAGCAGACTGTGGATGTCGGCTGTAAGGAGGTAATATGTAGTTTCCTTTTTAATTTCTTTTGTTGATTAATAACTTTTCAGAAGATTTTATCTGTATTAACAACTGAAATATTCGTTTTATTGTCCAGTATTTTGATTTTTTGGGTTTGTTTAACTAAAATAGCCACTTACGAAGGCAATGTGTATTTTCAAATGATTTTGTACGACAAATTTATTACAGAGGTAATGTATACTTGCATATGATGTCCACTTACACATAAAATTTTAGTTGATCAGTTTTTTCTAACTAAATAGTTATATATGATTGTCAATTTTTTTTTTAATGATTTTTGACCATTGGACATCAGTAACTTTAGTAATGTTATTTTTAAATCACGATCAGTGCACCTAACTTAGTACTACTAGTGTTTGTGATGGACCATAAATCTTAGTCCTTCATATACACTATTATTGGACACTCTATGTTATCTATATGCAAAGCTAGAATGCTGGTGAGCTTTAACTTTTTGGAAGTTTATAATTTCATCTATTATTCCCAACCGTTCAAAATACATAATGCTTAGCTCATTATTAAAAAGCTTATTTATCGTAAGCTCTTATTGTATAAATTTTGAAGCATTGAATACTTAATTTTAATTTTTACTGTTTGTTTTACCCATCTTTATAACTCTTGTAAGATACAAAAGAGTAACATAATTGATAAAACTTTTTTTTCCATTATAACATGCCTTTAACTAGTGAGATCCCCCTGGCGTCATCATAAGTGGACTATCCATTGCTCTAATTTGTAAGCAGTGCATACAAACTTTTTCCTTAATATTTTTATGCACTGAGTTATACCTAATTTAGGCATTATTGTATCTTACGTTAAGATTACACATTTCATTTTCAAGAATATTTTCATAGTTAGCTTATGCAATGCTTGTAGGCAGTCATTCCTCACTTTCCTAAGCCATCCAAAATCTATACAATTCACGAATGCTAATAAATACCAATTTGAAATATCAAGTAATGAAATGTTTAATAAAATTATGATTCGTCTCTTTTTTTATAATAATATAGTTATGGCATTTTTATTTTTATGATGGTGGCTGTCTTTTTATTCTAAAATCAATTGGTTCGAATAGTTCTTTATTATACATTGGTCAATGCATTCATCTGAATTTTGTAAGGTTGTACTAATGATACTATAACAAGGGTATACTCTATTTTTTGTACTTTAATCAAGGATATTCCTCTATTCTAAGAACTATAAATATACAATTAAAAAAGTATACTGGTTTGTTGGTCAGAGTCATGATAACTAAGAAGCTAAGTGCTTGAACTTCTAAACATAGAGGAAGGTTTATCTGATAGATATAATTTATCGTAACATACGGTAAGTATAACAATGGATAAGTAATGTAATATACTTCTAACCTATAGATAGATGTATTCCCTTCCAATATGTTTGCTGATATACACCAGAATTCCACTTTTTGAATAAAATTTGCGCTATCTAAAGCGAACTAATAACCATCCCAATATCAATTGTATTAAAATGGATTATTCATATTAATCTTGATTTCCAGGAAAGCCACCACTAAACATTATTATCTCTACCAATTTTGTTAATGTCTAACCATTTATTAGAGTCACCACTAAAGGGTATCATTATTAACTTTTTAATTGATTATTTTTTGTACAACATTTAAGAGCCAAAGAGAAATCTAAATCATTATTACTTTTCCAGCATATCCTATGTAACAACCCGGAAAATCTGAGCCAGTTTATAATTTTTAATCTGGCTATTTTAGTGGATTTTAGATAGTTAAAATAAACATTTTAAATAATAACGACAAAAAGTGTGGTTGAATCGACGTTTGAAAATAAATATAATTATTTTAAATTATAAACAAGGCCTGAAATGGCGTTGTAGTTTCAAAATTTAGATTAAACTTTGAATGACTGTACCGGGTGCAAAATAAAATAGATTTTAGTGAAACCAAAAATATTTAAATCTATTAGTGAATATCTTTCTAACGAATCTGAAAAATCAAAGTTTCATAGCGGGAGTCAAAAGTTATGGCCAAATGAATTTTCAGAAAGGTCGCTATAGAGAATATGTCGCCCTTGAAAATAGACATTTTGCAAACGACCTCAGATTTTGACGAAACCAATTTTGTTGGATCCGGGATGTCAAATTATTGCTAGGTTACAAATTTCATAATTTTTGAAGTTAATATGTGAGCGTGGCAAAAGAAAATGTGTTTGGTGAATTTCTATTAAATTGGATCGACCAGAAAATGGCCATTTTTCAAACAGTCTCAGAATTCGATGAAACTAGTTTTGTTGGGACCGTATCATCAAAACATAGCTAGATTTAATTTTCTGGAATTTTTAGAATCAGTATGTGGCCCCGGCAAATTGAAATGTACGTTCAAATTAAATATTGAATGTTTTATATTTTAATTTGAAGAAAAACTGACTGAAACATTCGAATGAGCCTTCGAAACATATCCCAGTGTGTTCGGAATGGGGGTATTTAGCTAGGGACGACGGTCGTTGGGTTTGGATTGGAGTTCATAGGAGATAAGGGGCATTTTAGAAATTTAAAAATATATAAATAAATAGAAAAAAAATCTGATTGGCCCTCATAAATTTCTCTCTCCCCGATCAGCTCAGAAACCCGACGGCGGGCCTCCCTTCTTTCCTTCTCTCCTCCTTTCCGGCCGCCACGCTCACCAGAACCACCCCCTCCAGTTTAACTTTTTGTAGATCTCGATCTCCCCTTTAAATCCATACCACTCTCAACCTCCAGCGTTGCGTCTTTGTCGAGATCTAAGGCCAGAAAGTCGCCGCCTTTCGACCTCCGCCCTGCCTCCCTGATGCCGACGAGCTGGCCGTTCCTGGTAGCGCCGGAGAGCCCTTTCACAGCTCTGTCGCGTGGTGCAAGCTAATCTGAGCATCGTTCGTCGGTTTGGAAGAAATCGCGCGACCTAGTTTTGAGCGAAATAGAGAGGTATACGGCAGTATATTATTTTAATTGTTTATAGCGCTTTAAAGCGCTACGGTTTATGATTTTACAATAAAAATCATATATTTTTCGTTTCTTGTCGAAATCCAGTGAAACAAGAGACAGTGGGCTCATGTGGATGTCTTCTACATTCTAGAAGAGACCGCATATTTTTCTGAGCTTTCTGCAATTTTTGGTGGAATGGAACCCAATGTGAGATTTCTAAATTATAAACGATATGGAAAACAACGATGTATAAATTATATAGTCGATGTATGAGTTATATAAGCGTTGTACACATCATGTATAAGCATTGTATAAGTTGTATGTTCGATATATAAGTTATATATGCGTTGTAAAAATAATATATGTGTTGAAATAAATTAAAGTGAAGTGAAATCGAAATATATTTATATACGAATATATATATATATATACTCCCCTCGTCCACAGACCATGGACGATATATATATTGGTTGTGATATTGTTTGGATTATTGGTTGATGTGAAATTTGGTGAATACCATGAATGGTTGATTGGAAATGATTGATTGTGATTGAAATCCCAATAGGATTAGTATATGGGAAAATTCGCCTGCGTGCGAACTAGATGTATGAAAATCCCCATTGTCAAAAACTGCGAGGTTTTAAGGTGGAGCGAGGAGCCGTACTAGGGACGGTGCCGGTTTTAACTACCCTGCCGTTATGCTGCCGAAATTTTCAATAATATTCATGTGTTAGAATTATTTTCATGTGTTGAAACTATATTCGTGTGTTAAATAGAAATTCATGTGTTGAGTAGAAATTCATGTGTTGAATGAATTTCATGTGTTGAATAAATTATTTGAAAGATAAAAATCACATTTTTATTATATATATATAGACTATATAAAATATTAGTATTTTAAATAAATTTTTTTAACACCAAAAATAACGTTTATACCTTATATATAAAATAATCGTGTTTTGAAAGAAATTGTTTTACAATAAAAATCACATTTTTATTATATATATAAATTATAGAAAATATTCATGTGTTGAATAAAGGACTAAAACGATAAAAATCATATTTTTATCATATGTTTGAAGTCGAAAACGTTCATGTGTTGAATATATAGATTGAACAATAAAATCTACATTTTTATTGTGAATATGAAGTGTTAAAAATGGTGATGTGTTGAATAAATATTTTTAATGATAAAAATAGCATTTTTATCAAATATATGAAATGAATATAGTTTTGAAATCGAAGAATCGATTATATATATAGTTAAATTAAATCGAATAACGAAGCTGCAGTTCATATTTCAAAACCGTGATTTCAAACGATTAGTGCGGGAGATCCGACCGTCGGATTTTCCCGAAACCGCAACCGTTGGGTTCGCCTTAGGAATATCTTTCCAACGACACCCATTGTGTGAAGATCCAACGGTTGGATTGTCTGGAATGTTTAATTCAAATATGAAGAAAAACAGCGCAAGAATCGATTATATATATATATATATATATATAAAAATTAAATCAAATAACGACGCTGCAGTTCGTATTTTGAAATCGTAACTTCAAACGATTAGTGCGGGAGATCCGACCGTCGGATTTTCCCGAAACTGAAACCGTTGGATTCGTTTTGAAAAGATCTTTCTAATGATATAAAATTTGTGAAGATCCAACGGTTAGATTTTCAGATATGTGTAAATCAAATCTGAAGAAAAACAGCGCCACGGCCGCGTTATGGCCTGAAGCGTCGTTTGATTGAATTAGCTATTTTTAAATAAATAAAAATAACGATAAATCATGATAAAATAATATAAACGATATGGAATGGAAATAAACTGAATTTGCTTGGTTTATGTGATATTTGATGGTTGAATGTGTTTGGCATGAAAATTACATTAAAGAACAGGATTAGTGATATCGAATAATTTAACCATTGAAATGAACTGATTTGAAATTCTAAATATACGTGAATTATTTGAAAAGGCCGAGTTAATTCTCATTTCAAATAATTAATCGACGAGTGAAAGTCGAAGATATGAAGACGGTGCAAGACCGATGATCTTCACGTCGAATGGAGGGGTGCTACTGATGCTCATGATAGGAGTAGCTACCTTGAAGGGGTTGAAGTAGTAGCCGTCTGGACGTACTTATTGATTGTACGGGTATGCGAGGTATTGAGTGCCTCCGGTTTCGTTCAGACCCCGAACGAACTTGTAAATGGACTGTCTGTCTGACATTGGAATTTGTTCTACGCTGATTGATCTCTATTAAATATATATCTGTTTGGCGGCGGAGAATTTATTCTCTTGCTTAACGCCCTTCTCTGAGACGTACGAGCTCAGAGGTTATATATCGATAGAAATCAATCGCATGGAGTGAATTGCCTGTATGGCACGCCTAAGTGGCAGATGATCAAGGCTTCTGTTGAAAAGCAAAGTCTTGTGGTTGATGATCAAAGCGCGGCCTGTGTGGCATAGCTTTGTGTATAACATGAATTCGCGAGCCTCACACCCCGGTATGAACCAGAAATGGGAGAGGACCTCAGGGAGGACATGCGTCTCTTTCTAGCTAGGGTGTGTTAGTGACCTACCAGCCCTGACATTTATATTATTTTCACCTGTGTGGTTGTTGCTGTTGCGAGGCGCCTCGGATATATCAGTGACTATGTGGAGCCCATGGAGTCATAGGACTCATTTACGCCCCAAAGGGCGAGGAGACGCAGTGTTCAGACATTTTAATCCACATCGGTGGACCGGCCCTGACGATCCAAGGTGCAGTTGCGGTTGTTCCTGGGACATGGTAGGCTAGATTGTCTCGAATCGGTAAGGACTATCTTCTGCCTTGGTTCATGATGGAAATCCAATTTCCAAATACGATACCATGCGGTTTTGATTGTATACCTATATATGGCGACATAGTGGTATGGGGCATTAATGCCGTCTATGATTGATATTTATGATTGAAAATTGTTTTTGAAACATATAAACACTAGCAATAATATCAAATGATTTGTTTTGCTCGTATCAAGCATATTTTGACCATTATAAGGTAAAAATCTATCCTCCGGTTTGTGTTGCATTGTGTGATGGGAACTGAGTCTTATTATGGCTTCATTTTTATAAAAAGCATTGCGATGTTTAAAAGATTTATTTGTTTTAAAGCACTGGCAATCCAATGGAGTAAACCCGTTCCGCGAAAGTGGCTTGGTCCTGTGATTAGCCTTATTATAAATGTGTTAAGTAGATTTCTCATACCAGTCCCGTGACTGACTCGTAGTTTGTTTCACTGGCAAACTCGGGTGCCCCTTTTTCTACACGGGCAGCCTTTTATTCAGGTTTTAGCAGGCTCTTTCTGGATAGCTGGAGCTGAAGGTGGATTCTGTCATTTATCTTTTTTAATGTTGTTCAGCTGCTATTGTACATATTATGTTTGTTTTCCGCTGTAGACATTTATGTGTAGCTGAACTGTATTTGTACTAAGTATGATCCTGTATACTGTGTAACTCTGATGATTATGTTTATCCAGTGTATTCTATTGTACATTATCTGGTGTATTTATTTATTTGTGTTCTGCTGTTATCTGTTTATGTGTTATATTCCAAAGATTACCCTTGCCTTCGTGTTACGGGGTTTGGGGTCGTCATTAACGTGGTATCAGAGCTTTGGTTAAGCTTAGTTATGGAACACAACATATTAACGAATTCGTCAGAAATAGAACCAGTAGTGTTCTAGGACGAATAGCTCGTTACAGTTAGGATCAGTATTATCCTAGTATGAGTATAGCAGAATCAGAATAACTCGTTAGAGATGTGGTCAGGAATCCCCCAGAACGAGTTGAGAGTTATAGGTTTATAAATAACATATTTGTGATTATATATATAGTCTGGTTTTAGAAATATTATTTTTGAATATATAATAGATATATATTTGAAAAGTAAAAAAAAAACAAATTGATTGTTGGTTGTGTTGTGTGATTGTGGATTTGATTAATTGAATTATTAGAATGATAGTTAATTTAATCAATAAGAGAATGAAGTTAAATGTATGCAAGAGAATCAAGTGTTGAACTGAATTGGAAATAGATAGAAATATATACATGTGCATTATATATGTGTGAACAGGTTATGGATTAACAGCTAAGCAAAGGAATAAAATTGTTTGCCCAACAAATAGGTACATGTTTATTGTGTTTCTTGGGATTTGATGATTTTATGAGCCGATTAGCTAGCCGCTTGGCTTTTCCTTTTTCTTTTGGATTGGTGAGGGCCATGGGAGGCTATTTGAAATATCCCGAAGTCCCCCGTACAAAGGAGGTATGGCGAAATTTTTCGAAAATTTAGGGTGTTAGCCAAATTTTTGAAGAATTTAAGAATTCTTAGAAACTAAAAAGTTGAAGAATGGAAGTCATATAGAAAGTAGAGTTAGTTAATTAAACCACTTTCAACTTTGTTCCATTTCGGGGACGAAAAGTTTTAAGTGAGGGAGATTGTAACAACCCGGAAAATCTGAGCCAGTTTAAATTTTTTAATTTGGCTATTTTAGTGGATTTTAGATAGTTAAAATAAACATTTTAAATAATAATGACAAAAAGTGTGGTTGAATCGACGTTTGAAAATAAATATAATTATTTTAAATTATAAACAAGGCCTAAAATGGCGCTGCAGTTTCAAAATTTCAATTCAAACTTTGAATGACTGTACCGGGTGCAAAATAAAACGGATTTTAGTGAAACCAAAAATATTTAAATCTGTTAGTGAATATCTTTCTAACGAATCTGAAAAATCAAAATTTCATAGCGGGAGTCAAAAGTTATGGCCAAATGAATTTTTAGAAAGGTTGCTATAGAGAATATATCACCCTTGAAAATAGACATTTTGCAAACGACCTCAGATTTTGACGAAACCACTTTTGTTGGATCCGAGATGTCAAATTATTGCTAGGTTTCAAATTTCATAATTTTTGAAGTTAATATGTGAGCGTGGCAAAAGAAAATGTGTTTGGTGAATTTCTTTTAAATTGGATCGACCAGAAAATGGCCATTTTTCAAACAGTCTCAGAATTCGACGAAACTAGTTTTGTTGGGACCGTATCGTCAAAACATAGCTAGATTTAATTTTCTGGAATTTTAAGAATCAGTATGTGGCCCCGGCAAATTGAAATGTACATTCAAATTAAATATTGAATGTTTTATATTTTAATTTGAAGAAAAACTGACTGAAACATTCGAATGTGCCTTCGAAACATATCCCAATGTATTCGGAATGGGGGTATGCTAGGGACGACAGTCGTTGGGTTTGGATTGGAGTTCGTAGGAGATAAGGGGTATTTTAGAAATTTAAAAATATATAAATAAATAGAAAAAAAAATCTGATTGGCCCTCAAAAATTTCTCTCTCCCCGATCAGCTCAGAAACCCGACGGCGGCCCTCCCTTCTTTCCTTCTCTCCTCCTTTCCGTCCGGCACGCTCACCAGAACCACCCCCTCTAGTTCAACTTTTTGTAGATCTCGATCTCCCCTTTAAATCCATACCACTCTCAACCTCCAGCGTTGCGTCTTTGTCGAGATCTAAGGCCAGGAAGTAGCCGCCTTCTGACCTGCGCCCTGCCTCCCTGACGCCGACGAGCTGGTCGTTCCTGGTAGCGTCGGAGAGCCCTTTCAGAGCTCTGTCGCGTGGTGCAAGCTGATCTGAGCATCGTGCGTCGGTTTGGAAGAAATCGCGAGACCTAGTTTTGAACGAAATAGAGAGGTATACGGCAGTATATTATTTTAATTGTTTATAGCGCTTTAAAGCGCTACGGTTTATGATTTTACAATAAAAATCATATCTTTTTCGTTTCTTGTCGAAATCCAGTGAAACAAGAGACAGTGGACTCGTGTGGACGTCTTCTACATTCTAGAAGAGATCGCATATTTTTCTGAGCCTTCTGCAATTTTTGGTGGAGTGGAACCCAATGTGAGATTTCTAAATTATAAACGATATGGAAAACAACGATGTATAAATTATATAGTCGATGTATGAGTTATATAAGCATTGTACACATCATGTATAAGCGTTGTATAAGTTGTATGTTCGATATATAAGTTATATATGCATTGTAAAAATAATATATGTGTTGAAATAAATTGAAGTGAAGTGAAATCGAAATATATTTATATACGAATATATATATATATATATATATATATATATATATATATATATATATATACTCCGCTCGTCCACAGACCATGGACAATACATATTGGTTGTGATATTGTTTGGATTATTGGTTGAAGTGAAATTTGGTGAATACCATGAATGGTTGATTGGAAATGATTGATTGTGATTGAAATCCCAATAGGATTAGTATATGGGAAAATTCGCCTACGTGCGAACTAGATGTATGAAAATCCCCATTATCAAAAACCGCGAGGTTTTAAGGTAGAGCGAGGAGCCGTACTAGGGACGGTGCCGGTTTTAACTATCCTGCCGTTATGCTGCCGAAATTTTCAATAATATTCATGTGTTAGAATTATTTTCATGTGTTGAGACTATATTCGTGAGTTGAATAGAAATTCATGTGTTGAGTAGAAATTCATGTGTTGAATGAAGTTCATGTGTTGAATAAATTATTTGAATGATAATAATCACATTTTTATTATATATATAGATTATATAAAATATTAGTATTTTAAATAAATTGTTTTAACACCAAAAATAACATTTTTACCTTATATATAAAATAATCGTGTTTTGAAAGAAATTGTTTTACAATAAAAATCACATTTTTATTATATATATCTATAAATTATAGAAAATATTCATGTGTTGAATAAAGGACTATAATGATAAAAATCATATTTTTATCGTATATGTGAAGTCGAAAATGTTCATATGTGGAATATATAGATTGAACAATAAAATCTACATTTTTATTGTGAATATGAAGTATTAAAAATGGTGATGTGTTGAATAAATATTTTTGATGATAAAAATAGCATTTTTATCAAATATATGAAATGAATATAGTTTTGAAATCGAAGAATCGATTATATATATATATATATAGTTAAATTAAATCGAATAACGAAGCTGCAGTTCATATTTCGAAACCGTGATTTCAAACGATTAGTGCGGGAGATCCGACCGTCGGATTTTCCCGAAACCGCAACCGTTGGGTTCGCCTTGGAAATATCTTTCCAACGACACCCATTGTGTGAAGATCTAACGGTTGGATTGTCTGGAATGTTTAATTCAAATATGAAGAAAAACAGCGCAAGAATCGATTATATTTATATATATAAATATAATTAAATTAAATCAAATAACGACGCTGCAGTTCGTATTTTGAAATCGTAACTTCAAACGATTAGTGCGGGAGATCCGACCGTCGAATTTTCCCGAAACTGAAACCGTTGGATTCGTTTTGAAAAGATCTTTCTAATGATATAAAATTTGTGAAGATCCAACGGTTAGATTTTCAGATATGTGTAAATCAAATCTGAAGAAAAACAGCGTCACGGCCGCGTTATGGCCTGAAGCGTCGTTTGATTGAATTAGCTATTTTTAAATAAATAAAAATAACGATAAATCGTGATAAAATATTATAAACGATATGGAATGGAAATAAACTAAATTTGCTTGGTTTATTTGATATTTGATGGTTGAATGTGTTTGGTATGAAAATTACATTAAAGAACAGGATTAGTGATATCGAATAATTTAACCATTGAAATGAACTGATTTGAAATTCTAAATATACGTGAATTATTTGAAAAGGCTGAGTTAATTCTCATTTCAAATAATTAATCGACGAGTGAAAGTCGAAGATATGAAGACGGTGCAAGACCGATGATCTTCACGTCGAATGGAGGGGTGCTACTGATGCTCATGATAGGAGTAGCTACCTTGAAGGGGTTGAAGTAGTAGCCGTCTGGACGTACTTACTGATTGTACGGGTATGCGAGGTATTGAGTGCCTCCGGTTTCGTTCAGACCCAGAACGAACTTGTAAATGGACTATGTGTCTGACATTGGAATTTGTTCTGCGCTGATTGATCTCTATTAAATATATATCTGTTTGACAGTGGAGAATTTATTCTCTTGCTTAACGCCCTTCTCTGAGACGTACGAGCTCAGAGGTTATATATCGATAGAAATCAATCGCATGGAGTGAATTGCCTGTATGGCACGCCTAAGTGGCAGATGATCAAGGCTTCTGTTGAAAAGCAAAGTCTTGTGGTTGATGATCAAAGCGTGGCCTGTGTGGCATAGCTTTGTGTATAACATGAATTTGCGAGCCTCACACCCCGGTATGAACCAGAAACGGGAGAGGACCTCAGGGAGGACATGCGTCTCTTTCTAGCTAGGGTGTGTTAGTGACCTACCAGCCCTGACATTTATATTATTTTCACCTGTGTGGTTGTTGCTGTTGCGAGGCGCCTCGGATATATCGGTGACTATGTGGAGCCCATGGAGTCATAGGACTCATTTACGCCCCAAAGGGCGAGGAGACGCAGTGTTTAGACATTTTAATCCACATCGGTGGACCGGCCCTGACGATCCAAGGTGCAGTTGCGGTTGTTCCTGGGACATGGTAGGCTAGATTGTCTCGAATCGGTAAGGACTATCTTCTGCCTTGGTTCATGATGGAAATCCAATTTCCAAATACGATACCGTGCGGTTTTGATTGTATACCTATATATGACGACATAGTGGTATGGGGCATTAATGCCGTCTATGATTGATATTTATGATTGAAAGTTGTTTTTGAAACATATAAACACTAGCAATAATATCAAATGATTTGTTTTGCTCGTATCAAGCATATTTTGACCATTATAAGGTAAAAATCTATCCTCCAGTTTGTGTTGCATTGTGTGATGGGAACTGAGTCTTATTATGGCTTCATTTTTATAAAAAGCATTGCGATGTTTAAAAGATTTATTTGTTTTAAAGCACTGGCAATCCAATGGAGTAAACCCGTTCCGCGAAAGTGGCGTGGTCCTGTGATTAGCCTTATTGTAAATGTGTTAAGTAGATTTCTCATACCAGTCCCATGACTGACTCGTAGTTTGTTTCACTTGCAAACTCAGGTGCCCCTTTTTCCACACGGGCAACCTTTTATTCAGGTTTTAGCAGGCTCTTTCTGGATAGCTGGAGCTGAAGGTGGATTTTATCATTTATCTCTTTTTATGTTGTTCAGCTCCTATTGTACATTTTATGTTTGTTTTCCGCTGTAGACATTTATGTATAGCTGAACTGTATTTGTACTAAGTATGATCCTGTATACTGTGTAACTCTGATGATTATGTTTATCCAGTGTATTCTATTGTACATTATCTGGTGTATTTATTTATTTTTGTTATGCTATTATCTGTTTATGTGTTATATTCCAAAGATTACCCTTGCCTTCGTGTTACGGGGTTTAGGGTCGTCACATCCTAGGGTATAAGTTATAGAAATATTAGACGTAATAGTGGTCAAGGAGAAATAAAAGGGAATATTCAAACCTTATGTGACATTCTTCCAATTATATAAATTGTATCTTTCCTTCTTCTTAGGTTAGTAGTTTTAGCAAATATTAAACTAAGCCAACACTAATACGAACAAAAATTTTTAAAAAACCATTTTTGAATGACTAAGAAATCAACAAGAAAAATTATAAAGTGCCATAAATAATGTTTGAAAACTTTATGTATTTATAATATTCAAATAGTAGTTGATATCAATTTTGATGAGCAAACTCACAAATTTTTATTTAAACTTAGGAAGAATGAAATATCTGTTAAAAGCTTAACAAGAATGGAACTTACAAATATGTGCAGAATGTCTACCTTTTTACTAGGAGACGATTAAACTTACAAATATGTGCAGAATGTCATCTTGGGATTACAATAGTGCTAAGTATCGTCAAACCTGAAATTTGTCTTACCTATATAAATTCGACTTTTTTTCTTCTTCATATATTCCAGATTGAAATAGAGGCTGCTAACCTTGCCACGTATCCAAGTCAGTCTTTTTTTTGCATGAAATTAAGATCTGAGTAACTAGTTTCATCATGTAATTAGTAACTGTTACTAGCTTGTAAACCAAAATTCAAATTGCACCCAACTCCATATATATGCATTGTAGTTGCACTCAGAAAACAAAAGCTTATTGTATTCTAGTTCTTGGAAATAAAACATACATTTATCACTATTAAGGTATCATACATGCAACAAACTAGATTTTTGGTCAATTTTAAAATTATATTAGTGGACTTTTAAGTGATTTAAAAGTAAATATATTAAAATTTGATACTTTTATATTATTTTAATAGCTTGAAAACAGATATTTGGCAAACGATCTCGGAATCTGACGAAACCAATTTTATCGGATCCAAAACATTAAATTATTATGGAATTCTAAATCTCATGTCAATCGGAGTTAGTATGTGAGCGTATGCAATATAAACGCGTGTCAGAAAAATCAGTTGGAATTCTATAATAGCCTATAAAACGGTCAATTTTCAAAGGGTGTCCGAATTTGACGAGACCAATTTTATTGGATCGGTATTAGTAAAATATAGTAGGATTAGGAACTAATTAAGGTTTAATCCCTTAATTAATTACACTAATGACCCTATTTAATTATTAAATGTTTAACCGATCGTATTTTGTTCAAACAGAAACATAATTGAGGGAAACAAGTTGTTGTGGGATCGCGGAGTCGAGAGTTTCGCAATGAAACTAATTTGGAGGGATTTAGAGCTAGCAAGAAATTTTGGTTAAATTAAACGGTCGTTTAATTTAATTAAAATACCTGTTATTATTCCAACAATTTACCAGTCAAAGTGAGAACTCTTTCAACTAATTTATAAGTTATTATAATCATATCTGGATATGTATTGATTTCTTGTGATTGAAATGTTTGCTTCATGGTTGATGGATGAAATTTGCAATTACGATATTTAATATTATTAAATTGTGAATAAAAGCATTGACGATGGAAACACGTATATTATAACTATTGGTTGATGGGCGGTAGTTGATATGTATGTGTTTATACTGTTGACACAAAGAAAATATACAGCAATATAAAATAATTTGGGAATTGATTGAGTTATTCCATTATAATTTTAAATGAATTTTATTTCCATTTAAGGGAAATTTGAGAGAAAAATAGAAATTGGATTTTAAATCCAAAACGATTTGAAAATGAGATTGATATAATTTCAAACAACTGTTGAAAAGATTGAAATGGATTTGAAAAAGATTTGAGTTAAAAATGGCTTGTTTTAATTCAAATTAGATTTTTGAATAGTGAATTCAAAAACTGAATTCGAGTTAGGTAGATAAATGACGTTTTTAACTCGAATGGATTTTTTCATTGATCTTATTTATTTTTATAATGGATGTCAGAAAAATTTGGATTTCAAAATACTATATTTAAAAAAAATGATATTATAATAATATAGAATATTCAATTTTGATTTAAAATTGAATTGGAGATTGAAATCGTTTTTAAACGAGTTTATAAACGTTTTATGAAATACGTTTGAAATTAATTGGACGAGTTTATTTAAAATAATAATATGGTTTGAATAGGACGTGTCGCGCACGTCGCGCAACAACCGTTCGCGAATTTGACCACTGAATTCAAAATGATGCACTGGGAAATCCTGTCGTCTGATTTCCCTGAAACAAAAAATGTTTATTTCAAAATGAAAAGAGCTATCTAATGATATGTAAGGTTTTAAAATCCAATGGTTAGATTTTTTAGATAAGTCCTATCAAATTTGAAAATTAACAGCACTACTGCCATTAGATACGCGAAGCGAGATTTTTAAGACATGACCTATTTTTAAATTATCAAAAATAGGATTTTTTTTATAAATTATAATAAATGATTTAAAAGTGGTTTGGACAAAATATATTTAGTTTTGAATAATATAAAGCTATTTTATGAAAACTAGTTATTTTGATAAGAGTGATTAAAATGTTTGGAAGTTAATAAGTATTTAACCAAGTTAAGTTTTTTTTCCGTGTATGAATTTAATTGGATTTGAATGGAAATAATCTTCGGGTATTTCAATATTGGATTCCGTAGTTATACGGATACTGTTTGAGGAATTTGAAAGATATTTATATCGTTATTCCCTATACAGTATTTGTTGATTTTAGAATTTATTGTTAAATATAAGTCGATATGGTTTCTATTTAAGCCTTATATTTGATGTCAATTTGGATTTTTGGTTTATCTTGAATGGTGTTCTAAATAAAATTTGTTCTTTATCCTAGTTAAAGGATAGATGATTTCTCAAGTTAGAGTTTTAATAAATCTTTACCAAAGATTTAAACGAATGAAATGGAGATTAAAACTAAGTTAGAGTTTTAATAAATCTTTCAACAAAGATTTAAATGAATGAGATGGATATTAAAACTAGGTTAGAGTTTTAATAAATCTTTCGGCAAAGATTTGAACGAATAAGGTAATTAAACTTACCGAAACACGAGGGGTGTTTGATATGGAGTACCTCCAGTTTTGCTCCATGGGATGAATAGGATGCGAATGGGATAATGATACGAGAGATTACTTTTTTGTGTGATAAGAGTGATTAAAATGTTTGGAAGTTAATAAGTATTTAACCAAGTTAAGTTTTTTTTTCTTTCAATGTATGAATTTAATTGGATTTGAATGGAAATAATCTTCGGGAATTTCAATATTGGATTTCGTAGTTATACGGATATTGTTTGAGGAATTTGAAAGATATTTATATTGTTATTCCCTATTAGGTATTTGTTGATTTTAGAATTTAATGTTAAATATAAGTCGATATGGTTTCTATTTAAGCCTTATATTTGATATCAATTTGGATTTTTGGTTTATCGTGAATGGTGTTCTAAATAACATTTTTTTTGTCCTAGTTAAAGGAAAGATGATTTCTCAAGTTAGAGGTTTAATAAATCTTTCAACAAAGATTTGAACGACTGAAATGGTGATTAAAACTAAGTTAGAGTTTTATTAAATCTTTTAACAAAGATTTGAATGAATGAGATGGATATTAAAACTAGGTTAGAGTTTTAATAAATCTTTCAACAAAGATTTGAACGAATGAAATAGATATTAAAACTAAGTTAGAGTTTTAATGAATCTTTAGTTAGACTTGAAATGAAAGAAGGTAATTAAACTTACCGAAACATGAGGGGTGTTATATAGGAGTACCTCGGGTTTTGTTCCATGGGATGAATACGATGCGAATGGGATAATGATACGAGAGATTATATTTTTGTGAGGCTCGATAATCTCGATAAGGCTTATAAACCTTGATTTGAGTTAAGTTTGTGAAAAGAGATTATATAATCTTTTGAAATGATTTCCCAGGAAAGATTTAAACAAGACTTTAAAAGATGTAAATCTTTGATAAGATTTAAGGGAGTTATTCCCAATGTAAAGGATGATTTGAGTAAAAGAATATTCCAAAACGGAAAGAGACTAACAAAATGTTTATATATGTTAATTCAGAAAAACCGGGGTTAGACCCATTCTGAATAACTATACGATGAGTATTGAAGATACTTGAAGACGGTGGCCGCAGATCGGAGGTCTTCACATCATTTGGGTTATTGTTGATGTCTCGATTGGGGTGTACAACCCAAGGTGAGGTTATAAGTGGCAGTGCTCCAGACGTACTTGGAGATTGTCCGAATATGCAAGGTCCTCTCTCCTTTATTGGATGAGGAATAAGGTGTTTTCGGTTTTGTTCAAACCCAAAATGGATGTATATTTGACGCTTCTTTTTACAATATAACCAATTGGTTTATATTGATATTATATCAGTTTGTGGCGGAGAATTATTCTCTTAGCTTAACACTCTCCTCTGAGACTTATGTACTCGGAGGGTTATGTATTAATAGACACCGATTGTATGTTGTGACTTGATAATGTGGCATGATAAGTGATGATAGATCAAATCTTATGTTGAAAAGCAGAGCTTTGTGGATGATGATCAAAGCATGCCTAGTATAGCGTAGCTTTGTGTTGAAACGTGACCTCAACAAGCCTACAACCTGTGAATGGTTGAAATAAGATATTATATAATTTGTTAAGTTGATCCAGAGACACCCCAATAAAGGTGTTCCGAAAGAGCTCGATTGCTAGCATAATTATCAGGGATGAGGAAGGCCTACGGCGATAGATTTTTCCTAGGGGAACCATGCGTAACCATTTTGTTTGCTACGATTAGCGAAATCTGCAAAGCTGAGGAAGGTTTAATGGTACAACTGTTTCATGAGGGATCCAGGTGTAACCATTATGTGTGTGCGGTCCATAGAAAGAGAAGTAACTGTTAGGGTTACTAAAGGAAGGATGACCTGCATGCGATTCCTTGGACACACCGATAAAGGTGTTCTGAATGGTTAAGGACCATGCATCGAGTCCTGGGACACCTGCTAGTGGTGTTACTAAAGAAAGATCCTTTGCACTGGTCATTGATGGAACCCTACTTCAAATACGAACTTCACGGTTTTAGTTGTAATCTATGTATGTGGACATAGTACCTACGTCTGCTAAGATTTGTACATTTATTTGTAAAAATGAATTCCACACTTTGCACTAGTGATAATAAAAGAGAATTTCGCATATCAAGCATGTTTGGCTATTATAAGGTAAAACTCTATCATCCGGTTTGCGTTGCATTGTGTGCTGGGACTTGACTTATAATAGCTTCATTTTTCAAAAAGCATTGCGAGTTTTTATGATTGGTATTCATGTGGAGAAAACTCGTTCCGTGTTAGACAACATTGTCCTGTGATTTACCGAACTTTAAAATAAAATATAATGACTGCTCTGGTTCTCACACTAGTCCCATGACTGAATCAGAGTTTATTGTTTCCCACCTAAACTCTGGGTGCCTATATTTCCCACATGGGTAGCTAGTAGTTTTGCTTTTGTAGATATTTTATAGAGTAGGATTTCGGATTGAAGCTAAAGTTCTGTCTAGAGCATTTCATAGTCTTTCGCTGAATGTAATTATGTTTCCGCTATGTATAGTAATGTATTATTATCTAATATTTGCGATGTACTCTGGTATATTATGTACTCTGATATGACATTGAAAATATGTTAATGAAAAAGTCTATTTTGTTTTGTTCAAATGTGTAAGTACCCCGACAATCTGTCTTTGAGAACGTTTCGAGTAGGTTAATTACAAACTTGAAGCGGGACCAAAAGCGGGTCATTACAATGCACATGGATAAGCCTCTGCTTTGTTGATAGTGTGTCGGTGATATCTTTGAATAAAAATGTTCCCGTTTTGGATAAACATCTTTTTTATAGGTAGTTAGTAAATATAGTTCGATGAGATTGAGTGCAGGGTTAAATGTGGAACTTCCTTCTACATCTTTACCTCAAAAACAGTAATCAGTACTGCTTTGAAACACATTCTTTTTTCTATTCAGACAGGGAAGAAGTCTATATTTGGAGCTGTAATGTTCATGAAGGGAGATGGAAATGGAAGCATGCATTTGGAGTTGAACCTATTTCAGGAGACTATGGCGGTTGTCCTATCTGGCTTAAAGTTTACAGATTTAATTGCTTGATTACTAAACATGGTTGTCCTCTATAGTTACCTTTTTTCCCATGCATGTTGATTATGTTATCATCAAATTAGTAATAAACATGTGGTATGCTTGATCAATATATATTTATATAGTGGTTTTGTGTGTTTGTAAGTATATATTTACGTACTTTTTTTCTTCCTCAAAAAATACATCTAATTGCAGTTCAACTGATTAGTTGTATTTGTTAAATAGATGATGGTATCCAATTGCATGCAAGCAAATCAAGTGTAAGACAGTACATTTTCCCATGCATGCTGATGATGGTATATATGTTTGATGTAAGAATATTGTATATTCTAGGTAAGATATAATATTTCTCTATTATTAAATTTGTTGTCTTGATTTGATGTTGTATGTTTTAAAGATTAGAGATCAAAATGAAATGTTATTAAATGCTATATTTATCACTTGATTATTGTTGTTACTTGCATAATCTAATTTTCATAGATGAAGCGAATTATTTTGTAATATGTTCGCAGCTAGATGTTGGATGGCTAGAAGCTTGTTGTTATAGAAGCATCATTGAATTTTAATGACGTCTTTGCGATCTGCTGTGGAACATTGGCGTTACAATGACATCATTAAAATTTGGTTAGGCCCTAAGGATGACTATTTTAAATTAAAAGAAGGCGTCTCTAAAGTGATCCCAAAAAATTAATGACGCCATAAGGATAACCATTTTCTAACAAACAATGGGCTTCGAAATGACAGTTAAGCTTTACTGACGCTACAGTGATGTCCATCATGCGAACTTTAGTGATGCTATACTATTTAGTCATGCTTGTATTTCTATTGCACATTTGGCGCCACTACGACATATCTACAAAAATTAACGACATATTTTCGACACCAAATGCATGACAGAAAATCACAGATTTGTAGTAGTGCTCATATCGTTACTACTCACGAGAGTACGAAGGCGAGATCTGTATTACTCCCGAAGGTGCAAGAGAAAAGGTATCCCAAGTGCCAAAAATCCAAGTACCCCTATTATCAATCAAGAATGGGGCATTTATACGTTATATTCTGAAGGGAAGTTGGTGAGTGCGCGGGAATCAAGGTCCAAATGGGGTAGGGCCTAAAACATATTAAGGGGGTTCGATGCCTATCCCTAATGATTTAGACAAGTTTTTGGGGACTTGAATTGGTGATGTTCCTTCTCTTGGCTTCCTTTTTCTTCTAGTAGAATCTGGTTGTATTTTAATTGATGGATCAGGAAGTACGAACAGTTGAAGTTGGAACGAGTTGTTGAATTCCAGAAGTTGTACCGATACCTGATGTATTGCTGCGTTATATAGACCTTGGAAGTGTTGAGATAGATTTGGTGATGTGGGGAGTCGTATCGATCCTCAATGGCTTAGGATAGTTTGCAGTGTTGTTAGGAGTGTTGGGATTTATACCGATCCCGGAGTGGGATTCCTACTGATTCCCAAACACTTGTGCATCTGGAAGGTTTTTTGATGAGCTGAGATCATCATACTTGCACGACTCTATCCGGACTTGATCTCTATGTCACTACAAGAAAACATTGATTTTTTAGAGGATGAATCCGTCGCTAAACATGTATTAGCGATGGATTTGTGACGGATGTCACCGGTCGGTAAATTTCATGTCGGTATATTAGTGACCATTTTGCGATGGAATTTAGCATCAGTTTTCTGACACTTTACCATCATTTGTCCATATATTTAAATTTAATTTTAAGAAATTTTACCGATAGATATAGATTTCTTTCTTATACATTTTAAAATAATTTCGTCGTAGATCCCTTGCTAAACAGCAAGGGATTAGAAACAGATAATTTCAACTTTTTCTTTACCTTAGATATATGTCGGTAATTCGTCACAAATGAAAACATTTTAGCATAGTTATTGGTGATAGTTGTTTTCATTTCCATCGGCAATCACACGTAGATTTGCAAAACACATTCCGTTAGTAAATGTTACTACAATAAAATACTAATTTACAACTAACGGACGCCAATGTTAATTAAGATACTTAACTAATATAAACTCAAAAATAACAACACTCGTAATCAAATAACGACAAAGAATATCAATTAACATACAATCACAATACATAATTAAGTTGCTAAATTCAATACGTGATCAATACTTTCAAAACAATTATGGAATAACAAAAGGCAATGTATACTTCATAGCGAAATTATACAAATACCGAATACGAAAACAAGAATAGTACACATGAGCAACAAAATTGACTCGGCAAAGAACGCAAAGCACCAATGGAGATGGTTCCCAACCTGAAAATTTACATGGATTAGAATTTAACTAAAATGATTCGTATGTGTAACAAACAATTACATTATCTTTGGTACATAACGATATAATAAATACGTTACTTTTTGCATATTTTCTATATCATAAATCAAACACAAGATTGGCAAAACATCAAAAGTAAAATAAAATTCATAGACCACTACCCTGTATTTTCATATCATGTTTGTTGAGAAGATAAAGTAGAAGTATACACATGTGTACCTGACAGCAAAAGAAGAAAAGAAATCCAAAATACAAGCATGCTCATGTTTCCTCAAGTACACCAAGTGTCTTAGCAACCTATAACGAAAGGAATACCAAAGTTATTCCTTTTGTTACTCATATACTTTATGGAAACTATTATTAATATGAGATTTTCGCCCTTTTGTTACTCATATATTTTGGGTAAGCAATTTGGTTTTTTAACAAAAAAGTGCGTGGTACAACAATCAACAAATTACTGTCATTTTTACACGAGTCTCAATTTTCGACATAACATACGCTTACTGTTTGTACTACATACTGCCAGCATTAATTAGAAAAATGGCATACTTCTTTAGTGGATAATTTTATTTTATAATATTGAGAAGCATGATGGGTATATTCCCCTTTACGATGAAAAATATTTATGTTTGCATTAATCTGCTCTATATAATCTGACCTGAAGGATGGTAGAAACTGGTTTTGATTACAAAGTTGCAAACTTAAATAATACAAAATTCTGTTGTAATTATTGATCCAAACAAATAATGAAAGGAATAAATCTTACGTAATAGATAATTATTCCCTTAGTATATCAACATATAGTTCTTGTGTTATATGTCATCTACTGTAAGTTAAAACCATTAAGTTTATGGCTGAACTTCTAAATTGTGGTGATTGTAAAAAGTTTTAGAGCAGACATGATCTGGAAGGAATTGCAGCCATACTGATCCAAGAGATAAATTGGGATCCGATCGATGCAAAATGTATTGAATCGCCGTTTCAATTTAAACATCAACTTGAAACAAACTGAATAAACAAAAAATATAGTTCAGCATCCCGATATAGGTTATAGTGGCTAAGTTTTATCTGGATAATGGATCAGCATTACGATAGATAATAGGAAGATATTTTTAGCTTTGAAACAAATTATAGTACGGAGGCCTAATGCATCAGTTCATGATATTAAATATAATGAAATATACACCTAAATTATGTTTCTTCAACATAAATTCATACAAGATGTAATATGTATATTTAGTACTATTTAGGAAAGAAGCCTGTTGTTTATCATGTATAAAAGCATGTTCATTACTTAAGGATGCAAGTTGTTTTACTATGCAAAAAGGGAACACATAACTTCTTTGAAATGACATCAATCTTACCTCCTTCAATCGTAAAGTAATTTGCAGTGCTGAAAATAAACTCAATATATTTGTTTGTTTGCAGTCATTTTGAATATGTTTGTGTTTAACGATGGATATAGCACAACTCATTATAAGTAGTGTGCTTGTGTTTAACATACTTGACAAAACCATTCAAGCAGCATTCAAACTACACAAATTCTTCATCTTTTAGTGTGCTGCTATTGTAACACCCCGTAATTTTATAACATTAAAATTCACAAATTAAAGTATACTTAATTTTTAGAAAAGAATTAAGTGAAATGGGTTGCGCAGAGAAATATATATATTGATATATATATAAAAATAAAAAATTAAATAAATAAATATGCGAAAAAGTTCAAAACGGGGAGCGGTGGCAACGCAAGTCCAACGGGTTTCGTATGCGTGTGTGGACCCGGGCTGGTAGGTAAGACGTTGTTGCATCGTGTAGGTATAAGCCGTGCATTCTCAAGTTGTATCGGGTTGCCACTTTAGGGGAGTGATACACCCCACTGTGGGGCCAGCACGGGTATCTACGAGTAGGGAGCCGATCGAAAGTGGGTAGTGGGGTACACCTAGTGGAGATAGGGGCAGACGACACCTATGTAGTCAGCTAGGGGTACATAAGGCTATTTATAAAGTTTCTGTGTGAAGCAAGTGGGATCAAACAATAGGGTGACTGGTGTGGTGCAGTGTAGTAATGTGCGGTGCAGTGTAGTAATCATTCATAAGTAATTAGGTGTGCCTTTACCGTTATCTTAAACGCTATCTTTATCTTCCTAAGAGTTCATAGACATTTACTTGTCTTCCAGCTTATGCCTTAGTCTAGTTATTTTGATAATAGTATTGTTAGAATTATCATACTCGCCATACTTTATGTCTGACCCCCTCTATTTCTATCCCTTTTCCCCTTCCAGGTCCTCAGGTTGGGCCCAGCTCTAGTGGAGTTTGATTGAATTGCTTCATCTCTCTCTGGAAAGCTTGGACCGTTGAAGTAAAGTCCAGCTTGTTATCTTTTTAATGGCTATTTATGTAATGGGATTATGTATTTTGTTTTTATGAAGATGGATATTGCATTTGGTTATGATCTATGGTTTTATGATGTAACAAACATGTTTAATTTCCGCTGCAATAAAATGAAGTTTTAGATTTCCAAGTACTATTTATTATCTGTCTTGTTGTAATTTTTCTGTTCTATATTCACTTATAACCTCCATGGAAGTTAATGCATTCCCATTGTGAGTGACATTAATGGACGTGGGGTGTTACACGTGGTATCAGAGCTTAAGGTTACCAGAACAGATAAAAATACTTTAGAAAAATAGTTATTTTTGGAAGAAGTGCTTTCAAAAACATGTTTTAATGAGAAATTTAAAGAGAAGAGTTTTTAAGAAAAAAAATACATAATCCCATTACATAAATAGCCATTAAAAAGATAACAAGCTGGACTTTACTTCAACGGTCCAAGCTTTCCAAAGAGAGATGAAGCAATTCAATCAAACTCCACTAGAGATGGGCCCAACCTGAGGACCTGGAGGGGAAAAAAGGATAGAAATAGAGGGGGTCAGACACAAAGTCTGGCGAGTATGATAATTCTAACAATACTATTATCAAAATAACTAGACTAAGGCATAAGCTGGAAGACAAGTAAATGTCTATGAACTGTTAGGAAGATAAAGATAGCATTTAAGATAACGTTAAAGATTACGGTAAAGGCACACCTAATTACTAACGAATGATTACTACACTGCACCGCACATTACTACACTGCACCACACCAGTCACCCTATTGTTTGATCCCACTTGCTTCACACAGAAACTTTATAAATAGCCTTACATACCCCTAGCTGACTACATAGGTGTCGTCTGCCCCTATCTCCACTAGGCGTACCCCACTACCCACTTTCGATCGGCTCCCTACTCGTAGATACCCGTGCTGGCCCCACAGTGGGGTGTATCACTCCCCTAAAGTGGCAACCCGATACAACTTGAGAATGCACGGCTTATATCTACACGATGCAACAACGTCATACCTACCAGCCCGGGTCCACACGTGCATACGAAACCCATTGGACTTGCGTTGCCACCGCTCCCCGTTTTGAACTTTTTCTCATATTTATTTATTTAATTTTTAATTTTGTATATATATATATATATCAATATATATATTTCTCTGCGCAACCCATTTCACTTAATTCTTTTCTAAAAATTAAGTATACTTTAATTTGTGAATTTTAATGTTATAAAATTACGGGGTGTTACATTCTCTCCTCCCCTGAAATCACTAAGTCAAGAAGAATGTATATCCTACCATCTAATCGTCCATCTACTCAACCATCAAACACCAGCATCCATTGTCCTTAAAAGACTTCTAATGCTTTAATGTTTATATGCACAGTGTGTGTATATGTCCATATCTAATGCAAAATTAGGCGGTCTACTGATTCAGTCGACCTCCTTAGTGCAATTCATGATAGTGCCATGCGTCCAATATGTATGCAAAAGATTCCTAATGATACATATTAATTCTATATGCGTGCACAACCATCCACCCGAATGCGGCAACTATATGATAATACAACCATTATACATCCATTTTACTAAATATATCCATATATATGCAATATGAAGTGACTTGTCACATAGATCAACATAACCCAAACAAGATGATGTGAATTATCATATATGTTGTTGTAAACCCCTTTTGCTATCATGTATATTGTAAATCCAATGTTATGTGATGATGATATCTTATATGTTGTAAATCATGCTATGATGATGTTATGTATGTTGAAAGTTTCTATGCTAAGTTGTGATGAATCATACATGTTAAAAAGGCCATGATGTTACCATCTATGCTAGTTAGTTCATATTAATTAAATCATCATGTTTGGGTTATGTTGATCTATATGACAAGTCACTTCATATTGCATATATATGGATGTATTTAGTAAAATGGATGTATAATGGTTGTATTATCATATAGTTGCTGCATTCGGGTGGATGGTTGTGCACGCATATAGAATTAATATGTATCATTAGGAATCTTTTGCATACATATTGGACGCATGGCACTATCATGAATTGCACTAAGGAGGTCGATTGAATCAGTAGACCGCCTAATTTTGCATTAGATATGGACATATACACACACTGTGCATATAAACATTAAAGCATTAGAAGTCTTTTAAGGACAATGGATGCTGGTGTTTGATGGTTGAGTAGATGGACGATTAGATGGTAGGATATACATTCTTCTTGACTTGGAGATTTCGGGAACGAAATCCTTTAAGGAGGGGAGAATGTAACATCCCGTAATTTTATAACATTAAAATTCACAAATTAAAGTATACTTAATTTTTAGAAAATAATTAAGTGAAATGGGTTGCGCAGAGAAATATATATATTGATATATATATATATATACAAAATTAAAAATTAAATAAATAAATATGAGAAAAAGTTCAAAACGGGGAGCGGTGGCAACGCAAGTCCAACGGGTTTCGTATGCGTGTGTGGACCCGGGCTGGTAGGTAAGACGTTGTTGCATCGTGTAGGTATAAGTTGTGCATTCTCAAGTTGTATCGGGTTGCCACTTTAGGGGAGTGATACACCCCACTGTGGGGCCAACACGGGTATCTACGAGTAGGGAGCCGATCGAAAGTGGGTAGTGGGGTACACCTAGTGGAGATAGGGGCAGACGACACCTATGTAGTCAGCTAGGGGTACATAAGGCTATTTATAAAGTTTCTGTGTGAAGCAAGTGGGATCAAACAATAGGGTGGCTGGTGTGGTGCAGTGTAGTAATGTGCGGTGCAGTGTAGTAATCATTCATAAGTAATTAGGTGTGCCTTTACCGTTATCTTAAACGTTATCTTAAACGCTATCTTTATCTTCCTAAGAGTTCATAGACATTTACTTGTCTTCCAGCTTATGCCTTAGTCTAGTTATTTTGATCATAGTATTGTTAGAATTATCATACTCGCCAGACTTTATGTCTGACCCCCTCTATTTCTATCCTTTTTCCCCCTCCAGGTCCTCAGGTTGGGCCCAGCTCTAGTGGAGTTTGATTGAATTGCTTCATCTCTCTTTGGAAAGCTTGGACCGTTGAAGTAAAGTCCAGCTTGTTATCTTTTTAATGGCTATTTATGTAATGGGATTATGTATTTTGTTTTTATGAAGATGGATATTGTACTTGGTTATGATCTATGGTTTTATGATGTAACAAACATGTTTAATTTCCGCTGCAATAAAATGAAGTTTTAGATTTCCAAGTACTATTTATTATCTGTCTTGTTGTAATTTTTCTATTCTATATTCACTTATAACCTCCATGGAAGTTAATGCATTCCCTTTGTGAGTGACATTAATGGACGTGGGGTGTTACAGCTATTGACACACCCGTTTAGACTTCTGGCCACCTATACTAAAGGCTACCTCTTTTTTATGCCTTTCTACTCCTTTACACCACCTAAATTATTCAATTTCTAATCGGCTACCACCTCTGCCTTTAATTCTTCATCGTTCCAAAAAAAAACGTCTTCTTCCTGAAATTTTCTCCATCGCTCTACAAGCTTGAAGATTTCCCTAAATTATCAACCCAATTTCAAGCGTCCAATCAGTTGATTAACACCATAGAATCGCTCTACAACGATATTCATCTTTTTCCCTGTTGTTTTACACCAACAAATCAACATGTTCTGCGAATCAAATACCCGAAATCACATCGTTTAACAAAAAAAATTAACATACTTTTGGTTTTACATGAATAATAGTGATTATAAATTAAGTACAAACTACATACTTCATCAGTTGTAAAATGATATGTCAAATCAACTTTTGTGTCTTCAACGGCATTTATCGTCAATCACATTATCTTCCTACAAAAATTAAATAAAAATAATTAAAATGAATTTTTTTTGTAAATTTTGACATATAAATTGTTGTTGTATGAAGAAAACCCTAAAATTCAATAACTTACAATGTCATTCTCTATTACAATGTCATCGAAATTAATGTCTTCCAAACTCAAAGTAGAGAGAAGGGTGGAAGAAAGCTCCTACAAAAATTAATACAAAACCCTAAAAAAAAATCAATAATAACAAAATAGATTATGCAGCATGATATACAAAACTAACATCTTTTTTGTCTTTATCTTCCATCCTCTATTCAGCCAAAAAAAAAAAATCTTATGGTTTAGGGTTTGATATCTGAGAATTTACGTTGTTTGAGAAGAGAAGAGATAGTACGGTTGTTATTGACCGAATGAAAAGAAATAAAGTGGTGGTAGGAAGTTGGTCAAAAATAATACAGTCTATTAATTTTTTAAAGGTGACCAGTAGTCTAAATGGGGGTGTGAATAGCAGCACACCATCTTTTATTCTATTTACTTTAAAACTGTAACAAGTTATAGTTGAAAACTTCTAAGAATCTAAACAATAGTTTGAGCAATTTTTAGCACAAAACAAACTAACATTGTACACAAGTAATAAATCAAGAAGCCACTTATATTAATCAATTCCAACAGGGCCTGATTTCAACTCTCAGTAGCACAATAACAAATAAGCTTGAACCAAAAAAATAATCAAGATTGAATTTAAACCCAAAAAATAAATAGAAGTACCTGGAGAAAAAAATAGAAGTATAAAGAGTAAAGAAAACTCCAAATTTATTTTAATTTATTCTTACCATATTTATATTTTCAAAGTTAGGATTCTAATATCAACGAACCAAATATTTTCCTAGGAAGCATGTATAACCACATATAAGAACATCTATAATGAAAAGCAATTAAACATGTTACTCTATACGGCATTATCATCTCATAGAAAAAATATTCCAGTCTCTCGTCTTTATGCAACGTAGAACTTTATTAGCATTAGATTAGTAAGCAATTATTTATACCTAAAGCATAAGGTATACCAAACAAAAACAAAAATAAGAAGAGGAACCAAGTAATAAGGCAATTGAAGCCAATAAGCCAGAGCATTATACATCGGATTATGCATTAACACCATGCATCAGTATACAGTATTTTCTTGACAAATTAAGTTTGACTATTTAGATTTGCATCAGTACGTGGTACTAGTTTGACATGTTCAAATGTATATTTCAATGTATATTTTAAATACCTACATTGAACTCTAGTTAATTCTTTATGTTGATCGACCTTGGAAATTCAAATGCACAATTAATTTTAGGTCTGAAAGTTGATCTAAAGTTATACAAACAGAAAAAGCATATCCCTGTAAATCTGATAAAGATGCAGGTTAATGCAGATCCAAGCACTTAGAGTACAGGATAACTGGAATAATACTACTGTACAACACTTATGGATATCTTTTCCACTTTTATTTTGTGCATTTTGCATCTGATTTAATAATATGAACATAAATCACTTTTCAAGCGGCATACAAATAAATCCAGAGACCATGTAATTTTAACTTGAAACAACCTGTTTTACAGAGTAGAAGCAAAGCAAATTACAATAGTAAAACATAAACAAATTCAGTATTTTATACTAGGAATCTATAGGAATTTCATATCTGGCTCAGTGGGAAGAGAAATAAATCACGCATGACTCCATTTTCTAAAACTTAAAGAAAAACGGAATGTTTCATGTACAAATGAACATCAAAGCTTTATGATTCAAAATTAAAGACAAGAAACGATGCAATAACAGACATAATTCCACAACAACAATAATAATCAACGTTCACATCAAACAAAGAATTTTACCTTATAAATCTGCAAGCAAATTTCAATTTTGAAAGGACAAAAATAATAAAGGAACATATGAAGAAATTTACCTTTGTTGATGGCAAATGAAAAGGAGTGTTGAACGATTTTGGTTGCAAATATAAATTTTAGATTCGATTACATAATACAATGAAGAAGACAGTCGGCTTTTCTGAAAGATCAGAGAATTAACTAGGATTTTAACTGATTTAGGGGGAAAACGCGTTCAAGGGTTGCCCATACCAAAGGAGAAATGACGACGTAGAGAAATGATTGAGAGACTGGAGATTTTGATAAAGTTACTGGGTTGCGAGAATTCATTGTGACTCCTCTACACCTGGTAATCATCAAATACTTGTGATCGGATTTGAAAACTGCATACCTAAGCAAGCATCAACTATTTGTGATTGAATCTGAAAGTTGCGTAATTTCGTACCACAAAACTGTGTCAACAAACTTGAATAGGATAATTCAACAACCTCTTGGAAAACTCGATCGACATGAACTAAAACGACCGGGAAGTTGAAAGTCAAATTAGGGTTATTGCTGTTTGTGAATGGTGAAGATTGGGGAAGCAAAAAGGGACCGGGAAATTCTAGGTCTTTCTCTGCGATTTATCTCATTTGATGAAGAGCTTATATGCACCGTTTATATTAAATGATCCAATGAATCAAAATAGTTATCCACGACATTCTGTTCTTTCCAACGTATGACATGGATCGCTAGCTTTGCACAACAGCGTAAAATGTTGTATTTTTTGTAGTCACTTCCTTATGCTTCAAGAATGATAATATTATTGTTGTTTTCGTTGCAATATTTACAGCTTGTTATCCTTATTATGACTTCTAACAATATGATATAGGAGCTATCATATTAAATACTAGATATCATTTCATAAGTATTAACTTTTATTATTAATTATTAAATAGTTATTATAATAAATTGATATTTTCATTATTTAGGGGAATAATTATAAAAAACAATTTAAAATTTTAGGATTTAGCATAAAATATACTGGCATACTGACTGAAAGATTATTTTGCTAATTCTAAATAAGCAATGGTTATAAGTTATTTATTATAGAACGTAAATTATTATTAATTATTACTTATAAATCATTAATTAGAACAAATTAATTATTGAACATGTTAATAATTATTAAAAGATAACATTAAAGTATATCTTAGAAAAATAATATAAACATATCTTGCAAATTTGTAACAACCCGGAATTTTGACAACAAATAATTATTTAATTAGAAGCTCAAAAGTAGGAATTTCTGCAAACTATTAAATTTGATCACGAAACTTTAATCGTTGCGTTCGTCTCGGAATTCTAGTCAACATTCATGTTTGGAGTTTCGTGAACGGAGTCCATATGAAAAAGTTACGGATGAAATACGAAAACAGACGGAAAATAAATAAAGAGTATAATTAATATATATATTACCTTTTAATTACCCAGCCACCTCACTGTTGACGACTAGGTTTTTAGGGGTATTCTTGTTATATTTTATAAAATGAATGGATGTATGTTATTTAAAATGAATCCAACGATGCAAGGACATTTCCACCCCTATAAATCAAGGGGTACAGCCTCGATCTTTTTCCATTCAAATCTCTGAAGGCAGCGGAGCTCTGCCATTTTTCTTCCTCTTCTAACCTAATTTCTAAATAAAATATATTCATACATTTACCAAATCAAATTAAATTCATATGGAATTGGGAAGGCTAATAGATTCAATGGAATAGGATGTTAAACGATAGATTTCTTCACTCTCTTCCCTTTTTCTTACATTTCTACAGATCTAGAACTTTCCCCATTCTAGATAAACTATAGATTTATAAGAAATTGGGGATTGTAAGCCTAAAAAGTTCAGACAAAGAAATTGGAAGCTATAAGGTGAGTGGGAAATTTACTAATACAGATATAATGATTTATCTATTTCGTCTGAATCCAATCTATGTTTTGTGCCTATTGGATCTATTATTTAAGTAATTGTAAAGTGTGATAATCATTAGATCTGATTATGAATATGTTGGAAAATGATAAAGTTGTGATTTTGTATAAACGTGAATTGTAGGGATTTTATATAAATTCTCACATATTCCTACAAGTTATGTCATTAATTATGAAATATGTTGTATATGCCGCATATCACTATGGATCTGGAAGTCGGTCCCATTAAACATAAATTGTTGTAGTTATGTTTCAGATCTTTAGTTCAATGCTGAAATACAAAAAAATTTAAATTTGGGTAAAAAGATGAATTTGTGTATTATCTGATTGTAAGAATAAAATAAATATTCCTCATTTACATTCAATATTGTTGGGGTTTTGGTTTAAGCATTGTAAATTATGCCATTTTCCTCATTTTTAAATAAAGAGGCGTTATTTTAGAATCACAAGAATATGACAAAAAGAATTTGTTGGCACGCTTTTTGGTCAAAGTTGTCACACATCGGATTCTGTCTCTGGAGCTACTCGAGACTGAGTACAAGCAAGCATAGATTGGAATAACACTTGGAAGAAGTGCCAAAGTTACAGAGGACTACGAACTTGAATTGCACAACCTTCTGGATCAGGTCGCCACCTGGATCGGCTCGCCCCCTGGGTCTGGTCGCCCCCACTTGGGTCAAGTCCCCTCCCTCGGGTTGGGTCGCCTCCCCGGGGTCGGGTCGCCCCCTGGATTGGGTCGTCAGGAACTGGTGCTACACGTCAACTTTGACCTGTTCTTAAGGCATAACTTTCTCCTACATGCATGGATCAATCGCCACCTGACATAGCATGATTTTGAGAGCATTCTCCACTACTTTTCGAGTTCTCCTCTAGGAGTGACACATGACATCCAACCCGGGGCCTCTCCATACCTATAAACACACCACTACATAGCATTTTAAAGGGTCTTTTGGCACTAGTTTGTAACAACCCGCATTTTACGTATCGGAGGATCGTAAAATATTTTTATTTCATTCCCTGCGGGTTAGATCAATCTCATCTTTTGATATGTTGCTTATGGGGATGTGAGACATGTCCATAATTTTTACCAATTTTGTTTGTGACCATTTTGCCTGTGTTAGTCTTGTATAGGGCATAACTTTTGACTCAGGTCGAATCAGAGGTGAGACCTGTGCCATTGGAAAGGAATTGATGATTGCCTTTCCGTAAAGTGGTTACATTAAAGATTTGGCTCAGCGGTTTGGGAGGAATCGCTATTTTAAGGTTTTTCAGTTGGCTATTCAGGTGTGGAGAGCCACAATGGGATAATTTGGGAGGGCCCATTGGTGGGCAATTGGAAGGGTATAAATAGGGGGTAAGGGATAAGGGAAATGGTTTTAGGTTTCCATTCTCTCATTATGTAACCTTGAGCTCCTCTTTCCTCTAACATCTTTCCACCTTTAAAAATCAAAATCCAAGGAGGGAAATCATAGATCTACACCATTGGAGGCTAGATCTACATCAATTGAGGCAAGGACTCATCGGATCAAGGTATTTGGTGCGAAGCGCTTATTGTCCAGATTCATTTTCCATTGATTTTTGCTTGTTTGGGAAAATCAGTGAGTGGTTTACATCTCTCACATGAATGCAATGAGGTATATGAATGTTTGATCACGTTTTTCATCATATTTAAGTGTTTTTCCATAGGTCTCTGCCATATTAAGTTTATTCTCACGTGAATCACCCAATGATCTATTTAAGCAAGTTTAGTTTAACGATTTCAATCCTTTTTCATGTGTATATGCAAGTTAGATCTATAATTTTGTCAATATGATCATTTATCATGATTTTGGGGTGATTTGTATAATTTGATGAAAATTGTCGTTTTTATGTTTTTAAAGAATTCATGTCGTGTTTTTGGTCATATTTGATGAGTCAGATGAGTTGGTTTCATCTAGCCTATCATTTGGCGAAGTTTTGGTCGAAATCGGAGTTAAAATGGAGATGTGCAAGTTTTGGGTCATACATGTTGGGTCGGTCGAGTATGACTTGGGGAGCAAGTCATAGGGGTCGGTTGAGCAGCCAGGTTCGAGCAGGTCAGGGTCGAGCAGGTCAGTGGATTCAGCAAGCATAGGGTCGGTCGAGATAGGGTTGGGCATGGCTTAGGGTCGACTGATCGGTATGGCTCGAGCATGGATTAGTGGCACAACGTGGTCCGTCATGTTCCAAGATGGGTGATCAGATCAGGTCGGTCATGTGGTGGTAACTGGTTCGGACTGATTTCCTGAAGAGGTGTTTCCAGAAGGTTCGGTCGGTCCTCTGGAGGATGGGTCGGTTGGTCTGGTGGTGAATAGGCCGATCGGTCGGGATGATTTGGGTCATTTCTAAAAAATTATTTTTCGGATACGACTCGGATTTGAAGAAAAGAGCTTAAAAAATATTTTTTGGTGGCAACCCCCCGAACCCAAGCCGCAGCACAGTGATGTGATTGGCTTGGTGATGGTGTGACTTCGAAGTAAATTCGAGAAGGTTCAAAGTGTTGAAAGGAGTTCGTTGATCGGTGCAGAATAACGAATGATGTGACAACTCAGAGGTCGTGAGTTGGTGGATAATGGTTTCTTGAGCTATGAAAAGTCATTGGATTGGATGACTAGAGATGCGAAGGTTGAGAGATAATTGTTGTCGTATGTTCTAGCAGGCTCGAAGCAGGGGTACACTAGAGACGTCTAAAAGACCGGTTGTTGGCCGTCATACGATTAATGTTGGTTTCGAAGCAGGATTGGCGGTAATAGCCAGAGTCAATCATGGTTGTTTAGTTGCCTTGTTTGAACCGTCTCATGTAGATTGTCCAACGTCGAAGGAGATGTTCCTTGGGTTCTTGTCTGATATTGGTTTAGGCCTCTGGGGCTTGTGCTTGAGGAATGTCGAATTCGATTAGGATGTTTTACATGAGATATATATAATCTGGATGCTATGAGTGCTTACCATGATTAAGTGGGTGCTCTGTTTCCATGGATGAATGGTTGAATTGTTTACCGTAAAAGCTATCACTGTCCGATGTGGGGAAGATATGGTTGAGTCCTTCTCTGTTGTTGTGGGTAGATTAGTATGTTTATCTATCCATTTTCATATACCTTCATTGTTAAAATTTGTTAGTTGTTTTATCGCTCACTAAGACTGTTGTCTAACTCAAGGTTTTATGTCTCCTCCTATTACCTTGGTTGTTCATCCGGTTGTGGATGGGCAGACTAAGTAGCAGGTTACAGGTGATTAGCGAGGAGGATGCTGCTGTGTGGAGGCGAGCAGGAGGCTGACGTACCAGTTTTGTTACTATATAGTCCTTTTGTTTCTGCTGTTGAGTGCTCTATGATTGTTGTAGTGAGGCTTTATGTACAAACCATGGTATTTCCTATGATGTTTGGATAATCTTTCAGGATGTTGTGAAAAGTTCAAAATTTGTTATATGATGCATCACTACTATTACCTGTTGTATATGTTCTATTATATTTTATCCTTGCGCTGTGAGTTTTGCGACAGGTTCCGATGTTGTTAACTACTCTGATGATCATTCATAGCTACCTGACACACCTTTCAATGCATTATTTCTCTTGTTTAGTGCAGGGGTTATGGGCGGTGGTCACATTTGGTATCAGAGCTCTGGTTAACGATTTTAGCTGAAGTTCTAAGACGTAATTATCTATGAGAGACGTACTTGTAGATTTCAGTTGGATGCTTACTATATCTATAGCATATATAGTAGTAGCAGTTGTATCTCTTTAGCAATTTTTCTTGGAAGTGGCTAATTATTCTAAATTGCAGATTTAGAATGAGTAGACGAGAATCAAGACACACTGCTAGGGGAGCTAATACTGGAGGGGGAAATGGCGGTGAACCAAATTACTCGGCAATGTTTGAAGCCATGGCAGAGGCAATTATGCAAAGGGTACCCGCTGTAGTGGCAGCAATGGTAGATGTAGGTGTGCGAATTCCTAGAGTAGTAGATTTTGCAACGATGTGCAAGGACTTCACATCCTTAGGGGGAAAACCATTCATAGGATCTGAGCCAGCTGAAGAGGTTCAGAGATGGATGGGTTCATGTGTCCGAATCTTTGGGGACTTGGGTATTGAGGATACAATAAAGAGAAAGCTTGCATCAAGGCAGCCATAGGGCAAGGCCATGGAGTGGTGGAATTCTATCATACTTGAGACTCCAGAAGAGGAGATTTCATGGGAGCAATTCCAAGCTAAGTTTGAAGTAAAGTTTGTCTCCACTGCTCAGAAGTTTTTTCTCTTCAAGAAGTTCGTAGAATTGAAGTAGAATGGCAGATAAGTTCTTGACTATATTTCTGATTTCGAAGCCTTGTCCAGATATGCTCATTCATACATTGATACACCTTATCAGAAGAACGAGGAATTTGTTATGGGTCTGGATACCTATATTTGAAGGACGTTGGTGGATCATCTTGACGACTCATTCGAGAAGATTGTGGAAAAAGCTATTCACCATGAGAGCTTGTTTCCTAAGGAAGTAAATGTTGTCGATGCAACCATAGAAGTTCAAAAACCACAACAAGGTGGTAAAAATAAGAGGAAGAAACAGCAATAGCAGAAAAGAAAGGATGGCCATAAGAAGCCTAAGAGTGAGGTAGTTTGCTTTAACTGCCAACAGAAGGGTCATTACTCAAATGAGTGCAAGAATCCCAAAGATGAGAAGAAGTGCTTCAAGTGTGGAAAGCCTGGGCATGAGAAGAAAGATTGTCCAGAATCAGCTAAGGGCAAGTGGTTGTGAAGGCATATGCTTTGGAAGCCATGCCAATTTCTTCAAGAGCTCCTACTGTAGAGGAAAAGGGAAAGGGTGTCATGGTGCAAGATACTCTTTCTGTTAATGGTGTTTCAGTTCGTGTGCTTCTTGATACTGGAGCATCACATTCATTCATTTGCAATGAGCTTGTGTATCGCTTGGATTTAGAACCCGAGATTTGTGATAGACCATTAATCGTGACTAATCCAGTTGGGGGTTCGTCCAGTTTGTGCATGATTTGTCGTGGTCTAGTGTTGTCGAGTCATGGTTGCTCTTGTGTGTGTGATTGCTTTGTTCTTAACTTCGCTGGGTTTGGGATCATCTTGGGCATGGATTGGCTCAAGAGATATCCGGCAAGGGTGAATTGCGAGAAGCTAGAGGTGAGGGTTTGGGATGTGGAAGGGAGAAATGTGTTGATTAGATGTAAGTGCAAAGAGGGTGTCTTTGTGAGCTATCTATATTCGCTTGGGATTGCATAAGAAGATTTTTCATCTGTGCTGATAGCTAATGAGTATGAGGATGTCTTTGACGAGGTCAAAGGGTTGCCGCCGCATCGTGAGATCGAGTTTAGGATCGATTTAGTCGAGGGTGTTGGACCAATCGTTATGCCTCTTAGGTGGATAGCGCCTAAGAAACAGTGAGAGTTGGAGGTGCAAGTTCATGACCTTTTGGGAAAAGGATTCATTCGGAGGAGTATATCCGAATGGGGTGCACCGGTCGTGTTTACAACCAAGGAAAATAGCTCGTTAAGATTGTGTGTGGACTATCGTGAGCTGAACAAGGTGACTAAAAAGAACAAGTATCTGTTGCCAAGGGTAGATGACTTGTTAGATCAGCTTCACGAAGTCAAAGTGTTTTCTCATATGGATTTGGCAACGGGATTTCACCAATCGAGGGTGGCAAAGGATAGTATGCCAAAAATTGCTTTTATGACACCATCCGGTTTCTTTGAATGGTTGGTTATGCCATTTGGATTGACTAACGCTCCAGCGTATTTTTTGGATCTTACGAATAGGGTTTTAAGAGATCAGTTGAACAAGTTCGTGCTTATGTTCGTGGATGATATTTTGGTTTATTCCCGGAATGAGGAAGAACACAAGACGCACTTAAGGGTTGTGTTGGAAATCTTGCGAAAGCATTGGCTGAGAGCTAAGTTTTCAAAGTGTCACTTCTGGAAGAGCGAAGTTAGGTTCTTAGGTCATGTTGTTTCTGGAAATGGGATAAAAGTTGACCCCGCTAAAGCGGCAGTAATCCAGGATTGGGATAGACCTAAGAATGTGACGGATGTTCGAAGTTTCCTTGGGTTGGCCGGTTATTACCGACGGTTTGTCAAGGATTTATCTAAGGTAGTTGCACCGTTAATAGGATTGACAAAGAAGAACCAAGTGTTCACATAGGATGCAAAGTGTGAACAAGCGTTTGGAATCCTGAAGGAGAGATTGACGAGTGCACCTTTGTTGACCATTCCAAGTGGGAATGAAGAGATAGAGGTGTACACCGATGCATGTGGTACTGGACTTGGAGTAGTGCTAATGCAAAAGGATAAGGGGTGGATTACACGAGTCGACAGCTAAAGCCACATGAGAAGAATTACCCGACTCATGACTTGGATTTGGCAGCGATTGTGTTTGCTCGGAAGATGTGGAGACATTACCTGTTGGGAGTTCGATTCGAGTTGTTTACGGATCACAAGTCGTTGAAGTATCTTTTCTCCCAAAAGGATTTGAATCTTCGGCAGCAACAATGGTTGGAGTTTCTGGCATCGTATGATTTTGATATAGCCTATACTCCTGGCAAAGGTAACGCAGTTGCAGATGCATTGAGTCGAAGACATGCAAGTTTTGGGGAGATGTCTTCAGTATGGAAGAGCCTTGAGTATTTGGCAAGGTTTGATATCAGGCTAAGGTGTGAGTTGGAACCTGAAATGTTGGCAAGCTTATCGATAAGACCTACTCTTGTCGAAAGGATTGGAGAGAGCCAAAAGCGAGATGCAAAGCTTGTCGGGTTTATCCAGAAGCTAGAACCAGAAGATAAAGAGTTCGAGGTCGGTCGAGAAGGTTGGCTTTGAAAGCAAGGACGATTAATTGTTCCTGATATTGATGGATTGAGAGATGAGGTTCTGAGAGAATGTCTTCACTCGAAGTTGACGATTCATCCGGGTGGCAATAAGATGTATCAGGACATGAAGCGAGTCTACTACTAGGAAGGGATGAAGCGAGATATTGGAAAGTTCATTTCCAAGTGCATGAACGGTCATTTAGTGAAAGCTGAACAGAAGAAGCCGAGTGGATTGCTTCAGTCATTAGAAGTTCCTACATGGAAGTGGGAGCAGATATCGATGGATTTTATTAATGGACTACCTAGAACTAGGGCAGGAAATGAAGGTATTTGGGTCATCGTGAATCGCTTGACCAAAAGTGCGAGATTCATTCCTGTCAAGTCGACTAGGACGGCTTCAAATTTGGCTGAGCTTTATGTGAAGTGGATAATTCGATTCCATGGAGTCCCAAAAAGTACAGTACGTGACCGAGATCCATTATTTACGAGTGGATTTTGGAGAAGTTTGCAAGAAGCTTTGGGAACTGAGTTGTGCTTGAGTACGGCTTATTATCCCTAAACTAATGGTCAAACAGAGAGGGTTAATCGAGTTTTGGAAGATCTCCTGAGGGCTTGTGTGTTAGATTTCGAAGGATCATAGGAAGACCATCTACATCTAGTGAAGTTTGCATATAATAATAGCTACCAATCGAGCGCTGGGATGGCACCATACGAGACGTTGTATGGAAGGCCGTGTATTTCACCAGCGTGTTGGTTAGAAACTCGAGATAAGTTGGTACTTAGGCCAGAGATGATTAAAGAGACCTCGTAAGCCACTTCGTGTTGTGGGGGATGCCATGAAACAACTTAGGAGGAAGATGGTTAAGTTATTCAAAGTACAATGGAGCGAAGATGGAGACGATTGTACGTGGGAGACGAAAGAGAGCATGAGGGCGACTCATCCAGAACTCTTCATCGGTAGGACCCCTTTGATATTGTATCAACATTATACGTTGCATCTTGTTGATTGTTTGTTAGAATTCCACGTGCTAGGATAAGGCTATGGATATATGGCTTGATGGTTGCTTTGGATGATAGAATTGGCTTCTCATGGATGATAGGCATGTGGAATTGTTGTGGTTGCTTGTGTTTGCTAGGAATTTCGAGGGCGAAAATCTTAAGGGGGGAGGATGTAACAGCCCGCATTTTACGTATCGGAGGAACACAAAATATTTTTATTTCATTTCCTAAGGGTTGGATCATTCTCATCTTCTGTTACGTTGCTTATGGGGATGTGAGACATGTCCATAATTTTTACCAGTTTTGTTTATAACCATTTTGCCCGTGTCAGTCTTGCACAAGGCATAACTTTTGACTCAGGTCGAATCAGAGGGTGAGACCTATGCCATTGGAAATGAATTGATGGTTGCCTTTTCGTAGAGTGGTTACATTAAAGATTTAGCTCAGCGGTTTGGGAGGAATCGCTGTTTTAAGGTTTTTCAGTTGGCTATTCAGGTTTGGAGATGTAACACCCTGTATTCTTAACAACACTAAAAGAGGATAAATTAAATAATAATTAATTTAATATTCAGAACTATAGGAAATAGACTGCACCATTGCGTCCGTCTCGAAATTTTGGTTAAGATAGACATTTGGTTTGAGTAAAACGGACACCGTATGAAGAAGATATGAGAGTTTAAAGTTTGTATACGCGCAGCAGAAAAATATATATACATATGATTCATAACCTTATCCGAAATCATTCAAAATTTTAAAAAAAGAAAGTGGTGGCAGTTTTCCCGCTCTAGGGGGTCGACCCCCTTAGAGGGGTGCCGACACCGGGGTCGACCCCCCTTAAGAGGTGTCGACACCAGGGTCGACCCCCCTATAGGGGTGTTGACACCCCAAGGGATGAGGTGGCAGTCAGTTTCAGAGGGGCTGGAAACTATATATAGAGGTCCATTTCTCTTATTTTCTTCATTTGAGAATCCATGGGGGCCAAACTCTATGGGTGACTGAACTGAACCGAATTATCTTCTACAACAATCAACTAAAGCAAATCAATTAGAGATTCAAGTGTAGATCTACAATCCAACAAGCTTCTTTTCTAGTTCTCTCTTCTTAATCCAAACACTATGAGTTAGTTACTTTTAGATTTAAATAATTAAAAGTAATTTGTGATATGACTGTGATTTGGATATATACATGCCTGTAACTAAATCATATTAGATCTATCATAATTTGTAAATCTATAATATTCTTGGATCCTAGACCTTATCATGTCATGCTAGATCTACCTTTTTAGATTTAATTTGCTTGTGGTTAATTTGTCATGTCAAAATTGTGGATCTTAAATTATTATCATGTTAGATCTACCTTTTTGATCTAAATCGCTTATGGTTAATTTATCATGTCATACTAGATCTACCTTTATAGATCTAATTCACTTGTGGTTAATTTATCATGTCATGCTAGATCTACCTCTATAGATCTAATTCGCATGTGGTCAATTTATCATGTCACATTTGTGGATCTTAAACTTTACCTATCATGTGGTGATTAATTTAGATCTATCATTAATTGGAAATATGAATCCTTACTTATTCATGCCTATTATGGCATCCTTGGTATGTTAACATGCTCACTAGATCTTTTTTATATGTCCACCTTATCACTATGCCAATTACATGTTTAAGTCACTTTTGTTAAAATAATCACTATTGTCATCTTTCCTTTTTATTGTTTATGGCTAGGCTACTTTCTAGCTTAGACATGATGCCAAATATATGCGAATGCATTAGTTAGGGAACAGGGGAAAACATTAAAATTAGCATAACTTGAATGACAAGTATGAATTTGGACATATAATTCATTATGAATATAATTGGGTAAATGGGCATTAACATCTATAAAGACATATGTATAATTAATTGGTTAATAATTAAAATGCCTAGGATTACAGTAATTAGAAAACTGTAATGGCACTTATGAGACGAGGTTAGATTGCATTTGTGGTGGAAGTCTGCCCGGACCCGACCGACATATCCAGCAACCGCAAATGTTGAATCTAATGTGAGTGGTCTAAGTGCACAAATACGAGACGGTCTAAGACACGAGGTTAGGCCCAACTTGTTGAAGAAGTCTGCCTGGACCAGACCGGCATATCCAGCATCCACAAGTAGTAGGCCTAATGTGGGAGGTCTAGCCCATTTAACCATAAATGGATTTGGTAACGAATTGGAATACTTAACCTAGATGAATCCATAGGGATTGTATGAACATGTTAACTTGAATAGGGGTTAAGTAAACTTGGTTGAAATAGTGGGTGGGTTAAGTAAATCTTGTGGTGGTGGGCAATATTTATATATATAGACCCACAAATTTAACCTATTTTATACCTTGGGGTTATGCAACTTTGTTAAGTAAACTTGCTTGGATCAGTGAGGGTTAAGTAAACCTTGTAGCGGTGGGGTAATATTTACATATATAGGCCCGTCAACTTAACATGTTTTACATGTTGGACTGTTAGGCATAACCAGTTGAAATCCTAGTAGTGGGGATGCAAGCCTAGGGTAAGCTTGTATCATCTTGTGTGAAGGACCTGTTTCAGTAGGTAACCCATCTAGGTTTCAAACGAGTACTCTGAACTAGGTCGGAGTAGGGGCACGCTTACCGGGCTGATTGTAAGAGATCCAAAACGAAAAGGTGGTGTCAACAGCGTAGGAAACCAATGGAGTCATGTGCGTGCATGGGTCCGTCTTGCCATGGGAATTAAGACGCTGTGACATCAGTAGATATGGTTGTGAACATCTTGAAAATGAAGGGTTTCCACTTTAGGAAGTGATACATCCTACTGCAGTGCCAGCACAGGGTATCTACGGAGTATGGAGCCGATCGATGATGGTAGTAGTTAGGGTACATCTAGACTCTGGTAAGTTTAGGAGTCTGTTATTGGGGTTGCCTGTGGATTGTACAGGGTTAAAACCTCACACCAGAAGTACGCCTAAGTTTACCATTTCATACATGTTGGGGATTATCTTATTCTGGATATACTAGTAGTAGTGCAGAGTAATCATTAGAAGCGTATACATGCTATCCTGTTCACGTTGTCATACTTTCCTTTTATGTAGTTATCTCTCTCTTATCCACTTTATATGCCTGTCATGCTACTTTTACTTATTTATTTTCTAAAAGTAACTGGACTCGCCAGACTTTATGTTTGACCCTTTTTGTTTCCTCTTCTTTCTTCCGTTCCCCCCAGGTTCTCCGAGCGGGAATACTCAGGCTTGACCGTGATTCTGCTTACTTTTGTTGGAGCTGCTTTGACGTATGGCTCAAGATTTTATCCTTACTACTATGGCTATGCATTATATAGAGAATTATGCTTTTTATGTACCCTGATGTTTTAAAGTACAAGACAGTAGTTTTTATCATATAATAGTTTATGTGTGTTTCAGACATGTGCTGTTTTTGAACCACGATGCTTTATTATAATTAAAGTTTTAAATTCCGCTGTTGCTATTATATATGTCTTGTAATATTTCTGTTTCTGTTTACCTATAACGCTTCACGAAACTTAATGCATTCCCTTAGTGAGCGACATTAACGGACGTGGGGTGTTACACTTAGTATCGGAGCTGAAGTTTACCAGATTAGATAAAAGTTTTTGAAAACTATTTTAAAAAAGATTATAAAATGGAAGCATTTTCAAAAGAAAAGTCTGTTTAAAAAACATTCCCCAAAAAGCCGTAAGTAATATCTTTCGATCCCTTGTCTGGATCTCTTTCCTTTTCTTTTCAGCATGTTTGGGGAACCTAATATCCCAGAAGGCGTTACGATACCAGGTTGGTTCCGTAGGTATCTGGAGGCTACGGCGCTTGCCGAAGGCCAAGGAAACGTTCCTCCCCCAGCTGCACCTGTTGTTCCTGCTCCTTCGCATGCAGACAACTTTTCCAAGATCTGCAAAGATTTCCGTGCTATGGGAGAAAAGCCATTCCATGGAACCGAGATATTCGTAGAGGCAAGGAACTGGCTCAAGGAGACTGAGGACTTCTTTGTAATCTTTGAAGTGGAAGATCGAAGGAAGATTCAATTGGCTGCCTGGCTACTGAAGGAGGAAGCTTCATTCTGGTGGGAAGTAACCCAAGCGGGGCATCCGGTGGAAACTTGGGATGACTTTAGATAGAGGTTTGAAATGAAGTTTCTTTCTCAAGCTGAGAAAAATATGCAAATCGAGACGTTCTTGGTGCTCAAACAAGGAGACATGATTGTTAAATAATATGTGAACAAATTCAACCAGCTAGCTAGATTCAGTTTGGAACTAGTAGACACTTCACGTAAGAAGGCCTTGCAGTTCTTTAAAGGACTAAATGAACCCCTTCATGGGTTAGCTATGTCCCATATTCCAATGGGAGCTACTTTTGAAAGACTCGTTGATATGGCATTAATGCATGAGGAAGAAAAAGTTGAAAAGAAAGAAGCTAAGGTTGAAGAGACACAAAAGAAGGGAGGAAAGAATGACAAAGCTCGAGACAAGAGGAATGCTTTAATTGTGAACACTTTGGTCATGTAAGCAAAGATTGCAGAAGAAGGAAGAACGCTTGTTTCCATTGTGGAGAGGTCGGGCATCTTATTAAGGATTGCTCGATGTAACAAGGACAAGGTCAAAGGGCAGGAGCTTCTGGAGATCAAGTGCATGCTCTCGCGATCATTGCTCCAGATCGAGTTAGGAAAGTTTCTGTGAAAGGTTTGATTTCTATTTCCAATCATCCTATAAGAACTCTTTTTGATTCTAGTGCTTCGTATTCATTTATATCTAGTTCTATGGTTGAAAATCTGCACGTAAATACTAGTATGTTAGTGGATCCCGTTGTTATCTCAAACCCCATTGGTGGTTCTACTCATTTGTCCATGATTTGTCGGGGTTCGAGAATATCTATATTGGGTCTCGAGTTCAAGTGCGATGCGTATTTGCTCGGTTTTATGGGCAATGGTTTGATTCTAGGGATAGGTTGGCTAGCCATGCACGATGCCATTCTCGATTGTGAGGGGAGGGTCGTTAGACTTTTGACTTGCCATAGGAGGACCCTCGAGATTTCTTGTGACCCAAAAGGGTCCGTCATGCTTAGTTTCCTAGAATCTCTTGATGCATCTATCGATGATCTACGGTCTGTAGTGGCAGTCCGTGAGTATCCGTAAGTTTTTTAGGAGGTTCGGGGTTTATCTCCAAGGCGCGAGATTGATTTTTGTATATATTTGGTAGACAATGCAAAGCCAGTTGCATGACCCGTGCGCCACGTGGCTCCACGAGAAAGGAGGAAGTTTAGCAAGAAAGTAGGAGAGCTGGTTGAGAAAGGGTTTATTAGGTGAAACATATTTGAATGGGTTGCTCCGGTGGTATTCGCAACTAAGGCATACAGCTCGCTTTGCATATATGTGAATATTCATGGTGTTTTTCCTCATTTCTTATTTATCGAAGTGTCTACACGATACAGCAGAGGTAGTTGAGACAAACATGTGTGAGGAAGTAGAACGGGAGGCAACAATTAGACAAGTTCCTACCCGTATACTTGGATCAGAGGTTAAGAAACTGCACAATAGAGAGGTTAGGTTAATACAAGAGCAATGAGGAGAAGACCACGAGAATGCAACTTGGGAGACCGAAGAAAAGATTCAGGCTTCATACCCTTTTCTTTTCGAGGGTATGTTCTTAACTCCCTTTCCAAATTTTATTTGTGCTTGTTTCTATCATTTGAATATAACATATCCATAGTATTTTCGACCTTTAGATAGGAATCCTATGGATGTAAACATGTGTTTGAGACATGTTATGTTTGATGGATGTAAGTGGATGCAAGTCTTTGCTGGTGGCTGCATGTGGATGCATATACACACACATTAGGCACTAGATCGGCTCAATCACTCTCATACTGCATATGGATGTGTGTGCATTTTTCTTTTCTTTTAATTAATGAAAATGGATGTATTATCAAGTGGATGTTGCATGTGGTCAAATGATTGTGCACACATATAGAAATTACATATTATAATAGGGTTATTTGCATACATATTGGACTCATGGCACTAACATACATTGCATTAAGGAGGTCAACTGAATCAGTAGACCGCCTGATCTTCACATTAGTATTGGGACATATACACACACCTTTGCGTATATTCATATGAGCATTAGAAGTATTTAAGGACAATGGATTCCAGTGATTGATGGATGAGTAGATGAATGAAGGATGGTAGGATATGCATTCGTCTTAACTTGGAGATTTCAGGGACGAAATCCTTTGAGTAGAGGAGAATGTAACACCCCGTATTTTTAACAACACTAAAATAGGATAAATTAAATAATAATTAATTTAATATTCAGAATTAAAGGAAACGGACTGCACCATTTGCGTCCGTCTCGAAATTCTGGTCAAGGTAGACATTTGGTTTGCGTAAAATGGACACTATATGAAAAAGATATAAGAGTTTAAAGTTTGTATACATGCAGAAGAAAAATATATATACATATGAGTTAGAACCTTATCAAAAATCGTTCAAAAATTGAAAAAAAAAGTGGCGGCAATTTTCCCACTCTAGGGGGTCGACCCCCCTAGAGGGGTGTCGACACCGGGGTCGACCCCCCTACAAGGGTGTTGACACCCCTATGGCTGAAGTGGCAGTCGATTTCAGAGGGCTGGCAGCTATATATAGAGGTCCATTTCTCTTATTTTGCTTCATTTGAGAATCCATGGGGGCCAAACTCTGCCGGTGACTAAACTGAACCGAATTATCTTCTATAATAATCAACTAAAGCAAATCAATTAGATATTCAAGCGTAGATTTTCAACCCAACAAGCTTCTTTTCTAGTTCTCTCTTCTTAATCCAAACACCGTAAATAAGTTACTTTTAGATTTAAATAATTAAAAGTAATTTTGTGATATGACTGTGATTTGGATATATACATTCTCGTGACTGAATCTTATTGGATCTATCATAATATGTGAATCTATAATATTCTTGGAGCCTAGACCTTATCATGTCATGCTAGATCTACCTTTTTAGATCTAATTCGCTTGTGGTTAATTTGTCATGTCACAATTGTGGATCATAAATTATTATCATGTTAGATCTACCTTTTTAGATTTAATTCGCTTGTGGTTAATTTATCATGTCATACTAGATCTACCTTTATAAATCTAATTCGCTTGTGGTTAATTTATCATGTCATGCTAGATCTTTTTAGATCTAATTCGCTTGTTATTAATTTAACATTCATGCTAGATCTACCTTTATATATATAATTCATTTGTGGTTAATTTATCATGTCATGCTAGATCTACCTTTATAGATCTAATTCGCTTGTGGTTAATTTATCATGTCAGGTTTGTGGATCTTAAACTTTACCTATCATGTGGTGATTAATTAAGATCTATCATTAATTGGAAATATGAATCCTTACTTATTCATGCCTATTATGACATCCTTGGTATGTTAGATCTAGTTTTATTATAACATGCTCACTAGATCTATTTTTATATGTCCACCTTATCACTATGCCAATTACATGTTTATGTCACTTTTATTAAAATAATCACTATTGTCGTCTTTCCCTTCTATTTTTTATGGCTAGGCTACTTTCTAGTCTAGACATGACGCTAAATATATGCGAATGTGTTAGTTAGGGAACAGGGGAAAACATTAGATTTGGCATAACTTGAATGACAAGTATAAATTTGGACATATAATCCATTATGAATATAATTGGGTAAATGGGCATGAACACCTATAAAGAAATAGGTATAATTAATTGGTTAATAATTAAAATGCCTAGGATTACAGTAATTAGAAAACTGTAATGGCACTTATGACACGAGGTTAGATTGCATTTGTGGTGGAAGTCTGCCCGGACCCAACCGGCATATCCAGCAACCGCAAATGTTGAATCTAATGTGAGGGGTCTAAGTGCACAAATACGAGACGAGCTAAGACACGAGGTTAGGCCCAACTTGTGGTAGAAGTCTGCCTGGACCCGACCGGCATATCCAACATCCACAAGTTGTAGGCCTAATGTGGAGTCTAGCCTATTATAACCATAATTGGACTTAGTAACGAATTGGAATACTTAACCTAGATGAATCCATAAGGATTGTATGAACATGTTAACTTGAATAGGGGTTAAGTAAACTTGGTTGAAACAGTGGGTGGGTTAAGTAAATCTTGTGGCGGTGGGCAATATTTATATATATATATATATATATATATATATATATATATATATATATATATATATAGACCCACAAATTTAACCAATTTTATACCTTGGGGTTATGCAACTTTGTTAAATAAACTTGCTTGGATCAGTGAGGGTTAAGTAAATCTTGTGGCGGTGGGGTAATATTTACATATATAGGCCTAACAACTTAACCTGTTTTACATGTTGGACTGTTAGGCATAACCAGTTGAAATCTTAGTAGTAGGGATGCAAGCCTAGGGGGATCTTGTATCATCTTGTGTGTGGGACCCATTTCAATCAGTAACCCATCTAGATTTCAAATGAGTACTTCGAACTAGGTCGGAGTAAGAGCACGCTTACTGGGCTGATTGTAAGAGATCCAAAACGAAGGGGCGGTGTCAACAGCTTAGGAAACCAATGGAGTCATGTGCGTGCATGGGTCTGGCTTGCCATGGGAATTAATACGCTGTGATATTAGTAGATATGGTTATGCACATCCTGAAAATGAAGGGTTTCCACTTTAGGAAGTGATACATCCTACTGTGGGGCAGCCGATCGATCAGGGTAGTAGTTAGAGTACATCTAGACTTTGGTAAGTTTAGGAGTCCGTTATTGGGGTTGCCTGTGGATTGTATGGGGTTAAAACCTCACACCAGAAGTACGCCTAAGTCTACCATTTCATACATGTTGGGTATCATCTCATTTTGGATATACTAGTTGTAGTGCATAGTAATCATTAGAAGCGTATACACCCTATCATGTTCACCTTGACATACTTGCCTTTTATGTAGTTATCTCTCTCTTATCCACTTTATATGCACGTCATGCTACTTTTATTTATTTACTTGCTAAAAGTAACTGGACTCTCCAAACTTTATGTCTAACCCTTTTTGTTTCCTCTTCTTTCTTCCGTTCCCTCCCCCCTCCAGGTACTCAGGGCGGGAATACTCAGGCTTGACCGTGATTCTGCTTACTTTTGTTGGAGTTGCTTTGACGTATGGCTCAAGCTTTTATCCTTGCTACTATTGCTATGATTTATTTGGGAAATTATGCTTTTTATGTACTTTGATGTTTTAAAGTACAAGACAGTAGTTTTTATGATGTAATGGTTTATGTATTTTTAAGACATGTGCTGTTTTTGACCACAATGCTTTATTATAAATCAAAGTTTTAAATTCCGCTATTGCTTTTATAGCTATCTTGTAATATTTCTGTTTCTGTTTACCTATAATGCTTCACGAAACTTAATGCATTCCATTAGAGAGTGACATTAACAGATGGGATGATTTGGGAGGGCCCATTGATGGGCCATTGGAAGGGTATAAATGGGGGTAAATGATATGGGAAATGGTTTTAGTTTTCCATTCTCTCATTAAGTGGCCTTGAGCTCCTCCTTCCTTTAACACCTTTCCACCATTAAAAATCAAAATTCAAAGAGGGAATTCATAGATCTACACCATTGGAGGCTAGATCTACATTAATTAAGGCAAGGATGTTTGGTGCGAAGTGCTTGCTATCCAGATTCATTTTCCTTTGATTTTTGCTTGTTTGGGAGAATCAGTGAGTGGTTTACATCTCTCAAATGAATACAATAAAGTATATGAATGTTTGATCATGTTTTTCATCATATTTAAGTGTTTTTCCATAAATCTATGTCAAGTTTATTCTCACATGAATCACCCAATGTTCTATTTAGGCAAGTTTAGTTTAACGATTTCAATCCTATTTCATGTGTATATGCAAGTTAGATCTATTATTTTGTCCATATAATCATTTATCATGATTTTGGGGTGATTTGCATAATTTGATGAAAATTGTCATTTTCATGTTGTTAGAGAATTCATGTCGTTTTTTTGGGTCATATTTGATGAATCGGATGAGTTGGTTTCATCAATCTATGGTTTGGTGAAGTTTTGGTCAAAATCTGAGTTGAAATGGAGATGTGTAGGTTTTGGGTCGTACATGAGTGGGTTGGTCGAGCGTGACTTGGGGAGAAAGTCATAGGGGTCAGTTAAACAGCCAGGTCCGAGAAGGTCAGGGTCGAGCAGGTCAGGGGATCCAACAAGCATAGGTCGGTCGAGACAGGGTCGGGCATGGCTTAGGGTCGACCGATCAGTGTGACTCGAGCATGGATTAGTGGAACAAGGTGGTCAGTCATGTTCCAGGAGGTGTGATCGGGTCAGGTCGGTCATATGGTGGTAACCGGGTTGGACTAATTTCCTGAAGGTGTGATTCCAGAAGGGTCGGTCGGTCCTGTGGAGGATTGGTCGGTCGGTCACGTGTGATAGGGTCAGTCGGTCTGGTGGTGAATAGGCCGATCGGTCGTGGTGATTTAGGTCATTTCTGAAAATTTATTTTTCGAGTATGACTCGGATTTTAAGTAAAGAGCTTAAAAAATATTTTTTTAGGGTAACCCCCCGAACCCTAGCCGCAGCGCAGTGATGTAATTGGCTCGATGATGGTGTGACTTCGAAGTTAATTCAAGAAGGAAGGTTTGAAGTGTCGAAAGGTGTTCGTTGATTAGTGTAGAATAAAGAATGATGTGACAACGCAGAGGTCATGAGTTGGTGGATAATGATTGCTTGAGAAGGTTTCTTGAGCTATTAAAAGTCATCGGATTGCATGACTAGAGATATGAAGACCAAGAGATTATCGTTGCCGTAAGTTCTAGCAGGCTCGAAGTAAGGGTACACCAGAGATTTCTAAAAGATCGGTTGTCAGTCGAGTACCCCAGGTCTTGTGGAATGGCTTAGTTGTCAAGGTTGGACATTGTCAAGGTTGGACATATGGGGTTTATGCTAGAACTGGGGCTACCATTAGCCCTTAACATATGGCAAGGTTGGTCGTCATACGATTAACAATGGTTTCGAAGCAGGATTGGCGGTGATAGCCAGAGTCTGTCATGGTTGATTAGTTGCCCTGTTTGAACCGTCTCATGTAGATTGTCCAACATCGAAGGAGATGTTCCTGGGTGCTTGTATGATATTGGTTTAGGCCTCTGGGGCTTGTGCTTGAGGAATGTAAAATTTGATTACAATGGTTTACATGAGATATATATAATCTGGATGTTATGAGTGCTTACCATAATCAAGTGGGTGTTTCGGTTTCCATAGATGAATGGTTGAATTATTAACCGTAAAAGCTATCGCTGTCCAATGTGGGGAAAATATGGTTGAGTTCTTCTCTGATGTTGTGAGTAAATTAGTATGTTTATCTATCCATTCCCATATACCTTCATTGTTGAAGTTTGTTAGCTATTTTATCGCTCACTAAGACTGTTGTTTGACTCAAGGTTTTATATCTCCTCTTATTACCTTGGGCTGTTCATCCGGTTGTGGATGAGCAGACTAAGTAGCAGGTCACAGGTGATTAGTGAGGAAGATGTTGATGTGCGGAGGTGAGCAGGAGGCCAACGTACCATTTTTATTACTATCTAGTATTTCTGTTTCCGCTGTTGAGTGCTCTATGAATGTTGTGGTGAGGCTTTATGTACAAACCCTGATATTTCCTATGATGTTTGGATAATCTTTCATGATGTTGTGAAAATTTCAAATTTTTGTTATATGATGCTTCGCTACTATTACCTGTTCTATATGTCCTATTATATTTTATCCTTGTTTTGTGAGTTTTATGATAGGTTCCGATGTTGTTTACCTACTCTGATGGTCGTTCATAGCTGCCTGGCACACCTTTCAACGCATTATTCCTCTTGTTTAGTGCAGGGGTTATGGGCGGTCGTCACAAGTTCCTCACGGCATCCAGCATTGCTTCAACACAAGGACTTTGTGCTTCTTAGACTAAATCAACACGAGGATTTCGTGTATAAAATCATTCTCTTTTCTCCTCTTCTTCATTAAAATAAAACGATGTTGTATGTGAACGAATCTTACGGATTGTAAAATGACATTGTACTTGTAACTTCTTAGGATTTAAGAAACTATAAAGTGGACGTAGGCTTGATTTGAGCCGAACCACTATAAAAATATTATGTGTCCCTTGTTATTTTCTGCATTTATTATCTATGAACTGTGATTGTGAGGATTTCGCACTGCATTTAGGTGTTGTGCCATTTTTTGGTCTAACGATTTGGCGCGCCAGGTAGGGGGCACACTCTACAATTTATTTTAGCTTGAAAGGAAGCGGATTATTTGTCTATTAGATCAATGATCAAACGGATGGAACCATTTCTCGTACCGATGATGTTGGTACTGAAGTCGCTAGGAACGAGGCAAGCCAGGAGGCTTCCTCTCATAGAGGTACATTAGCCTACTTGACTAGAAAGGAGATGGACGGCGTTTTACCTAAACTGAAAAGGCAGATGGCAAGGCAAGATGACCTCTTCCGGAGACAACAGGATATGATGAATGAGTTCTTTGCTCGAATGGATGGAAGGCCGAGTGACAACGTACAACTTGATGGAAGTGGCATGGAAGCGGCTCGAGATAGAGAGCCAGGGTTGGATCGGGTCCCTCAAGCCGCTACCCGCAATCCGCATACATTAGCTTGCCTCGAGTAGCAGATCCCAATAGGACCGGATCAGATCCTACCCAATCCATGGCACCACCTGGACTCGGGGGCAATCCCCTCACTCTTGGATGGTCAGGCTCGACCCTCTTCTGCCCCGGTTCGAATGGATACCCGAGCACCAACTTCAATTCAACAGCAACAAGAAGGTGCTCAGGATGGAGAGCCAGCGTTGGGTCGGATAGAGTCCCTCGACCTGCGACCCGCATACAACAACTCACTAGGATCTCTTGCATTCAATGCTAAGGGAACCAGCTCTAAACTTGGAAGCTTGCAACAGCTCTTTGAAGGCAAACGACTCGCTAATTTAATTCAACGTCTCTCGAGAGGCCTCACTTATAAGAATGACGCGGATGACGTCAACCACAATCCATTCACATAGGAAATCAGGAATCCCCGCAACCCTCCAGATTTTAAGCTTCCAGTTCTGGAACCATACAAGGCAGGACAGATCCTACCATGCACCTAATGCATTATAAAAGGCATATGGAAGTTCAATCAGCATCGAAAAACGTCATGGCAAAATGCTTCCCCTTCTTTCTGACTGATATAGCTGCTATGTGTATTCGACAGCTAGAAACGGAATTGATCAACAGCTGGAACATGTTGGTCGCCCGATTCATTGAACAATGTCGGGTCCACATTGCACTACCGAAGAACATAATGTCGCTCACTACAATCAAGTAGAGACCTAGAGAAACCCTACGCTCGTTTTTGGAAAGATTCAACGTTGCAGCAGCATCGGTTGATCGATCGGAACTATCGATGGTACTGATGGAAGCAGTATCTGGTATTCTGGATAACTCGAAATTCAAAAAATCTTTGCACCGAAACCCACCGCGAAACCTCGAAGAATTCCACCTTGAAGCGGACAGACTTCTACGGGAAGAGGATGCGACTTCCGAGAAGAATATTCTCGAGGTCAACATGCTTGAGGATGGAGGACCATCTGATTCTGGAGAAGGCAAGGGAAAAGCTGCCGTCAAGAATGACCGCAATACTCAATCCTGGAGAGGGCCCGGATACGGAAAGTACATTGAACTTAGTGCTTCATTATTTGAAATTTACATGGATACAAACGGTACTATCTCCTACCCAAAGCCTCCCAGGAGGAAGCCATCGCATAGGTAACGCGATTCTGGAAAATATTGCTTGTTTCACGATATGGATGGTCATGACACAGATGGCTGCAGGCATCTACGAGATTTGATAGAGGAAAAGGTTAGATGTAGAGAGCTACCAAAGTATGTGAAACAACCAACGGCACCTGTATCCACACTGCCACCACCTGCTTCCCGGAGAGGGAATGAACTTGGATCGAGCTCTCATAGGCTCATCGTCAGAGATCAGTCTGGATTTTCTGCATTTCTTAGGATTTAAGATATATTTTTGCTTTCTTTAGGTTTTCCGATTGGCAAAATCGGATTATAAACGTACGGGGTTAGGTTTTAGCCCCAAAGCGTGCTCTGGATTCGATGATAAACCATTCAGGATTTGCTTTGGTTTTGTATTTTGAATTGAATAAGGAAGGACTTTTCGAGCATGGATTATGTTTGGAAAATTTAAGTATCTTGTCGGGTTGTGGCAGGATTCTAAATCTTAATTAAAGTATGTTTTATGCTTATCTCGGAACCCTAGGTATGGATTATGTCTAGGGACGAACTATCTTGTCAAGTTGTGGCAAGCATAGCTCTATCCTGACATGAGTATGGATTGTACTAAGTTGAATTCTTAAGTATAGATTATACTCAGGAGCGACGAACGATCTTGTCAGGATATGGTAAAGGAACTCAATAAAACTCGAGTATGGCTTATGCTCAGTTTGAACTTTCTGGTACAGCTTATGCCTGGAAGGTTAGCTCCTTTGCCAGGTCTTGGAAGGATGATCTGAACGTCCCCCGAGTATGGTTTATGCTCAATTGGACACCCAAGCATGGATTATACTCAAAAGTGTAATCAGTTTTGTCAGGTTTTGACACACCTGTTTGCCTTCTCTTCTTTGCAGGTATGGATTATACAAGCACTTGGCAGGCCCGATGTGGCCCTGATTTTCACGGATTATCCTGAACACATCTACATTCATCCAGCAAGGTATGTTCTGGGGAGCAAACAATGTTGACACGCTTTTTGGTCAAAGCTGTCACACCTCGGATTCTATCTCTAAAGCCACTCAGGACTGAGTACAAGCAAGCATAGATTGGCATAACACTTGGACGAAGTACCAAAGTTACATAGGATCACGAACTTGAATTGCACAGCCTTCTGGATCGGGTCCCCCATCGGGGTCGGGTCGCCCCCTGGATCGGGTCGCCCCCCAGTCGGGTAGCCCCCCGGTCGGGTCGCCCCCCCGGGTCGGGTCACCCTCTGGATTGGATCGCTAGGACCTACTGCTACACTTCAACTTTGACTTGTTCTTAAGGCATAACTTCCTCCTACATGCATGGATCAATCGCCACCTGGCATAACACAATTTTGAGAGCATTCTCCACTACTTTTCGAGATCTCCTTTGGGCGTGACACATGGCATCCAACCCGGAGCCACTCCACCCCTATAAATACACCACTACATAGCATTTTGAAGGGACTTTTGGCACTAGTTCCTCACGTCATCCACCATTGCTACAACACAAGGACTTTGTTCTTCTTAGACTAAATCAACACAAGGATTTCATGTGTAAAATCATTCTCTTTTATCCTTTTCTTCATTAAAATACAAGGATGTTGTATGTGAACGAATCCTATGGATTATAAGACGGCATTGTACTTGTAACTTCATAGGATCTAAGAAACTATAAAGTGGACGTAGGCCTGCTTTGAGCCGGAATACTATACAAATATCATGTGTCCCTTGTTATTTTCTGCACTTATTATCTATGAACTGTGATTGTGAGGATTTCGCACTGCATTTGGGTGTTAGTGCCATTTTTTGTCTAATAGAATTAAAAGGGGAAAAGTGGTGAAAAGTTACATATAAAAATAAATACATGTTTTGTATGTAATTTGCATCGACTGTTCCAAAATAGAAAATACAATACATATATTTCTTGTGATTTGGAGATATGTCAATTCCACAAAACAGATATGATTTATAACGATTTTGTCTAACGGTCCTTGTGAGACTTGAAACCTTTTTGGCTAGACTGAATATAAAACGGGAATGATTGGTTAATTGATTAGACCAAATCATTAATTTAAATTTAAGAATAATAATATTAATAATAATAACTACGTTGACCGCACGCAAACATAAAAATAAATATATACATATTATCCATCCAAATCAGCGTAAAACGGTAAAAATATGCATTGTATTAAATATTGAATGGTATTCATTTATGGAATCGTACATGTAAATTTATATTCCATAATTAATGAATATATTTATAGTGACTGTTGTAGCAATTAGTGTAATTGATTGCTACAAATGAGGCCACAAATAAATAGTTTACAATTATAATAAATGTTGAATGTTTGGATAAGGTTCAATGGTATAATTATATGTAAATATACTCCATATTGAATTAATATATTTGTGGTGACCATTTGTAGTAAATATAATTTATTTCCATAAATGAGACCACAAATAAAGAAATAATTGTTGTAACCAATATTGATTGGGGAAAATGAATGTGATAGGAAAATGGTTACAATTCCTGAAATCAATTAGGATAATTGTTGTGGATCCTAATTAGGAAACTTAAATTATAACCGCATTTAGATACGAGGTTAAACTTAACTTGTGGTGTAAGCTTACCCAGAATCGACCGACAAATCCAGCAACTACAGGTAGTCAGTTTAATGTGAGGGCTCTATTGCATAAATAAATGTACTAAGGCACGAGGTTAAGTTCACCTGTGGTAGAAATCTGCCCGGAACCAACCGGCAAATCCAGCATCCACAGGTAGTCAATTTAACGTGAGAGGCCTAGTGCATAAATATACATATATATACACATAATAACCAATAAAAAATAAAATGAAATAAAATAAAGAATAAGTATAATAATTGTCTGTTGGGGTACAACAAAGATAACTTAGGATTGATAAATAGCTGCCTTAGGAAAATATGACAGTTAGAGTCATAAAGGACAATAAAAAGGAAATAAAAAGAAATGGGTGTCAAAAGGGGGAATTAATGGATATTGATTGCCGTTTGAATACTAAGTCCAAATTAGGGAAGAAATTAAATAAATATCCTAGAGAAAAAGGAAATATAATATTCCTTATTTATGTCAATAAAACTTATATAAAAAATATAGTTGGACTTAGTAGGTTAATAATATATGATGTTATTAACCATATAAACCCGTAATATAAATAATTGGTGTACGTATAGTATCTTCGTATAAGGAAATTAAACGGGAATAACTTAATAACATAGCCTACTTTATCCCAAAAAGGGAAAGGTTTTAAAGGCAAATGGGGGACGAACTAATAAACTTCGTGTATAGTCCTCTTTCTTAGGTCTTAAGTGGCTTGGGTTGAAGAGTCCACCAAGGAATAGGTTTTTCGGTATAGGGGTCTTAAATGGCAGGTGTTTGTGGGCCTACACAAACAAGGAAATTAAAAGGGTCAGATATGGTCGTCTATCCTATGGGAAGTAGTAAGTGACTAAGGAGGTTATTGAATGATGTCAGCTAGAAGGTATGCCAAACGATAAAATTCCTACTCTCATCTTATGCGGGGCAAGGGTATATGCGTGAATGACGGAAACCTTAATTAGTAGGGCTCGTAGCTAGTGCCCTCTATTTTATGTTAACGTTGAATATATTGTCGAGGGTTAATAAGTGACCAATAGATCCGCCTAGGGTCTTAAGTGATCAGGGAGAATCTACCCTATCTATCATTTGATAGTGAGGCATTAAATAATAAAGAATAGAGAATGAGGGTATAGATATAGATAGAAACCCCGAAATTAGGGCCCACTCTCGATATAATTAACCAGTTAAACTCTGGTATAAAGGCTTCAACAAAAATGTGTTTAAATTTCCTATCTCGATAATATAATTTTGGAATATTACTGGGATGAATAGTAAAAACGTGCATAAACATTTACCAGGTTGGGCAAGAATCACTAATCCGGTTAGGCATACAACTTGGATTGAACCAAATGATATATATATATATATATATATATATATATATATGTGTGTGTGTGTGTGTGTGTGTGTGTGTGTGTGTTATAGACTGTGCTGTACATTTCTTAGTCACCAAAACTTTTTGTTTTGACCCCCCTCTACATTACAACCCCCATGTTTCATAGAGAAGGCCGGGTTCTCGCAAATGGTTAAGTTTGGCTTTCGGTTCTCATTCTCTCTCATGCTCGGTATTGGAAAAGTGACTTAGTTGCTTGAGTTAATACAAGTTATCCTATTTTCTTTCCACTGTGAGTTTTAATTATCGTACTCTGATTATGCTCATGCTCATTTACTACAGGTATCAGATATACGCTCTATGGTTGGATGTGTTCAAGTTTTGATTTTTGTCGAAATTTGAGTGTAGAAAAGTGTGGGGTGTTACATTTGGTATCAAAGCTTAGGTTAAACGATCAGAGGAATTAGTTAAATTAGGAATCATGAGAAGACGTAATTCGATTTTCTTTTCTGTTTTTCTTCGTCTTTTTACTTGACTTTAATTTTTTTCAACTATAGAAATTAGTCGTGGGCCTAATTATATGTAATGGGCTTTGAACGACTAAGAGTTGAAATATGTTAAGATCGGGTTTCTAGCCGATTCTGTCTTACCGCATAGTATGTTGGCTGTCTCGTCATGAAGAGCATTGGACGATATATGGTGGATTCCATTGATTCCAGATTTGGAATCTGGAATAAAATATATATATACATTAATATAAAATGCTGGCTACAATCGAGATAGTCGTTTCTTCCTGGTATGGATTTGTTAGTAGTTCCAGTTAAGACCATTACTCGATCCAAGACGGGAAAAAGCCAATTTTAATATGTAGTATCTATTTCAGAAATATAATTACGAGGTTTATCCATTTGTTACTTTGTTAAAATTCCGAATCTACCTTTGTTGAAATATTCAATTGAATTCTTAGCCTTGTATTTGAGAAAATTTATTATTAAAACTATTTGAAAAATAAAAATGGATTCCAACGGTTTTGAAATACGGTTTCGGAAAATAGTTTATGAAATATGATTTTAAAAAATTTAATCTATTCGTGTTTCAAAATTTTAGAGCTATTATGCAATTTTAATAAATATAGTCTGATTGGTAGGAAAGATGGGATTAGGAAGGACAAGGAATATGCCACTAAACATGAAAACAATAAATATTTATTCCTTGTGATTTTTAGTATTCATTTTCCTATATATATTGGATAATTTATTGAAATTACCTAAATTAACCCTTAAGATTGTAAAGCTCTAACATTTTTGGACTTGAAAAGGTTTTTCCAGTTTAAAATATAAAACTAAACTATATATAGTAATAATAAAATGGATTTATAAATACGAAACCGTTAGTTAATAAATAAATTCCATTTTGGGAAAAAGTTCTAAATTTTTCTTCAGAAAGGCTAAGGAAAATCCTCCATCTTGATTTTTGGGATATTTGATTTCGAGAATCGTCTATTTGTTGTTAGCTAAGTAAAGGGGAAATCGTTTTAATTTATTTTACGGATTTCTAGCTGAATTATTTTTGAAATCCACTCGTTCGTTGTGTAGTTAAATCATCGTTGTTGAGACTATAAATCCTTGGAGTTGATTCAGAGTTTAACTGCGGTCTTAAAATACCACGGTAATGAGGATGACTATTTTTCGAACCGCGTCGAATCTTAAAAGACAACGGGGACGATTTATATTTTAATCCAGCCTAATAAGGTCAAGGTCCAACCTCTGTCCAAAGCCCATTTGGTAGTTGACCGTTTGGTGTGATACTAAGACGGTCAATTAGTTGATGAGTTTTGGTACAACTTGGACCAAGGACTCAACCGTAAAAGTTGCATCCAAATTACCCCTTAACATCCTTCTTTCGTCCTTCCTTCCTCATCTAGCCGAACCATATCTCTATCCTTCTTCTCTTTCTTTGTTGCCGCCTCGTCTCCTCTTTTTCGCGCTTGTTTGCGCATTAGATCTTGCCTCACTAATACTCCAAGATCTAATTTCTTCTCTCCGACCATTTCTTGGCCCATAAGACCTAATTGAACTATCTGATCTTACACATACCATTTAAGTCTCACCCTTATGGAGAGATCATTTGGTTGGGTTGGGATGAGCAAAAGGGTTTCACTGCTATAGGGCTAAGAAAACTTGTCATGGCAGTTGGACTTGCACCGACCCATTGCTCGAGACCTTAGAATAGGGTTGTTGTTTATGCTGCATCCGCCTTTGCTACCTTGTTAGAAAGGTTCTTTCAAAGGAGATCAGCGTTTCAAAGATGAAGATTTAAGCTATCTTTTGATGGTTTTTTCGAGGAGAATCTCGATGAGATTTTAGAGTAATCCGTGTTGAATGTGGTCTTATATGGTCTCTTGTTTGTCCGGCTTTAGAGATTTTTGCAGCAAATCTCTTTTTCTTGGTGTCGAGAATCTATTTCGAACTGCCCATGTTGACGTGTGATCCGTTTAGCACATCGTTCTATAAATGGGAAGTTATGACTAGATTTGTCTCATGAAGCGGTAATTCAATCCTTTTCTTGATCGGTGACGTAACCATCATTTAGTACCGCATTATATTCGATTCAGCTTGTTTTCTTTGCTTGTGTCTCATGGAGTTACTTGATGTAAATTCATTTATCCACTTTGTCTTTGGACAATATTAGGTGGGTTAACATGAGTAGAAGTTTGGTGGTAGGTTTTTTTTCTCATCACAAATTCTCTCTCTTAGAAGAGATGGTGACGTGGGAACCTCCAAACAACATGAGAAGCGTTGGCAACATGAAATTGAGTATTTTTGCTACCATGATACGGTTAATTAAAGATCGAAAATATTGGTTTGAGCTTTAGTCATGGGGCAAAATATCTCATTGTTTATAGCCATTGTTTTGGGAGTTTTGGTGTTGTTTTGTCATTGTCTTTGTTGTTATCCCTTTCCAGCATCGGGTTCTTGGTTTTGTGGTGATTTTTCTTGTAACTGTTAGTGTTGTTTAAATCGCATGACTTAGGTTAATGAGATTTCTAAGTTTGATAATGTTTATGTCATTCATGCATGCCTGTTCGAATGAAATCCCATTTTTCTTATCTAAACTAACAGTTGTCCTAAGACTGGAAAGAATAGAATTCTATATTGGATAAATTTTAGCAAAGGACTATTTTGCGTTGTTTACGTCACAGATATATAAATAAATAAACCACCGTTCCTTGTTAAAGCTAAAATTTATTTTGGTCTTTTTGTGTCTGATTTCAGTTTTCGCATTTTTGGCGTGATTGACCTCGTTCTCCACCAACATGTGACTTGAATCGTTTAAGTTTCCGCAGAATACATTTTTAAAGCTTTTGAGAAAATATTTTTTGAAAAAAACATTTTTCTATCATTTTCTTATTTTATAGGAAAATGAAATAGTTAGAAGGAAATTTTCAAAATAAACATGACAAGTTTTCAAGTGGAAAATTACTTTTATGAAAAATTTCAATTTTTGGTCACATGAACGGTGTACGGAAGATTTTTGGATGCTTTGTGTGCGCGTTTTAGCGGTGCAATAGGACCAACGATATGATAAAAACGTTAACGGTAACAAGGAAAAGGCTGTTTTGGCCTTGGAAACACTGTTTCCATACCTTGTCAATGATGCGCGCGAGCTATTAATTAACTCATTTTATGTTTTAGAGCTTGTTTTAAGCCTCCTTTACCATCTACAATTGGAAATTTTTGGAGTATTTTGGGTAACTGAGATGAAAATTCCACTGTAGGGCGGGAATTGGAAAAGTTGTGAGTAGGAAATTGTTAAAAATCTTAGCTCCAAATGCCTTTTTCCGGTTTAGGAGAAATTAAATAGGAAACGATTAGATTGTGTGACATTTTGGATGGTAGGTTTTAGATGCAAAATTGGTTATTACACACTTTTACTCATAATTGTGTGAAGGTTACGGATAAAAAAGAATTTTCAAAATTTGCATTCATATAGAACTGCAAGTATATTTAGGATGTTTTACATCATGTTTTTGAAAGTGTTTTAAAAATCTCAATGCATACATATAGAGGGCCCGATTTAGAATCAACTTGCATGCATATTTTATGGTTGAAATGCATATGTACACCATGCACATATACACATGGTTGCAAAGTGGATGCACACAAATTGGTTGTGTAGGATAGAATAACTAAGTGTCAGAATTTCAGGATGAAATTTCTTTTAAGGGGGAAGAATGTAATAATCTGGATTTTAACAATAAATAGTTATTTAATTAGAAGCTCGAAAATAGGAATTTCTGCCAACAATGGAATTTGAACATGAAACTTTAACAGTTGTGTTCGTCTCGGAATTCTGGTCAACTTTCATGTTTGGAGTTTCGCGAACGGAGTCCATATGAAAAGTTACGGAAGAAATACGAAAACAGACGAAAAATAAATAAAGAGCATAATTAATATATATGTTACCTTTTAATTACCCAGCCACCTCACCATTGACGGCTAGGTTTCAGGGGTGTTCTTGATATATTTTATAAAATGGATGGATGTATGTTATTTAAAATGAATCCAACGGTGCAAGACCATTTCCACCCCTATAAATAAAGGGGTAGAGACTCACTCTTTTTCCATTAAAATCTATGAAGGTAGTGGAGCTCTGCCATTTTCCTTCCTCTTCTAACCAAATTCCCAAATAAAATATATCCATACATTAACCAAATCAAATCAAATTCATATGGAATTGGGATGATTAGTAGATTCAATGGAAGAGGATGCTTAACGATAGATTTCTTCTCCCTCTTCCCTTTTTCTTACATTTCTACAGATCCAGAACTTCTCCTTTATAGATAAACTGTAGATTTACAAAAAAATTGGGATTGTAAGCCTAAAAAGGTTCAAAACAGAGAAATTGGAAGTTATAAGGTGAGTGGGAAATTTACTAATATAGATATAATAATTTATCTATTTCGTTTGAATCCAATATATGTTTTGTGCCTATCAGATCTATCATTTAAATAATTGTAAATTGTGATAACCATCAGATTTGATTATGAATATGTTGGTAAATGATAAAGTTGTGATTTTGTATAAACATGAATTGTAGGGTTTTTATATAAATTCTCACATAATCCTACAAGTTATGTCATGAATTATGAAATATGTTGTACATGCCGCATAGCACTATGGATCTGGAAGTCAGTCCCATTAAACATAAATTATTGTATTTATGCTTCAAATCTTTAGTTCAATGTTGAAATATGAAATTTGTAAATTTAGGTAAAAATATGAATATGTGTATTATGTGATTGTAAGAATAAAAGAAACATTCCTTGTTTACATTCAATATTGTTGGGTTTTTGGCTTATGCTGCTGTTTTCCTCATTTTTAAATAAAGATGCATTATTTTAGGATCGTAAGAATATGAAAAAAAGAATTAAAAGGGGAAAAGTGATGCAAAGTTACATATAAAAATAAATATATGTTTTTGTATGTAATTTGCACCGACTGTTCCAAAATAAAAATATGATACATATATTTCTTGTGATCTGGTGATATGTCAATTCCACAAAATAGGCATGATTTACAATGATTTTGGCTAACGGTCCTTGTGAGACTTGAAGCCTTTTTGGCAAAATTGAATATAAAAAGGGAATGATTGGTTAATTAATTAGACCAAATCATTAATTTAAATTTAATAATAAATATAAAAATAATAATAACTACGTTGACCGCACGCAAGCATAGAAATAAATATATACATATTATCCGTCCAAATCAACGTAAAACGGTAAAAATATGCATTGTATTAAATGTTGAATGGTATTTATTTATGGAATCATACATGTAAATTTATATTCCATACTTAATGAATATATTTATGGTGATTGTTGTAGCAATTAATGTAATTGATTGCTATAAATGAGGCCATAAATAAATAATTAACAATTCTGATTAATGTTGAACGTTTGGATAAGGTTCAATAGTGGAATTATATGTAAATATACCCCATATTGAATTAATATATTTGTGGTGACCATTTGTAGCAATAAATATAATTAATTGCCATAAATGTGACCGCAAATAAAGAAATAATTATTATAACTAATATTGACTGGGGAAAATGAATGTGATAGGAAAATGGTTACAATTCCTAAAATCAATAAGGATAATTGTTGTGGACCCCAATTAGGAAAATTAAATTATAACCGCATTTAGACACGAGGTTAAACTTAACTTATGGTGTAAGCCTACCCGGAACCGACCGACAAATCCAGCAACCACAGGTAGTCAGTTTAATGTGAGGGGTCTAATGCATAAATAAATGTAATAAGACACGAGGCAAAGTTCACATGTGGTAGAAGTCTGCCTAGAACCGACCGGCAAATCTAGCATCCACAGGTAGTCAACTTAATGTGAGAGGCCTGGTGCACAAATATATATATATATATATATATATATATATATAATAACCAATAAACAAATAAAATAAAATAAAGAATAAGTATAGTAATTGCTTGTTGGGGTACAACAAATAGATAAATTGGGACAGGTAAATGGTAGCCTTAGGATAATATGATCGTTAGAGTCATAAAGGGCAATAAAAAAGAAATAAAAAGAAATAGGTGTCTAAAGGGGGAATTAATGGGTTGTCGTTTGAATATTAAGTCCAAATTAGGGAAGAAATTAAATAAATATCCTAGAGAAAAAGGGAATATAATATTCCTTATTTATGTTAATAATACTTATATTTAAAAATATATTTGGACTTAGTAGGTTAATAATATAAGATGTTATTAACCATATAAACCAGTGATACAAATAAATGGTGTACGTATAGTATTTCTGTATAAGGAAATTAAACGGGAATGACTTAATAACGTAACCTATTTTATCCCAAAAAGGAAAGGTTCTTAAGGCAAATGGGGGACGAACTAATAACCTTCGCATATAGTCCGCTTACTTGGGTCTTAAGTGGCTTGGGTTGAAAAGTCCACCTGGGAACAGGCTTTTTAGTATAGGGGTCTTAAATGGCAGGTGTGTGTGGGCCTACCCAAACCTGGAAATTAAAAGGGTTAGATATGGTCATTTATCCTACGGGAAGTAGTAAGTGACTAAGGAGGTTATCAAATGAGGTCAGTTAGAAGATATGGCGAACGATAAAATACCTACTCTCACCTTATGTCGGGCAAAGGTATATGCGTGAATGAAGGAAGCCTTAACTAGTAGGGCCTGTAGCTAGTGCCCTCTAATTTATGTTAACGTTAAATATATTATCGAGGGTTGATAAGTGACCAATAGGTCCACCTAGGGTCTTAAGTGATCAGGGAGAATCCACCCTATTTATCATTTGATAGTGAGGCGTTAAATAATAAAGAATATAGAATGAGGGTATAAATAGAAACCTCGAAATTAGGGGTCCACTCTTGATATAATTAACCAGTTAAACTCTAGTATAAAGGCTTCACCAAAAATGTGTGGGAATACTGTTGGGCTAAATAGTAAAGTCATGCGTAAACATTTACTCGATTGGGCTAGAATCATTAACCCGGTTAGGCATACAGCTTGGGTTGAACCAAGCAGAATATATGTATGTGTTATAGACTGTGTTGTACATTTCTTAGTCACTAGAACTTGTTGTTCTGACCCCCCCTCCTCATTACAACCTCCATGTTTCATAGAGAAGGTCGGGTTCTTGCATATGATCAAGTTTGGCTTTCAGTTCTCATTCTCTCTCATGCTCGGTATTGGCAAAGTGACTTACTTTGAAAAATGTAGTTTCTTGAGTTAATACTAGTTATCCAATTTTATTTCCATTGCAATTTTTAATTATCGTACTCTAATTATGCTCATGCTCATTTATTGCAGGTACTAGATATATGTTATTTGCTTGGACGTGTTCAAGTTTTGATTTTTGTCGAAATTTGGCCATAGAAAAGTGTGGGGCGTTACAAAACCGGTCGGAATTCTGCTGCAAAATAACTTCGATAAATATTCGTTGGTATTCTGCCTGGATTTGCAGTGGAAAATAGCGGTAGAAATTTTTTGTCGTTAATTTGACGCTATTTGCAACGGCTTAGTGTGGGATGATTGAAGACGACGAGAATAAATAAAAGAGAATAGTTAAAAATAATTATCCTGTGTAGATCACATGGATATTCGTCCGAAATTAACGACGGAAATTTCCGCTTATAAATATATGATGCTAAATCAGTCTTTTATTGTAGTGTGTGTTTGAGTGATACTTTTGAGTCATTCATCCCAAAAATGGTTGAGTCGTAGCAACTCAGATGGCTTCTGATAGCCGGGACAAAAGACCGGGTAACACTTGCCCCTAAGTATATGTGAACACGACATTCTTTGAATCGAGATAGGTATCTAATGTTGGAAAAGATCTCCAAGTTGTTTCCAGCGTATGGTTGTGAGCTTTTCATTGAGAAATTTTACTAAGAAGTGTATCGCTTCAGAGCAGTTGCGACGCTTTAATGAATCCCATCAGTATAAGTGCACAGTTCTAGCATCGTTGATACTTTTAACCATCTTGAACTCCATTGCAAGGAGTGGAATCTGTATGATTTCTCAAGTGGTCATTTGTAACAACCTGAATTCCAATGAACCGATTTTTTTTCAAAATTCTAATCTATCGAAACTCATGTTGGTTTGTTTGGTATCCTGCAGAAAAGATAGAGATATAAATTATATTAGAGCTCAGAAAACATCTCACAACGGAATGGATAAAATATAATATAATAAAAATATAGCCTTACTCAGATAATAATACTGCCTAACCAGTATCCAAAGCTATCATATCTCTGCCACAAGTCTAACTTGCGAGTATGTTATGAGGAGGAGGAGGTTAGAACACAAGTTCTGGTAGCTGTATTTAAACTACACATTTTGGATAACCCTACATATACCGTTCAATTACATTTTTCTTATTTATTAGTTTACTTGGGTTAACAACACTCAAGGTTTACACACACGTCGCACCCGTTTACTCCCCAGTAGATTAACCTAATATAGTATATATGTAGCCACCCCCAATATTAGTGTACACCCCATGGTACCCCACTCGCACGGTCTCCGCCGTAACGCCACATAAATATACATTGTCCCTCATGCTACGCCGGAGTGATGTACGGATCTCTATACAGCAACGCTACATTCCGCGTAGAACCACCATCACTATGTTACGTAAGCGTATGGACTGTCATCTTCGAACCATTCGATCGAATCAGATTCCATCACAGAGTAATGCCCTAGAGTCTACGATACACCACCCATAGTAGACATGCATGTATCTAGACTTTCCCACGTACGTATCATCAATCGTACTCGATGCCTTAACCGCACATATCCTCTACTGTGCACCGAGTTCTGTAACAGGGTTGTACAAGAAACACAGAACTCGGTCGAGAGATTTTCAGATATATGTATACATAGATGCTAAGGTCTGCATTTTCAGTGGCTATGGTCCCACCTGACCCCTCCCTCAACTAGTGAAAGACAAATGATATTAAGAGCTAGTGACGTGTCCCCATAAAACAACAAACAACATCCAAATTGGCCTGTCCTGCAACCAAAGCCTTGGTAGAGAGATCTGTAGGTTTAGCTCTCCATCTTTTCGCATCACGCATCACACATCATGCTGACTGTCGATGATAGGTACCCGACGATTGCTATCAAACAATTGGTTAGACCCGTCAGCAACTCAATAAAAATGGTCGTAACCCGCTTAGTCACAACGCAACCTGTTCATCAAACCACCTATGCCACTCTACAGCCTTCTGGCTGCTCCTAATTGTGGCAGTCAAGGTATACTTACCGGGTAGTAACTCGCAGACCTAACCTCTTCGAGCATAATCTGAACGCTGTCACCACATAGAGGACTACTATGAGTACCCTCCACGTCCCAGGAAGCCACGTGCTTCCCCTTCCAGTCCTTTGGATCCCACAGAATATCAGCAGAACATGCAGAATAATCAGATGGATGTGCGCTTCCCTCGTGCCCCATGACACCACGATGATATACCCCGTTGGGTTATTCATCTTCAAACATACAGACTGGTCCAAACCCTCAGGTCAATGTGTTGTTAGACCCTATCTCTAATCAATTAATTACGTGCTTGCTCTACCTTTTCAGATTTCCAATTTAACTTGGTTATTTCAAGTCATATTGACTTCTTATTCAAGTTACCAAGTTCCTCTTACTTATTAATTTCAGTTATATAACTTAACCTATTTAAGTTTATTAATAAGCCCATAACATGTTATTTTCTAGATTGTAATCCAAGGTTTGTAATCTACAATCTCTTTATACTATTCATTGTCCGACTCCATAGTTACAATTGACATATTCTACTTATTATGTAATTAAGTATATTTTATCTCAATTCACATGTTTTCTGTTTAACATGTCACTTATTATTTATGATTAAATATAATTATTTCATCCCATATATTCACCTTGCTCTTTCTTATTTAATCATAATTCCATCTTACACTGTCACTACAACTTGTTGTTGTTACTTGTTAAATTAGTTCTCTTAACTAAGGTTTATTTTTTCCTTTCCATTTATTATAACCTATGTTATAATTTCCACTTGTCCCTAGGACAAGCCTGCCTATTATATAACATTCTCCTTAATGTAAATAATTATAATAGGTTATTATCAATCCCCATTCATTCCAATTCTTTTACTATTGTAACTTTCATTCATTTCCATTAATCACAATTAGTGTCATTTATTTCTATCCTTTTATATACATATATTTGTATATATGTTTATGCACTAGACCTCTCACATTAAGCCGACCACTTGTGGATGCTGGATTTGCTGAGTGGTTCCGAGAAAACTTCTACCACAAGTTGGACTTAACCTCATGTCTTAGCATCATTACATGTATATTTACGCACTAGACCCCTAACATTAAATTAACAACTTATGGATGCTGGATTTGCCGTGCGGTTCCAGGCAGACTTCTACCATAAGTTAAATTTAACCTCATGTATAAGTGCGGTTACATTTTTCTATTTACTGTAAATTTAGGCATATCCATTCTTCCAAATTTTACTATAGTCTATTTTTACATGTTATACTTAATATCATATTAAGTCCATTTTAACTTATTATCATGTCGCATGTTCTTCTTAACATGTAATTAACTCCACTTTAAAATAATAACATGTAACCATAAATCATGTAATTATTCCAATCTAACAATTTAACATGTGATTATCCCACTTCTTACAATTAAGGGTTCAAGTATATAATATAGCACAGATTAACATGTAATTAAAACATGTATGTATACAACAGTAATCGTTTCTGCATATTTTAACAGGTTTAAACATTTTAGCAGATTTACATTTCAACAGATTAATCATTCTAGCAGATTTACATTGCATATTAACAGGGAATGTCAAACAATAAATATACCACTATCAAAAAGGTATAATTTAAATCCACTCACCTAGTAGCTTTCCAATTCATGAATCTGGTCCAGATCTAGCATTCCACGGTTCTCCTAATTGAATTTTGAAGCTAAATAACCATGGATCCATAATTCTCAACTAAAAGAAAAAGGGAAGAAAGAGGAGAAATTAAAATTGACCAGATCCAAGAATTTACCATACTTTGAATAGAATTATGAACACCTTTTTTATTAGTATACATTCTTTTCCTCAAGATCTTGAATCAGAATTTCCTTAGACTAATTATTCTATTTTTCTGAAGAGATTTGAGGAGGAAGAAGAATGGCAAAGCTTAGGCAGCCTCTCAGAAAATGAGAGATTTAGGTTAGGATCTACCAGCCTATTTATTGGTGTTCAGGATCTTATCGTACACGCAGTGCTAACTCAGCAACGAATGCGGTTAAGAAAACAGTACAGATTCATTAATGAATCTACCCAGATCTAGGGTGGGTCGATCCCTGGGTCGACCCCCTGGGTCCCGCGAGCTGTTTTGGGTGCGATATTTATTGTTTTTGACGTTGTTTGATTAGTATCCCGTTAATATTATATTCACATATAATCTCCTTATATGTATACAAAACTTCAAATGCCCATTTTACACACACACACATATATATATGCACAATTTTTATTTCGTTTTCAAAATTCAAACGGTGTTATGTCGTTATTTAATTCTTACCATATTTCTTTAATTGCAGCCTTATTTTGAATTTCTCCTTTATATATATATATATATATATTGCACATATATACGCATATATTATCATATACATATATATATATATATATATATGTACTTCCTTATACGTATAAATTTCCTTATATTTGCATTTATGCATATTTTCTCTTTAGAACATGCACTATTTTAGTCGTTCCTTTAAAATAAAAATATGGCACCTACGGGGATCAAACCTGCGCCACTCTCATGAAAGTCACATGCTCTAACAACTGGACTACTTAGGCTTTTTTGTTAATAAGGCTTAAAACAATGGTGGTCATTGTTCTTTTTCTTTACCTTCTTTTTATGTTCGTTGTGATCTCTTATTTAAACCATTTCATGTAACCTTATCATTTTGCATGCATCTTTTTCTTTCATTTTTCTTTTCTTATTAATGCATAATATTTGTAAATCATTGCACGCAACATAACTACACTGCATGCAACCAATTTCTTTCTTTTAACGCATGCATTGCATTAATCTTTTCTTCTTTTCAATGCATGTATTTATTATACGCAATCATACATTACCATTATTTTATTCTTCTTTTATATATTAATGTCTATGCATATATATACACATATGCACTATTAATTATTTAATTTTCCTAAAATGCGGGGTGTTACATCATTTATTCTCTGTCGATTCAAGAAATTAAATGTTAGTTTATGGTTCTTGCTTACATCGAGGTGAAAGCAAGATGTTGTCGATATAGGGTCACGCATGCACTCACACGCTAGCACATGTTTTGTGCGATACGATCAGAGTTGTAAATGTGTAATTAGGATGATACTGATATGTTCATAGGTGTATGAGCACAAAAGTTAGTTTCCAAAGTGAGATCGAACCCGAGTGCTAAATGTAACTCCTAGATGGCCATGTAATGGGGAGTACATGAGTGGCAATTGATTCATATTTTCCTTAGCAATTGAAGTTTTTAGAACTAATGTACACAGACATAGCCATGGCTCAAATTCCATGAATACCGATCCTGGGTTTCCTATCCATTCCCTCCGCTTCTTTCCCGAGAAATCTTTGAAGATAGAACTTTGTCCCAACTTTTGAAAACTGATTGAGTGGTGGTCGATACTAATTCGGAGATCGGCACCGAACCCTTAATAGTTATTTTCTTATGGTTTTCTCCTTCTCCCCTATAAATCTCAGACTCTGCTTCCCATCTTCTTTTCTTCGTATCTCTAGCTCCAAAAATCAACACCTTTATGGTACAAAGTGGAAGGTGAAGCTGGGATATGAAGTGGTAGGAGTTGGAGAAGACAAGGTCGAGGAGAAGAAGTTGGAGGGAGCTTGGGAAGAAGAATGGAGAAGTGGAAAAGGGAAGGAAAAAATTCCTAAGTATTTGGGGATATGAAATTTTATTTTGTATCCAGAATATTTGGTGGTCTTCGAGGATACAAAATGAATTTTTGTATCCTAAATTCTTGGACTTTTCTTGAGTTTTGGGAGAAGGACTTGCAGAGGGTGTTAGGGATCTATGTAGAAGGATGGTGGAGTGTCGGAGAGAATTTTTTAAATGTCCGGGGATACGAAATTTCACTTTGTACCCCGAAAACCTATAAAATTATTCTGAGTTTAGGAGGAAGAAGAAATCTTGGTCTTGCGAGGATACGAAGTCGAGATGGAAAGTTGGAAGTTTCTCTAAGCGCTTGGGGGTACGAAGTGATTCTCATATTCCGAGATCATGGTGAAATTTTGGATTCTAGGCTCGAACTCATAAACTCGGACTTATTTGCGACGTCGCGCGATTGTATTAAGAGTTATAACTTAAATATTTGAGAAAAAAGTTTATTAGAGTTGATAATTCGAATGTGCACACAAGATTGGAGCATAAAATCAGACCGTGGATATATGATTGAATCACCAAATCCGAATTTCGATTTCTGACCCAATCACGACATAATCGCGACTCGATCCGTGTACCGCGAAGATGGTTAGCAATGATAGTGAAGAGCGAGCTGTGGGAGGAGGTATTCCCCTGAGCCCGCTTCTTGATGTACCCCCTATCGTGCTTCCCGACGTGCCCCTAACTGAAGGGGAGGAGGTCGGAGCTCAGGAGGAAGTAAGTTTTTTTTTCTTTTGTTTGTCGATTGCAACACGAATTTTGTCCTAAGTATTCAGTTTTTTTTACACTTTCCAGTAGTTATACTCATGTAATGTTACTCATCATTACGCTTAGATTTGGGTTGCTCGAGACTTCACTCTTGACGAACTCAAGTCATGTGAAGTTCAAGTGTGTTGGCGTCACTCCAAAAGACTTCCTTACGGTCATTAGTCTCGATTCATGTGAAGTCTGAGTGTGGTTGCTCCACTCTTGGGACCTTCTTTTGGTCGTTGATCCCAAATCGTGAGGAGTTGAGAGATGGATTTCGGGTGTTCATCCTTTATACTCTCTCTTTGGTTTATTCGGGTTAAAGTCAAAGGCATTGTTGGTTTTCCAGTTTATACTCAAATACAACCTTTGAGGATCGGAGTTGGCCATGTGAGTAGCTGGTATCACACTCACTTAGGATGGGTGAGCTGCCCTTATATCCGAAGACTAATTAAGGGTGAGGAGTTGGACACTTAAGACATAAGTATCGCGAGTTGTTTGTACTCGGCCTCATTGTTGGTTTGTGGCTCGAGTTAATTTGTGGAGGATCGTGTCAATCCTACAAGGTTAGAGTTTAGAAATAGACTTAGAGCGGTCAGTCGTGTCAGCGACCCAAATAGCATGTTGAAGTAAAGCACGCAATCAAACTATTCTTCGAAAGTTAACAACAAGCTTTACATGGAATGCAAAATTCAAGCGGGATGGAATAAGCATTGTGCATCGCTGATCTGAGCCACCTATTTCTGTTGCAACATTGCTAAGTTGAAAAGTTGACCCAGGAGGATCTAGTCCATAATCAGGTTCCCCATTGGTTGTTGTTCTTGGTGAGCATTGGACGACTCAAGTACTTCATTTAGAGGATTTTTGTAACGACCCGCATTCTAAGTATCGGAGGATCGTAGAATATTTATTTTATTTTCATACGAAGTCGTATGGTCGTGTAACATTGGGGAATGACTATTGGGGTCATTTCCCATATTCAAGATTTTTGCTAAATTTTAAATGACCGTTTTGCCCCTAGCGAATCTTGTTTCGCCTATAACTTTTGATTGGCAAGGAGCTTTGACCTGAAACCACATTCATTGGATTCAGATAATGGTTGACCTTTCCATAGAGTAGTCACATTAATCAAACGGACTTACCGTTTGGAAGACATAGCTGAAATAAGATTTGAAGATGGAAAAACAGCCTAATCGGGCTTAATCGGGTGATTGGCAGCTAGGCCCATAACCCATTTCGGGATTAGGGTTATGGGAGGACTGAAAAGAGTTAGAGAATGGTTCGTTTTCATTTTTCTAGCCGCCACAAACCTTCCTCTAACCCTAGTAATGGCCCCCGTCTTCTAAATCACTCCCAAATCACCTTTTAATCACATTTTAAGCAAAAGTACATCAAATCAAGTCAAATTAGCACCAAATCAGAGATAGAGCTGCTGCTACACATATGAATCCGTGCCAAATCAGTGGAGGTTTCAGATCTATAATTCATTTGTGGCTAAGATTAGTGATTTGTATGTTTTTATGCTAATTAGGGGTGTTTAGTGATAACTAGCGAAATGATGCATCATAAAAATCTGGAAAATTATGCAAAAATTCTAAAATATTATTTTATGTCACTGGTAAATATTTAGGTTAATTTGGGTCAAGTTTGTTAACCCAATTGTTAGATATGATTAAGGGGATTAAGGGGGAAATTATGGATTTGGGTGTATTTGATCCTAAATAACACATGTGATTGATGTTTCAATGTTTTTGATTGATTACACATGTTATTACTACTGTTTGGGATGCTTTATGATTGTTTAGTAAAGTTAGAATGGTTGAAAATGCCGTCGTATGGCAAAAATGGACGATGCAAGCTTGCTGGAAATGCTACAGGGATCCGGATCAGATCGGCTAGGGGATCTGATCCGAGGAGCCGGACCAAACCGGATTGGAGAATGGCGAGAAGGAAGGCCACTTGCATAGAGTTGGAGTTGGGGTACGAGACCGAACCGAAGCATGGGCACCGAACCTAACCGAAGCATGGGGCACCGAACCGAAGCGTGAAGCACGAACCGAACCGGGAGGCCAAACCAAACCGGGTTTGAAACCCTACCACTACCACGCAACATTGATCGTGAACCCTTCTGAAGACCAACTCCAATTCGACTGAAACCCAGATGCAAAGGAAGTCCAAATGAGAAGTTATTACTTAGGATCCATATAGGAACCAATGAGTTAACTTCTAGAGTTGGGCTTTGCTGTGGGACGTGTGCAACGGGGTTATCGATATCTTTAACTTTGATTCACTATTGAGAGGGGTGACATTGACTATGGACCAGTGCAGTGTGATCAGAGGTTGTATGGAGTCGAACTCCATCAGGGTCCCAAAGGGCAAAGTGGTTGTATTGATAGTTGTACGGAGTTGGACTTCGTCATAGCCCCAATAGTTCTGGTGATCAAAGCAGTGGATATCGTATGCTTTACGTACTGAGTGAGAGATGTGAGAATGATTACTATGTTTGACATTTGCCATCACTATGACATGCACACTCCTATTTTTACACTATATGTTAGTGTTGCCTTCGAGTATTGTACATCTTGTTGTGTTAACTCTTTGGTTGCAGGTCTAGGTTCAGGTAAGATCATTTATACCTGTTATTGTTTATTTTGCTGCTATCGCTCATACCAGACTTTTGTCTGACCCAGAATTTTATGTCTCTTCTTATTACATTGGGTGCTCCTAAACGAGCAGACTAGAGACATGTTAGGTGGTTATGCACGAGTAGCTGTCCGGAGACGAGCAGGAAGCTTCCACGTACCATTTACATATATTCTCCTTGTGTTGTTTGTGGTCACTGCTTTGGGCATTAGTAGTGTACCTTTTCTATTTTGCTTTAGAGACAGTATTTTGAGTTGTAATCCTAAGCTGTATTTTGGGATTCCGCTATTATGATAGTTTAATTTTTAGCTTATGCATTGTCTCGCCTGTTTTATGTCAAGTTATGTTATTATTATATATTATTCTAGGTGATGTGAGATATACTACAGGTTCTTTGGTGATTCATAGCTTCAAACCCTTTTCTTTTGACATGGTAAATGTACTCAGAGAGTTATTGAGCGGAGTGTAATTGTCGAATGAATCGTGACTATCTCCAATGTTTCCACCTTGAGAAGGTTTGCTCGAAGCATAAGGACCAGAGTCATCGGAGCTTTCTTCAGTCTGTTTAGCAAGGACACTGCTTGGCACAGTGTCGTCTTGTGGGTTGTTTAAATGACTAATTTGAGTAGCATGATTCCTACAAGCTCCTTTTGGCATATAAATTGGTTAGCTTTCTCATAGAAAGCATCCAAGTTTTTTGGTTTTTTTATGTTGATCCATGCGACGAACTCTGAGCCACAGAACATACCCTATGCAAGTTGGACAAGGACGACATGGGGACCTGGATCTTCGACTTCTGCCAAGGCATTGTTAAACCTCTTTAGGCAGCTTTTCAAGGTTTCGTTTGATCCTTGGTAGATGTTGGATATAGTCAGGATGTCTCTAGCCTTGGTTATGTGCAAACTAAATTGTTTGACCAATTCCCATGTGTTTATCGAAGGTTGAAATGGGTCTCAGTGGTAGTCAAGTGAACCATAACAAAGTCACGCCTTTAAAAAAAGATTAGGAAACACTTACACTTCACATTGTCTGTGGAGCAGGTGGAATCCACGTGTCATTCGTAACGGTTCAGGAAGTTCCGTGGATCTATCTTCCCCAAGTAAACCGTTATTTGTGGCATGTTTAAGCGTCTAGGTCATTCAACGTTCAGGATATGTTCTTTAAATGGGTTACGTCTTGCACTGGCTTCCCAGTCGTCATTGAAGTTTCCCTTGGTCTCTCGCATGATCCAATGGACCATGTTGGTGAGTACCGGAGTTCTAATATCCACTTGATTCTAGCGTAATCTAACTCTCGGGTGTGCAGCCTAGGATGCCTACTTAGATTGGCATCTTCATTGTCATGAGATTTACCAACATCCATTCTTTAATTTCGTGGAGGCTGATGAAAAGTAACTTGGTCCTGGTTTGTTGCTTAAACAATAGGTGCTAAGTACTTTGTTATGACAGGCTGGGCCTACATAGTAGGGGGCTGAGCACTAGCCCCTTGGTCGAGACCAAGCCCAAACCGTTAACGATCATGATGACGTTTTCCCTCTCTAATGGTGGTTCCGACACCATCACGGTTGATTCTTCACTACTGGCTTCGGCTACGGTTGAAGGAGACATATGATAAATGCTCGGAGACAAGGTTTGGAAGAGGTTAAGAGATCTTATTCGCATGATGGCGTATGATGTCTCGTTGAGCATTCTCTTGTAGCTGTTGCATTAACTCAATGTTCTTCTTGATTTACTCGTTAAGTTGCCTTTGATTTTCCTCCAGCTTTCTTGTGACCTCAATCAGATGGGATTGGGTAACCAGGGCCGCATGATCAAAAGGTGTAGCTACATTGATGGTGGTTGAGCATTGGAAGGATGTTGCTGGATGGTTGTCTCATGGTCGGCATTGGAAGGTCCAACAATGATGGATTTTCCCTTCTTCACCATTAGTTTTAAGCTTGCTGGGTAGATCTACCAAGATCCAAGTATATTTACAACTCGGATGGAAGAATGATAGAAACAAATTAGCTTTTCTTGCTTTTCCCCTTACTAGCATGCCAAAATGTTGATGCGCAAAAGTTGGCACAACACCCAAAGAATTCAACGTCAGAAAACAAAACGAAAATAAGAGAATATGTAGAGGGAAAGCAAGGGAACAGTCACACAACACTTTATAGTAGTTCAGCCATTGTTAGGCTACATTCACTTTCGAGTTTTAGTGTTTTATTGATGAACTTTACAAATTACAACCTCGAATCGATATTACTCATGGGAGCGCAAAGGCGGGATCGTTATTACTCCTGGAGATACAAGAGCAAAGGGGATCCCAAGTGCCAAAAGTCCAAGAACCTCAGTTATAGCTGAGGAATGGGGTATTTATAAGTGAAAGTCTGGAGGGAAGCTGGTGAGTGAGCGGGAATCACGACCCTAAGGGCCCAAGACCCAAAAACATATCAATATGGATGAATACAGAACTCGAGATCGGTGTCGATCCCCAATGACTTGGTTAAGTTTTTGGGGACTTGAATTCGTGATGTTTCTTCTCATGGCTTCCTTTGTCTTGTGGTAGAATTTGGTTGTATTCCGACTCATAGATCGGAAGTACAAACACTTGAAGTAGGAATGAGTTGTTGAGTTCCGAAATTCGTACCGATCCTTGATGTATTGCTGAGTTATACTTATGATGGAAGCGTTGAGATAGATTTGGTGATGTGGGGAGCCTTACCGATCCCTAATGCCTTTGCTAGTTTTTAGTGTTGTTCGGAGTGTGGAGATTCATACCGATCCCAGAGTGGGATTCCTATCGATTCCCAAACACTTGTGCATTTGGAAGGTGTTTTGACGAGCTGAGATAACTGTACCTACACGACTCGATATCTAGGTGTTTGAGTGGCACTTTCGAGTCATTTAGCCCAGCGATGGTCCATTGTTGCAATCTGGACGACTTTTAGTAGCCAGAACAAAAGGCCGGATAATAGGTGGTTTGGGAATTGCATAGTTGTTTGTGCATTGTAGGCTCCATGAGTCCTGTTTTTGAATATGAGAATTACGTTGGCTTGATCCCATATAATTGGTAGCTAATTAGATAGGGGTACGTAGGCAGTCACAAGTGGCAGTGATGCATCCTTAAAAATAACATAACACTTTCTGGTTTATTGTATTTTATTTATCTTGTGATGTTGTACCTTTCCTGCTTACTATATTAATCATATATATATATATATATACACTAAGTTTTATTTGATTATAATTTCAAGTATTATTCCATATTTGACTTAAGTTTTATTTGATTATAATTTCAAATATTATTCCATATTTGACTTGTTTGTTGAGTTTGCAGTAATGGCAATTTCTGTCTATCGCATCTAAGTTGTGCAGCGATAGATTTATTTATTTATGTTTTCTTGTAACATAGCACACCTTGTGTATTCAAAGATCTATGATAGTTTGTATATCAAAAATTATATCATATACATTTAACAATGTGGAATATTTACCAAATATTGAATTGGTATGTAGTTTTCATTCGTAGTTTTAGAGCGAAGAATATTTCAGTTATTTTGACTGTTTTGAAATTCATGGTTGTTTCATTTGGTATCAGATCTCAGGTTAGGTGCTTAAGAAAAATTTATTTAAATTAGTAATTCAACTTAGGAAAATTAAAATGAGACTATCTTAGTTTAATAAGTAAAAATGGACAGGCTAATGCACTGTACCACCGACCTGAGATATGTGTTGAATTTTTTTTTTTTTTTTTTGTATGCTTAACTTAATTAACTTAATTGTTTGCTTTTGGTTATGTTTTCATGTTCTTGTACTTTCAAGCAAAAAATTCTTTTAAGATGTAAGAATGTAATAATCTTCTTTTTTTGAATCTTCAAATTTTAATGTAAATATAATAAACTTTAGGCTTTAAATTTATACAAGATTTTTATAATGTATTTTTAATTTAATTTATAGAATTTTCCATAATTTTTAATTTGAAAATAATAATAATCATTTGATATATTTTACATCCAATATCTGCATTTTTGGTATTTACAAAATAAGTTAATTTATCTATTTTATCATCGTTCCGTAATCGTGACACATTGTTAGACGCGACTATATTTTTACAGTCCTGTCCCAAGGCCAGTTAGGCGGTGACCTAGGGCCTTCGATTGTTGGGGGTCTCAGAATTTAATGCTTCTACATAAAAAATAGGCATATGGTTATATATATAAAGTTGAACATGGCTTAGTGGAAAAGTAACTTGCCTTGTATCATGAGGCACATGAGTTCAATCCGTAGCAAAAGCCTTTTTTGTAGAATTAATTTTACTTACAAATTTAGGCTTTCATTTTTCCTTGGGCCTCAGTTCGGCCAGGGTCGGCCCTGTATTTTTATTTTTATCGTTAACAAAGCTCATACGTGAACACAATATTGTGTAGCAGGGAACGTAAAAGCCTTTTTTTAGAATATACATACACAACACGTTCACTTTACCTCATTAATTGCAAAATCAGAGTACTATGCAAAAGACTTGTTTGCATTAGATTTTGAGGCATGTTGCATTAGATTTTGATGAGGCGTTGTTGGCTATATATTCTTGCAAGCATTGTGATTCATTAAAGGCTAAAACGTGCCTATATATGAACACAACACAATATTTTCTTTTAGTTATCTTCTTCCCTATATATATATATATATATACACACACACACACATATATACATATATATATATATAGGGCCGGCTATTTGGACACAAAGAGAGAGACACAAAGCCTCCACCGTTGGATTTGTTTGTCTTTATGTGGAGAGTTGAATTCATGGAAGGATCCAGTGGTTGAGATTTATTATGTGCAATTTTGTGTCCTTATTTTGTGTCTAAATAGAGTTTCCTATATATATATATATATATATATATATATATATATATATATTTCGCACTCAACACAATCACCACTCAAGCCACTAACGGAGGGCAAAATCTCCTTCTTCATTTTTTCTTCTTCTTTATCACTACAAAAATTCACGAAATTAGGGGCTGAAAAATTAAAACTGAAAATTTTCGGTATCTACCTAGAGATTGATTATTGACCGAAAATGTCAGTCCTTAATTTTTAGCATTTATGACTGAAACCCGGTTTTTGATCGGTTTTTATGATTTAACATTGTTTAATGACTGAAATTCGGTTTCTGAGCAGTGCCTGATAAACTAAAATATTTTGTGGTCGAGATTCTTTAAGTATTTTAAATCTGACGAAGATGATTAGTGATCCGCGTCATAGGTTGAAGTAATAAGCTACAAATTAAGAGGACATGACCACTTCCTTCTTTCACGTTACCCATGCACGTAGATTTCCACTTTCTCTCTTTAAACCTGAAACTTCTTCTTTTTCACTCTACGGTTCATGAATCCATGATGTTATAAATGCTAAAAGTTGGATCCTCCTAAGGATAAACATCAGGCAAAAAATAGGATCTGCGTGCAATCAAAATGGATAACAGAATTAGATTCTCATCAACTCAAACTGGTGTTTTTCAATCGGCTAAAAGAAGATCACCGAGTAGATGTAGTTATCAAGGGTTGCAAGCAAATCTATGTGGAGGGTATACATTTTTAAATTTGAAATCTACAGTTATGATTTTATAATTAGTTACATCCAAATTCTTCAATATCATCAAATGACAATTTCTATTCAGGCAGCGGTATTCGTTCCATATGGATGGGTGGCCTTTACAATGAACATGCTCAAAACTGTGTACCAGACCGACTTTAACAACGCTGCCCACTCCTATATCGACAAGGAAGCCATGAACCAAAATTTTGGTTCCCTCGGATTTGGGTGCAGAAGGAGTCAGTTAAGCAGCTACCTTGGGGGGAAGCTTGAGGCAAATGAGCAGCATAACGGGGTTGAAACATAGGTGTTTGCAGATTTGAAACACAGGACTCATCAATGCATGTTTTGAATTCTCCAGCAGACCTTTGTCAACCAGTGTAGCCATTTATAAATGTTTCCAAAGTTTTTTTTTTCCTTTTTCTTTCTTTCTCTCTTTTTTTTTTTTTTTTTTTTTTTTTTTTTTGCAAATGGGGCGCCTTGTCAGTTATGTAGTTTACTGTACTAGAGTTGAAAGAGAATGACTCAGATTGGTTTTTTTGCAAGCTGTTGATCTTTACTAATTCGGAAATCGTGGAGGTTGCAGATCGAATAGTCTATTGGTTTATGCTAACTTGGAAAGCATGGCAGATGCAATGGCAAGAGCATCAATAATACTCAATAATGGCCTCGTTAACATGTTAGTGTGTGCTAATTTTAGTTCATTTTTACTTGTAGGATGTACAATTTTAAGATATATCATATAGTTTTTCTTTACTTGAATCTTGCTTGTATTGCTCAAAATGCAATATATCGGCTTTGTACTATGTACCGTTTGCTTTTGAAAAGTAATAGATTTGCAAGGTTTCTAAACATCTACATGAATTAATACAGACGTTATTGTATTTGTGAATGAGTGTGTGTATGATTATATACATAAGCGTATATGTGTATTAATATTAAAAATTATGTTTAATTAGAGACTGAATAGAAACCGTGTTTTAGTTTCTAAAACTCGGTCTCTGAAAATATTTAAGACTGATATTTCGGTCTTTAGAGTTTAAGACCGAAAGAGTTCAGTCTTAACAACTTTAAGACTTGATAAACAGTGACTGAAACTATAGTCTTTAATCTGTCTTTGACACTATTGTAGAGACTGATTTATTCAATTAAAGACCGATAATTTCCGTCTTTAATTCAATATTTTTTTATAGTGTATATGCTTGGGGGTGGTTTGTTTGCAAGCAGTTGTGAATTGGTCTCGGCCATTCGGATGCCAAATACGTAAACACGACACTTGCTTTGTGAGGAAACAAGGAGTGCTTGGCCTGTTCGTGGTGCTGGTTAGGGAGTTCATATGTTGGATTGAGGGTGCTCATGCATGCATGGCACGTACCTTTCTGCACATGCAAACGCGGTTTCAAGATGGGACAAAAGATGTAGTTGTGAGTGGGCCAAAGAAATCGGGCCTTGGTGAAGGGAGACAATGCGCATTGAACTGATTGGGGGTTTGGGGGGATACGGGGTAGGGGATGGTCGAGGTGGATGTTCACCCGGGAGTCTTATTCTGGGAAGTCTGATGTCACGGGAGTAAACGGTGAAGATTATTTCAGGTATGGCAAGGAGTCTGATGTCGAATTGGATGGAGTGCTCAGGTGGATGACTAAGTAAACGGTGAAGATTCAATCATGGGTTGGGGTAGACGAATTGGATGAAGTGCTCAGGTATGGCATGCAGTCTGATGATTTTGAAGATTGTTTTCATAAAAGAATACGAAATGAAAAGTTTGATTTCAAAGAAATATAAAATATTTGAAAATAAATATTTTGAAGATGATAATTGGTTTATAAAAAGAAGTTTTATAAACAAAGAGAATTTTGAAGACTTAAATTCAGATGTTTGAGAAAAAAATTGAAGACAACAACACTATGGTTTGAATATATTTGTGATTATTAATGCAAAATGGTTTATCACTTAGGATTGCAATATGATTGTTATCGAATATTCAGGTAACACATGACTAAAACCTGTGCAAGGGCTCGATAGGACCCTTGGAGATAGTCTGGTTTAGACGACTAAATAGACATACTTTATTTATTTATGCATAAAGCGGCTAGGACCCAGTGGCCATGTTAGTGAAACCTACCGATTTGGTTGTATTTATATTGATAACCTTCTATTGTAAAATGTTTGAAATTTTCAAAAGTGTTTTTTTTTTAAATTTGGAAGTGAAGTATGATTTGATATGAAAGTAATATATATTCTTTCAGTGATTTGAAATGAAACTAGGATATTAAGTTCGAAAAGATTATTTTCAAAAGAATGGATTTTGAAAATAAATGAAGTTGATTAGATTTCTTAAATCTAAATATGAAAATTAAGCCTAATGGTCAATCAGGAATTACATAGTTGTTTGTGCATCGTAGATTCCATGAGTCTTATTTACGAATAGAAGAACTACATTGACTTGATCATGTATCTAATTTGGTACCCAACTAGATAGAGGGTATGTAGGCGCAGTTACAAGTGGTAGTGATGCAACCTCAAAAATAACATAACACTTTATTTGTTTTTACTATTTATCTTGTAAAGTGGTATCTTTCATGCTTGATATATTATTCTGCATTTGACATGTTTGTTGAGTTTGCACGAGTGACTATTGTTGTCTATCTCATCCGACTTGTGCAGCGGTAGATTTATTTATTTAAGTTTCGTTGCATTATAGCACACCTACAGAGTATTAAAAGATCTCTGATAGTTTGGATAATTAAAAATTGCATCATATACATCAAAGAGTGTTAGATATATATCTATGTAGTAAATTGGTAATTTTTGTTTGTAGTTTTATAACAGACGGATATTTAAGTGATTTTGACTGTATGGAAATTTTGAGTCGTTTCAGTATTACTTCGAGTTAATCAAGTCATAAGTTCTAAACTAGCATGAATTTTTAACTATGCAGGAAAACCTTTGAGGCCTTCTGGTTAAAAGTACTTGTAAAGGGTGTTGACCCTGAATAAAGTGGGTTGGACGTATCGAAACGCGTGAACATTGAATTCTGATCATCTCATTTGTGCCTTAGGTTTACAAGAACAAAACCATCCAATCGGCGATGACGATGATGAGGAGGTGATCCTAGAGGAAGGAGAAGGAGTTGGAGTTGGTGGAGAGGGAATCAAAGGATATGGAGTAGATGATTTGACACCATCATGCTTCCGGTTGTGCCTTCTTGAAGGAGAACTTAGTAGAACTCAAAGGGAGATCAGACGATAATGTGCTTTCTTGAAGGAGAACTTAGTAGAACTCAAAGGGAGATCAGACGATAATGTGCTGGTGAGGAAGTACCTAATAAAGGAGATGATCTACCACCCGCTCTAGTTCCTTCTCCGATGAGTGAGCCTAGAACGGGTGAAGCTACAAAGTTTATATCTCCAACGACGATCACCGAAGTGACAAATCAATTGAGATGGAAGGGCAATTTAATTTTTAGGGAATATTCCATTAGACACTACTAGAAAAAGGCTAATTTCTGACGTTAATTAGCGACACCATAATGACACGAGGACGCTGTGACATCGCTAAAATTTTGGTCGTCACTAAGAAGTCATTAAGGAGGCAATAGTACATTGATAATTATCAATGTCTTTGTGACGATTCCTCAAAAAATAAAATTAAAATTTATTTTGAAAGATGGGGCGTCGGTATGGCATCCAAAATTACGTATGTGTCTGGGAAATAACGACGCCTTAAAGATGAGCAGGAAGCAATCCGCATCCTCACATCATTGTTTACTTGAACCATTCAGATCGAGCTATCCAATGGTTGTAATTTGTCATCCGCGTATATTCACTTTTATAAAAGACACCTTCAAATTGGAAAAAAAATTTGAACATAATAATAATAATTCTAAAATAGGGATGTTATGGTAATGGTTACCGTTACCGTTTGGCAAATACCGTTACCGTACCGTTTTTACTGGTAAGCTAGAATTGCTTACCGTTACCGATCGACTGGTATACCGTTGACTGGTATACCGATAATCTGGTAACCGTTACACTGGTAATGGTAAATTACCATTTGTCGATCAAAATTTATATCTTAACATATTTTTTGTACACCGTGCATTTTTATTATACTATATGTGGTGTTAGTTTATAAAAAACATAAATAAAAAAGAAAATAAGTGTATTTGGAATTATTTCATCTGATTATTAAACTAAATATAATCATTTATTTGGTTCTACGTGCATGTAATAAAGCATATCAGATGAGTATACATATACATGTTTTGAATTAACTGGTAAAATTACCGTTACCGCTGGTATTGAAGAAACTTTACCGATAATTTACCGTTAAAAATGGTAAATTTACCGTTATCATACTGTTTTAACTGGTATACCGATTTCAACCAAAAATGGTTACTGATCGACTAGAAATGGTATGGTAATGGTAAATTTACCATTAGGTGGCAACCCTAATAATCTAAAATGTGAATTCTAATTCTCTCTACAGATCACGCCTTCCCCTTTTCCCTTCTTTATCAATTTTAATAACCTAACATCTTTCAGATATTTAAATTGCAATGGTCTCCAAAGAATCAAATCGTAGAAAAAGACGCCTACAAGTCTGATTCAGTTCATCTATCGACAACGTGAAGGAACCCTACTTCCTCTATCGATTATTAGGTATTTTACTCATTCCATCTCTATCATTATCGGTATTTTGTATGACGCCGAATCATAGAAGAAATCGTTAATAACATTAGACAGTTTAATTTTTGTGCAAGTAAATGAAATTAGAAAACGTTTAAGCTGAGAAACCATGATGGAAGAAAAACATTATCTGAGCAACATGATAATAATGTCATCATGGTTTCAAAATTTCAATTTCACGTTAAGTTTTCTATATCAAACATATTCATAGGAAATAAATTATCATATCTTATCTTGTTAGAGCTTGAAGCTTGTCAAATCTGATTCATTCACAAGTGAATCCCACTATAGGCAAAAACTAGACTATGTTAGAAAATGCAACTTATTTAATTCTGGCATAAACAGATCATTTGACATATGAAAGATAAAATAGAAAGGACTTAAGTAGTTTACCTGGAGCAACAAAGCACTGGCGCTGTAATTGGGATCATGAGCTTTGACCTAATTAAGTTAGCATGCAGAAGCCATACCCATGCATAGTTAATTCACTCTACGCACTGTGATATACCTACATAACTTATCTATTACTTGCCAGGATATGTCAATATTGGTTGTAATAGAAATGAAGCAAATAGCTAATGGTTTTATTTCTCAAAGCTGACGTGTACAAGTAGCAATTTTGGACATACTCGTAGTTGTACTACTTGCCACTAGTTTTAGCCTATTCAGGCGAAAGAAAACCACAACTTGTTGACTTCTTACATCTTTTTGTAGTTTCTTTAATAATAATAATTAATGTGCAGTAAGCCCTATTTGTTCTAAAATTTTCCCTGTTTCATTTATGCTTTAAATCCACCATAAGTAAAATATACATATAGAGAGACGAGAAGATCTTGCCATTCGTTTCTCTATTTGAAATCATTCATCTTGCTAAAACAAGCGATTATATGCTCAACTGGTAAATTTAAAAGTTTCAAATGGTAGTTTCTTTCTCAAGCATCATGTCATTCACTATATTGATCCATTTTACTGTTTTTTCATTATAGTTGTGTATATACAATTATATGCAGACGACCAACTATACATATACATATATATATATATATATATATATATATATATATATATATATATATATATATATATATATATATGTATATGTATATGTATATGTATATGTATATGTATGTATGTATGTATGTGTGTGTGCGCGCGCGCACGTGTGTGTGGGTGTGTTTGTGTGCGCGCATGCGTGTGCGTGTGTGTATTAATGTCAATACTAATTTGTATTCGTGTGTTGTAAATTATATAACCTAACTTGTTAGTATATTACAGAGGACGTTGAACATTATAAGTATGTCTGCTTTCTTCTTCTCATTTGTTGTATACATTGCATTATCTTCTCTTCTATTTTTTGATACCTTAATGATACCACTCAATTCGACTTGGCAGTAACTAGACATCTTAACTTTGAAAGTACAGATTATTTGTATATAGGAATGAAAGAGTGAAATGTAGGTCTGAAAAATAACTGGCACCATATATGAATCATCAAAAGGAATAATAGCTAGTACTGAAAAGAAGCTGTTTAATCCACAGGAGGTTTCCAAACTACTGCTAATGCTAGTATGTTTTCTAGACCACCTCTTGATTATGGTTTATTTTTGTTACACTTCTAATTGTACAATAAAGATAATAAAATTGAAATGCTATTGGAAATGTAGGCTGCTGAATTATTTTTTTGATCAACACAATAAACTTTTACAATATAAAGCTAATATTCAATATTTACAAGGTACCATGATTTTCGTTTCTCCCTAGCAAATTTATATGCTAATGAAAATTTGCTCCAGTTTCTGAATAACTATCAATTTCCATTGTTGACTATATACTTGCATATATAGTTTGCAGAACATGAGGGGGCGTGTGTACAAAGGCCGGAAGTACAACACAAGTAGTGAAGTTTGGAGTATGTCATGAGTTTGGTTCAGTTAAAAGAAGAATAGATGCCACATGGAAAGAGAACAATGGATTGAAAGCACTAGCTGGTCATGCTTACAATTTATATTCCAACCTGGAGGTGACAAGTGGAAGCTGTAAAGGCACTTCCCCTCTCAAAGCAGCAGTGATGCCCACACCTTTTTTGACTGTGCACGTTCATGTGCAGCTGAGCGGGAAGGGAGCAAATTTAGCTGAAATGGCAAGGATTGGACTGTCTGTCCCACCAGATCTACCAATTTCAACTGAGGCATGCCAGGAGTACGAAGAAAATGGACACAAACTGCCTAATGGGCTTTGGGAGGAGATACTAGAAGGGCTTCATAAAGTTGAACAGGAAATGGGCTTTAGTTTCTTCTTTTTTCTTACTTCGTTAACATCAGGGTTGAGCATTTGGTTAGTTTCGTTAACATCAGGGTTGAGCATTTGAAGATCTCCGTTGAATTAAGCTTTAGAAATTTGAATATTCTACCATGTACTATCGCTAATTTGATTCTGGTAATATGAAAACTGTACACAACCTGTAACTCGATTTAACCAATTATCAGCATGTCTGCAAATCTCTACTGGTTCAATTTATAGTGCACGACAAAAATTGTATTACATTCTCACCTTAATGCCAATATTTTCAAGATTAAAATGTCATCTGCATTTCAACATCTTTTCTTTTTTATGTCAGTTAAATAATTCTATATTTTATACATCAATCCCTGTATGTTAAATTTAAAGGTGTGGAGATAAATATACTATATTACCTTAGTATAAATAAACAAGATATGCGTTTCGACATAGATTATTTTCGCTGCAGGGCGAGTGAGCTTTCTAATGCAGAGATTGATCAGCTTATGAACATTGTCCAGAATCCTCGCCAATTCAAAATCCCAGACTGGTTCTTTAATGGGCAAAAGGACTATAAGGATGGCAGGTATTCCCAGGTCACTTCAAATGCTCTTGACATGAAGCTCAGGGATGATCTAGAATGTCTGAAGAAAATCAAGTATTGTTATTTTTCTTGGAGCTATGTAAGCTTATGCATTTCATATGTTCATAGCTTTTCATATCTTTTACCCTACTATTACTTTGATGCATCTGACATGCGAAGCTATATTATGTAATGTTAGATGGTAAGTGAAGTGAGGTGACAAAATGTTAGCATTGCTACTAAGTTTTAAAAACAAAACAAAAAGTCTGAATATTTGTTTTGTTGCGTTGTAACTGGAAGCCCGAAAAATATTACCTGAGAGTTGTACGTTAACCTAATGGATGATTTAATTTATGAATTAACCTGCACTCTACTTATATTTCTTAGATGACATTGATGGTTATAAAAACTGAATACATGTTGTCTAGATTTCTTGACAATGTAAAATTATATGTAATGTCTCCTGATTTATCATGTATAAAACAAACAGTATACTATAAAATGTTAATTGTATCCATTATCACTTCAACTAGTAGTATATTAATGGTTAGTGACATTCTGGTTAATTGTGTATAGAGTTACAGTTTAGTGTTTTTTTTTCCCAGACGCTCCTCACACGCACGCACGCACGCGCGCACGCTTCAACTAGTAGTATATTAATGGTTAGTGACATTCTGGTTAATTGTGTATAGAGTTACAGTTTAGTGTTTTTTTTTCCCAGACGCTCCTCACACACACACACACACACACACACACACACACACACACACACACACACACACGCACACAGCTACGCCATAAAAGCCGAATAGGAGTGCCAGGAAATCCAGCATCGGACCTGAGCTGCTTATCCATATAATGCCGATACGTCTCAGGAAAAAGCTTGGCATCATTAACAAAGAAAACAAAGGTTGGGGGTCGAATGGCCAACTGTGTAACATAAAATACCTGGCCTCTCCTGCCACCTCTGGTTCTTGGTGGAGGCTTAAAAGCCATAGCTTCTTGTACAACTTGATTCAATATGCATGTACCTAGCCTTCTAGATCTCTCTTTTTCAACTGTACTCGTTGCATTTATAGCTTTATCAACGCTTTGGCCAGTGACTGCAATTGAATAAACAATTGGTGCTCAGTTTATATAGAGTTACAGTTTGAAGCATCTTGAGCAGCTACTTCAACATTGCCTGGAGGGAGGTCAATTGTCAAAGTGAGGCCTTCATGAGTTTCAGCTTGCATTCTTTAGCTTCTTATAAGGACTGCTTGCATTTTCGTTTGGCACAGGAAGAAGCTTATTGTCTTTAGCTGTAATTTCTGCTTCAATTTATGCACATTATACAGTATATGTATTATCAGTTTGTAAATTTACTTGAGAAATTGAAGCGAACTGGCTTGAACCATTTTGAATAGACAAAGCAATATTAATAAATTAGATCCTGAATGTTATCTGCATTGATGCAGTCGATTGGACTTTTCGATATTAGGAAACTCTTTTAGATTTTGAATGCATTAAAAACTGGATAATTTTTTTTGTTCGGTATAAAATTAGAGTCACAATGGCGTCGCTAACATTTAGCGATGCCATTGCAACACTTATATTGAATTAGAAATTGATAGTAGCGGTGGTGTCGTTAAAAATTACCGATGCCTTTGCGATGCCCTTATCAATTAGGAAATTGGCATTGCAATGGCGTCGCTAAAATTTAGCGACTCCCTTGCGATGATCATTTCGTGACGTCTTAGTGACTTCATGCAATTTGGTAACGTTCGTTTTTCTGACGGGATTTTGAAGTTGTTATGGCGTCGCTAAAAAATTCAGCGACTCTATAGCGATGCCAAAAGCTTGTCAGAAAACAACAGAATTGTAGTAGTGAGAGACATCGTCATTCGACTTTGACAATGTTAACATCGAAATCATTCTTCCAAGCTCAAAAATGGGTATGATTCCATGGAGTGTCGGGGAGATTACTACCTTCAGCAAGTTAAAAATTGGTCCATTAGAGTGATGCTAGGACACATACTCATAAGAATTACACTGCAAAACACTTATTTATGTACTGATGGACGGTTCCTAATTCCGGTTTCCATTGCGTAGGTACAATGAGACGATAGAGAGACAGAGATAGGGACAAACATAGAGAGAGAGATAGAAAGGCTGACACTCAGGTAGATTAGATATTAGTAGAGAATTAACCTGTGGCATCACGGATCGCGCTTCATGCCGGAAACACTGTAGATATGAACATAAGAGTCGCCACTGGCAACACAAAGAAGATTACCCTCTTCACTCTATAACTTCACATACCAAGAGGCTACCCAGTGATTTAGATAAACACGAGGATTTTGAAAGCACGAGACTCTATATCGTGCCCTGCATCCTCCTTCCACTAGACTATGCCCAACCAACTTCACCAAAAGATTATGCCAAAGTTAGCCAAGCGGAGGCTCTGAAGTAGTTAAAAGATCACTATTCTCTAAAAATAAAATGAAGAAAGGCAAAGGTATAGTCTTTGAGCCAGCTCTAACTCCACAGCAACAGGTAGAAGTTCTCAAGGAGACCTTTCTGAAATTGTGAAATTATGTATGTGCCACCCATGCACACGATCCTTAGAGAAACAGAAAAAGGGTAAATGACCGGGTATATGATGTCTATCGTCAATGCCACGTGACAATAAACTATGCCGAAACATTGTTTGAGTTACCGAAGAAAAGGATGTGGAAACTTAGGAGATCTAGTTTGTTGACACCGGTGTCATGGGACACCGGTGCCCCCATCGATGGAATTCAAGTGGGACCCATGGGTCCCCTTTGGTTTCCACCAATGGGGCACTGGTGTCCCATGACACCAGTGTCAACAAACTCGTATTGGAAACTTAGGGCCTGAAACTTGAGGCTGAAATAGGTTGAGACAGGATGAAAGTGACAAAGGCTGATAAAAAGGTCGTTAGTATGTGTAAATGGCATTTACTTTGTATTTAATGACATGTGGATTTAAGGTAGGGTAAGTTTGGTTCACATCCTTAATAGGATTTGAAATTCACATCACATCCCTCCCTTAAATTTTTATAAGTTAGGTACCTATATTTCGAAAATATAAAAAAAATAACACGTAAATTCATAATTAAATACAACAACTAATCATCATCAAATTCAGACATTAAAACCACCAATAAACATATCAAAAAAATAGTGATTCTCCAGTATATTGCGTCAAACGATGCAGTTTTTTGCAATTGCTGCATACATTGCAGCAACAATTGCAGTTATGCATCAAACTGCAATATTACTGCAGAAATGAATGTAGTAATACTGCAATAAATGCATCGTTTGATGCAATAATTCAATCCTCGCCTATTTTTTCAACTATACACTTTTTTTAAGCATGGTTGCTTACACTTCACCATTTATAAGCAATAAAAGTTTACATGTCAGCACATATTCATAAGCCTTCATCCGTTTTAACATTGTTGCATACATTTCAGCAGTTACACAGAATAAATGCATATATTTCACAATTCGTAAGCCATGCGCATTTGTTCATTTTTAACTGCATACATCTCAGCGGGAATATGCAATAATTGCATACATGTATGCAATAATTCATCCACATTTTCAATTAAACACTGAATGAGTTATTGCATAATGTATGCAATTATTGGTTATAATTGCATACTTCGACGAATTTTTTTAAGTTTTTTTCAACATGCTTATGTGAATATTTGCGATTTTTTGAATTTTTTTTTAGTCATCAGCGCTTTTTTAAAAAAAAAACCCAGGTAAGGCTGAAAATAAAGACCCGCTTTGCATAAATCTTTACAAGGGGAGGACATTTATATTATGAAACTTTTTAGGGATGGGAACCCTATTTTCACTTTAAGGTAACCCCTTCTCATAGTAGAAGTTCTCCCAGACAACCTGGCTACTATAAACTACAAAAAGATGGATTAATGTGAGATGATTAGTGTCATGAGCTATCCAGCGTTGTGGCGACCTACTTCGGGGTTACGTGTTAAGTGGTGGGTCCATCCTTAGGGGTATTAAGTGCTTGAGACTTGCCCTTTTTCTTGTGTATTTATCCTAAGAAGTACGGGCTATAGTCATATGATCCGCCCTTATTAGGTATGAAGAGATTGACGGGTCTGTCTGTCTCCAATAAAAGTATTAAACGACCATAATCATGTTAAGTAAATCTTGTAAGTTGTATACTTCCGTACAGATTAGTAAAGTTACTAGGTAAGGGTCCGCCTTGAGATAGGTTAGTTAGGTGTGTCACCTCAAAAGTAGGGTCCGCCTACCTAGGAGAAATATTAAGTGGTTAAGAGATTACCAATAATGTTAGCTAGATATTTACCAAGGTCACCCTAGGAGTAAGGTAGTAAATGGCAAGATGTCGCCTAACTTCTAGCTAGCAATTGGTTGCATGTCATCTCTCGCATTATTTATTAGATCAAGATTGTGGTGTCCGCCTGCATGAAATGAGGTACTAAGTGGTTTGATCCGCCATTGTGTATTTAGTGATCGTAAGACCTGCCCCAGTATTAAGTGATCACAGGGTCCACCTTTTTCCAAAATAAATGAATGGGTAATAGACATATTTCATGCTTGTGTGTTGACATATCATTGACATTATTCGTACTGCTAAAACATAGATAAAATGGTTTTATTTAAAGATTTTACCCACTAGAACCTGCTGTTCTGACCCCGACTTTTAATAACACAGGTTATGTTGGATGTCCCTGAAAAGAAAGCTAGAGAATAGGAATCAAGACATTAGAGGCAGTCATCCTTTAGTTATTACTATTGTTATATATGTGCTTGATCAGTATGGACATTTATGGTGTACCCCGTATTTATTACTTTGCAGCAGTTATTTTATTTGACAATTTCATGGTGCTTTTATGAGATAGGCACGTTATTTATTTACTATTATACTTTGTCCATTTCGTTGTGAGCTCTGATCATATAAATATACTTTGAAGAGAAAGCTGGGACTGTATTTATGGGATGGTTTCCTCCTCTTCCTCTTCGCCTCCTCCTCTCTCTTTCCCTTCCAAAGCTTTTGAGTGCTACAAAAATGATGCAGGGCTCTCCATCGCGTGTTGCAGACTCTGTATTGCTATAAGTAATTTCCTCAATGTATATTGTTAGAATTGTCCCACATCGAGCAATTTGTATCATGTTTTATGTACATACACTATGTGATCGTTGTTCCTATTGCCAATTGGTTTTAGGAACACTTGTTTGTTCTTCAGTATTTCTACATGGTATCAGAGCTTGGTTTAGAATCGTGTTGCTTGGGCATGTGATGTCCAGTGGTGTCTCACTTGCAGGTGTGGTGTTAGAATTGTTCCACATCGAATAATTTGTATCATGTTTTCTGTACATATACTGTGAGATCGTTGTTTCTATTGTCAATTGATTTTAGGAAACTTTTTTGTTTTCTATTATTTCTACATATATATTTTATTACCAGTAGGTCGAGTATATATATATTTTTTTCTTTTCTTTTCATAACTAGCCGTCCATGATAGATGATTTAAAATTACAATGCGCAACTCAAGATATTTCTCATTCAAAGTACATAATTGTCCACGTTTATGTGACCAATGCATCTTGCCTACACGAGAATCCACAAGAAAGAAAACATTATTCATCAGTACGAAGAAAATATAGAATACTTAAGTTTTTGATAAAGAACTGTTCCCTGGTACAAATATCCAACGCATAACATATTATATTATACTATGCAAATATCTTTTCTGCCAGCATTTACTGAATCTGAACAAAAGAAAGTTTAAAAAACCACGCTTTATGAGATATTTTGTGTGTGCTGCTGAATCAACTTTATTGCCACCAAAATATCTAGAGATATTTTCTTCCCAACTTCTACTAGTATGATATAAATACATATACATGGAAGTCAAAATGATAACCTCATCAGAAATAAATAAAAAAAATAAGTTGACACTAATTTTATGGATTTAAAGAAAACAAGTTGCATTTGGACAGAGCAAAGACACACATCATTCCTTAACTGGATTGAAGGAGCATTTCTTGAAGATTTTCAAGCGAAAAAAGGCGCGAACAGCGGTTATGGCGGAAGAACTCATCTGAACTTGCAAGACAATATGAAGCTTGATCGGGTTTTGCCCGATAGCTCGACTGAGTCGAATAGAGATTACATCAAGAAGAGGAAAGCTGGAAGTCATGATTTTAGTGGAAGAAAGAGTAGATTATGTGGGATAGATTTAAATGTGAGTCCTGAAGGAACAAGCTAACTAGGTTCTGCAGTCTATTTTGGATGATTTGGTGACTAATGTATGCCATCATCTGTTGATGTTTGGTAACAAGTTTCCTTTGAATTTGAATGATTGAAGGTGATGAAAATAATAGTTCCACATCGGAAAAATATGCAGCTATGATTCTGGATATAAACTAAGATGTTCCTCAGAACATAACCAATTGGTTTTGTGATAATAAGAGGATTAATAAATTTCAATAGAAGGTACGGAACATTTAAGTTGAAATAATTTATATTGATAAATTTGTAGGTCTGAGTAGCTAAAATGAAAAATAAATTAGAAAAAAAATATGTTTGTAATTGTAGGCAGGTGAAATGTTGAATTAAACAACAAGTTTAGTTGCAATTTTAGTAAAATAAGTGGTTTTTGCTCACTGTAGGAATGTCTCTGCGTTTGTCAGTTATCTAGTCGCCATGGTGGCATCACTGAGTATGATGACAGTAGATTCCTAATTAATTTACATTAAGCTTTGCTATTACTTCAGACAGGTTTGTCGTTACTCCGAAGATTCAGCCTTATCAAGAAAGGAATCACTTTCTCATGGGAAAGAATGCATTTTTAAATTGAACAGTTTTATAAGTTTTAAAACATATGTAAATTAAGTTTCTATTTTTCGAAAAATATCAACAACCAACGTAATAAAATAACAAACCTCAAAAACTGAAATTAACTTAAATAACAATGGTATTCATGTAAGAAAAATACAAAAATGTACATTAAGAAAACCGAAAAATTCACACATCAATAAAACTTGCAGTAAAACATGTATTTTTTTTAAAAAAAACTTTAAACTTTATCGCAATTATACCAGTTAATTGCATATTTTTATGCAATTTTTGCTGAATACTTCAAAGTTTCAAATTTCAAATTGAACGACTACACTTATTCTACATCACATTATTGAAGAAAATTTATCAAAAAAATAATTAAAATTGCATATAGTAGAAAAATAGCTTACGTCCAAAAAAAATACAGATAAAAATGCAACTTTACAGAAAAATGCAGATATATATATATATATATATATATATATATATATATATATATATATATATGCAAGTTTTCTGTCCACTGGAGTCATTTATGCATACGTGAAGGCAATATATCTGCATTTTTTCACAATAAGTGCAAACATTTCTGCATGTGTTTGAAATTGTTTTACTACATTAGAACAAAAAAAATCACAAAAACAAATATGCTACAACTTTAGAGATCCGCTTTACAATGATGCATAGACAATGATCTACCTTATATAATGTTTGGTTTTAGGATTCCATTTTTTTTTTCATTTTTTTAATTATTATTACTAAAAAAAACTATGTGTTAATTGGATGAAAACACTGGAACAACTAGCAATCAGCTCGAAGTAACGATGATCATAGCATTTTTTTGTGTTCTACATAAGACAAATATTGCAAAAAAAATTGCAAATCGGCTATCACAATGAAAAAAGCTTACATTTTCTAGAAAATTAAAAAAAAAATCACTTAGAAAGGGCGATCGTGCGGTTCAGATGCTCCTATCTCGATGTGCCCGTTCAGTAAGAAAAGGAAGATATTTTGTATGAATTTTGAAAAACATCTCTTTCTGTATTAGAAAATACGAATTTTTTAATGGGACACTTTGGCTAATGTCCCTTTTAGGTTTTAAAATACATAAAATATCCCTGTCAGCAAACATATGTACGTAAATTAAGTTCCTGTTTCATGAAAAACATCAACAACCAACGCAAAAAACCATCATATATGCAAGTTCTCTATCCACTGAAGTCGTGTATGCATATACAGAGGTAATAGCTGTAGATATGTATGCACTTTTTCACAATAAGTGAAAATATTTTTGTACTTTTTTCTTTTCCATAAATCTTCTTTAATATTTACATTTTTTAAAGCACCGGAGCGAAAGATCACGGAAACAAATATGCTACAGTTTTATAAATACAATGAAACTTAGAAAGGGATTGACTTGTAAAATATTTGGTTTTAGGGACTTTCGTCCCTTATTTTCACTTTTTTAATTATTATTTTTAAAAAACATATTTTAAAATTGTGCGCTAGATGGATGGAAACACTAGAAAAAACTGGCAATCAAGTCTACTTATGATGGCCATTGCCCTTATCATGTTTTACTTGAAGATAAATACGTAATACTATGATCATTTCATACTATATCCCAAAAAAAACTCAAAAATATGGAGATTGGATAACACAAGGAAAACACTTCATTTTCTATTTTTTTGAAAAAACTCTTAGAAAGGAAGAGAAACGTATTTTTTATAAGAATATCGATGTTTTCAGCGATTTGGCACATCGGGAGATGACCAGGTGTAATCCTAATGATGCATCTCGTATATATTAATAAGAATACATACAAATACATACTCTCATGTACATATTAACTCTCAGCAAATTCAGAACTGCTTAGGTTAGACGATGCAAGCTAAGCTCCTATACCAAATGTGACAAACCGTCTTACACCATCGGTGTTTAGAACCAAAAAATTCGAACCGTACGAGAACTTAATCGATTTAAAGCGATCGTCAAGAGAAAGAAATGGTAGAGGAGAAGAGAAAAGAAGAAAATAGAAGAGAAGAGAGAGAAAAGAACATAAATAAACACAATCACAGAACTTGTCGCGTATCTCACAGCGCATCATATTACATATAATAATCAAATCACGGGTATAAAACAGTCGAGACAGTAATAACTATCAGAGTCGTTCCTAAGACTTGTGATGTTCGGGACGACTTACTAATTGATGCCCCCAATAAAAAAATTCGTACAAATGAAACTAAATAATATTCATACTTGCAAGACGTGTTAATATTTGAAAATTCAATACTGTTATAACAAGTTAACAGTGCAAACACGACAAATGAAAATAACATGGTTGTAATGCAAAATCATAAATAAGTGTAAACATGAAAAAATTTATATACAAGACTCGAACAATTTCAACTACTGGGAATCATTGTTCGCTTCCTTTGTAACATTAGAAAGTTAGCACTCCATATATCTGCTAAGAGACCCACTTAATGATTTTGTTATCTCTTTGTTTTTTTTTTCTTATTCAATCTTCCAAATGGTTGTTTTCGTGGAAGCATTATAACTACCTTTTACTTTTCTCAATTTGAAAATGCAATTCCTGTAAAAAAGATCAATATTTGCAGTAAGATAAACTCATATTACTTATTACAACATTTTGTTCACCAAACACAGAAATAAAAACTGTTATTTTAAATCATATCCAGGGTTTTGAATTTCCAATGCATGTACATAAATTTAAATTCTCCTCCAAACTCCTAATGCTAAAAAAATCACTTTTTTTTATAGTTATAATAAGAGAACAAATTAGGAATTTTTGACATGATCATCTTCTACAGTACTCATTTCGTTTTTATTTTGAGGTGCTATAATCATGAGTTTGCAAACTAAATTATAAAACATGAAGTCCTACAAATAAACATTAATCAAATTAAACTAAAATTGGGAATTTTTTTTTTTTTTAGAAATTAGAGTTGCCTGAAATAATATCTCAAATTCCTGCACTCTACATGAATTGCTCTTCTTCAAACAACCCTTCTTCTTTGAATAACCCTAATTGTATTTCCTCCTTGCTTGCACTGCCCTAGGTCAGATCTAACATACTGAATAGTTGTAATTGTCGCTACCTTCTTCGTTCAATTTTGTAGCTTCTTGTAGTGCCTGCCTTCTTCTTTCAGTCCGATAGTTGTTGTGCACATCTTCTGTTGGATGATTCCTTACTGTATCGTCCGCGTTTTTTTTAACGCGATTGATTTTATTTTAACTTCACGCGTTGCCTGCGATGCTTCCCCGTGCAGTGGCCCAGTTGGCACTGAGCTAGGGCCGGCAGTGATAAGTATACATACTATATAATCAGAATGTGCAGGCTTATACATTCATACAAAACAATAATAGAGTTTATATATGAGATAAATAAACTTAAACTGATAAATTGTCTCAAATAAGAATACATAACACTATCAAGGCTCCACGATGCTACACATCGGAATAAACAATAAGGATACATGTATAAATATGTAAACGTAGCCTCATGCTAGTCCACCAATGCAGCTCCGAATAATATCTGAACTTGTCACCTGGTATGCTCACCAGCATCAGCGACGACCACCCATGGTGAGAGAAATAAAACCTTGAACCAGATAAAAGTTTGATGTGAGCGATAAACAAATCTCAAAGTGTTGTAAAAGTCGTAGTAATATACACGGCACAAAGGGTATGGAGAATCATACCTGCCATGCTACAATCATATTTGTCATGCCCCCGCATCCACTGAGTTAGCATATAGCAATTGATATATGCTACACTATGATCAACATCACAAAAATATGACGTGATAGACGTCTAAGTACTAATTGTTATAACATGTAAACAACCATAGCATCCATCTACCATCCTCACATTCACTCACTCGGTGCGTAAAGTATACGATACTCAATAATTTGGTCACCAAATCCATCGAGGCCATGGCGAGACCAAGTGCCCTAGCACTACAAGAAAAAAGGCTTACTTGTGATGTAGATTAACGACGTTGTAGTGACTCAGCATCGGTGCAGCGTCGCTAAATTATATATCATCACTAAGGCATCATCAAGGTATCACTAATTTGACTCACCTTAGTGACTCCATGAATGTTATGATATTTTTAAATTGGCGTCAAAAATGCATTCTTAATTACCTACATCTTTACTATGCCAAACAAATTTAGTGATGTCGTCTTCAATGTTTTTCTAAACTTTTTTTGTGTCGTAAAGGTGAAGTAATTTAGCTACACCTTTGTAGCAACATTGAAGATTAGCAATCCATACCCTTGTTTTAATTACCATCTGAATGGTTTAGATAGTAATAATCCAACGGCTAATACTGATGATCCGCACGTAGATATCAGTTCAACTAGAGTCGTCATTATTAAAAGGGTAATCACTATGTTAGCCTTGTTTTTAAAGTTTATAACGCAAACTGACTTGTTTGAAAAGTAATTACAGAAATAGACCTGTTTTGAATTAACAAAGGTGGCTTTTCAAAACGCGCACACAGGTGAGTTTTCAAAAATCGCATGTGTACTTTGTGGTTTTAAATTCCATAGCGACTTTCTTGAAATTTGATTTGGACATAACTCAATATCTATAATATGAAATTCCCATTTTTCTGTTCCATTACTAAAATATAGTTCTATAGATTCGAACGTTTTGTGTTTCAATGAAATCTAGCGTATAACGATTCCTGTATATTCGAATGAAGTTCTAAACGTTTAACTACGAACTACCACGACATTTAAATAGTATATATATATCTTAACCAAACAACGTAAAACAAATACCAAATTCCAATATTCAAATATAAGAGAGATATATTGTCCGATTAAGGATAGATAAGTTCAAAACATAAGAAATACAGATACACGAAATGCAACACACTGACATCGCATCAACAAACATACATCTCCATTTTAGGCTATTGAATACACCGCTTTCGGTTATGTCCCCGCGATCCACATTTGCTGCACCTATTTGTTCTGGATGTTTGATGCTCGTCCATAACATTTTTGAATCTCATTGATTTTGGTCGTCCGACTAGTCTTCTGACAGGCAGAGCCAATATTCGTGGACCGTTGTACGGGTCCCAGTATTTCTTATCGTGTATAAGATTAAACTCTGGGTCATACGTAGCTCTATAACTTTAAATGGAGTACCATTTAGAAGCAAAATCATGATGTGCTCTATTACTACCAAAATCTTGTGCTGAACAAGCCGCCATCACATAAGCACATGGTATCTTCTGCAGAAGTGGGATTCTGCATGTACAGGTGACATGAGAACCGTTGATCTCAACATCAAATTCATCTCCATAATAGTGAATCACTTGCCATTTAAAATGACCAAATCGAACAAGCCTACAATGTCGTGCTTCAATAGCACGAGCTTCAATTTTAGCTTCCCATTTTGGAGTAAGTTTTGAATTCATACCCTTCCCTTTTTCCCACATCTTATAGGAATACTTAACTGATCAAAAGAACGTCCTTGCAACCAACGCCTTTATAGGCAAGGATCTGGCGCCTTATAGTACATCAATTAAACTTTCAGATGCGTTGGTTGTCATAATATGGAAGCGGCCACCGTCATCTCTGCAAAGAGCCCAGTTTTCTTCGCAATTCCCTAAGCTTCGTTCAATCTAGGTATGCGCCTCCGGCTTAGTCGCCTTAATTTCTTCTCTAAGTTTAGTGTATTCAACCACTTCTGAAGCACATGCAGCAGCGTAAAATAAGCCTACAAGTCGCTTGTCTCGATGACCTGCAGCTTGAAAATTTTCTTTCAGATGCCTTGCACAAAACCTATTTTTGTGCGGTTCTCACCATCTATCCTGCAAAGCACATGGGATCCCTTTCATTCTATCAGATATAAATGTAATGTGTCGATTTCGTATGCTATAAATGAACTCACGCATGCATGAAAAGAACCAGGAGCAAATATCATATGATTCAGATTCGACCACCCAATAAGCTAATGGGGAAAGGTGGTCGTCCGCATCTACAGCGGTAGCAACTAGCAGTATTCCTTTGTACTTACTGTACAAATGTGTCCCGTCAATAGAGAGCACTGGACGATAGTGTACAAAACCTGCAATGGAAGGACCAAATGCCCAAAAAGCACGCTCAAATACCCCAACATCATTGTGTACTATATGTTCTACTGAACCTGGATTGCTTCTTTTTATTTCTGCAAAATACTGAGGCAAATAAGAATACGATTCGGCCAAGTCACCGTATATTTTTTCGAACGCTTTATTCAATGTTCGTCAAGCTTTCATGTAACTGATTTTGATGAAGAGTTGCTCGTTGACAAGCACTTGCACCGTCCCAGCTGAGATATCTTTATTGGCCTTCACAAAAGACATGATTTTGGATACAAGAAACCCAGAAGTGGCTTGCTTGTGGTTGGAATTAATCGTAGGGTTGACACAGTTATGTTCATGAGGCAGCTTTCTGATTTTCCACCATCTAGTTTGTGATTTATTCGACACTACAACATGTATTCGCTACGGAAAAGTATCATCAACATTACATACAGTGGTGTATATTGTTTTATTTGACTTGATTGGCTTGTACGAAACACCGTGCAGAATAGACCATTCCGTAAGTTGGTGGAGAAACTGTTACTTTAGAATACCATCCCAACAGCAAAACCATTTTGTACGCAGGCAGCCGAGAATTTTTCACCAGAAAACTCTAGAATAGCCACTACGGATCTGGCCATCATTTGTGCCGTGCAGAGATCATCGTCGATGGGTACTTCCATTTGAACATCATTACCATCTTATTTGGGATCTACTATGTTTGGAAAGTCATAGTTCAGTGGTTCATTGTTGACTTCGGTCTAGCATGTATCATCAATAGTTGTCATGGCAACCACCATGCTGTCAATATGTTCGACCTGTTGTGAAGGACCTGCACCCCAGTCTTCTTCGGATTCTACAGTCAATTTGTTAATAAATGCATTTCACCTAAATCTTACATTTCAATGACTAGTTATATAAAACTAAATTAATGTGTAACACATACCTTTAGCTCATATCTAACAGTTTCGACTGATCAATTTGTTGTTCTTGTTGTTGTTGTTGTTGCCGCTGCACGTCTACATTTGGTGGAAAATACGGATTGGTGTACAAAGAAGAACTAAAGATGAGTGATAGATCGTGAGTTTGCAACATTTCTGTAAAATAACCTAAACCGCTACTCACTATAGGGGGTGAGATTATTTCTTCCACGACATCTTCCACGATTTCTTTTGTTGTTTTTGCAACAAACAACTCAATCGATTTCTTAACAACAGAAAACATTACTTTTACATCTGCATCTTCTAAAAGTGTTACAACTCGCGTCCCCAATCAGTAGGCCAGTTGACCTACAACTCAATATAATATTCGAGAGGGTTAATTTTGGTTGCTTGTAAGACTGTTTCTTTCAAAGCATCAAGTGTGCAACCCCTTCGAACTCTCCTTGGTTTGCCGAATTCTCCCACATAACTTCCATTTTGATGTTCATCCACGACCAATTCACTGTTGTAGTAGTAAAGTGCAGTAATAAAAGTAGGCGCCATTGTTGAGTGAGTTTATTTTTCTTGAAGTTATTTGAAGACAGGATTGAAGTGTATGAGAAATAATGTGCTGAAGAGCTATGAAATAAGGAAACCATCTAAGCAATGTCACCGTCAAATCAACTTTAATCAACTCAGTACGGTCATTGTCAAGTCAGAATTGGTAGAGCTTTAATCATGTCATCGATTTCAAAATAAAGTAGAATCAATTTCGAAAAAACAAGCCTTGAATCAAAATTGGGAGAGCTTTAATCATATAATCAAATTCGAAATAAAGCATTGTCATTCGTCCATACAACGGTTTTATCACAATGGACAAACATTGAGTCAGATTTGGCAAAGTCTTGCCAACTCAACTATTTCGAAATAGTGGACCAACTTTATCTGTGTCTAGTCAAATCACCTGATTTGCGGCAGATCGTACTGTACATAAACAGATGACCCAACTTTAATTTGTGGCGATTAGTTGTCAATTCATCATTATGTCATATGTATAGTGTATGAACCCGCAAACATACAAAGCTTTAATTCAAACTTCAAAAACATAAAATAAATTATTAGAAAAACACAAACATACAGTACTTCGTATTAATCTTCCAAATCCTACAAACACATAAACAATAATTCAAACAAAACTTCATAAAATTACAACGACAACGGATAATAGAATAACTCACACTAAACTTTAGAAACCTACAACGATGATGGGTAATAGAAACACTAGTGGTTACGGTTAAATTGCAAGTCCTCTAGGAGTTTTTTGAGACGTCTAACTTCTTGCTCTAACTCATTCGCATATGCTATGCCCCCATGACAAAGCGGTTCGTCAATCCATTCAGAAAAATTGCATCCGTAGAGATAATTAGAACAAAGAAGACTTCGCCGACCAATGTTTTCTCCATCATCAGATACGACAACTTCAGCCATATATCCACAGTGGCAACAAACTGGGTACGAGTTAACCTCTTGCTCCACCATTGTTTGAGAAGTCATTTTGAAAATATATGGAGCTGAGAAGATGTGGTTAAGTATGTTTCGAATTATGAGAAGACCAGTGAGTACATATAAAATTTGGAAATGACCCAAAATACACAGGCAAATTTTCAGAACTTGCACACAGGCGAGTTTCCAAAACGCGCCAATATCACTTCCTAAACAAAATAGGCCTATATTTGTTATTATTTCTGAAACATGGCTAATCACGTAATACTTTCTCCAAACATGCCTACAATTGTGATTTTCCCTTATTAAAAACGTAAATCTTGCCTCGTAAATGCTTCATTAGTCATCCCCTTTTTCTTTCTCCGTAAGTCCCAAATCATTACGAAATTGCCGAATCCAAAATAAACCCTAATTTCCTAATTGATGAACAAGAAGATATAAACACGAACGAAACACCTAATCTCCTCAAGCAAGTGAACAACATCAAGGATCCATTAGCAGTCCTAATCGACATCGGAATCGAAGAAAACTGCATGTTTTGAATTTTTCTTAGCAAAAAATGATTATATTAGTTTAAAAAAAATTCTTCATAGCTTTTTGCATGGTAACTTTGGTATTATTCTTCACTGACATTTATGATCTGTTATCTTCATGTTTTAATTATAAGATTAAATCTATATATTTTTATGCTTTGGTTGGTACTATATAGATTGGTATATGTTGTCTTCATAAGATTATTAAATTTAAATCCTAAATACATGGTATATGAAAAGACAGTAAAGTACATGATTTTGCTACAACCAGCCTTTATAAAGAATTAAGTGATAATCGAAAGGTGATTGAAGAGTTAGCTGACATGAGAAATTGCTTTATTGAGTTAAGTTCGTGTGAAATATGAGGACCATCATATCAAACTGAACACGTTATTTCTTCCAGATCACCTATCTCTATTCTAATTAATTTCATTAAGATGCCATGAATCATAAACCTTATTTAGATAAATAAATTAGACTTTGTATCTTGATATCTTCATTCTTTGCGAAATATAGTGTAATGGATTAAAATTCATTAATATATTACAGTTATCAGCAGGAGAATTGATATAACTACTGCTATTAAGATTATTTTAATATAAGTTTTTTTTATAGCGCTCCGTATGGATAATGTAAACCTTGCTCTAGTCTCTTCCATGGGTAAAAATTTCACTTTTCAGTTGTTCAACCATATTTTGACCGTGATAAAAGGACAGTAGCACTATTTGAAAAAAATAGGTATAGTATAGCATTTTGAACAATGAATTTAATGACAGGTTATATAAAAATTGGATCAGCGAATATTTTCTTTGGCTCATTACTCCTTCTAGATTCAATATATATCCTGTTGGAAAACTAATGGCTGAATCACGTACAAAGTCGCTCTCTTGAAGACGTTTTGGCAATCTGCTCAATGGTGCAAATCAGTTCGTACCTTTCGCCGTCGCCTCTAGGATAAAACAACATCTTCTATAATATCAATTCGCTTGCATAACTAATTGAGCCTGATTTGCACTCAAGTTAAAAAAATTGTACTTCTCTTTTGTATTGTAATAAAAATTCAATGAAGACAAGGGAGTTTTTGAGAAAGAGAGCAAAGAAAAAAGATTGTTGTTTTTTAATACTTTGTCTATCTTATTCCTTATATAGACAGAAGGAAAGAGTATCATTTGCTAGGTTAGTGGGAGAAAAATTGGATCGTAATTAATACCATATTAAATAAAAGAAACGTTAAAATAGTTGTAATTTTTAACATGTAAGTTGCATACATTTCAAAAGAGATGAATGATAATAAATCTTAATTAATTATCATTCATAGCAATATTTTAGTACCATTTTTTTGTAACAACTCGATAAAAGGTCATATACATATATGACCGTTGTGCTAGTGTGACTGTCCAATCACAATAATGACTCATAAACATATTTACATATATGCAATTATATCATCGTTATAACTTTCAACGGCTCTATTGCATTAATTGCTCAATAATAAATTTTCGGTAACAACAATTAATTTTAAATAAATTCATTACATATATAAAACGTTTCCAACAATCTCCCACTTGAAATTTTTTTTAAATATTTTTTGAGTAGTTTCTAAACAATATATAAGATTGTGCATAAACAAATGTGTCTTCCGACTTGAACCTTTGCATAGTGGATAAGACTCAATTTTTACTAAAATGACGTGGTCTTGAACTCTACTTCTAACATCAGACCACACACAACCTTTCCTATAGTGCGATCAAATGACCTCGTGCATTAATAGTCATGCACATCTATCCCAGTTTAGTGAATGCTCTAGAAGTTTTGCCCAAAACTTCATAGGAAACGGCCACATTTCCACATTCACATAGGTGAGTTTATCAAGAGCATTCTTGAAGGTAGGTACTCCACTCCAAATAGAGTATAGATCTCATTAAGAGTTTCTTTTTAACTCATCCTCTAATCACTTCAGGAATACATGCTTCTTAATATACAAAAAATAGCATGTTCAACTACTATCACTACACAACTTGTTTTTGCCCATTGAACCTAGTTCTTGGGATCTCCAGTCATTAGGTTGGGTTACCATTGTGCACGACTCAACAATCTTAGGGCAATAGTCCCATTCTTTTAGAAGTATTAAGGACTTTCTCTCTAGACAGTCCTTTCGTCCAAGGATCTGCCAAATTTTCATCACTACGTACGTAACCCACTCTAACAGTACCTAAAGAGTGTAGCTCTCTACAGTACTGTGCTTACGACGTATCTGTCGTCTCTTACGTACCAATGTAATAATGGCTTTGAATTTTTGCAATAGCCACGGTCCTATCGCAATGGATCAACATAGTTGGTATCAGTTTTTCCCATAAGGGAATCTCAGCTAGCAGATTTCTCAAGTACTCTGCTTTTTCTTTAGTTATGGCTAGTGCTATCATCTCAGACTCCATAGTAGACTGAGCCAAATAATTTATTTCTTACCAAAATAGTCTGTTTCTTAGATTTCCAAGAAAAAACTCCTCCAACAATGCTAAATATATAGTCACTGGTCGCTTTTGAATCATCAGATAAAGTATTCCAGTCTGCATTGGAATATCCTTCAAGTACAACTGGAGACTTTTCATAATGTAATCCAAGGTTCATTGTTCGTTTTAGGTATCGCGACCCTCTTAATAGCATGTCAATTCTCGATACTAGGTCTACTAGTAACCACGACATAGGCAATGTCGGGTCTAGTACAATCAGTGGCATACCGAAGGCTGCCAATGATGCTCGCACAGTCAGATTGTCTTACACTTTCACAGTGTTTTTAAATAGCTTCAGACTAGGATCATATGATGTACATGTAGGTTTACAGTCAAAGTAACTGTATTTCTTTATAATCATCTCAATATAGTGGGATTGATCCAAAAAAAGTCCCTTTTAAGACCTTGTAATTTTAATGCTAAGGATTACACTCGCCTCACCTAAATCTTTCACATCAAAGTTGGCACTTGGCAAAGATCTAACATTGTTTATGGCATGAATATTTGATCCAAAAACCAGCAAGTCATCTACAAAAAGATATATAATAGTACAAATGTCATTCTCTGATTTGTAATAAATGCACTTGTCACTTTCATTAATTTTAAAATCATGTAAAATGATTAAGTTATCAAAATTTTCATGCCATTGTTTAGGTGCTTGTTTTAAACCATATAATGATTTATCAAATTTGCATACTTTATGTTTTTGACCATGTACTACAAATCCTTCAGACTGGTCCATATAATTTTCTTCGTCTAATTCACCATTTGAAAATGCGGTTTTGACATCAGTTTGGTGTATTATTAAATTATTGATAAAAGTAAGTTAGATTAATACCCGAATGAATGTAATTCTTCTTACAGGTGCAAAAGTATCGAAGAAATCTACATTTTCTCTTTGTTTAAAACCTTTATCTAATAGACATGCTTTATATTTATTGACAGTGCCATCTGGTTTTAATTTCTTTTTAAGCACCCATTTACAGCTTATATATTTACAACCAGGTGGTAAATCAATTAAGTGCCAAGTCTTATTGGATTCCAAAGAATCCATCTAATCATTTATAGCCTCTTTCCTAAAATCGACATCCGGTTAAGATAAGACCTCTTGGAAGTTTAAGGGATCCTCCTCTATAGTAAAAGCACAAAAATCTAAACCAAAATCTTTTACGGTTCTTGCTCTTTTACTTTTTCTAGGTTCATTTTCAGAATGTTCATTAGGTTCTATTCTTACAGGTATTAATTACTTGATGTCCCCCCCCCACTATTTCTTAATTTAAAAGGAAATTTTATTTCATAAAAATCAACATCATTTGATTCAATTATATTATGTGTATTTATGTTATATAAACTGTATGCTGTATGCTTTGCTATTAACTGCATAGCCAATAAATACACATTCATATGCTCTATTTGCTAATTTTATTCTCTTAGGGTCTGGAATCCAAAGATATGCCAAGCATCCCTAAGTTCTAAAATAGGACACATTGGATTTGTAATTTTTCAACATTTCAAAAGGTGAAATTTTACCTTTTGATTTAGGGATTCTATTTAGTATATAACATACCGTTAATAGTATATCCCCCCACCGACGTTTTGCTGCACCAGAATTTAATAAAATGGAAACTACTAATTCGGTAAAGGTCTTATTTTCTTCTTTCAACTTTACCGTTCATTTCAGGTGAATAAGGTGTAGTTCTTTCATGTATAATACTATAGTTTATAGAAATCCAGAATAGAACTAGATTCATATTCTGTTCCTCTATCACTATGAAGTCTTTTAATTTTCTTGTTGGATTGATTTTCAATTTCAGTTTTGAATGTCGTAAACATATCAAATGCATCACTTTTATTTTTCATGAGATATACATATGTGAAATCAGAGCAACCATCAATAAAAGTGATAAAATAGCGGTGTCCATGTCTAGTCAATGTGTCATCAAGCTCATATATCAGAGTGAATAAAATTTAAGGGTTCAGATACTCTATCAATAGACTTATAAGGTTTCGTTGTGATTTTTGCTTGAATGCAGAATTCACAATTATCAAAATCAGTTTCTGACATTTTAGGAATCATATCTAAAGTGCTCATGTTGTAAATTATGCGTTTGTTAATATGACACAATCTAGAGTGCCAAATATTAAAATCACACAACATATAAATAGAACTAGTTACTTTATTAGATTCAACATTCAACTTAAACATACCCGCACAAGCATAACCCTTTCCCACAAAAGTTTCCTTATAAGTTAAGGTATACAAATCAGCCCTATAATTTAAGTAAAGCCAGCCTTATTCAGAAGAAAGCCAGAAACCAGATTCTTTCTCATCTCTGGAGTATACATCCCGTCTTTTAGAATCACTGTCTTTCCAAAGGTAAACTTGATTTCCACATTTCCAATCCCAGCAACTTTAGTGGTGTGAGAATCTTCCAACAACACTTTCTAATTATCAGCAGTCGTGCATGTAGTAAACATATCACGATCATAACAGACACAACGAGAAGCACTAGTATCTACCCACTAATCGTTTGATCCTGCAACAAGGTGAATCTCAATAATCATAATCGTTAAAGGCTCCTCGGTCAGGTTAGCCTATGGTGCATATTGGAGAGTGGAGTTTTGATGACAACAACCTTATTTCAATATTAATTGATTATAAAAATATACCAATGCTTTTGTATAGTATATACATATATACACACACACACACACATATGCAGGAGTTATATAAAGGAAATATTACTGAAGACTGTACAGTATAAAGATATTAGAGATTCAGAGTTCAGAGAAAATTCAAGACTCATGAGTATTCAAGAGTTCAAGACTAATATAGTTATGGAGTCCAGATTACGTGAGACTCTAAATAGCACTCCAGGTTCACATTCTAATTAAAATTAAAATTCGGTTTTCAAATTCTATCTTCAATCCTCTCTATTTTATTTTATCTCTATTTTATTTTCTCTCTATTTTATTTTCTTTCTATTTTATTTTCTATCTTTTCTATTCTCCTTTCTTACTTTACTTTTGTTTTCCAGACTTAAGTTTCGTATATTTATATCTTTATATTTATATGTTTAAAACCTTATAATTTTATAAATAAGTTTATATAGTTTAAATTTACGTTTTCATAGATTTTCTACTTTATAATATTAATTTTCAACACTATATTTTAATTCAAGAATTTCCAAAATTATATCTATATCAAAACACTTGGAAAATTATCAAAAAATTAATTTACACTAAGGGTATGTCGACATACATAAAACTCTATGTCGACATATAACTGTCATTTTTTCAATTTTGAAAGGAAGTGTCTTTTCACTAATTGTGATGGTTCTGAAGCGTAGCATCCTTTCATACACTATAAAAAGGGCTTGAATTCGAATTTTTTATCATCTCTTCTTCTCTAACTTCATCCTCTTTCTCTACACCATTATTCTTAATCATTTTTATGATTTCTACACTTATACACTACCGAATTCAATTATGTTTTGATCATATCTACACTCTCTAAGCTATACTCACTGAATCAAGTGTTATTGAAGAGTTATAGGGATGTTTGTAAATGTTTGAGTTGAGCAAAGGAATTGGCAGTATCCCTTGTAGCCGTAAAATCAAGGACGGAATCGATGGTATCCCTTGTAGACTTGAAATCAAGGACAGACAAAACTTGATCAAGTGTGTATGGAAACAGTGGTATCCCTTCTAGCCGTGAAACCAATGAGGTTGTAATTGGATTTTGATATAGTAATAAAACTCTGTGCAATCCAGCGTTGCGTGGGACTGGATGTAGGAGTAAACCGAACCAGTATAAAATCGATGTGTTCTTTCCTTTTCTGCATTTTCATTTCTGTTTATTTTGCATCTTTGCTTGATTCTGGGTTTATGATTGTTTCTGTCGTGTTTGATTCATATAGCTTATAACATAAGTTTTAGATTTTTGTTAAATTCTCAAAAACACTATTTACCCTTCTCTAGTGTTGTTTTTCCTTAACGATCCTTTTCGCAATCCCTGACAATTTGTATCGGAGCTGATTAGAGAACATGATAGGAGGTTCTCGCTCGGCTTTTTGGTGGCGGGCAGAAGACTCTTACTCCTACATGTCCCCTTGTGTGGGTTGGCTGAGTCGCGAGGCTAATCGTGAAATCAGCTCCGAGGTATCATTGTGAGGCCACGGTGGCAGACTAGGTGACTGGTTGTTGATGACCCATAATAATTAGTATCAGAGCAAGGTTTTTCAAAAAGTTCATAATCTGATTTTTGAAAATGTTAAATGAAAAATTTTGAACATTAGTTTAAATTCATGTATTGCATCAAGTATTAGATGAGTCTGCATTCGATTTTATTGAAAAATCAAGTTACTATGATTTGATTTTTGAAATTTGAAAATTTGAAATGTTTTAAATTTTGAAAATTTTGATCTATGGATATTTTACAAAACTATCATGATATTATTGTTTAAAATTTCAGTTAATTACTTGAAAAGTCACTTGATTATTTGAAGAGTCATTTATTTTTTGAAAAGTCATTCGATTCTTTAAAAAGTTGTGTTGTTTTGCAGGAAAAAATGTGTTATATGACTTATAAAAATTCAAAAGTTGAAAAGATAGGTGGGTGTGGGAAATTCAAATTCTGAACTGGTGTGTTACATGGGTGTTGAGAATTCAAAATTTGAAGGACAATTGAAGAAGAGTAACAACGATAGGTGAAAAGACATCAAGAGGAAGAAATGGAAATACACAATGTAAATCAACAAAGAAATGGGTACCAGATAAGTAGAAACTTTTTGATTCTCATCTACAAGTAGATTCAATACTGTATTTTTCTTCATTTTCTTTGGAATGTCGCTGATTTCATGTGAATCCATCAAGAATTGATCAAGTGATGATCAAATGAAGTTTTGGCGAATAAAGAGAGAATGAAACAAAAACTATTGAAAAAGATCTTCAAATTGCATCCACATGTTAGGGTATTTTTGGCCCAAATCCTTTTCCAGATTGTAGTTCTCATTCTCGCAATCGTTTTGATGGGTAGATAATCAAATTCCGATAAAAATTGAGTGAGATATGGTGATTCAAATTTGACTACTCAGAACAGAAAAACTATTACAGGATATTCAATTTCCTTCTTATTGTTTTGACTTTATGCCCCCCAATACCATCCAAATTCATACCCAAACTGTTAATAGATTGTAGTTCTTGGATTTCTCTTCGATTTGCCGCTAATTTCATCTAAATCCGTTAAGAAATGAAGAAGTTATGGCTCTTGCAAGATTGATCGAAAATTAAAAATTGGGAAGAAGAAAAAGAAGACAAATAGTTATGAAGAGACATGACTTTTGGGCCTTTATATAGTAGTTGAAGTGTCCATTCATTCAAAATTCAAAATTTGGCGCCAAGTTTGTTGAACCACTAAATCTTCGATATCTTTCTCATAAGGTGTTCAAATTCTGGAAATGAATATACTATCCTAACCAGAAAAACGAGCCCGTTGCAGTAGAGCAGATCTTATCATCAAATTCCAGAAGATCAATTCAAAATTCAGAAAATTTCAAAGAAAAGGATCTAAAAACTCAGTACGTCTTAATTAATTTTTAATTTTATTTCGTTGAATGGTTGCTTTGTTTGTTTTCTTTGTTTTGAATTTTAAATTTTAAAATTTAATTTGAAATTCAAATTTGAAATTCAATATCATAATATAATAATAAATATCAAATAAAATAATAAAATAAATTTTTGAATGTTTGTTAGGATTAATATTATTTCAGGAAATAGTTAAACCTGAAATATAAATCGATAATTTAAAAAACAAAGTCACAAAACCATATGTTCTTTGAAATTTATGCATGTATGTCGACATACATATGTCCTTATGTCAACATAAAGGCTTGTACAATGAAATTCAAATTTGGAGTTTCAAAAGTTTAAACTTTCAAACTTCTCTCCTTCTTTTAAATAAGAAAATGCAAGTTCAAATTCTAGTTACTAACTTTTTCTGTCTACTTATTTTCTTATATCTTGTTTCAAAATATATATAATTTTTTTAATATGATTGAAATAATTTAAACTTTTCAAACATTTGATATTGTTATAAAATATAAGTTTATGTATTTTTAGTTTAAGCATACATAGTTTAACTTATATATTTTTCACATTTAATAACAATTTTGGATTACATTATAATAAATACTATTTGTAATTTCATACTAATTTTGATTTATATATTTAACTAATATTTTGGTATAAAGATATATATATATATATATATATATATATATATATATGAATTTTATGTCTTAAAAATATAGTTTAAATATAAGAAATTATAGCTTTATATATTACTTCATATTATCAGTTTTCATTAAAGTAATTTTGTTAAAACTATAGATTTCTTTTAAAGTTTTAACATATTGATGGTTTTTTAGCAAATAAATATGTTTTGATTTCTAAAGTTTAAATTTAAAATTGATTTGTATCAAAATATTGATGTATATATTATAATAAATTAAATTTTAAGTTCTTTTTAAATTAGTTTTTATATATGAATATATGTTTATATAGCTTTATATATACAATTTTTATATTCCCTTAAAAAGGATCTTCAATTTTTACTATATTTACCTTACTAATATTATTTAACTTCATAATTATTTTGAATATTTTGCTACCTATCATGAGTTTATTAAACTCTTAGTTTCTTTCATTAGCATCATTAACCTAAGTCTAGAAATTAATATATATTACCCTTGTTTAATTCAAATAATTTGTAATATATATGTATATGCATAATAGTTAGATAGTACATTGAATATATTTTACCTAAATGGATATAATTACCAAATCATTCTGCATACTATCATTACACATCTTATTTCATATCATACATCATTATTATAAATTACAGTACATCTCAAATTAAAATCATTCACATCACAAGTTGCATTTCATTCAATATATCACTTCATATAGATTTGCTATAACATACTGCATTATAACCAACACACTGCATTACATGTTAACTTTAACTCCACACATAACAAGTATACATAACATATTTACTTTTTCTTGATTAATTTGATTAACTTTTTTGGCTTGATTAAAATTGATTGAATTGATTGACTTGTTTGTTTGTTTGATTTGTTTGACTTGAATAACTTGATTGACTTACTTGACATGGTTAAATTTCATTAGTGGTTGATAGATTTTTATATTAGGATAAAAATAAGTACAAGAAATGTTTGGTTTTATGTTTGAATTGATTGATTGTTTGGATTAAATTGCTTTGCTTATATCATAATTTTGAGGATATAATATTAGAGTTAATTCTTAGTCCAGATTAAAGTCTTATTATAGTTAGAGTATAGGCTAGGTTTAGTCTTGTATTAGATTAAGTGGGAGTTTTATAGTTTCTAGGATTATTTGAAGGTTCAAGATGTGTTTATTAATGCATATTATTTAATTTGGTTGATTTGATTGATTGCTCGGATTGATTGCTTGAGTTAATTATTTGAGTTATTTGTTCAGATTGTTTGTTTGAATTACTTGTATGGATTGATTTGCTTGTTTGAATTAATTGGTTTGCTTAGTTTATTATCCTTCTATTTAGTTTATTAGACTAATGAGTTGTAGATTTAGGGGGAATTATAGAAATTTATATAGAATTATAAATTAAGGAAGACTTATAGATTTAAGGGAAGTTATATAGAATTATGATATTATATAGGCATAAATTTAGGAGGAGTATTTTTAGGATTAAGGGGGAGTACTTTACTTTAGTATAGGAATTATTTAGATAGTTATAGGATTTTAGGGGAGTAGTTTTAGACTTTCTTTTTGATAATGCCAAAGGGGGAGAAATTATAAAATATAGACATAATTATAGGATTCATATAGACAGAGGGAGTATTTAAAAGATCATCATCAACAGGTATGATATTTTATAAACTAAATTTGTCATCATCAAAAAGAGGGAGATTGTTGGAGAATGGAGTTTTGATGACAACAACCTTATTTCAATATTAATTGATTATAAAATATACACTAACACTTTTGTATAGAATATATATATATATATATATATATATATATATATATATATACATACATACATACATATATGCAAGAGTTATATACATGAAATATTACTGAAGACTGTACAGTTTAATAATATTAGAGATTCAGAGTTCAGAGAAAATTCAAGACTTATGAGTATTCAAGATTTCAAGAGTTCAAGACTAATATAGTTAAAGAGTCTAGATTATGCAAGACCCTAATAAGCACTTCATGTTCAAATTCAATTTTTGTTTTCAAATTCTATCTTCAATCCTTTCTATTTTATTTTATCTTTATTTTATTTTCTCTCTATTTTATTTTCTTTCTTTTTATTTTCTGTCTTTTCTATATTCCTTTCTTACTTTAGATTTGTTTTTCAAACTTAAGTTTTATATATTTATATCGTCATATTTTATATTTATAGTTTAAAACCTTATAATTTTATAAATATGTTTATATAGTTTAAATTTATGTTTTCATATGATTTTCTACTTTATAATATTAATTTATAACACTATATTTTAATTCAAGAATTTACATAATTATATTTATGTCAAAACACTTGGAAAATGATCAAAAATTTAACTTACATTAAGGGTATGTCGACATACACAAAACTCTATATCGACATATAACTGTCATTTTTTCAATTTTGAAAGGAAGTCTCTTTTCACAAATTATGACGGTTCTGAGGCGTGGCATCCTTTCATACACTATAAAAAGGGCTTGAATTCGAATTTTTTATCATCTCCTCTTCTCTAACTTCATCCTCTTTCTCTATACCATTATTCTTAATAATTTTTATGATTTCTACACTTATACTCTACCGAATTTAATTTTGTTTTGATCAAACTTCTTATCTCTACACTCTCTACTCTCTGAATCAAGTGCTATTGAAGAGTTATAGGGCTTTTTATAATTGTTTGAGTTGAGTAAAGGAATCGGTGGTATCCCTTATGGTCGCAAAATCAAGAACGAAATCAGTGGTATCCCTTGTAGCCGTGAAATCAAGGACGGGCAAAACTTGATCAAGTGTGTGTGGAAACAGTGATATCCCTTGCAGCTGTGAAATCAAGGAGGTTGTAATTGGATTTTGATATAGTAATAAAACTTTACGCAATCCAGTGTTGTATGGGACTGGACATAGGAGTAATCTGAACCAGTATAAAATCCGGTATGTTCTTTCCTTTTCTGCATTTTTATTTCTGTTTTTTTTTTTTGTATCTGTGTTTGATTCTGTGTTTGTGATTGTTTTTGTGGTGTTTGATTCATATAGTTTATAACACAAGTTCTAGATTTTCGTTAAATTATCAAAAACACTATTCACCTCCTCTCTAGTGTTTGTTTTGCCTTAACGATCCTTTCCGCAATCCCTAACAGTGCAGGGCCTGGTCTGTTCCGACACTTACATGTCATATGACCTGGTTTTCCATAGTTGTAACGGAGTAATAACTGTCTAGGTTCACTCTTTTGGGCTGGTTGTTGTTGTCATTTTGGTTTCCTTGCGAGTTCCAGTTCTGTTTGTTGCGACGATTTTAATTTTTAAATGCTTTCACATTCAGTTTCAAAACAGCTGGTTTGGTCTTTTTAGTGCTATTGTTTGTGATAACTAGCGCTTCCTTTTTCTGATCCTGTTTGTGTGCCTCCACCTCAATACGAAGGCGAGTGATCAAGCTCTCTAAGGAAAATTCTTTAGACTTGTGCCTCATTACATTCTTAAAATCTTTCCATCCTTAGGGCAATTTGTCAATTATTACATCAATCTGAAATTATTCATCCAAAGTCATACCTTTGGAGATGATCTCATGAGCTATTTTCTAAAGCTCATGAGACTGTATCTCTACTGACTTGTCATCCGTCATCTGATACTTGAGGTAGCGGCTGACTGCGTACTTCTTTGCACCTGCCTCTTCAGTGTCATACTTTTTCTTTAGAGCCTCCTAGATCTCCTTCGTTGATTTGTCTAAATTGTAATAGTCGTACAGATCGTGGATGAGGCCATTGTGGGTGAAGTTCTTGCACATGTAGTCCTGTTCATTCCAAGTCCGCAACTGGTTTGATTTCTTAGTCCAAACCGCCATCTGATCAACATCGTCTTCATTTGGTTCTCTGGCAATTGCGGTTTTTCGGTTGATAAAGCGCTGATTACTTTTCGCATAGTCAGAAAAAACTCCATTTTTTGTCGCCAGCGTTTGAAATGGAGACCTTCAAACCTGAAAGGTGCGGCAGTGACAAGTGGGATTTGGAACATTGATGCAGGCATGACATCGTCGGTGTTTGCAGTGGAAGAGGAAGCCAGTAGTTGTTTGAACGTCTTTAATTTGTTGGAAAACTAATGGCTGAGTCACGTACAAAGTCACTTTCTTGAAGACGTTTCGTCAATCTGCTCAATGGTGCAAAGCAGTTCGTGCCTTTCGCCACCACCTCTAAGACAAAACAGCCTCTTCTATAATATTAATTCGCTCGCATAACGAATTGAGCCTGATTTGCACTCAAGTTAAAAAAATTGTACTGCTCTTTAGTATTGTAATAAAAATTCAATGAAGACAAGAGAGTTTTTGAGAAAGAGTGCAAACGAAAAAGATTGTTGTTTTTAATGCTTTATCTATCTTATTCCTTATATAGACAAAAGAAAAGAGTAACATTTGCTAGGTTAGTGGGAGGAAAATTGGACAACAATTAATACCATATATTAAATAAAAGAAACGTTCAAAAAAGTTGCAATTTCGAACATGTAAATGGCATACATTTCAAAAGAGATGAATGATAATAAATCTTAATTAATTATCGTTCATAGCAATATTTTAATATCATTTTTTTTGTAATAGCTCCATAAAATTTCACATACATATATGACCGTTGTGCTAATGTGACTATCCAATCACAATAATGACTCATAAATATATTTACATATATGTAAATATATTACCGTTATAACTTTCAACGGCTCTTTTGCAATAATTGCTCAACAAAATTTTTTGGTAACTGCAACTAATTTTTTAAAAAATCATTACATATATAAAACATTTTCAATCCTTATAAATCAAATAAAAATATACTAATATATTTATTGACCCGTATTAGAGTAATTTAATTTAGCTTTCGTTAAAATGTAGTTAGTGCAATTTACCGAAATTTAACACTGTATGTAGAATATACTAGAGCTGGAGTAATATCTATCTTAATTGGCATACATGATATCATATAAAGAATCCCTACCAAAATCCACAAGTCAAAAGTTTGAATGTCTGATTTAAAGTTATAGTATACTAGTGCATTGACTACCAGTTATAGAAGGATTGGAGGTCAAATTTTTTTGAATGGTAACCTAAGGTTTGAAATTGGTATGCGTCATTTTTTTTCTTGGTGCTGTTTCAAAGAGAGAGGGGTTTTGAGACTTCATCCGTTGGTGTGAAAACATTGTGAATACGAATATACATATGTACGCACACATATATGTATATTTGTATGTGTGCGCATATAGAGACTTATATGTTCATACACATATGTATATTTATATGTGTGCGCACATAAAGACTTATTTTAGAATCTTGATTAATTGATTTTGCTGGTGTACATAGGTGATCTAATAGGAAGTGAAACTCTTTAAGGAAACAAGTTAGATTTTTTTTCTCTTTTCGAGCAGCTATGCCTCCACTTTTGGTATCCATGGCTTCTCGCGGAGTTCCTGCAACTAATACTCTAGAAATTAAACGCCAGCTTCCCTAATCCCCACTAATTTTTGCTCCTAAATTTGACTCCAAACAAGTTAAATTGAAGGAATTGCTTGTCATCATTGCAATAGTCTTAAAAGTAAGTAAATTTCATAATTATATGAATAATGTTTCTGTCTTCTTAGTAGGCAGCAGCCTACTATAATTTAAAGGAAGGGTAGTTGTAAAAGGCAAGGAGGATGACATGGCCATAGCTCAATATTTCTTCTTCTTCTTATGTTTGTATTTACTAGTGAAGTGTGATGTTCTTTCATTACAACTGCATATTTCTTCGTCTTCTAGTTTTGACGTAGAGAAGAAGAAATCGTAGACTTATCTTTCCTGTGATTAAAACATAAACGTGAGGACGTATCCCAGTGAATTAGGGAGTTAAATATAAGAATATGTTTTGTGTTTCAAGGTTAATAGAATGGATAGTTTATCTTTACTTTTAATTTCAAGGGAACAATTATCTTTCTCAAAATAAATGTCTTTCTTCTTCTGATTAACGGTTAAGAGCATACAGGGTGACGATTTTTGTGACGACCGCCTACAGCCCCTGCTCTTAAACAAGAGGAATGATGCACTGAAGGTGTGTCAGACAGCTATGGATGATCATCAAGGTAAGATAACACAAGAGGAACCTGTCGTAACTTACGACGCAATGATAAAATATAATAGAACATATACAATAGGTAGAAACAGTGGAGCATCATATAACAAAATTTTGAAATCTTTCACAACATCCTGAAAGGAAATATCAAAGTCTGTACATAAAGTCTGACTACAACACTCATAGAGTAACTCAAACAGCGGAAACAAATACTAGATAGCAGGTAAAATAATACGCCATCCTCCTTCTCGCCTCCGAACTGCAACATCGTCCTCACTAAGCAATCACCTGTCACCTGCCACCTAGTCTGCGCATCCACAACCGGATGAACATCCCAAGGTAATAAGAAAGAAACATAAAACCTTAAGTCAGACAACAGTCTTAGTGAGCTATAAAACAGCTAACAAACATCAAAAATAAGGTATATGAGAATGGATAGATAAACATACTAATCTACCCACAACACTAGAGAAGAACTCAACCTTGTCTTCCCCACATTGGACAGTGATAGCCTTTTCATCAAACATCTTAACCATTCATCCATGATAATTTGAATAGCCATTAATTCATGGCAATCAGAAAACAACCATCAATAGCACTCATAGCATTAAAATTATAGATCTCACGTAAACCATCCTAATCAAATTCAACATCCCTCGAGCATAAGCCCCAGAGGCCGAAACCAATATCAGACAAGCACCCAAGGAACATCTCCTTCAACGTTGAATAGTCTACTTGAAACGGTACAAACAGAACATCCAGCATGCATGACAAACTCTGGTTGTCACCGCCAATCCTGCTTCGAAACCATCATCAATCCTATGACGACCAACCTTGCCATATGTCAAGGGCTAATGGTAACCCCGGTTCTAGCATAAACTTCATACGCCTTTCAACGATACGTATCTTTGTCCAACCTTGACAACTAGGCCTTTCAACGATACCCAGGGTACTCGACCGGCGACCTTCCGGTCTTTTGGGTACCCCCATTGTGCCCCTACTTTGAGCTTGCTAGAACTTATGACAACGATAACTTCTCGGCCTTCACATCTCTAGTCATCCAACTCGACGATTTTCCATAGCTCAAGCAATCTTCTCAAGCAACCATTGTTGTAACACCCCGTGTATTCTATAACAGTGAAACTCACAAATTAAAGTATAAATTAATTTCAAATCAAAGAATTGAGGGAAACGGGATACGCCATTGCGTTCGTCTCGGAATTCTGCTTAAGATAGAGTCCAAGTTTGCGTAAAACGGACTCCGTATGAAGAAGATATGGCTTCCGGAAGTTTCAGAATTCAATTTAAAATTGAAATAGACTAAAACAGCTCAGAAAAACTAATTCAAATTCAAAAATCGGGCCCAATTGGCCAGGGCGGGAAAATTCCCGCCCAAGGCACCCAGGTCGACTTGGCAGTCGACCTGGGGCTAGCCAGGTCGACTGGGCAGTCGACCTGGGTAACCTGTGTCGACTGCCAAGTCGACACGGTGTCGACTGGGGTGTCGACCTGGCCCCTGAGCCAGGTCGAACCCAGCCCTCCTGGCTGGCCTAGTCTGTGTTTGGTCGATTTTCTGAGCCTTGCCTTGTTACTAGGGCTAGGTGTCAGCTCCTGATTGGTCTCTCCTTCCAACGAACGACTATAATTAAACCAAGCTCCATCGACGGTCCAAATCAACTAAAAAACAATATAAAAAGAACCTAAGACTTAGCCTAAATCATACTATTTCATTTTGGCCTCAAGCCGCCGTCATTAAACCTAGAGCTCTAAACTGAAAATACAAAGAACAAAATTATAGAAGACAAAGGACGATTCTTGAAGGCTACAACTAGAAGCTACAACAACTATGACGCTTTAGACAACGAATTTGGGGTTATTTGAATTGGGATTTTTAATTTGGATTAATTGCTTCATATTGTAAGTTCAATGTTACTTTTTAGGCAAAAACGCTAAAATAACATGGACATGCCATGAATTGAAACCGGATTTAGGAACTATTATTAATCCATGTTTATATTGTTTAACTTTGAATCATAATTTGGGAATATTGCTATGTCAACGTTGCAAGTTAAACTTATCATGATTTTGATGTTGTTATGAATCACTTGGGCTTAATTGTATGGCAAGTTGGACTAATACATGTCCATGGAATCGCTATGTTTATTGAAATCTTTATGTTGATTAAACCTTGCCTATGATGCTAATTAAACCATGTCTATGATGTTGATGGAACTATGCCTGTGATGTTAATATACCTATCATGTTAATGACAAAATTGGGAATTGCTAAGTTATGATGAAAAGTTGGAATCATTATGCTTATAATGTTAGATGAGAATCATTATGTTAAAAATGCTAAATTGGAATCATTATGTTTATAATGTTAGATGAGAATCATTATGTTAAAAATGCTAAATTGGAATCCACTATGCCTATTAGAATTACCATGCCTTTAATGTTTCATGTTGTAATAAAATTATTATTATGCCCGCAATGATTATTATGCCTATGATGTAAAGTTGAAATATCATGTTAAACTAAGTTGGAACCATTACTATGCCAAGTTATCATCATGCTAGTATTGAAACCATGTGATATGTTATAGCCTGTTTATTATGCAAGTGATGTTGGAATTGTCACATATGTCTATCACATGTTTGGTGTTATTCCCCTTTATCTCTTGAATTGTTTATGCTTGTGAACGAAGTACGTTTATATACGTTGGGGATACGATTGGGTAGAATAGGCAAAACTTGAATCATAAACCGTGAAATTTGGCATAAGTAGAACATGAAATATGGCACGAAAACTTGACTTGAACATGCCATAACTTGACTTGAAAAAACATGCCTTAGTTGGGCACGAAGTTGACATATGAACATGCTATGGAAATAGCATGAAATCTGATAAGAACATGGGCATGACTTTATAAAACACGAAAGTGGCCAACTCGAGGTTGGGTTGAGTTTGTAGTGTAAACCTGCCCGGAACCGCCCGGCAAATCCAGTTGCTACAAACAATAGGATCCAATGTGGGTAGTTGGTCACATCGCGCTTGAAACCCGAGGTTGGGTTGAGTTCGTAGCGTAAACCTGCCCGGAACCGCCCGACAAATCCAGTGGCTACGAACAACAGGATCCAATGTGAGTGGTTCGGTGCATTAACGAATCAATTAATGCCAATTAGGGTTAAGTCATGAACATGAAAAGACAACTTAACCTACTTGAACACGATTTGTAGGGCTAAGTCATGAACTTGAAACGACAACACTTAGCCAACTTGACATGACACGTAGGCGGGTTAAGTCGCGAATTTAAATGACATACTTAACCACCTTGACATGACTAGACTGGAAAAGGATTAAGTCACGAATTACATGACTTAATCGGTTAGGCGGGTTAGGTCACGAATTACATGACCTAATCTGTTAGGCGAAACCCTAGACACGACCCTTTTCAGCAGTAACCCTCTAGATGTATCAAGGCACCCTGGGGCTAGGCCGGGTGGGGCACGATTACTGGGCTGATTGTAAGAGGTGAACAATGGCAGTGGAGTACGCCAGTATAGGTTCGGTGGACTACGGTCGTGCACGTATTTCGGGGCAGACACTGGGTATCGGTAGATTTATCTGTGCGTCTTGAATCGTGTCAGGGGTTGACACGCTAGGGCTGATACACCCGAAGGTGGACCCAGCACAGGTGACTACATTCGTGATTAGCCGTATGACACGGACACTTGACGAGCTAGAACTTGTAGGGAGCCGATCGACTAGATAAGCGCTCCGTAGGACCCCGTACTTGGGTCGGACCCCATTTCAGGGTCGTTTCACGATATTGGGCCGTGGGATTTATTTCGTGATTAACTCGTGACATGGGCTTAGTATACTAGTACAGTCGATGCAACGAATCTTGAACATGTGATGCTTTATTTGACTTGTCTTGACTTATCATGATCACCTTAGTTTATCTTGTCCACCTTGACACCCTTCTTGAGTTTAGTTCCAGTTCATACATGACATGTTGTTTTTAACCGTTTTTACACTGAAAGTCACTAGGACTTACTCAGTCTTTATGACTGACCCTTTTCCTTTCGCCTCTTTTTCTTTCGTCCACCCCCCCAGGTTCTCAGGGAGGGAATACCGCAGCTTGACCAGTTTTCACATCCAGCTTGAAGAGAAAGAATGTATTGCTTGGATCTTTTCCGTTTTGGACTATGGCTTTGGACAGCAATTAGGGGACTTTTGCAGTTTATTCATGTTTTCTTTATGCTTCTTTAAATAATGTAATCAAGACAGTTAAGATTTCGGAAGTATTGTAAGACAAATTATGACATGGTTTGTGAACACGTATTATGTTGAAATAAAAGTTGTTGTTGTTTTTCCGCTGTTCAAAAATATGTGTTCTTATATCTGTCTTGCATATCTGTGACTTATACTTATAAACCTCCACCAAAATTAGGGCATTCCCTTTGAGAGTGACCCTAACGGAGGTGGGGTGTTTCAATTGTCCACCAACTCACAACCTTTGAGTTGTCATCTCATTCGTTGTTCTACACCGATCAACGAACACATTCAACACTTCGAGTATTCCCACTTGAAGCAACCAAGTTCCGGCCGACCCATCACAACGATTCCGGCCGACCCATCCACAAAAGCAACCGACCAACCCATGCTCAAAAGATACACGACAAACCCTGTTCCTGATCGACCCGACCATCTCCATGATAACTGACCCAGTCACCTTCCTTTTAACCAACCCGACCGACCCAGTCTCTGACCGACCCGACCGACCAGACAAGACCGACCCGACCAGAATAATCACAACCAACCCAGTCTATTCCAGACTCGATCCCTTCACACCAGTTCCAACTCGACCAACCAAATCCAGTTCAGACCGACCCAGATACAGACCGACCCAATTCTTGTACTCTCTCTTGTACTTCGCTTGTACTACACGACTGACCGGAAGTACGACCGACCCAATATGAAGTCGACCAACCAGGACCTATACATCCCTTATCCAACACCAATTTCTACCAAAACTTCGCCAAACCATGAATTTGACGAAACCAACTCATCCAATTCACCAGATACAACCATAAACATGTTATGAATTCACTAATAACATAAATATGACGATTATCACTAAAATTATACAAACTTCACTAAATCGTGATAAATGTACATATGGACTAAATTATGGATCTAACTTGCATAAACATATGAAACAACATAATAATTACCGGTTTTATCTTGCTAAATTAGATTCTATGGTGATTAGTATGAAATAGAACTTACCATGATGTAGATATAAGGAAAACGACTCGAATTTGATGAAAAACATGAATCAAACATTATATACTAGATTGAATCCATGTGAGAGATACATATCACTCACCAATTCTCCAAATCAAAGCAAAAACAATGAATTAAGATTCTGGACAACAAGGAATTAGATCTAAACTCCTTGATTCGATGAACTCTCCCTTGCAACAATGTAGATCTAACATCAAATGATGTAGATCTTCGATTTCCTAAGCTTTAATGGTGGAAAGATGGAGAAATGGAGGAATGGAGGATCTCTTGGCTCTTCAAAAATGAGAAAATGGGAAAAGTAAACTATTTCCCATACCTCCCACCCTCTATTTATAGCTTTCCACCGGCCCACTAATGGACCTCTACAAATCAGCCCATTAAGGCTTCACAAACCTGAACAACCAACTGTTAAACTTTAAAACAGCGGTTCCTTCCAAACTGCTTAGCCAAATCATTAATGTAACCACTCTATGGAAAGACAGTCATTATTTCCTTTCCAATGACACAGGTCTCACCACTTGATTCGAGCTGAGTCAAAAGTTATGCCTTGTACAAGACTGACAGGGGCAAAATGGTCGTAAACAAAATTGGTAAAAATTATGGACATGTCTCACATCCCCACAAGCAACATATTAAAATATGAGAATGATCCAATCCTCAGGGAATAAAATAAAAATATTTTACGATCTTTCGATACGTAAAATGCGGGCTTTTACAATATGAGAATGTGTGTTGTTGAAGCTTCTAAAGAAAAGTGTATATATGGATTTTGGATGGAGAGGAATATTCTGTATTTTTGGTGGTGATATGCTACCTGCTGATCAGCTTTGCATGTAAATTCACAAGAAGATGCTGCATTCAACTATCTAGGGCTGTTATGGTAATGGTAACCGCTACCGATACATGAGAATCATTACCGTACCAGTACTACTGATAAGTCAATAATAGCTACCGATAACATACCATTACCAATGGTAAAATATTCATTGGTATACCGATAAACTGGTATACCGTTGGCTGATAATGGGAAATTTACCAGTACAACAAACATTCAAATTTTGTTGCACTAAAAAAAAGAAGCAATTATCTTGTTTTTTATTATTACTTTATGATATTTATATTAGTATTACGACATGTTTTAGTTGACATCTAAGTATTTCCTAATCCATCACAGCTTATTTACAATAATATGAGATAATAACATTTGTAATCTCAAACTTTGAGCCTAGCAAAACTTAAAAAGAATCATCATCATGAATATTACTACAAAATCTTCTTAAAAACCACAATGTATCGTTAAAAGTGTCTATGGTTAAGGTTTGATCTAATAATGAAAAATAAATTTAATATGATTGGTAAATTTACCATTACCACTGGTTTTGACTTTTCTTAACCGCTATATTTACCGTTAACAATGGTAAATTTAACGTTACCATACCGAAAACATTGGTAAACCAAAATGGCTCAATTTTTTTTTATGAATTACTTGGTATTGGTATGGTACTAGTAAATTTACCATTACCATAACAGCCCTACAACCATCACATGATATGTACTCTAGTTCTTGTAATGCATTTTTGTTCCACGCGTAAATTTCTTTTTGGCTTGCCTGTTCAAGCAAGTTTTGTTTTCTGAGTGCTTTAGTGCCAAGACATTGTAATCGTTTTTGTGTAAATAATAAGTTTCTCTTTGCCTTTTAAAAAAAAACACACACACACACACACATATATATATATATATATATATATATATATATATATATATATATATATATATATATATATTACAAGTGTATTGGTTCACAGGTCTAACTAAAAGCTTTCATTGATCATTGTGGCATGTAAAATGCCCATAACAGAGGAGTGCAATCATCTAAACCGAAATTTTCGTGGTTCCGTGGACCAAAAAATCCGGACCCTTGATTTCGGTGGAACCCACCTAAAATCAGAGGCCGGATTGTTTTTTTTGATGGAACCACGAAAAATTGGGTTTAGGTGATCTTTTCCAGAGTATCATGCCTTGCGCGGTGTAGAATAAATCAGAATTCATCATCTCCTGCAAATTTGGTATCCTTTTATTCATAACAATCAAGTGCATCAGTTTTCATTTTCATACAACTTTTCCATCTCCAAGTGCCATTTTTCAAATTTCCACGTACTTTTTCCATGCAGTAAACACTAAAACTCATCAAAGTGCAGATTTTCTTCTGTAGTATCATTTGTTACTTTCTTCAGTTGATAAACCACATAAACTGCAATTGCCGCCAAAACTGCTGCAGCAACAACAACATTTATCAGCGTAGATGTCCTCTTTCTCTTCATCCCAACCATAAAAAAGGTCCACTGCTCATCTTTTCATTAACAACCTCTTCAGCTTTTTTCTTGCTAGCACTCTTAGTTAGACCCTTCGTGTCCTCTTGTTTTTCGGTGACTGTTTCTTTATCTTGTATCGTAATTTCCATCTACCTTCTTCTTTATTGGTTTCTGCTTTTGCAGGACTGGTCATTGTTTGAGGCTCTGGAGAGCTTGTGTTTTAGGCTGCGCAGCATGAATTGGTTAAGCTTCTTTGACAAATTTACGGAGGACAATGGCGAGTATTCCATTCTCAAACTTAGCGCAAATTTCACTTGCATTGCAAACATCAGGAATATGAAATTCCTTGCGGAATCTGCGTCCATAGCTTTATGATTTAAGAATACAATACGCGTAACTCAAGATACTTCTCATTCAAAGTACATAAATGTCCACGTTTATGTGACCAATGCATCTCTTACCTACCGGAGAATGCACATTAAAAAAACATTATTCATCTGTACGAAGAAAATATAGAATACTTGAATTTTGATAAAGAACTGTTGTTCCCTGGTACAAATATCCAATGCATAACATAGCAAATATCTTTACTGCCAGCATTTACTGAATCTGAACAAAAGAAAGCTTAGATATTTTGTATGTTTGCTGAATCAACTTTTTTGGCACCAAAATATCTAGAGATATTTTCTTCCCAACTTCTACTAGTATGATATAAATACATATAATATGGTAGTCAAAATGATAACCTCACCAGAAATAATTTAAAAAAAAAATTAAAAAAAATTGACACTAATTTTATGGATTTAAAGAAAGCAAGTTGCATTTGGACAGAGGAAAGACACACATCATTCCTTAACTGGATTGAAGGAGCATTTCTTGAAGATTTTCGAGCGAAAAAAGGCGCAAACAGCGGGTATGGCGGAAGAACTCATCTGAACTTGCAAGACAATATGAAGCTTGATCGGGTTTTGCCCGATAGCTCGACTGAGTCGAATAGAGATTACATCAAGAAGAGGAAAGCTGGAAGCCATGATTTTAGTGGAAGAAAGAGTAGATTATGTGGGATGGATTTAAATGTGAGTCCTGAAAGAACAAGCTGACTTGGTTCAGCTATCTGTTTTGGATGGTTTGGTGATTAATGTATACCATCATCTTTTGATGTTTGGTAACAAGTTTCCTTTGAATTTGAATGACTGCAGAACATTTATGTTGAAATAATTTATGTTGATAAATTTGTAGGTCTGAGTTGCCAAAATGAAAATTGAATTAGAAAAACAGATGTTAGTAAGCAGGTGAAATATTGAATTGAACAAGTTTAGCTGCAAATTTAGTAAACTAAGTGGTTTTTGTTCACTGTAGGTATTATATATAAAGTTATAGTAACTACCAGTACGTAATAATCTTCACCACCACCTAGCATTTTAATCTTGTCTGTAAAGGACAGGCAACTAGCGACTGGCTTAAAAGTTTGGCTTTCTCGGTAAAAACTATATTAGATATTACTTCTGAAAATAAACGAACCAAGATCGAGATACAGGTTGGGCTGACAGTTGTAGCTAGTTAGTTAGCTCATGTTCTGCATTGTTACATGTTCTTGAAACATTGATTTCCTTGACAATCTTCATGTCCACGCAAAATGTCTTTGCGTTTACCGGTTATGTTGCATTTGAGTTAAGTGGAAGCAGAGTATTTTAATACAAAATTTTAGCGGATCATTTAGTTAATCGAAGAATGTGTTTGCGGTCTTTATAGAAAAATAACATACTTTAAAAAACATTATAGACATAAATGCAACTTTATAGAAAAATTGTAGGTATATCTGCAAGTTTTCTGTCCATTGAAGCCTTTTATGCATATATGAAGACAATAGTTGCAGATACATTTGCACCTTTTCACAATAAATGCAGACGTTTCTGCACGTTTTTTATTTTTTTAAAGCACTTGAACAAAAAAATCACGAAAATAAATATGCTACGATTTTAGCGATCCGCTTTACAATAAAACATAGACAACGATCCACCTTATATGCTATTTGGTTTTAGGGATCCATTCCTTATTTTCACCTTTTAAATTATTATTAAAGGAAAAAACTACGTGTTGGTTGGATGGAAACACGAGAACAACCGGTAATGAGCTCGAAGTAACGATATTTATTGTGTTCCACTTAAGGATAAATATGTGGCAATATTCATTGTGTTTTTTATGTTCCACTTAGAGATAGATATGTGCTACCGTGATCACTTCGTACTATATCCCCAAAAAAAACTAACTAAAAAATATGCAGATCAGCTAACACTATGAAAAAACTTCAGTTTCTAAAAAAATTGAAAAATCACTTAGAAAGGGCAATCGCATGGTTCCGGTGCTCCTATCTCGATGTACCCACTAGTAGGAAAAGGAAGATTTTCTGTAAACTTTGAAAACATCTCTATGAGAAGTAATAGATTTTTTAGTGGGACAGTTTGACTAAGGTCCCATTTGAGTTTTAAAATGCGCAAAATATCCCTGTCAACAAACATATGTTAATTAAGTTCCTGTTTTTTTTGGAAAACATCAACAATCAACGTAAAAAACCGCCAAACTTCGAAACTTAATTCAATTTCTAATAATCTTCGTATAATTTTAAGAAAAACAAAAAAATGCATTTAAAACAAGAAATGAAATGAAATATTCACGGTTCAATAAAAATTGTAGGAGAACATGCAGATTTTCAAAAAACTGCACACATTACCGCAATTATACCCATTAATTGCATACTTTTATGCAATTTTTGTTGAATGATTCAAATTTAATATCTACACTTACTTAACATCACATTATTGGAAAAAAATAATGAAAATTGCATAGAGTTGAAAAATAACTTACTTGCAGAAAAAATATAGACAAAAATGCAATTTTACAGAAAGATTGCAGACATGCCTGTAAGTTTTCTATCCACGAAGTCGTGTATGCATATACAGAGGTAACATCCACAGATATGTCTGCACTTTTTTACGATAAGTGCATATATTTTTGTACTGTTTTCTTTTCTTTTCCAAAAATCTTATTTTAATATTTACTATTTTTTAAAGAATTGAAGTAAAAAAATCATGGAAACAAATATGCTACAATCTAGAAACTCGCTTTACAATGAAACTTAGGCAAAGATTGACTTATATAATATTTGGTTTTATGGACTCATCCCTTATTTTCACCTTTTCAATTATTATTTCTTTAAAAACAAATTTAAAAATTGTGCGCTGGTTGGATGGAAACACTAGAAAAAATTGGTAATCAGCTCTAATTATGATGATCATTGGTTTCATCATGTTGTACTTGAAGATAAATATATGTATTACTATGATCATTTCGTACTACATCCCAAAGAAACTCGAAAATATGAAGATTAGGTAACACAATGAAAACACTTCATTTTCTAAAAAAATTGAAAAACCTCTTAAAAAGTGGGAGAAATGATTTTTTTATATATAAAGATATTGATGTTTTCAGCGATTTGGCACATCTAGAGATAACCGATGATATCCTAATGATGCATTTGGTATATATCAACAATAGTATATACAAATACGTACTATCTCGTATATATTAACTCTCAAATTTAGTAATGCTTAGGTTAAACAGCGCAACCTAAGCTGTAATACCAAATGTGACGACTCGTCATACACCATCGGTGTTCAGAACTAAAAATTCACGCTGTATAAACACCCGATCGATGTAAAGCGATCATCAAGAGAAAGAAATAATAAAGGAGAAGAAAAAAAGAGAAGGAAAAGAAGAAAAAGAAGGAAATATAAGAGAAGAGAAATCAGATAACAAAATATATACACAATCAGAGAACCTGTCGTATATCTCATAGAGCATCAGATAACATATAATAGTCAAATCACAGATATAAAACAGGCGAGACAGTAATAATTATACAAACCATATAATCATAGTACAGGCTTATACAGTCATACAAATAGAGTTCATACATAAGATAAATAAACTCAAACTGATAATCTGCCTCTAACAAGAATACATAACACTATGAAGGCTCCACAGTGTTGCACAGAGGAATAAACAATAGGGATACAGGTATAAATATGTAAAATGTAGCCTCCTGCTAATCCACCTATGCAACTCCAAATAATATCTGAACCTGAGACCTGGTCTGCTTATCAGCATCGTCGAGCATCCAAGGTAATAAGCAGGAAATAAAACCTTGGGTTAGACAAAAATATGGTGTGAGTGATAAACAAATCTCAATTAAGTGTTGTAAAAGTCGTAATAGTATATACGGCACGAAGGGTATACAGAATCATACCTGCCTTGCCCCTGCATCCATAAACTTAGCACATAACAATCAATATATGCTACACCGTGATCAACATCATATAAATAAGACGTGATAGATGTCTAAGTACTAATGGTGATAAACAAGTAAACAACCATAACATTCATCCACCATCCTCACATTCACTCACTCAGTGCGTAAAGTATATACGATACTCAATACTTGGTCATCAAATCCATCGAGGCCATGGAGGGACCAACTAACCTGATCTTTGCCCAACTATTGCTATGGCCAACCACCCTGGTCTATAGCTAATAATCCTACCTAGTCCACACTGCCCTGGCCCTAGGTTCTAGGACAATCAGTCCACATTGCCCTGGCTTTGGTTCGTCCAGGTGTCCCCTCTCTTAAAGGTGTACTAAAACCGTGAATACCGATAACTCCATTGCACATGTTCTCCGCAGGGGAATCCATCACTAGACTGCTCATATGACTCCCATTTGAAGTAATTACAATACGAGGACTATCCCCGAAGGTCATCGTATGTCATAGGATATCATCATGTGTCTTCCTTCTCTCTCTTACTCTCCCTCTCTCTCCAACAGTCCTCTCAATATGACTTAACATCGCCTTTTTGTGTCTCGCAGGAAAGCAATCCATGTAGTAGCCTTGCTCCCTATCCTTAAATTGTCATCGTCGAATGACGAACCACCATCTAGAAGCACCACATCCTCGCCTCAAACCAAAGCTACTAATCTAAGAGCTATCGTGTCGAAATCGCTATCGAACAAACCATCACATCTTGCTCCTCGAAATCACACCATCGTCCATGTCAAATTGGTCAAAATGGTCAATAATAGTAGTAATCGATTATCGACCACTTCATAGTAATCAATAACGACTACTCGGATCACCTATTTAACCAAAATTGGTTAAATATGCATCCAGGGAAAACATCTGACATTCGTTGCAAAATCTATCTTGTCGCCAACTCCATCGTCCATCTTCGGATCAGCCACATGCTCCAGTGTCGATCCGTCTTCAAATTCATCGTCGAGCTCCAATGCTGCTCTATCATGAAATCCTCGTCGAGCTCCAATGTTGCTCTATCGTCAAATCCTTCGTCGAGCTTCAATGCTACTCCGTCATTAAATCCTTCGTCGAGCTCGGATGTTGCTCCATCTTCAAATCCATCTAAGCGCTCTGAAGCTCCTTTAGAAATTTTATCTTGTTCGTTTGACTATACCATCCTTGCACATTCAATCAATATACATCGACATGTGCATATGATCGATAAACACCCCAAGCTAACAAATAAGATTTATCCTCATAGTTGATCGCCTACGAGAGGCATTTTAATCTAAACTAAGCAAATAATTCAACCATGTAAACAAATGCCATGCAAATTCCTAAACTAGCACATAAACATCAATGATAGCTGTAATAAATAAAATAGAACCTATAATGAGCAATCAACATGAGATACTTTTCCGAATAACCTATATCTAATAATCTAGCGCATAATAGCATACAAACAGGTAAAATATGATAATTGTGGTTAAAAATACTTAAATCACTTATTAATCTTTTAGTTAATTATTTACAAGGTTCAATTATCCTAAATATTACGTTTTATAAACAGAAATCATTTAAAACGTTAAAACTATACTATACGGACAAACACCGTCCAGGGAGAGACAATATCACTCACTTTAGCCAAATGAACTCAAATCAGCTCTAATGCGTAAAGCTCACCCACACGAGTCCAACAAAAGAAAGGCGTCCAATTCCGACCTCGTACGCAAATAATACACGTGTTATAAGTTTCAACGGTTAATTAAATAATTTAATAACTTAAACTTGTAATTATATTAACAAATTACCTCATTACTATTTGATCTTCTTTCCCCTACAAATGTACAGGCCGTGTACATGAAACCCATGGCTATGAAACTTCATAATCCGATTTCTCTCGACTTGCTCGGCGGTTTTCGATATGTTTTCACCTAAATGCTCGTCATCACATCCTCTTCGAATCCATCACCACCTTCCCAAGCTCGACTCACCAACTTAAAATGCGTTTTATACCCAGGCCCGTCATTTTCCATACCCATGAAAAAACGAGTGATACAAAAATGGGTCGGATATCCCTAAATTTTTGGCAAAGCTACACCTTGCCTCGCTAGAGCAAGATCTAACCTTTTTTGCCTAACGTTACCCATACACGTCGCAATATCAAATCCTAGTACTGCCCCTACAAATGTTGATCCTGAAATCGACGTTGAACCTTTCATGGAGCCTACCCGCGTGCAGCTCTTGTTGATACGATTTAAAAAAATCCCGAAACCTTATTTTATTAGAGGAAATGTTATGATTTGATTTTTAAGAAGAGAGGATTAGGTGCGACAATGTTTTCGTGTTTTAGCAATGAAACAGTACTAACCTGGAGAGGATGAAAATGAATAGTGGATAAGGGTTTTAATTATTTAATTGATTTCAATTTTAAATTCCCTTCATGAAATCATCACGTGTCCACGATCAAATGACTCACCCAATCACTAAGAAACTTGACGGTGTGCATCACTACAATAATACGGTTCCGATGGTATAAATTTTGTCAAAATCCCAGCATGTAGTCTGAAATGACAATTTTACGCATAGTTCGGGATGGTTTTGACCCTCAAATTGTCTGATCTTGAAATATAAAAATCCTTGTACTTTTTATCCACATAACGAACCATATAGACTTAGTGGAACTAGTCTCATGTCCTAATTCGAACGTTTTCTAAAAATTCACCTTTTGGAACCATCAATCAAATAATTAACGATCGATATTTAAATGAAATATTCAAATATCTAATCGTTAAAATATGTGTCATTACAACAGTTATAAAGTTTAACCGAGAAAATATTTTCTAATAGTTATAAAATGGTCACGAAAACTATAATAAATAAAAAATTGTTTAAGTAAGATAGTTTGATATAAATAATAGTAATTTAAATAATTAATCCAATCTCAATCAGCTATTTGTATTTCAAAATTCGATTTATCGTTCATTTCAAAATTCGATTTGCCATTATATATCTGTAACGACCCAAGGATTTTCAACCCTGAAAATCGATATAAATACGTCTCCTGTATAACATGTCGACCAGACCATTCAAGTATCAGAAATAACGGATCACTAATAGAAAGAAGTTAGAGGGTGGGAAATAGAAAAGATAGAAAATTAGAATAGAAGAAATAAGTCAGAAGAAAGAACTGGACAACACAAAATCTCAAAATCGCAGCAGAATAAAATATATAATATATATAAGCCTTGAAAAATACATAACTATATCTGAACTTACATGCAATATCAGAGCACATCATATATACATCACAGTGGAAATAAACTCTATATATCTAATATTGAAACCTCCTACTCCATCTCCTTCCAGATTATCTATAAAATCCTGAACTACTTGACTGCACATACAAATTTGGGCACCCAAGAGTTTAGGGAAACACAAAAAAATAAACTCAGGGTCGGTTGACTGGTGTGAGTAAACGATTTTAAATAGCTTGTTTAACTTGGAAAAAATCTTTGAAAGAAAAGATAATCGTAAGACCAATCCACACATAAACACAGATGGTTTTTACCTTACGATAACCCAAAACATCTTTAAAATCAATACTCTTCTGATATTATAATAATGTCTAGGGTTTCCACAAATAAATTAGAATCTAGCGGAACGCTTGCATCTCACGCTCCACATATATAGTATACAAATAAAACTGTGGGCACTTATTGGAAATTGGATTTTCAACTATGACAAGGTATGGAACCACCTGTCGATAATGTATCTCTAAAGGGGAATACACTGGGTTCAAAAAGAACATCTTGCAACCCGGCCCACACATGACCGATCACTCATTTCGCTTGAATGTATCGAATGTATATCACCAACGGTTGGGATCAGCAACCGTTTCCCGAAAGGGACAGCATCGAATAGATTAAAGAAGGAAATGAAATTTCTCTAGATAGGTGATTATACGCCCTAATGGGAGCGACCCACATAGCCATGCTGCCTGCCCGCCCGATTTTTTTCATTTCCCAGTTGATGAGGCTTGAGGTCAATACTTACCTTTAGAACAATATGACTTTATTCACTTCGAATGCCACATTGTCAAACCCTTCAAATCACATATTGACTTCCCCAAATCCACGGGTAAAAAGCTAAGAGAAACGAATTCCTCTGCCACCACACATAGTTTTGAAGAGATCAAGTTATGCGATCTGTTAGGTATACTCTGTCAGACATTCGTCCATACAAGTTGTCATGGGTCTGGACAAATCGAAGGCACTATTCTATATATAGAACATCCCTTGCATAAACTTCGTCTTCAGGGGTTTTTATCTTGACTTTAAACTAATCAACGCCTAGGTCGAAACAAAGTGGTATTTGGATTTCAGTTAGGAAACCAATCCTGGTCTCTTTGAATCGATGAACGTTAAAAATATTTTAGGGCTAAGTGTTACTTAAAGTAATCAGGTTATCACAGTTAAACAAATTTCAATATTAATATTGGTTATCAGGACTTATCTACTGAAAACATAAAAATTCCAGATTTCCACAACAATTTGATTATATCTAATTAAAACTTGTAAATGTTTAAATTAAACTAACAAGTTCACTAAGTCATACCACATCATTATAAAATAAATCAATCAGCTGATCAACCATCACAACAAATATTGTCTATCATAATTCAATAGTTGAAATTCAACTAATAGTCACTCATAAATTAGTTGACCTTGGGAATAATTATCTCCAAATCATATTTATCTAAGATTTTATTCAATTTAAGAATGCTATTTATTTTCATTGCTTATAGCAGTATTATTATAATTCATAGTTCAATGTATATGACTTGTAAATTATTTCTTTTCCTTAGATGAATAAATAATTGATTTAAATCTTATTTAAAACAGAAAGTGAATAATATTTTTCGGCATTCAACTTAGTCGATACTAATCCAACGTCTCCTTCCAATTTATCACTATGCCATTTATTTTTCGAACTCCAGAATACTCCCATCGATATTGGTCAACCAATTCTCTTACCAATATTCCTCACACCATTCCTCATCTGCAAAACCTTTACTTCCAACGTTATCCACTTTGGATTGTGGATATTTCTCTTTTTGAATTTGTCTATTATATTGACTTAATAATTTAAATAAATATTAGTACATGGTCAAATGATGTTTATCTAGTTATTATATATATTTATGTTCTCAATAATTTCAAATAATCAGTTTAATCGTTGTTACTCCAACACTGAAATCATATCTCTCTTAAAATATATTTATTGACCGAAGTCGATTAATTAATATTCGTTTAAAAACATTCGGGTTCATTATAACACCGTATTACTGACGATCAGTCAATTTTCACTAATCACAACGTATTGTTGATTACTGTTCAACGCATATGGCTTGAACCGGTTATCTGGTCTTTAGAAACAAGGGAATTTATATTTTATTCAAAAATTTAATTAAGTAAAATAACTTTATTTATTTATTTCTTTTCTTATTTTCTTTCTCTTATCTCTTTCTCATCTTTTTATTACTCCTATATACTTAAGCCCATACTTCGGCCCATCCTTTATATATATAATTTTTACAAAGCCCAATAGAGCCCAGTTCGACATCTGCAATCGCCTTCTTTGCTTCTTCGTTCTTTACCAAAACCAAAGCAGTAAGACATTATGTTTGTTACCCAAAAGATCCGGATCCACTCTGCACAATCGCTCCCATTTCTTCTTGCCAAATCCAACTTTTCTTTCCAAACTCCAAATCAGCACGCCACATCTTTGGCGCAATAAGAACGAGTATCCTTCCAGCTTGATCACCCAAAAACTTCTGCATCGACCCCCTTCTTCTTCTTCTCGACTCAGTGCACCGATGTGCACCTGTACACGTGCACACACCCTATCCTTAACCCAGCCTTGTTCCAACCATCACACTGGCTTTGCTCCACGACCTGAATCAATCTGCACGCCCTATCCATACTTCGATCATCTTGACAACAAAATCAGTGCTTCATCCCTTACTTCAAACTTTACCTCACCTAAGAAAACTACTTCGCTATCCTATTACATGCCACCGGATGCTGCTAAACTCCGGTCAGAGGTCGTATCTATCCTCAACCACCTTTCCTCCATGGTGCGCATGCTTCTACCCCACCCACGACAGTACAATGAGCTTCCAACTCGAGAAAAGGAACCACGGCTTTAATTCCAAGATCGAACTCGTTTGCTTAATTCATGTTATATAAAATTGATTTAACATTTTTTCCTAGATTCTCTTCATTGTCCAGAAGCCACGCTATCAATCCCACCTCCTCCGATCACCATCTCTGCCTGAATTTGCCCAATAATCGTTTTTTGATCATCTACACATTCCCAATGATTCCCTTAAATAAAAATCCCTAAATTTCCTTCTAAATTCATGTTTTAGATTTCCATTCACGATTATAAACTCAAATGATTTATTCATCATATTTGGAGTATATTGGATTTTAGTTCTTACTGTATATTTTAAAGAACTGCTACTTCTTCTTAAGGGTTTTCGAGATGAACTACATTTTAAAATAAACTAGGACAAATTCAAATATCTCTGTAATGAACTGGAGGCGAGGATGTAAATTTTTGAAATACTAGGACATTTGTTTTGAAGCTACTATCAAAATAAACAGAGAAGATTAAAGCTTTGCTTCCCAGTATCCACTTAATAGGCTTATCATATCTCAGACATATTTTCTAGTCAAGTATTTTAATACACACTGTATTTGTTTTAAATTTTTAAGGCTGGAATCAATTAGTTAACTCCCTCCCGCACTACTGCTACTTTGAATTTGTTTGTTGGTTTTTAACTTTCAGTTTACATGGTTTATTTTCTTTTTGTCGTACAGATCAAATTATTCCATTCACTATATTCAATCTTATAAGCCTATATATATGTATGTCATAAAGAGGAACGATTTTAAAATAGGAAAGAAAAGAGTTGTACTCACCAATACACTACTGTTTTGAAGTGTTCACTGGTTTTAGTTCCAGTTTTCATGCTTTGGTTTCTTTCCATGTTGCCATGAATATCTAGCTAAATACTATCCTATTAAAACCCTCTTTGCCATTTTTACACAATCAATAATAGTTTAAGTGGTTTTTTTTTAAAAAAAAGTTTGCTTACCAAAATATACTACTGTTATTTGTCCACTGGTCTCATTTTAATTCACATGGTTTGTCCAAGCTTTCACACGCAGAACTAATTATTCAATATATTCAAACATATATGTATATGGATATATGTATGCCTATATGTATTCCTTCATACTATAACAGGAACAGTTAAAATAGAAAAAGTGTTGTCCTCTAAAATTAAGTCCCCTGGTTAATCCGTGTTTCTGGTTATTGTTCCCAAAATTTGACGTGAAGATTTATTTATAAAAATACCATTCATTCACATACATGCATGCAATTCTAAAGTCATTAATAGCTTTTAAATGGGTCAGGGAATGGAGTGTTCCTCACATATATTACTATGTCATAGTCTCTTGCCATTCTCAGGGTTTAAATCTTCTTGTCTTAAGTTATCCTCTTCCGAGATCTTAAACAACTTAAATATTTGAATTACATAAATACAAATCACACATGTAGCTTCAATAAACTAAAGATGAAAAAAAAAACAGAAAAGTGATTTGGTTTACTCACAATATTTTGCTCGCTGTTTTTCCTGTTTCTAAGGCTCTGTTTATTCTCAGATTTCACTTTATTTCTTCTGCCATTTGTATCCGAATTCAACCAAGGTTTTGTGTGAAAAAGTTGGTGGTATGTGAGCATATTTATAGCTGAAAACAATCGATAAAATATGTCCTAGCTTATAAGCTATAACAGGTTAGGAATAGGGGTTGTTTTGAGGAGCATGGCTGTTGGCAAATGTGATTGAAAAGAGAGGCAAAAATCTTTATACGATCTTTCTATTGCCTGCTATATACTACTGGTTTATAGCAGTGCACAATATGGTACAAAAACACATGCACTTATGTCTTCAAAACAAACTTAACTCTTTAGTTTTTGGCTGTCACATTTATGAAATGGATGTACATGCAGGGTATTAGCTGTGTTATTGTGAGGTTTGTGAAGAGTGACAGGCTAGTATATTAGCTACTCCTAGATAGTTTCATAGATCAATGGATGAAAGCCTGATCAATGTACATACATTCATGTGCAAAATGGAGTACTTGTGTAGTGTTAGCCATGTGCAGATGGTTGAATACTAATACTTGGTTCTTAAGAAATCCAAGCTATTAATAGGGTAGCTGCACTCTTGATTTTTGATTGAGGGAAAATGATGTTAAGGCAAGTCATGTTTTTCCTTCACGTCTATTCATTTCATATGTCTGCGCAAGCCAGTTTTGTGTTTGATTGAGAGTACTATGGTGTTAAGGCTTTATCTATCCATCCCTATGTGCTTATGCCCAGTTAGTCTAGCTAGTATCTATAGAATATTTGGTAGGCTCATGAATGCATAACCCTTTTGCTTTCATTTACATGAAGTAATCTGATTATTTATTTACTTATATATGTTTTAAGCCAACTTAAAACAAAGTAAAAATACAAATGTTGTAAAAAGTTTACATACACATACATATGCTAAGGAACATTAAAATATGTATATCTATACCCATATATTCATATATATATATATATATATATATATATATGTTTAGGATTTTATAAAATGCTTATTTTGATTTTTACCAAATGCTTAAATGCTAAAAATAAAAATTTTAAAATAACATTTCCTTGTATGTATACAACTATATCAAAATTGAATTATAATGAATTTAAACAATTGCTTATTCAGAATTTTCTATAATATTTTCAATCCAATATTAACTATATTTTTCCCAAGAATAAAATAAATAAAAATATAAAACAAATGATAAAATCTCACTTATTTGTTTTACACACATACATGCCTTGGTTAAATAAATTTTACATCATTAAAATATACTTAAAATATTTCCTTAATTTATTATTCTAGATTTATTTAATCAAATCAATTTCTAAAAATAATTCATAATAAACTGTATTATAAAATTATCCAAAAACGAGGTCATTACAATCTATCCCCCTTAAAAGAATTTCGTCCCCGAAATTTGAGAGTAGTAGGAAAATTCCATTTATAAATAAAATCATAGACTTATATCTATACGCATACATGGGTTATCCTCTAGCAATCACAATATACAAGGCATCCAAAAACCACCAGTTGATAAACATTTCACAACAGTCAAAGCATCTGATACCCACATCAGCAAAACTCCGGATAGTCTCCTCATATACTATCTTTAGTCGGCGTTCAACTTTTATCCTTATGTATTTTCATCGATAAGCATCAATCAATCCAAACATATTCATTTGTATAACCAGAATTGTCTGTTATTAAAATTGAAAAAAAACATTTCCATTCTTATTTACCCACTACAATTTTCCAACAATCATTAGTCCCTAACCTTAAATCGGTAAGAAAATAATTTTCTAAGTTTCAACCCCGAAGACCGAAATCAACATCAGACCAATATTGGGAAAATTATCGAACCCCACCAATCTCCAATTAGGTTCCAATTCCTTAACTCCATATCCTAATTCCTTATTATCCCTTATTTTTCAAATTTTCTTTTTTAAGAGAATTTCTTCGATTACACTTGGAAAATAAATTCCAAATCTAATCAACTTCATTAATTAGTTAGAATCAACTTGTTCAAACATATTTATCTGCTTTAAATTTTCTTTTTGAATTCAAACCCTATTTAACCTCAATTACTCTCTAATCCCTTTAACTCACCCCAGTTAAATTTTCAAATTCTAAAATCAAAATTTCCAATTTTTATTTAAAACTAGTTTGAAATCACATATCTCAATTCTATTGTAAATTCAAAGTCTTTGAATTTTCAAAAACATTTTGTTTTACTCTACAAATTTTCCAGTTTGTATATCTCATTCTCATACAGTTTTAATTTGGTTCAATATATACCCATTCCAATTTATAATCTTATGATATTATAATAATAACTATCGACACATTTATGTATAATAATAATTTCAGGAAATTGTCCTTTTTATATCAAAATACAATTTTGGATAAAATTATTTCATTTATCCAGCTTTTTAACAATATCATGTCGAATTACTCCATTTGAGTGTTTAGAAATCCCTATCGACTACGTTAGCTAAACGCGTCGATTTGAAATTTTTATACCACTCAGGAAATCAATCAACACAATATAAAATCATCTTTATACAAATATACAAATACGTTCTCTCCTTTATACACTCAACTATAGGGCATTACTAACCATCTCTATTGAGCTACGCCACAGAGCCAAGGTTATTACTCAACCTTATGCTCTGATACCACTGTAACGACCCAAGGATTTTCGACCCTGAAAATCGACATAAATATGTCTCATGTATAACATGTTGACCATTCAAGTATCGGAAATAACGGATCATTAATAGAAAGAAGTTAGAGGGTGGGAAATAGAAAAGATAGAAAATTAGAATAGAAGAAATAAGATAGAAGAAAGAACCGGACAACACAGAATCTCACAATCGCAGCGGAATAAAATATATAATATATATGTAAGCCTTGAAAAATACATAACTGTCTCTGAACTTACATACAATATCAGAGCACATCATATATACATCACAGTGGAAATAAAATCTATATATCTAATACTGAAACCTCCTGCTCCATCTCCTTCCAGATTATCTGTAAAATCCTGAACTACTTGACTGCCCATACAAATTTGGGCCCCTAAGAGTTTAGGGAAACACAAAAAAATAAACTCAGGTTCAGTTGACTGGTGTGAGTAAACGATTTTAAATAGCTTGATTTATTTTATAATGATGTGGTGTGACTTAGTGAACTTGTTAGTTTGATTTAAACATTTACAAGTTTTAATTAGATATAATCAAACTGTTGTGGAAATCTGAAAGTTTTATGTTTTCAGTAGATAAGTCCTGATAACCAATATTAATATTGAAATTTGTTTTACTATGATAACCTGATTACTTTAAGTATCACTTGGCCCTAAGAGATTTTAACGTTCATCGATTCAAAGAGACCGGGATTGGTTTCCTAACTGAAATCCAAATACCACTTTGTTTCGACCTAGGCGTTGATTAGTTTAAAGTCAAGATAAAACCCCTTGAAGACGAAGTTTATGCAAGGGCTGTTCTGTTTACAGAATAGTGCCTTCGGTTTGTCCAGACCCAGGACAACTTGTATGGACGAATCTCTGACAGAGTATACCTAACAGATCACATAAGTTGATCTCTTCAAAACTATGTGTGGTGGCGGAGGAATTCGTTTCTCTTAGCTTTTTACCCGTGGTTTTGGGGAAGTCAATTTGTGATTTGACGGGTTTAACAATGTCGCATTCAAAGTGAATAAAGACATATTGTTCTAAAAGTAAGTATTGACCTCAAGCCTCATCAACCGGGAAATGACAAAAATCGGGCAGGCTGCATGGCTATGTGGGCTGCTCCCATTAGGGTGTACATGTTGTATATAACAATGTTGTATACACAATTATATGATTTTTGTTTGATGATAACAAACAAGTATATATTATTTTGAATGTGTTTGTTATTGTACTGTTATATCACATTACAGACAGGAATACAATATTTATATTTAAATAAAATACAACTGTACAGAAATTCAAATATTCACAGTGTTTTATTTAAATATAATATTTTATTTCAATATTCAAACAGTACAATTTTTTTTTAACTCCACTATTTGTACATCACTGTATTACATATCAAACACAATTTCATATAAAGTGTTCTCCACTGCAACACTCTATCTTTCAGTCACAGTTTCACTCATTCATTCTTTTACACAGACTCGTATACATATACACTTTTTCACACTGTTCTTGTCTTCAGTCTTCTGTCTTCACAGCATCTTCACTGTCAGTCCAGCCACCGTCTGCTTACCTGTCACATGAAATAGAAAACACACAGTACACTGCAATAGAAACAATACTAAATATATGCGAATATAAATTTTACTTTTAAAATTTTATTTGCCTCAGATTTCTGGTGTGTTTCTCATCATTTTTCATGACCTGATCTAATTTATAAAAACCATCAATCTGTGTCTAGACAGCTTGTGATATTCACAGTGATACACTGTAAATACCACAAGGTAGACAGTATGTAAATACAATGCAGGGACAGGAAAACTTGATTGATGGCTGCATATACACACGTGTATAAATACACGTGTGCACTGCCTCGCCAATCAGTTTATACAGCTGTGGAGCAGTCATATGGACCAAGCTCGACACAGTGGAAATGTCAAAGTCAACAAAGCAGAATTCAAACCGTAGGGTCGAGTAACAAAGATCAAGCACTACTCACAAGTACAAATATATCAGCAGTGTACATGCATTGTCAAGGTCAAGACAATCAGGGAAATCACATGAAGGATAGAAATTAGCATGGTCTAATACAAGTGAGTGAGTCAACAACAAGTACATGGAATCAGTGAACAACAAAGCAGATCAGCTTTTGAAAACAAGAGCAAGTGTCAAGCCAGATCAAATGGCAAGTGTGCAGTATCATAGTGGTGCAAGGTGAATCAAGCAAGTGGACAAAGCAACAATGATCAATATACAATGGTGTTTTCAGTTCATAGCAGTAAAGTAAAAAGAGCAAAGCATATATGGTGCATATATTGGTGAAACAAAATAGCATGAACAAGCATGATCGACACAAGGACATTTTCAGGCCTTATGCAGCATGATGTTTAAAGGACAAGGAGCAAAACAAATTCAAATTGTTCAAGACAGCCTTCAAAATGGACAGCATAATCAGGATACAAGCAGTTCAAGTACATCAGTATACAAGGCCAGTAGCAAAGAAAACTCAAGAAACAAGTGTGCAAATGTGAGCATGGGTGGCCGAGTGAAAGTGCCAACATAGCAACAAACAAGGCAGTTTCAAAGAATGGCATGGCAAAGCATAGTGCAGCCAAACTTGGCAAGTCAGGATGAGCATCACAGTTTGAACTAAAGTATATGGGTGGTTCATCATATATACACACATATTCATGGTCGAAGACAATAACATGGAAGTTACACAAGAGCAAGCTAACTTTCAAAAGCATGGATATACAAGTGGTGCACACATGATTTGGCAACATTGTTACTAACAGATTATATCTTTCCAGTATTTTATAACAGGGAATAAATTTTTGGAAAATCAGTTTTGAAATTACAGGTTCATGTCAAATTGGTTCAGCATACACAAGCATGAAAAACAGACATAAAGATTCCAGAAATCAGTACACACTTTTGGGCAACATGCAAATATTTCCAGTTTTTGAATAAAAGTTTTTAAAGCAACAATCAATTCCAGATTTGTATCAGAGGTTAATTCGTATTCAAAGTGGGAATTTTAATCTACCAGAATCTGTTAGAAGGCCAAGTTTATATTTCCAGAATTACCATGCTTAATAAAAGCAAACAGTTTTTCAATTTCAAAGGGGAAAATCTGTTTTGAAGACCTAATTCTTGTCCAGGTTCATCTCGTGTTACACGTAAGATCTTTTCAAGTTTTTTTTTTGTTGATTGAGGATAGTTTTTAAAAGCCTTGCTGAATTCTGTTTTGGCAAGTATAATTTTTGTTTCCAGAAAATTGATCAAAGAAAATATTGGATGGAAATCACTCAAATCTGGCAACAATTCAATTAGACAGCAAATTGCTATTTCCAGAAATCACGCAACACCAATTAAAGCCGAGGAATTCAAATTCAAATTCAAGGCAATCATTCAATCGAACCAAAAAAAAGGAAACACGGGTAAATCAGCCAAGTCATAATCGTGAAATCAGAGAGCTATCAAAGGATTTCTTTATCCTATATGACACCACATCATCACAGGCAATTATCGATCGAAAACTAACATAAAAAATCAGAGTATAATCAAAAGAAAAACTCAGAGAAAACTCACAAGCTTTACCATCTGTTTTCGATCGCAGAAAAGTCCCAAATCGAAGAGAGTCAAGCCTCAAAGCTTTTGAAGCCATCAGAGAATCACTTTTATCAAGCAATCGATCAGTGATTGGGAGAAATTTCAGAAACCCTAGATATTCTTTTTCGCAACCGCCATTTCCAAGTTCCAGAGGAAAAGAGAAAAAGGATCGGGCTAATTAGAAAGGGAATGGGCCGGCCGATCTTCATTGGTTAAGCCATGTTTTTTGAAGACAAAAGGGGATGACCCTTCTATGTTTAACTCCTAGGGTTTTTTCTTTTCTTGTTTTAGTTTTAATTTGTTTTTGTTTTTTTTGTTGTAAAACCGTCCAAACAGTTCTGTCTAGAGTCTGTAAAATTCTAGAATTCTGGTGATAGGGTTGTTACTAGGGGAATCTAATCGAGGGGATATCGATTAGTCTTGGGTTTTGAGCGTAGAGTTAGAATAGGAGCGAGAGTCGCGTGTGTACATGGTATTGTATGCGGGATCTGTTCTATCATCTAGTAGAAACCTTAGGAATGCAGCAGTAGGCAGGGTTTTGCCGAAGCTGGGTACATCTGTGTGTGATTTATTTTCTGCATTTTTTCTGCTATATTCTGTTATTAGTTTATTAATATATATCTCGTTAGATTTATAATTCAGTTAAAAACTGTGTAAAACCCTATTCACCCCACTCTAGGGTTATTCTAGATCCAACAGTACAATCACCAATCTAGAGAAATTTCATTTCCTTCTTTAATCTATTCGATGCTGTCCCTTTTGGGAAATGGTTGCTGATCCCAACCGTTGCTGATATGCATTCGATACACTCAAGCGAAATGAGTGGTCAGTCATGTGTGGGCCGGGTTGCAAGACGTTCTTGTTGAACCCGGTGTATTCCCCTCTAGAGATACACTATTGGCAGGTGGTTCCATACCTTGTCATAGTTGGAAATCCAATTTCCAATAAGCTCCCGCGGTTTTATTTGTATACTATATATGTAGAGCGTGAGATGCAAGCGTTTCGCTAGATTCTAATTTATTTGTGGAAACCCTAGACATTGTTATAATATCAGAAGAGTATTGATTTTAAAGATGTTTTGGGTTATCGTAAGGTAAAAACCATCCGTGTTTATGTGTGGATTGGTCTTACGATTATCTTTTCTTTCAAAGAATTTTTCCAAGTTAAACAAGCAATTTAAAATCGTTTACTCACACCAGTCCCATGACTGACCCAGAGTTTATTTTTCTGTGTTTCCCTAAACTCTTGGGTGCCAAAATTTGTACGGGCGGTCAAGTAGTTCAGGATTTACAGCAATCTGGAAGGAGCTGGAGCAGGAGGTTTCAGTATTAGATATATAGAGTTTTTTTCCACTGTGATGTATATATGAAGTTCTCTGATATTGTATGTAAGTTGAGATACAGTTATGTATTTTTCAATGCTTATATATGTTATGTTATATTCCGCTGCGATTGTGAGATTCTGTGTTGTCCGGTTCTTTCTTCTATCTTATTTCTTCTATTCTAATTTTCTATCTTTTCTATTTCCCAGCCTCTAACTTCTTTCTATTAATGATCTGGTATTTCCGATACTTAAATGGTTGACATGTTATACAGGAGACGTATTTATGTCGATTTTCAGGGTCGAAAATCCTTCGGTCATTATAATATCAACTTACATTTAGCTGACACAAGTCTCAAATTTTAATTTACAACTGGAATTATAATTCAAAAACCATTAATAAATTTTGTTCATGACTTGAACTCGTAGTTCATTTCATAACGTTCTATTTCCAAAGAAACTTCAAAGTTAAATTGTTCAGTAAGCCTCTTAAACGACATTCTTGATTTATAACTTTTCACTTCAACCACATAACATCTTATCTTGATTTGAAACTTAGTAAAATCAAATCTTTTCATTTGCTCCATTTTACGCAAACTAAATCTTTAACATTTAATTCATTCTTTAAATTAAATTTACAAAAATTATTAAATTAAACCTTCATATAAGAAAAAACGTTATTAAAATTTTAAAACAATCTTTAAAAGTAATTTATCCTTAATAATATAATAGGACCTTTTAAAACTAAATTATTAAGAACAATTTATACTAAATTAAATCAATTTATAATATAAATTTTATTTTTAATTAAAACGAACTTTAATTAATTTTTTTAAAATAATGATTTCAGTAAATGAAACTTTAACTTAAACGTTATAAATCAAAGTTAAATTTATCTAAACATTGTAGTAAACACAATTTTAAAACTACATTCCAAAATCAATTTATTAAAAATCGATAAATATTTTATAACATTTTAGAAAATAGTTTTTATTGACCACAACGTCCATATATAATTTTCTACCATAAGGTCAAGTGAATCGGGTATGTATCATTTCAATTTGTTTAATTAATTTACCAGATATGCATCATTTCAACCCGATTCCCAATAAATCAATTTTTAATTCCTAAATTTATATAATCATTCTGGTATGTATAATTTTAACCCATAGTGATTTTTCCTAAATCTACAGGGAATTTGCAATGTGCAAATAAAACCAAGCATAACACACAAATCACATACATATCGTATTATGAATGTTAACTGTCTCACATGTGCACAAGTTAATACAAATAAATTGTGAATTTTCTCAAGTAGTCCTAATACTCTAAATTTTTAATTCACTTAATAATATGCTAGTCGTGAGTGAGAAAACCCACCTTTTGGGACGAGAAGACGACTAAGAAATTAATACTGAATCTAAAAGTGAAACTTGATAGCTAAAACGATGAATACATGTCCATTAAATTTATATACATATATACATATATGTAAATATGTCCAAAAATATAATACTAGAAATATACACCCACCATTCTAAATCTCAACTCTCGATAGACTTGACAAGTGGACCCAAGACACTCTATTTTTGAATATATCAACACTCCCAAGCTACAGCTAAACAAATAAATATCAAAACCGTTGTTTAAGATCATAAAAACAAGCATTTGAATATACTCGATTAAAAATCTAACTCACCAATTGGATTGGATATACCAGCAAAATGAAAAACATATCCAAACCAAGAACTCGATCCAACATCTCACTGACCAATCAATGTTTCCTCGTCCCATAGGAACAACTTCTCAAGCATTTTCTCGAGTAGCTAAAATGCTTATTGTAACACCCCAGATTTTTGAATAATCGAATTAACTAAATTAAAGAATAATTAATCTCAGACGTGAGAATTAAGGGAAGTGGGTTGCGCCATTGTGTTCGTCTCGGAATTTTGGTCGAGATAGAATCCGAGTTTGCGTAAAACGGATATCGGATGAAGGAGATATGGGCGAACAAACTCACAAGGGAAAATAGAAAAAAAAAGATTGCACTGGCGCACTTGGGAAGTGCGCCAGTACAAATTTGCACTGGCGCACCTGCCAAGTGCGCCCAGGCCGAGCAACAGGCCTGCACAGCTTTCTGGTTCAGTCTGATCCGTGTTATGACCCATTGCTGAGTCCTTTCTGACTCCTTGCTGAGTCATTAGGGCTAAGGTGTCACCCTATCCCGACTGAATGGTTTTGATTAACCCTAAGATAATCCGACGGCTATAATTAAATTAAAATTCTATATAAACATGGGTAGACTCAAACCCTAAATCAGTATAAAAACTGAAACTATGGCCGTCATGCTGTCATCTTGTAACCTAGAGTAGCCGCCACCAACTAAAGGGAAATCAAAGCTAATCAAATCAGTTCTATTCAACTCTAACAACGAATCTTCTTCAAAGGAAAGCTAATTCAACTTTAGAACTCAGAATTCAGAACTCAAGGCCTTCTTTGAGTTGTGAGTTCGATTTCTTTAATAAAATAATTAGCAATTTAATTGGATTAAGTTATGATGTGGATTATATGGATATGATGTGAATTATTGACTACATGTTACAATTATGTTGTAAAATTGTGATGTTATCATATATGTTGCAAATTCTATGAGGTTATGTTGTGATGTTATCATCTATGTTGTAAAGTTATGATGCTATCATCTATGTTGTAATTTTATGTATAATCAAATCATCATGTTGTTCATATGCTAGTTGGTTATGGTGATTCATATGATAAATCATATGTATGTATGCAAGTTTAGATTTTGATTTAGACATGAATCATATGCAAGTTGGGTAAAATTATGTGTAACCTTACATGTTCATGACATCTAGTTTATGTGAAAATTTGATCAAAGGTTAGGTTATAGGTTATGACATGTGTGAATTATATGTTGAATTCTACATGCTAGTTTACATGTTTAGATGTAAGAATACACCATTGTTATGTTGCATAAATCACATATGCAAGTTTATATAAAAATATGAGTTTGGAATATGAATCATGTTATGCAAGTTTGTGGTTATTACCTATGCAAGTTTACACCTTTAGATGTAGATCTATGACATACATGATTTATGCAAGTTGTGACCATTACCTAAACAAGTTCACATCTTTAAATTTGGATCTATGACATATGTAGTTTTATGCAAGTTGTAACTTTGGCCTATGCAAGTTTTAGATGTAGAACATCATTCACACATGCAAGTTCACCCCTTATGTTTAGATCTCATTCTTATTCTATGTATGTTGTGATGTTTTCTCTTTATTCCATGAGTTAGACTATTCGAGTCTAACGTATATTTTACGTTAAACGAACGAACGTACAACGTAAGGTAAAGGGGATAATATTAAAAGATTTAATGGGCATAAATGCCTTAAATGGCATAAAATAAATATGTGAAGATAATTGGTATGATTTTCCATACCATAAATGGATGGACATAATTGAGTCAATTATGGCCATAGTTAAATTTGGAATTAATTGATAATTTGAATAGGGAAATTAATTCAAATTGAGGGATGATTAATTAGGAGTAATTAATCGTCTAAGACACGAAGTTAGGTTCTTTTGTGGTGTAAGACTGTCTGGACCCGCCCGGCAAATCCAGCTGCTACAAATGCCAGTCTAATGTGAGAGGTCTTAGGCATAAACTAAATGCGTAACAGTTGTAAAGACACAAGGTTATGCTCTTTTGTGGTGTAAGACTGCCCGGACCCGCCCGACAAATCCAGCTGCCACAAATGCCAGTCTAATGTGAGAGGTCTTTATAAGGTTACGGTCTTAATGAATTAAGAAACACTTAACCAGATAAACATGTAGTGGGACATGAGGGGGTGAAATGGGTGCCTTGGGTGGCATGTGGAATCTAGTGGGTGCCTTTGGTGGCATTTGAAATACGATTAGAAACACTTAACCAAAATGTGAAACATGTAAGCGAACATGAATAAGAAGAGGGTTAAGTGGGATGTACTAGAGGGGACCAAGCTTAGGTGGATAGCTTGTGTCAAGTAATGGGGGCCCGTTTCAACCAGTAACCCATACATATCTTTGTGGGCTCGACCCAAGTCGAGGACTGGACACACATACTGGGCTTGAATGTAAGAGGCCAAAACGGGTTAGCGGTGGCAGCGCAAGTCCAACGGGTTCATATGCGTGTGTGGACCCGGGCTGGTAGGTAAGACGTTGTTGCATCGTGTAGGTATAAGCCGTGCATTCTTGATGGTATCGGGTTGCCACTTTGGGGAGTGATACACCCCACTGTGGGGCCAGCACGGGTATCTACGAGTTAGGGAGCCGATCGCATGGGGGTAGTGGATACACCTAGTGGAGATAGGGGCAGGTGGCACCTATGAAGGAAGCTAGGGGTGCACGAAACTACCATTATCATTATTAAGTTTTGTAGGCGGGATCAACCTTAGGGTGACTAGTGGTGGTGCAGTATAGTAGTGGTGGTGCAGTGTAGTAATTATCTTATAGTGGGTTAGGTGCGCTTTAACGTTATCTTAGTTCAATCTTATTTCCTTGTTTACTCTGCCATACTCAATTGTTCACAGTCATTTCCTTATTTTCCAACTTATGCCTTAGTCTAGTTATTTTGGTAATTATATTGTTAAAGTTATCACACTCGCCAAAGTTTATGTCTGACCCCCTTTGTTTCCTCCTCTTTTCTTTCTTCCCCCCCAAGGTGCTCAGGTTGGAACTAGCACCAGTGGAGCTTGACTTTGGACAGCTGTATTTCTTGCTTTTAGAAGATTGCTTGGATCGCTGAAGTAAAGTTCAACCTCTCTTATTTATGGCTAATTAGTATTGGGGGTTATGTCTTTCAATTTATGTACTTTGATTTGGTCAAGATGGATATTATGTACTTTGACTCTGGTTTTGATGATGTAATCAAACTTATGTATTTTCCGCTGCAATGAAATAAAGTTTTTAATTTTTCAAGTACTATTTATATCTGTCTTGTTGTTAAGTTTCTGTTCTATACTCACTTAAAACACTCCATATAAGTTAATGCATTCCCTTTGTGAGTGACATTAATGGACGTGGGGTGTTATACTTATCATTTCATGTGTATTGATAGTTGGATTTCGGGGGACTAGTGGATTTAAAGGAGGCCGGTTTCGCTCAAGTAGGATGCGCAATGCTTGGGCACGATTAAGAAGAGGAGGAGGTACATATTTTGTTCCCTCGTCAAGGTTAGTTTTTTTTTCAAAAAGAAGGAAACAGAGGTGGCTCAAGGAGAGGATGCGCATATTGAGGAGAGGGTGGCTGGAGGCGGGTCTCAAGAAGCAAATTTTTAGGTGGTTGCGACTTTGATACATGCTTCAAGTTTGGGGATGCTGTGATTGGAGGGTTGAGAAGATAAGAAGAAAGCAGAACTGCTTGGGATTGGAGTCGGCACGCACGGGAAGGATGGTGGTGATTCGAATCGATGCTGATAGCCCTCTAGGAGGTGTGTGCTTTGGAAGGAGGAGGGGATTTTGCGATTTGACAAGGATGTTCACTTCCTTTCTTTTTTCATTGAACACAACCAAATAGAAGAGAATATTAGGAGAAGATGTTTATGTGAGTTTGATTTAGTTTTGCGAGAGCAGAGTTGATACATTTTTCTATGCTTTATCTTTATTTTTCTTGATCGGAAAGTGCGGCTTCAAGATAAACCAAAGAAGAAGGAGATATGGGAGGAGAAGTGATTCCATAGGGAAATATTGGCAGATGTTACATTTTAGATCCAATAAAATTACAAATCTTGATTTTAATTCCAAGGAATTTACAAGTGTTTTATTAAATTTAAATTAAATAAAATTTCAATTTTTATTTTTCTCAAGTGATATATACAAATTTATGTTGATACATATATAAAAGAAATTCCCTGTCCAGATATCACACTGATATCTAGTACATGTTTTTAACGAGGCGGTTTACCCATTTTCAAAATAAAAAACATATACAAGAGAAATACATAAGAAATATACAGAACCAATTTAACAGTTTTTATGCGTTTTTGACCAAAAATTATTTATTCGGAATAACGAACGTTCGAATTTCATGAAACGGAAATACCCTTATTCTCAAAATATAATCTAGTATTTTTAGACTAGATTCACCTAAATTTTAATATCTTATTCTTAATGATTTTATTAAATATTTAGCTTATTTAACGCAAACTGAATAAACTTACCTTTTTTATTATAAAGTATATTCTTTTGCCATGTTTAGTTAAATGACTCAAATATTAAATATCTCAATTTAAACTTTTAAATTTCATCGTCAAATACAATATATCAGTTTTTGCTACCGCAAATCGATCCCATAAATTGATTTAAACGGAGTGAGCGAACTTAAATGTTTTCGTTATAAAATTATTTACATCACTTCTAAGTAATATATTCAAATTTTAAGAATTGACATTTTATTAACAAGAAAAATAGCTCGACGCCAGAATGATACAAAGCTTAACAAGTGGACAAAACAGACTCACATTTTCCAATCGAAAATATGGTCTCGACAAAGAATCATCTTGAAAACTCTCCCACCGATCTTGGATAGAAACCGGCGATATTTTAATAGGTAAATTAGCACCTCAGACAACGAATGAATCCTCGTATGCCCCCGAGGATAGATTCAAATTTACGTTTGTTTTATTCAATACGGTCAAATTGTAACTTATCATTTTCAAATCGAGCTTACATAATTTAAGTCTATATTCCAAAATCAAGTTCAAACATTCCAAACAAATTAGATTTCAATTAGTTGTAATGCTAATAAAAAAAGTTTTGTTTCAATTAATTTCATCGTTTTAAAAACGTCGAAATTGTCAAGTCGTTAGATTCTCCTCCCCTCAAAGCTTTCCATCTTCAAAAAGAGAACTTCTTCTCGATTATACCTATGTATATAAACAAAATAATTATATAAATTTATTTAAATTAAGACTTATTAGAAACAAATAAGTTATAGGATATTTAATACTCAATTTTTTTCTAACATCAGAATTTACCGAAAATTTCGTCAACATCTCCTTTGCTTGGCTAGATCAATTTTTTTACAATTTATATAATTTAAAAATATACATCTCATCTTAGTGATGAAGCATCCTGAACAAGGAAAAATTATATATATATATATATATATATATGTATATATTATTATTTTTCTAACGGTTTTACACCTTAATGGCAGACACTCCCCATGTAACAAATCCAGGTTTCTCTCACCCACGCTCACAACCTTCTTCTTCATCGGAAAAACCTCCTTTGTAACATCCAAGATTTTTGACCATTCAAATTGACAATGATCCTCAATTGTCAACGTAAACAAATCAAAAATACGGATAGTTATTGGGATTTGTATAAGAAAAAAGAGAAGAAGAAAAACAGACACAGAATCTCACAGCGGAAGGACAAAATATAATAATTAAATAAAAGTTCATGAAGCTATTAAAACATACATTTGATTTTATTTTACAACAATTATCAAAGTTAACTATAATAAACATATCAATATTTGCAGTGGAATAAATAGTAATAAATACATCTGTTGAGTCCCATCTTCATCTCCATAATGGTATCTTTAATAACTGAAAACTCAGGCTGACCCAAGCATAAATGAAAAGACAAAAACACTCGGATCAGAACTAAAATATTCTCATATTAGTTAAATCAAATTTATGCGATAATATGAGTGCAATAACTTAAGAGATGTTAATGGAATTTCTATCTCCTAAGGATCCGTTAAACTAGATACTATATAATAGAATACGCTATTATAATAGTGTCTACGATTAAATATAAAATATTAAAATAGCGTAAGCAGGATTACCATTATTACCCTTACACCTTTTATAATACCGTAGTCTATACAGATACTGTAAAGTCCACATTACGTACTGGCTATCAGAGGGCACTCCATAGGTACGGTACAAATCAAAGTCATAGAGGGCTCGATCAGGATAATATGACAAGGCACATGAGGAATGCCCAGAGTAGAAATGTACTAGTTGCATGCCCGGATTGGTGGTAGCGCATAGTCGCGCCCACCGCCCACCTCAAACAACACTCCCAAATCACGGATGCACATCAAATCAAACCGAGGGACTATAGTAATAAAGGAAGAAGTGTTGCCGATGGAGGTAGCTAACCCCACTTGGTCATGGTATAGCCCTGTTTTAGTCATTTTAATTATGACCCGAAGGTCAAGGATATCCATCATCATTCTCTTTCTTCAAATCCAGTAATCGCCTCCAAATCAATCTACTTCATTCAGGAACTCCACTGTTAAAGTGGTTTTCGTTATTGGCAGAGAGTATGACAATATCCGGTCCTGATCTCTTTAATAACCAAACGTTTATATTTTTTTGCACCGGTCAGTTCTTTTACATTTCAAAGGGGTTCGTACTTCATGTCAAAATAACATATTTTTCTTTAAAACTCATTTCAATAGTCGAGATAGAATATTTCATAATAAAATCTCCATTTAAACCATACTTAAATCATGAAACAATTCCAACTTTTAAAATACTTTAAATAATAAGATAGTTAAATATATTTAAAATAATTTAGACATATAATTGAAATAGTTCAAAAATAAATAATTTGTATTTAAAATAGAATTTTCAGATTTAGAAAAATCTATAGTTAAAATATAAAATAGTTTATAAAATAAATATTTAATTATTAAAAATGATTTATTTAAAATAATAAAATAAATAAAATAGTTATAAGGTAAACAGTTTATAAAGAAAATAATAATTATTAAAATAGTTTATATAAAATGGTTTAAAGATACTATAGCTGGAATTATAATCGTTTCTTCAAAATTAACCAAACTAGAAATCATATTTCAGTTTCAAAATAAACCGACTAAATTTCGATATCTTAATTTAAAAGGATTTGACTTCCCATTCATATTCAATTCGGTTCAACATTTCGATTTCAAATAGTTTTCTTATATAATTTGATTTAATAATTAAATTTCAATTAAATTTCTCATTTTAAATAATTTGTTTATAAAAATCTTGAGTTCACAATTCAATTATTACTATAGATCAAGTTAATTTAAAGTAAATATCAAAGGTAGACAAACAATTCAATTTCCATAAAATTATTTCATATTTAATTCAGTTTTAATTCCAGTTATCCACAATTACGAATTTAAAATTGAAAATTTTAATTTCAAGACTTAAAATTCAAATTTAAAGAAAATAGGTTAATAATATCATTTATTTGTCTTTAAAACAAAATTTTCACAATTCAAGGTTAATTTTTTTATTTAACCAACTGGTGTCCGTATATAATTTTCTATCCTATGGCCAAGTAATACTTAAAATTTAATTTTAGTATTTTGGGAAAGGATATATATCATTTCAATCCAAATCAAAGTCATAGTATTTTATCATTTCAACCTACGTTCTTAATTCATTTTAATGATTTATTCCGGGTTTATTTGATGCCCATAACATCTAGGGTGATGGTTGGGATTAATCAACAAAAATCAATAACATGTATAAACAATGTCGATAACAATATGGATTACATATTAACACATTAAATATATAAAATCAAGGCATACATCAAAATCAACACATCTAAACAGTTCAGTATTATCAGTTACTAGTCATCAGGTAGGGTTTTTCTAAAACAAGAAATTTAAATTCTAACTGTTCAATTTATATTGATAGTTAGATTATATTTACATTGTCCATTCAGATTTACACAAATAATCAATTTAAACAGTCAAACAGCCAACAAAACAATCATATCATAAATTTAATTTAACTAACAATCAAATATTTTTGTTAGGTGTGAGTGGGTTTAATCACTCACCTCGGTTTCAAACGAGGTTGAAATCCAAATTTTAGCCCAAAAATCAACCGTCTCAAGATCAATCCAAACCAGCGGCATCGCGAAGAGCTCGTCGATACGATTCTAAGCAACAAATCGCATGTCAATTGGAGTTCATGTGAAGAAGTTATATACATTTATAAGTTTGCAATTCAATTAAAAATAAAATAAATAATATTTTCCCTACCCAATGATCGTGCGCCACGTCAGCCTTCTCCCAATCCTCCTTCTTCCTCGCGCATCTCTCTTGGAAAAACCCGATGTCATCTCAAACTCATATGCGCTCCGCCTTTATTCACCAACCACCGCCCTTATAAACCACCGCCTTCAGATCTAAAACCACCATTTGAACCACCCTTCGAGGCTCCACCATTGAACCTAGACCGATCGCCACCTATGGTCATCGTGGCTCTCGAAATCCCTAAAACCGCATGACATTCATAGCAAAATTCTGGTGAGTTTCTAAACAAACCACTATCATCAGCCATATAGATTCGAAGATCTCTCCGAGCACTATGATTTTCGCTCAGGAATTTTCAAATTTCAATGAATGGATCGAAAGTAATTGTGGATTGAAGTTTGGAGCATTTTTGAGGCCAAAGAAAATAAAAGATGGCGGCTAATAATTTTTAGGGTTTCGGATATAATTTTAATATTTAATTATCTCGAATTGTGTGTTTTAAAGCCAAAAACTGGACTGTGTCCAAATCAAGCCCGCTTACAGCCTAACAATAGGTTTTGACGCCTTCTGAATGCAATGGAATAGGTTTCATAGCCCAATTCCAAGGCTATAGAAATTTATTCTAAAACATGATTATTAAACTGAATTGTACATATAAATTTATACGCGTTTAAATTTTTTTTACGATTAAACTATAACTCCGTTGGCTATGAAATTTTATATTTTACAATAATTTACAAATTTGGATCAAATAAAATTAATTTTACTGAATACTGAGATTGTCTGCAAAATTGTAAAATTTCACATATTTATAAATAAAATATTCAGTTTAACTTATTTACTAAAAACATTTGAATCCAACAGTTATAATCTCTAATCAAATCAAAATATAGAATTCAAATAAATTTCAAAAATAAATTTTCTTTCTTTATATGAAATTTAATATTGATTATCAAATACTCTAGTTTTTATTTTACAATAATAATGTACACAAATCAAAATATTTAAATATTAAGTTTCAACTTTCATTACAAATCAACATAAACGGAACAAAAAATTTAATATTTAAAATAAATTTTCTCAAAACATATTTAATTTAATATTTTAAATTGTCGAAGAATTTTGGGATGTTACACTCTCCCCCACTTAAAACTTTTCGTCCTCGAAAAGGCGTAGTAAGAAATTGCCAATTTATATATATTTAGCCATATAAATTTTTATTCAACTTAATTTTATTAATATTTTAGTTTTATATCAGGAATTACCATACCGCGATTTTTCTCAAAATTTGAATTACACATATCTTAAAATCTACAAGTCAAATTTGAAAATTTTCTCTTTCATTAGAAAATTATATTCCGATAGATCCAAAAGATTCTTGTTTCAAAGAATTCTGATTTATTTTGGATCCTATGCATTCATTTGAACTTCAATACGAAAAAATTACGGACTACTGCTACACGACTAGCTCGTTTTAATTAAATTTAATTAATTCGCTCAACCATTGTTAAATTTACAAATTATAAACCAATTCACTTTTATTTTCACAAACTACTTAAATATTTATTCAATCTTGAAAATATCGACCATCTTAAATCATCAAACATTCAACCATCTGTATTAATATATTTAATTCATAACTGAATAATTCACCAAATTAGCCCATTTCATTGATTTAGTTTGTTTGCCCTACTTAGTTGAATTCAATTCCAAAACAAGTTAAGTATACATCATTTATAGTCGTGATTTATGTTTTATTCGTTTTCACAAGCCAACAAATTAATTTATTATCAAACCAATATTTACTAGTTTATTTCATTGATTTGGTTTATGTTCATTACCTGGTTAAATTCAATTTCAAGCATAACCAAGTATATCTCATTCATTTCATAAACTTAAATTTCATTCGTATTTATAAACCGTCAATTTTCCAACATTCATTATTCAAACCAATACTTGTATATTATCCAAATTTTATTCCAATAACATGTTAACTTTTGGTTAATTGGTAAGTTATATATATATATATGCTATGGAAATGTTTGATTTTTATACAAGTTCACTAGTGTTGGTTTATTTTGAACTCATTATTTCAAACTACTAGGAGTTTTATGTTAATTATAACTCTCTTGAGTTATTTTCTTATTATACAATTCAGAAATTTCTATGATTTCAATTTTTGTTCATTTCAACAATTTGAATTTCATTAACTATTCAAGAACTTAAAATTTCAACTTCGGGTTCATTTCCGAATCAACTTTAAAATAATATATATATTTTGTCTTTTATATCAAACCATAATTTAAAGGATTTAAATGGAATCCAAATTTCCAAACAAAGTATAAAAATTATAAGTGGTCTCTTCCCACTTAGTCTCTTGAAAATAATGTCAGTGATGCGTGCACTCATTACTGAGATCATTTTCCAAAGGCAAGGGGGAAAATATACACTTCTATTTTCAAAATTCATTGTAAAACAATTTCTATATGAAACAACTTTAAAAAAAAAAAAAAATTATTTCCAAACCAATTTTAAATCAATACTACAAAACGTCCCGATATTAAATTCTGGAATTCATAATTAATTTCTTATTTCATTACTGAATTAATTTTCAATATTTCATTTTCAATTTATTTCCAATATTTATTTCTTAAACCATTCAATAACCAATAGTTTTAAATTATTGATTAACCAAGTAATAAATGATGAAAATTCAATATTCTCATCAACAAAATCAAAATTCATATATTTTCAAATAATTCTATATATAAATAAAATATAAAATTAAAACAATATTACGTCAATGAGTCCTATACAAGTATTTAGAAATCCCTATTGATGCCTTGGCGTCCCAAGTACCGACCAGAATTCATAAATACTCAACGGAACAAACCGACACAATACAAAACCATTTTATATCAAAATTACAAGTACGCTCTCTCATATACGCTCAAACTCATTCTAGGGTATTACTTCCCTATCTCTAATGAGTTAATCCCAAATAGAGCCAAGGTTTTCACTAAACCATAGCTCTAATACCAAATATAACATCCGGGATTTTTGACCGTTCAAATTGACAATGATCCTCAATTGTCAACTTAAACAAATCAAAAATACGGATAGTTATTGGGATTTATATAAGAAAAAAAGAGAAGAAGAAAAACAGACACAGAATCTCACAGCGGAAGGACAAAATATAATAATTAAATAACAGCTCATGAAGCTGTTAAAACATACATTTGATTTTATTTTACAACAATTATCAGAGTTAACTATAATAAACATTCCAATATTTGCAGCGGAATAAATAGTAATAAATACGTCTGTTGAGCCCCATCTTCATCTGCATAATGGTATCTTCAATAACTGAAAACTCAGGCTGACCCGAGCATAAATGAAAAGACAAAAACACTCGGATCAGAACTAAAATATTCTCATATTAGTTAAATCAAATTTATGCGATAATTTGAGTGCAATAACTTAAGAGATGTTACACGAATTTCCATCTCCTAAGGATCCGTTAAAATAGATACTGTATAATACAATACGCTATTATAATAGTGTCTACGATTAAATATAAAATATTAAAATAGCGTAAGCAGGATTACCATTACTACCCTTACATCATTTATAATACCGTAGTCTATACAGATACCGTAAAGTCCACAGTACGTACTGGCTATCAGAGGGCACTCCATATGCATAGTACAAATCAAAGTCATAGCAGGCTTGATCAGGATAATATGACAAGGCACACGAGGAATGCCCATAGTAGGAATATACTAGTTGCATGCCTGGACTGGTGGTAATGCATAGCCGTGACTGCCGCCCACCTCGAACAACACTCCCAAATCATGGATGCGCATCAAATCAATCAAACCGAGGGATTATAGTAATAAAGAAAGAAATGTTGCCGATGGAGGTAGCTAACCCCACTTAATCACGGTATAGCCCTGTTTTAGTCATTTTAATTATGACCCGAAGGTCAAGGATATCCATCATCATTCTCTTTCTTCAAATCCAGTAATTGCCTCCAGATCAACCTACTTCATTCTGGAACTCCACCGCGTACACAGTTGTTAAAGTGGTTTTCGGTATTGGCAGAAGTATGGCAATATCCGATCCCGGTCTCTTTAACAACAAAACGTTTACATTTTTCACACCAGTCAGTTATTTAACATTTCAAAGGCATTCGTACTTCATGTCAAAATAACATATTTTGCTTTAAAACTCGTTTCAATAGTCGAGATAGGACATTTCATAATAAAATCTCCATTTAAACCATATTAAATCATGAAACATTTCCAACTTTTAAAATAATTTAAATAATAAGATAGTTATATATATTTAAAATAATTTAGATATAATGAAATAGTTTGAAAATAAATAATTTGTATTTAAAACAGAATTCTCAGATTTAGTTTTTAAAATAAATGTTTAATTATTAAAAATGGTTTATTTAAAATAATAAAATAAATGAAGTAGTTATAAGGTAAATAGTTTATAAAGAAAATAATTATTATAAAAATAGTTTATATAAAATGGTTTAAAAATACTATAGTTGGTATTGGAATCGTTTCTTCAATATTTAACCAAACTAGAAATCATATTTCAGTTTCAAATAAACTGACTACATTCTGATATCTTAATTGAAAAGGATTTGACTTCCCATTCATATTCAATTTAGTTCAATAGTTCAATTTCAAACAGTTGGATTATATAATTTGATCTAATAATTAAATTTCAATTAAAATTCTCATTTTAAATAATTCGTTTATAAAAATCTCAAGTTCACAATTCAATTATTACTATAAATCAAGTTAACTTAAAGTAAATATCAAAGGTAGATAAACAATTCAATTTCCATAAATTTATTTCATATTCAATTCATTTTTCATTCCAGTTATCCACAATTACGAATTCCTTAAAATTGAAAATTTTAATTTCAAGGGTTCAAGTTCAAATTTAAAGAAAATAGGTTAATAATATTAATATCATTTATTTGTCTTTAAAACAAAATTTTCACAATTCAAGGTAAAACAATTTTTATTTAACCAACCGGTGTCCATATATAATTTTCTATCCTATGGCCAAGTAATACTTAAAATTTAATTTTAGTATTTTGGGAAAGGATATATATAATTTCAATCCAAATCAGGGTCACAGGTATTTATCATTTCAACCTACGTTCTTAATTCATTTTAATGATTAATTCTGGGTTTATTTGATGCCCGTAACATCTAGGGTAATGGTTGGGATTAATCAACAAAAATCAATAACATGTATAAACACTACAACAAATATGCCCTATTACAACGTCCATTTTACAACCGGCACCAACTGCCCGTTGTAATAAAATGATATTACAACGGTCACATTCTGAATCGCTGTAATAGTTGCCTGTACAACACCCTTTTACAATGGGCAAGGTCTGCCCGTTGTAATAGAATACTATTACAACGGTCGTTACTTGACCGTTGTAATAAATATCCTTTACAGCGCTCTTTTTACAATGGGTATAAACTGGCCGTTGTAATAGAGTGCTATTACAACAGTCATTTCTGGTCCGTTGTAATAGAGTGCTATTACAACAATCATTTCTGGCCCGTTGTAATATATGTCAATTTTACAACATTCACAAAATGTCCGTTGTAATAGATGTCTATTTTACAACGGTCCAAAAATTATTACTAATCACAATAATATATTACTAATTACTAACCATTAACAATATTATATTATTTATTAATATTTAATAATTAATCATTAATAATATTATATTAATCATTTACCACTTATAGTAATTAATGAATATAATCAAGTGAATATTAGGCTCACGTCCCTATTTTGAAACTTAATTAGGCTCACATCCGGTCATAAACTTATTGTAAATTAGGTCCCTGTTTTCAAAACTTATAAAATAATAATTAAAAAAAAAATCGTAAATTAGTAATAAAATATATTACGCATTATAAAAAAAATTCAGTTCAAAAAACAACAAAAATAATGTCAGAAAGAAGAAAATAGCAAAAAAACAGAAAAAACTGCAGTTAAATGCATAATATTATGCACCTTTTTGATTTTATTGCATGCATATATGCAATTATTGCAGTTCTTCCAGCGGATAGATTTAACATAATTTTTCAGTTCATTTTTATTTGCATCCAAATGTGCAAATTTCTCAAAAAAATGCACACATGTGTGCAACATTTTTATAGGATAAAAAGTAGGGACCTAATTTATAAAAAAAAAAAAACAAAGTTCTGAAAATTTTTAAACCCGCCCTCTATTTTATTTTTTCCGCCTTTTTGTATTTTTTTAAAAAAAATGTGCGTACGTTCATTAAAAAAAAAATCTAAAATATGGAGATAATGTCAGGAATCTACGGAAGTCGAAAAAAATAGTTGCATACATTTATGCAATTATTACTGATAATTGCATATATATATGCAACTTTTCTGTAAGTTGTTTTCAGATTAAAATCTGAAAATAAACCTGCACAAATGTATGCAAGTATTTGAAATTTTTGCGCACATGTATGCATTTATTTGCATGAATAAAAATCAACGAAGATGTATGTAGTGAAAAATATGCACGGATGTATGCAGGAAAGTGATATATGTGCATACTATTATGCATTTAACTGGAAATTTCGTTTTTTTGATTTTTGACGCCTTCGTTGATGGTTTTTTGTTCTGAATTTTTTAGTGTTTACATGTTTTATTTAAATACAAATTAACGTGATTTTTTTATATTTTTTTATGACTTTTCAAAAAATAGGGACCTAATTTACAATAAGTTTATGACCGGGTTTTTTTTATATTTTGAAACTTAATAGGGACCTCTAAAAAATGCACCCTATAATCAATATTCCAACAGGTTTATTTTTACCATTAGTACATAATATCGAGTTATTAACTGAGCACGGTAACTCTTTTGGAATACTTTCCTAAACTTTAATCCAGTAAATAACATCTACTACTAATTTTCGACAATCAATAATTAATGATTACAATACTTTCTTAAATTAACACTGATTATTATTTATTATTTAATAATTAATCATTAAAAATATTTTATTAATCATATGTTATTAATTTGTTACTATAACGTTATATTAAAATTACTAATCATTAATAATATTATATTATTTATTATTAATTAATAATAGACCTAGTACATTTTACTTTCAGAAGTAATAATAGTACAGTACGATGGTAGATTTCGATTTTGTATTTTTGAATTTGGATGCAATATCAAATATTTGCACATTTTAAAATTTCAATTTTTTAACTATAAACTTCAATTTAACCATAACTGTAAACTTCAATTTAAGTATTTTGAAATATTTGAGATTTCAAAATATTATGAAATAAAATTTAAAGCATTAATAGAATTTGAATTTTTTTTAATTTTCATAGCAATTTTATTTAATAATACATTCAGCATTTATAAAATATTTGAAATATGTAAAAAAAGTAATGTGAATCACAATTATACATGTCTATACTTTATAGTTTGATGCAACTTCCAACTGTTGTTGATATGAATAATTTGTCTCTACAAGCAATCTTTTTCCCTTCAATGGCCAACTTTTGACTCCACACAATATCTTTTTTTGCTTGTTTACTCCGCCACTTCTCACTTCTAGATATTTCGCATCTCGGGAACTATTTCACATTTTACTCCACTCTCTCCATATCTCAAGTTTTAGATATCCATGGCGCTCTCTTCCAAAAAACCCATCGTTGACCATTCCAAAATATCAGTAATCTCCTCCCCTTCCTCATATGTGACCCTCGTTATTAACTGTCGACGCCAAATTCACATAGTTTGCTCCAGCAATTTCCTGATCAATTCGTCCAATGGTGCGGTGACCGGTTCGTCTTCTATTTACGTTGACACTAGTGAATGGGTTCGGGTTCATATCGATGTACCTTTTGCCGAAGCTGAGGTATCGACCTCTCAAATTTCTGATTTGATTTTGTCGATTTTAGGTATTTGTCAGTTGATTGGGTCTGTGCATTCACTGGATCTGATTTGTTGACTTTGATTTTATTTTGTAAGGAATTGTTCTATGTAGATCTGTAAGGGAGATATGGTTTCCGCCTCCCTTTTCATCTTCTTAGATCTTTTTTCGGTCGTTCAATCCCCCTCCCCCTTTTCACCTCCTTTTTCATGTTGTTTAGATCTTTCCTATTGATGACTTTGTTACTATCTCATTCCTTATTTTCCCACAATTCCATGATTTCAAGCCTTATCTTCTTCATCGCCTTTTCAGCCTCTTACACTTGAGTACCTTTTCTTCTTCTCTGGCCCGCTGCATCCATTGTACTATTTTTAATCCCTACACTCTCACCATTTAAGCAAACCAAACAACCTCCATACTATTGTCCTGCACTTGTAGCTAATTAAATTCAGTTTTGTCTTTGGTCAAGATTCGAGTTGGTGCTTGACTGCTTGGTTATTGACTGTGATTTTCTACCTTATGTGCTTAGTTGTCTTTCGGCGAGGTGTTGTCTTCGGGATTTGTCTTGTGGTAGGCTGTCTTTATTGCTATAGTCTTAGATTTCCCCGATTCTAGTTTTTTGTATTTTTGGCGATCTTCGACTTTTTTCTGTTGTTTGAAGAGGGTTTTTAAGTAGCTGTCTTTGATTTCAGCTTTTCATTCAAGCTTGGCTCTTCTGCTTTTTTGCATTGATAGCTTGTTTTGTGTTATCTGGTTTTGCAGTAATCCCAATGCTAGCCTGATTGTTGCCTCTCAGCATATGTTATTTACCTGCTATTTGTTGTAGCAGGTAGTCAAAATTTCATTATTTTCTATCTTTTTTGCTGTTTTAGCAATGCGGTATATTGATCTAATGAAAATCGTTCACCCTGCTTGGTGAATAGTGAAGTACCAAAAAATTATATGTTATTATGGTGTTTTATATATCTGCATGCGTGTGAAAATAGTATCTTCATCTTAATATGTGTATACACACACTGTAATCATATTGATATTCCTGATTCTCCATTTTGTCTTATTTGTTATCTTACTATGTGCTGCATGCACCCTCGTGGCCCTGATTTGAGAATGTTGTATATCAGTGGCTAACTTAACTTCTTTATATTCATGTTTTCCTCTTCAGTTGGGTAGCACTAAAGTTATTACAATATGGATTCTCAGCAAATCAAAATTTCAGACCTTGCGGCAAAGATATTGATTCAATAAGATAATTTATGAATTCATCTGTGTTTTTATAAAACATCATTTGGAGCAGCACGTAATGCTTTTGAATGCTTGCTTGTCGGCTTTACAAATTAAATTCATCTCCCACTGTAACCACAAACATCGCAAAGAATATGTTGATAGTATATATGAAAATGTATTCTATTATACAAGAAACAACTTTTATTATATATAACTTCAAGGTCCATGTCTTGACACTTGAGTAAGTTAATTATCGTCAATTTACTTTAGTTTACAGTAACTGATTGATTTTCTTATTAGACACAGTCACAATTGAATCAATTCATAATTTATGGTCTTAGAAATTTCGTTCTATCTTTATTGTTAATACTTTTTTATGGCATAATATGTTGAGATTTTTTATTTGTTTTTAAAGTTTCTATAAGAATTTGCATTGCATCTGACTAAACTGAAACCTAAGGCAAGGCACCTATTTTTTTAATTAATATTGGATGACTGCACTGCTTATTGCCTTGGTGGGAAGATGCAATTGTTGGTTTTATGATTAGTGGTGGATACAATGTCACCCATCAAATAAATTAGGTTTTCTTTTTTCAAATTCTTGTGCTGGCACATCATGAATGAAGATACGGACATGTTCATGAATAAGATTTAAAAATTTGGTATTTGTCTTGGTAGATATATTAACTGTCATCTACATTTAATCATGTTCCATCTGTATGCAGTTACAGGTACTCATCATGTTGGTGGTAGACGTACTCATCAGATGCACATTACAGGTACTCAGGTTGATGCCATTTTTTGGACTACTGCATTAAGCCCTACATTTTCTTTCCTTTTTGTATCTAAAGTCACTATTTTTTTTGCAACAGGTTGATAACCGTTTTTTTTTACATTTTGTACTCAGGTTGATAACCATTTTTGCTTGTTGCTAATGGTTTTAAAGGTTTACAGGTTTGCCCAATGTGACACAGTTTATTATGAGTTTGGTTTAAAAAAATAACTAATTATGAGTTTTCCCAATGTACATTAAAAGTTAGAACATAGTTGTGATAATTTTTATTTTCATAGTTTTCTGATATGGATGTTTTGTTGTAGCGGCTCCAAAAATCCAATTATTTCAATGAGTTTAATTTTTGTAGAAATTGACATAAGACATTACCTGCAAATAAGGCCAAGTCCTCTTTAGATGGTTTATTATAGATTTGATCAACTAATTAAAGAAGATGAAGATATTGATCGTGAGAATATGTGAGTGAGTGTAACTGAGTGTATGTAGTGAGGCAATATTTGCACAAATGAGTATTTTGTATGGTAATTGTGTAACAATAAGAAATAAAATTGTGTATTGTTCAAAAGTGTAATAAGATATTTATATTGAAATAAGAAATTCTATGTTCAATATTTTAATTTATGCAAATTTTTTATATTTCATCGAGCAGATTTTTTTATTTATAACAAACCAGACTTTTTACGGCGGGCAATGCCCGTTGTAATAGGGTTTCCGCAACTGGCATGGTGGCCCTCGTATTAGCCCCTGTTGTGCTAGGTCCTCTTTTACAACGGTCATTGCCCGTTGTAAACAGGATTTTTTTACAATATGCATTGACCGTTGTAAAATAGAACCTATTACAACAGGGGCTAATACGATGGTCGCCATGCCTGTTGCGGAAACTGTAACACCCCACCTTCGCCAGGGTAACTCTTGCAAGCACCCTAGCTTTGGAGGGGCGTTAAACAAGGTAAACATGCATGCAGATATCACAAGACAGAACATATAAGTAAAACATAGTAGTAAAACAGCGGATAAAACTAGCATTTCAAAACCATAGTCATATTACAACAAAGTACTTGGTCATTATTTTCCAACAAACAAAGTCTAGAGAAAAGCATAAACTGAAAAACCGAAATACATAAAGTACTATCCCCAAAGTGAAGTGATAAACCATAGCTAGCTCAATGTCCAAAACCGTACATGAGCAAACCCAGTAAGCAAGCTGTAAAGATCCAAGCTAGGCTCCAATGTTCCCACCCTGAGGACCCGAGGGGGGGGGGGAACGGAAGAAAAGAGGCGAAAGAAAACAGGTCAGTCAAAAAGACTGGTAAGCCCTAACTACTATCAGTCCATGAACTAGTAAAGTTAACTGGCATGAGAAGCTGAGATGAACATAAGGATAACAACATACTGGCATGGTGATTATCTAACAAGATAGATAAAGATGTCATCGCATAATCAAGGTTAAGTTTTGCACCACGGGTGTACTAGCATTCTAACATGTCAAGTAAAAACAAGAATTGATCCCTTGGCCCAAGCTTGGCCCAATATCATGAGGTGACCTAAATCAAGGTCCAACTACACGGTCTAGTTGATCGACTCCCTATAAGCCTAACTCGTCAAGTGTCGGTGTCATACGGCCCAAACATGCAATGTAGTTAAACTGCGCTAGGTCCACCCTAGGGTGTATCAAGTCCTAGGGTGTCAACCTCGAACACCAATCAAGTATGCACAGTCTAGATCTACTGGTACCCATGCCTGATTTTCCAACTCCGGACTATGTGCACGACCATAGTCCGCCTGGACCTACACCGGCGTACCTACTCAGCCATCGTTTTGGTCGCTTACATGTCAGCCCAGTAATCGTGCCCCACCCTAGCCTAGTCCTAGGGTCTTATGATACTATCAAGAGGGTTACTGCTGAAAAGGACCACGCAACTAGGGTTTCTTAACGGGTTAAATGTGGTTAACTCGATCCAAACGTGGATTAAATTGGTTAAGTGTACCCAAGGTTCATGACTTAACCCCGATTAACCCATCAAGCCCAAATTGGTTAAGTATTAAGTGGACCATGACTTAACCCTAATCAGGAGGCATTAATTAACTTAATGTGCTTTAACCTCTCATATTAGACTTTGTTGTGGTTACTAGTTAAGCCGGGCGGGTCCGGGTAGCTTTACACCACAACTTGATCTAACCTCGGGTTCGAGCACAACATGACCAACTTCTCACATTGGGTCCTATTGTTTGTAGCCACTAGTTAAGCCGGGCGGGTCCGGGTAGATTTATGCTACAAACTCAACCCAACCTCGAGTTGGCCATACTCATATTTTCTAAGTGTCATGTCCATTATGTTTCCAAAACATAATTACAAGCTAACATTTCACGTCATGTTATAAAAACCATGCTTATGTCATAATGTTACCCAACCCCAACGTAATCCCATCGTTTATATAATCGCAACAACGCATAAAGGATAAAATAGGGAACTTGGCATAATCATGACAAAAAGGTGTTGAAGCCACAAGTTTAACATGGTGGCATATGAGATGTACATATGTCCATATACTTGCATATTGCATTATTAGGCTTCAAAAGTATGCATAAAACCAAACTTAGCATATAAGTGATGCATGGTGATAAATGACATGTAGAAGTTGCTAGAAGTTCGCATTTAGCCTCACATGCAAGTTATCATAAGGGATATGATAACTTCCATGTTGCCAAAATGCAACCTTTAATATAAAGCTTGAAGCTTTAAGCTCACAACCTCAAGTTTAACTTGCATAACATGATAACATGTGTATAATGATCAACCCAAACTTGCATAACATAGCAACATGTGTCATACATAATGATTAAACCAACTTGCATAACATAATGATCAACCAAACTTGCATATCATAATGATTAACCCCAAACTTGCATCATTCATTTAACTTTAGAGTTCAAAAAAAAGAAAGTAGAAAAGGGCTTACAATGCTATGAAGACACAAATGAGTATTTATTATAAAGATTGAGACGAAGCCCTTATGCAATCACCAAAAAGACCCAAATATGAAAGCTCCAATTGAAAAACCCTTGAGCCAAATCAATAAAAATCCTTGCTTTGAAATAGAAGTGTTGCAACTTGACTTGAATGCAAACTAAGAACACTCATACAAGCTTGAAAACACTTGTATGAACTCAAAATCTCTCATAGGAATAAACTTAGAAATTTTAGCATGAGAGTGTAGGCCATGAGAGGAACAAATTTGACATAGTTTAGTTGTAGGATTGAATAATGGTGATTTAGGCTAGGCTTAGGGGTCTTTTTATAGAAGATTAGGATAGTATTAGCCATAGGATTAACCCTAGATTCAATCCGAGCCATCAAATCCCGTCACTAGCCAACAAAACAGGTCAAAACAGCCAAAATAGGTGCACCAGGTTGCCTGGGTCCGACCAGGCAGGTCGACCCCCAGGTCGACTCCCCAGCCGACCTGGTCCCACCCAGGTCGACATCCAGGTCGACCCCCAGGTCGACCTGGTCTGGGCGGGATTTTTCCCGCCTACCCTGATTTTCTGAAATTTGAATCTGTTTTGAATTTGAATTTTTCGTGAAACTTCGCGAGGCCATATCTCGGTCATACGGACTCCGATTTTCGAAAACTCGGACTCTATTTCGCGTATTTTTCCGAGACGAACGCAATGGCACAGCCCGTTTCCCTTGATTCAGATTTTATAGTTTAATTCTGCCTTGATTTATGTTATAACATGTTATTCAAAAATACGGGTTGTTACATTCTCCCCTCCTTAAAGGATTTCGTCCCCGAAATCTCCAAGTTAGGAAGAACGTATCCTACCATCCATCATTCATCTACTCAAAACATCATCCACGTGCAGTCATTGTCCTTAAAGGATTCTAAATGCTGTATGATCATATGCAAAGGTGTGTGTATATGTACTTATCTAATGCAAAAATCAGGCGGTTACTGATACAGTAAACCTCCTTAATGCAAAGTATGTTAATGAAATGAGTCCATATGTATGCAAATTCCTAACATAACTCATAGTCTCTACATGAGTGCACATAACATCCATCCATATGCAACATCCACGTGATAGCATAACAAGTTTCATCCATGAATAAGTATAAGCACTCATGCATATGCAACATGAAAGTGTGTGAGCCGATCTTAATGCCTAATGTGTATCATGCATCCACGAGTATCCACGTGCAAACACTTGCAACCACTTGCAACCATCAAGCATAACATGTTTCAAATACATGTTTCATCCAAAGGGTTTCTACCTAAGATTCTCATGACATGATTAACGAGATAACAAGATAAACAAGATAAACACGGATAAAAAGAAAGATATGCTAATTAGGAAAGAGGTCGAGAATGTACCCTCAAAAAGGAATGGATAAAGCCCACGCATCTTCTCCTCGGTTTCCCAAGTTGCGTCTTCATCGGCTTCACTCCACTGAACTTTCACCAATTTTGACTTCTCGATTCCTTAGCTTCTTGATCTCCGTTCCCAAGATACGAATCGGAGCTTTTCTCAAGGTTGCTTCTTTCTCTACCTCAATGTCTTCAAGAATGCTTGGTTCAACCACCTCAGCGGACCCATGTAGGCACTTTCGGAGATGCGAGACATGAAAGACATTATGCACTCCGGCTAGCTTTTCGGGCAATTCCACCTTATAGGCCATCTTTCCAATTCTCTCTATGATAGGGAAGGGTCCTACGAACCTTGGTGCCAGCTTCCCAACTGCTCCAAAACGTACCACTTTACGCAAAGGAGAAACCTTCACGAAAACCATGTCTCCCACTTCGAATTCCAAATCTGCCTTCGCCTGTCAGCATAGGATTTCTGTCTATCTTGGGCCGCTTTCATCCTTCTTCTCACTAATTCAACTTTCTCGGATGTGTCCCGTATCATCGGGCCCAAGTATAAGTCTATCTGTTGCCTCCCACCAACAAGATGGTGACCTACACGGCCTCCCATACAAAGCTTCAAATGGTGCCATCCCTATGCTGGCTTGATAGCTATTATTATACGCAAACTCTACAAGAGGAAGGTGGTCTTCCCAGTACCACCGAAGTCGAGAACACAAAGCCTCAAGAGATCTTCTAGCACTCTATTCACCCTTTCGGTTTGGCCATCCGTCTGGGGGTGATAGGCTGTACTCAGATTCAATCGCGTACCCATCGCTTCTTGCAAACTATTCCAGAACTGGCTAGTGAAAATTGGGTCACGATCGCTAACTATGCTAGAAGGAGCTCCATGCAACCACACTATCTCTCGGAGATAAATAGATGCCAGCCATGATGCGGTCCTCTTGCTTTTTACTGGAATGAAGTGAGCACTCTTCGTAAGCCTATCAACTATGACCCATATGCTCGTGTTCCCTTTTCTTGACCTAGGCAATCCATCCACAAAATCCATAGAAATACTCTCCCACTTCCATTGCGGGACCTCCAATGGATGTAATAGCCCACCTAGTTTCTTTGACTCGGCTTTCACTTGTTGGCACACCATGCACTTTGAAACATACTCTGCCACATCCTTCTTCATTCCATCCCAAAAGAAAATGCGCTTCATATCCCTATACATCTTTTCCCCTCCAGGATGTATAGTCATCTTCGAGTGATGCGCTTCTTCAAGAACTCTATGGACTAAATCTCCCACTCGAGGAACACATAATCTCCCATCACGCCTTAGCCATCCTTTATCATCAATAGTATATCTGGCAAGGTGACTAGACGTCTCACCACGAATCAACTTGTCCATAACTTCGACTATCTGTGGATCTTCCTTCTGCGAAGCCCCAACTTGATCAAGAAGTGTGGGTCTAAGCTCAAGGGATGCTAATGAACCCGTCATCGACTCAACAACCGTCGTGAAATCAAAGGTTGCCAAGAATTATAAGTTCTTAATCTCAATGAACAAGGGGCTCAAAGTCAACCTCCTTCTGCTTAGTGCATCTGCCACAACATTACCCTTGCCAGGGGTATAAGCTATCTCGAAGTCATAAGATGCCAAGAATTCCATCCACCTTTGCTGCCTTAGATTCAGATATTTTTGCGAGAAGAGGTATTTGAGTGACTTGTGATCAGTATACAACTCAAACCTTTCGCCTAGAAGATAGTGGCGCCAGGATTTGAGTGCAAAGACGATCGCTGCTAACTCCAAATCATGAGTGAGATAGTTCTTCTCATGAACTTTAAGTTGCCTACCTCCATAACATATCACTCTTCCCTCTTGCATCAGAACAGCACCTAACCCCGTGCCACATGCATCTGTGTACACGGTAAACATCTTACCACTATCGGGTAATGCAAAAACTGGAGCTGAGGTAAGGGCTCTTTTGAGCTTTTGAAAAGCAAGCTCACACTCCAAGTTCCATGCAAAGACTAAGTTCTTCTTCGTCAACTTAGTAAGAGGGGCCGAAATCTTAGCGAAGTCCCTGATGAACTTCCTATAGTAGCCCGCCAGACCGAGAAAGCTTCTTACTTCGGTTGCATTCCTAGGAGTCTTCCAGTCTTGAACCACAACCACCTTCGCGGGATCCACCGCTATGCCTTGCTTAGAAACTATATGTCCAAGAAACCAAACTTCTCTTCTCCAGAAATGACATTTGGAGAACTTGGCTTTCAACTGATGCGCTCTAAGCGTATCCATCACTTCCTTCAGATGTCTAGCATGCTCTTCCTCATCCTTTGAGAAGATCAGAATATCATCCACGAAGACAACAACAAACTTGTTAAGGAACTCCCTGAACACCCTACTCATCAAGTCTACGAATTAGGCGGGTGCATTAGTCAATCCGAATGGCATGACAAGCCATTCAAAGAATCCATCTGGAGTCCTAAACGCAGTTTTATCAATGCTATCCTCAGCTACTCTAAGATGATGGAATCCGGTCGCTAGATCGAGCTGAGAGAAAACAGAAGCACCAAGCAGCTGGTCAAAGAGATCATCAATCCTCGGTAAAGGGTGCCTATTCTTCTTTGTCAGCTTGTTCAACTCTCGATAATCAACACATAGACGAAGCGAACCATCCGCCTTAGTAGCGAATACCACCGGAGCACCCCATTTAGAAATGCTTCGTCTGATAAAATTCTTCTCAAGCAGCTCCTTTATTTGCTTACTGAGCTCCCTTCTTTCACGTGGGGCCATGTGCCTAACGGGCAATGATACCGGCTTGGCATTATCGACTAGATAAATGCGGAAATCTATCTCTCGTTTAGGGGGTAACCCCTTAACTTCCTCAAAGACATCAGGATAGTCTCGGACCACCCTTACAGATTGCAGATCATCGATGGACGAGTCAAGAGATTCAAGATAACATAACATGACGGGACCTCTAGGGTTATAAGAAATTTCTAGGATATTACCGAGGCGAGTCATGAGCCTCACCACCCTATGTTCACAATCGAGAATGGCTCCATAACTGGACAACCAATCCATGCCCAAGATCAACCCGTATCCCGTGAACCCGAGAACATAAGCATTACACGTGAATTCCACGGTCAAGATAGAAATCTTCAAATCCACACAAATCATAGATAGATGGGCGGAACCCCCAATTGGATTTGAAACACAAACGGGATCCTCAACTAGACTAGTACTTAGGTGCAAACTTTCAAAAATGTCAGAAGAGATAAAACTATGCGATGCGCCAGAATCAAATAAGGTGCGAACAGGGAAATCAGAAATATAAACAAGACTTTCTACAGAAATACTACCTCGTTCTTGAGCTGGAGCAGTGTTGAGAGCATGCACTTGCCCTCCAGAAGGTCCTGCACGCTGATTCAGCCCTTGCTTCTTGGGGCAATCCTTGCTAAAATGTCCGGTCTCTCCACAATGAAAGCATTCGCCCAACTTCCTCTTCTTCTTCCTACAGTCTTTAGCTATGTGCCCAACAGTCCCACAGTAGTTGCATTTTCTTGGGTCCTTTGCCTTGGCCTTGTTGCCCTTGTTGTTCTTGTTGTTTTTGTTGTTCTGATTGCTCTGATTTCCTCCCCACTTGGAGTCTGTCTTCTTGGCTTGAGTCTCATTAGCCTTGACTTCCTTCTTGCCATTCTTATCGTCTCCTTGAAGCAATGCCATGTCTACTAGACCTTCGAAAGTGGCCCCCATAGGTATATGAGATAGGGCTAAACCTTGTAATGGCTCGTTCAACCCTCGTGCAAAGCGTAAAGCCTTCTTCTGGGGAGTATTAACCATGTCCAAACCGAATCGGGCGAGCTTGTTAAACTCATTCACATACTCCCTTACTGTCATGTCCCCTTGCTTCAAAGATATAAACTTCTCCAATTGCAGATTCGCCTCAGCTGATGATAGAAACTTAAGCCCAAATCTTGTCCTAAAGTCGGCCCAAGTCTTTATAGGCCTCGTAGCATTGGTGGCCTCCCACCAATAAGCAGCTTCTTCTTTTAATAACCATGCTGCCAATAAAACCTTTCTATGATCTTGCACATCAAAGATGGCGAAGAGATCTTCAGTTTCTTTCAACCAATTTCTTGCCTCCACAAAAGTCTCCGTCCCAATAAAGTTCTTGCCACCCATCGCCTTAAAGTCTTTGCAAATCTTAGCGAAATCTGCTTGCAGATTCTGAGGAGGAGGAGGAGGAACCTCAGTTATATTGGGGGTATTTGCTGGGCCCACATCGTTGGCCCTAGCTTCCAAGTACCTCCGGAACCATCCGGGAATGGTCACTCCCTCGGGAAGGTTAAGATCGGCCATACTGAAAAAGGAAAAAGATAGATTCAGAACGAAGAAACGAAGGATAGTGCTATGGCTTTTGGGGAATAGCCTTTTAAAATAAACTAGACTTTTCTTGGAAAATACATAATTGGTTTTGAAAATAGTTTTTCAAAAGGTAAGTTTCAAAATCACTTTTGCTCAAATCTTGTAAACCTTATGCTCTGATACCAAATGTAACACCCCACCTCCGCCCGGGTAACTCTTGCAAGCACCCTAGCTTTGGAGGGGCGTTAAACAAGGTAAACATGCATGCAGATATCACAAGACAGAACATATAAGTAAAACAGAGTAGTAAAGCAGCGGATAAAACTAGCATTTCAAAACCATAGTCATATTACAACAAAGTACTTGGTCATTATTTTCCAACAAACAAAGTCTAGAGAAAAGCATAAACTGAAAAACCGAAATACATAAAGTACTATCCCCAAAGTGAAGTGATAAACCATAGCTAGCTCAATGTCCGAAACCGTACATGAGCAAACCCAGTAAGCAAGCTGTAAAGATCCAAGCTAGGCTCCAATGTTCCCACCCTGAGGACCTGAGGGGGGGGGGGGGAAACGGAAGAAAAGAGGGAAAGAAAACAGGTCAGTCAAAAGGACTGGTAAGCCCTAACTACTATCAGTCCATGAACTAGTAAAGTTAACTGGCATGAGAAGCTGAGATGAACATAAGGATAACAACATACTGGCATGGTGATTATCTAACAAGATAGATAAAGATGTCATCGCATAATCAAGGTTAAGTTTTGCACCATGGGTGTACTAGCATTCTAACATGTCAAGTAAAAACAAGAATTGATCCCTTGGCCCAAGCTTGGCCCAATATCATGAGGTGACCTAAATCAAGGTCCAACTACACGGTCTAGTTGATCGGCTCCCTATAAGCCTAACTCGTCAAGTGTCGGTGTCATACGGCCCAAACATGCAATGTAGTTAAACTGCGCTAGGTCCACCCTAGGGTGTATCAAGTCCTAGGGTGTCAACCTCGGACACCAATCAAGTATGCACAGTCTAGATCTACTGGTTCCCGTGCCTGATTTTCCAACTCCGGACTATGTGCACGACCATAGTCCGCCTGGACCTACACCGGCGTACCTACTCAGCCGTCGTTTTGGTCGCTTACATGTCAGCCCAGTAATCGTGCCCCACCCTAGCCTAGTCCTAGGGTCTTATGATACTATCAAGAGGGTTACTGCTGAAAAGGACCACGCAACTAGGGTTTCTTAACGGGTTAAATGTGGTTAACCCGATCCAAACGTGGATTAAATTGGTTAAGTGTACCCAAGGTTCATGACTTAACCCCGATTAACCCATCAAGCCCAAATTGGTTAAGTATTAAGTGGACCATGACTTAACCCTAATCAGGAGGCATTAATTAACTTAATGTGCTTTAACCTCTCACATTGGACTTTGTTGTGGTTACTAGTTAAGCCGGGCGGGTCCGGGTAGCTTTACACCACAACTTGGTCTAACCTCGGGTTCGAGCACAACATGACCAACTTCTCACATTGGGTCCTATTGTTTGTAGCCACTAGTTAAGTCGGGCGGGTCCGGGTAGATTTATGCTACAAACTCAACCCAACCTCGAGTTGGCCATACTCATATTTTCTAAGTGTCATGTCCATTATGTTTCCAAAACATAATTACAAGCTAACATATCACGTCATGTTATAAAAACCACGCTTATGTCATAATGTTACCCAACCCCAATGTAATCCCATCGTTTATATAATCGCAACAACGCATAAAGGATAAAATAGGGAACTTGGCATAATCATGACAAAAAGGTGTTGAAGCCACAAGTTTAAAATGGTGGCATATGAGATGTACATATGTCCATATACTTGCATATTGCATTATTAGGCTTCAAAAGTATGCATAAAACCAAACTTAGCATATAAGTGATGCATGGTGATAAATGACATGTAGAAGTTGCTAGAAGTTCGCATTTAGCCTCACATGCAAGTTATCATAAGGGATATGATAACTTCCATGTTGCCAAAATGCAACCATTAATATAAAGCTTGAAGCTTTAAGCTCACAACCTCAAGTTTAACTTGCATAACATGATAACGTGTGTATAATGATCAACCCAAACTTGCATAACATAGCAACATGTGTCATACATAATGATTAAACCAACTTGCATAACATAATGATCAACCAAACTTGCATATCATAATGATTAACCCCAAACTTGCATCATTCATTTAACTTTAGAGTTAAAAAAAAGAAAGTAGAAAAGGGCTTACAATGCTATGAAGACACAAATGAGTATTTATTATAAAGATTGAGACGAAGCCCTTATGCAATCACCAAAAAGACCCAAATATGAAAGCTCAAATTGAAAAACCCTTGAGCCAAATCAATAAAAATCCTTGCTTTGAAATAGAAGTGTTGCAACTTGACTCGAATGCAAACTAAGAACACTCATACAAGCTTGAAAACACTTGTATGAACTCAAAATCTCTCATAGGAATAAACTTAGAAATTTTAGCATGAGAGTGGAGGCCATGAGAGGAACAAATTTGACATAGTTTAGTTGTAGGATTGAATAATGGTGATTTAGGCTAGGCTTAGGGGTCTTTTTATAGAAGATTAGGATAGTATTAGCCATAGGATTAACCCTAGATTCAATCCGAGCCATCAAATCCCGTCACTAGCCAACAAAACAGGTCAAAACAGCCAAAATAGGTGCACCAGGTTGCCTGGGTCCGACCAGGCAGGTCGACCCCCATGTCGACCCTGGGGTCGACTCCCTAGTCGACCTGGTCCCACCCAGGTCGACCCCCAGGTCGACCTGGTCTGGGCGGGATTTTTCCCGCCTACCCTGATTTTCTGAAATTTGAATCTGTTTTGAATTTGAATTTTTCGTGAAACTTCGCGAGGCCATATCTCGGTCATACGGACTCCGATTTTCGAAAACTCGGACTCTATTTCGCGTGTTTTTCCAAGACGAACGCAATGGCACAGCCCGTTTCCCTTGATTCAGATTTTATAGTTTAATTCTGCCTTGATTTATGTTATAACATGTTATTCAAAAATACGGGTTGTTACAGAAACCATATTACAACTAGCATTGCCCATTGTAAAAAGTCTGTTTTGTTGTAGTGAAACAATATCGATAACAACAAGGATTACATATTAACACATTAAATATATAAATTCAATGCATACATCCAAATCAACACATCTAAATAGTTCAATAATATCAGTTACTAGTCATCAGGTAGGGTTTTTGTAAAGCAAGAATTTTAATTTCTAACTGTTCAATTTAAATTGATAGTTAAATTAATTTTACACTGTCCATTCAGGTTTACACAAATAACCAATTTAAATAGTCAAACAGCTAACAAAACAATCATATCATAACATAAATTTAATTTAACTAATAATCAAATATTTTAGTTAGGTGTGAGTGGGTTTAGTCAGTCACCTTGGTTTCAAACGAGATTGAAATCCAAATTTTAGCCCAAAAATCAACTGTCTCAGAATCAGTCCAAACCAGCGACATCGCGAAGGGCTCGTCGATACGATTCTAAGCAACAAACTGCGTGTTAATTGGAGTTCATATGTAGAAGTTATATACATTTATATGTTTGCAATTCAATTAAAAATAAAATAAATAATATTTTCCCCACCCAATGATTGCGTGCCACGTCAGCCTTCTCCCGATCCTCCTTCCTCGCGCATCTCTCCTGGAAAACCCGATGTCATCTCAAACCCATATGCGCTCTGCCTTTATTCACCAACTGCCGCCCTTATAAGCCACCGCCTTCAGATCTGAAACCACCATTTTAACCGCCCTTCGAGAATCCACCATCGACCCAAGACCGGTCACCTCCGATAGTCATCGTGGCTTTCAAAATCCCTAAAACCTCATGTCATTCATAGCAAAATTCTGGCGAATTTCTAAACAACCCACTATCATCAGCCATATGGATTCGAAGATCTCTCCAAGCACTACGATTTTCTCTTAGGAATTTTCAAATTTCATTTAACAGATCGAAAGTAATTGGGATTGAAGTTTGGAGCATTCGAGGCCATAGATAATAAAAGACGGTGGCTAGAAATGTTTAGGTTTTCAGATATTATTATAATATTTAGTTGTCTCGGTTTGCGTGTTTTAAAGCCAAAAACTGGACCGTGTCCAAATCAGGCCCGCTTACAGCCTAACAATAGGTTTGGATGCCTTCTAAATGCAATGGAATAGGTTTCAGAGCCAAATTCCAAAGTCTATAGCAGTTTATTATAAAACATGATTATTAAATTGAATTGTACATATAAATTTATACGATTTAATTTTTTTTACCATCAAACCATGACTCCGTTGGCTATGAAATTGTAATAACCCGGAAATTCTGAGCCAATTTAAAATTTTTATTTCGGCAATTTTGTATATTTAAAATGATTTATTTTAAATAATAACGACGGGAAATTTATTTTGAATATAATCCGAACGTATATATTTATTTGAATCATCGTTAGAATATAAATATTTATTTTAAATTATAAAAGGAATTAAAAATGGCGCGGTAGTTTGAAAATTCGATTTCAAAGTTCAAATAAATGTACCGGGTGCAAAATAAACCGGATTTTAGCGAAACCAAAAATATTAGAATCTAATTGAGAATATCTTTCCAACGAATCCGAAAAATCGAAATTTCATAGCGGGAATCAAAAGATATGTCCAGTTGAAAATTCAAAATAGTCGCTATGAAATTTCGGCCCTTAAAAATAGCCATTTTGCAAACGACCTCGGTTTTCGACGAAACCACTTTTGTCGGATCCGTGATGTCAAATTATTACTAGGTTTCAAAATTCGTAATTTTTCGAATCAATATGTGGGCGTGGCAAAGAAAAATGCGTTTGACCAGTTTTAGTTAATTTTAATCGACTGAAAAATGGCCATTTTTCAAACGGTCTCAGAATTCAACGAAATTAGTTTTGTTAGGACCGTATTGTCAATACGAAGCTAGAAAATATTTTTCGGAAATTTTTAGAGTTCATACGTGGCCCCGGTAATTTGAAACGCGCGTTCAAATTCAATATATAGATTTATATTTTGATTCTGACGAAAACTGATCGAAACCGCTGAACTGGCTTACGATACATATCCCATTGTGTTCGGAATGGGGATAATTAGCTATGGACGACAGTCGGTGGGTTCAATTTTGAGGTTGAAATAAAAGTCAACTTCAATGAGAATTAAAGGAGAAAAATTATATAATTAAATATAAAACCCATTATAAAAGTGACCCCCCTCCCCTTTATTTTCTTCAGACCGAGCCCCCCCCCCCCCCCCGTTTACTCTTCTTCAATCGAAATAGAAAAAAAATGGAGCCCCCGCGTCGCCCCGTCGATGCTCCGACCGCCGCTCCTCCGAGAGGCGCGCCCACCGCCGATCCCCCCTCTCCTCCTCCTCTCCTTCCTCTTCTCTCTCCCTTCAGCTTCTAAATCCCTAAACCTCCTAAACCGATTTGAAAACATCCTCCGACCCCCCATCCCGTCGAGATCCGCCACCCCCCACCAGAGGCCGCCGACCCCCCCTCGAGCACACCTCCGATGCGTGAAACCCCCCTCTTCTAATTGTAAACGTATGTTTTTTTATTTTTATTTATTTATTTTTATTTACATGATTTAATCGGTTAGTATATATGAAGTGTAATATATAAAAGAACGATTTTTAATCTAAAGAATTGATTTTTACCATAAAAGAGATTTGATTTAAAGGTGAAAGGATTATATTTTTATTTATAAAAATATGATCTTTATATTTTAGGGAGAATGAAAATCCGATTTTTAACTTATAGAATATAGAAAGATAAGATTTTTATATAATGTAGATAATAAAAATATGATTTTTACATTATATAGATAATAAAAATTCGATCTTTATTATTTAGGAAAAATAAAAATATGATTTTTATTATGAAGAAGAAGCAAAGATGTGATTTTTATATGAGTGGCGATATAAAAATATAATTTTTATCGTATTACTAGCAAGATAAAAATAGAATTTTTATCTATATAGTAGTGGTGTAAAAATAGGATTTTTATCTATATAGTAGTGGTGTAAAAATAGAATTTTTATCTATATAGTAGCAGCGAAAAAAAAATAGAATTTTATCAATATAGTAGCGATATAAAAATGTGATTTTTATATACATGGCAACAATATAAAAATGTGATTTTTGTATATGTAGTGGCTACGAACAATGGAATTGACAAAAAGGCGAGAACGACGAAGACTTCTACATATGAAGAGTCGTGGCGTTTGGTTTAGCTAGTCGGTGAGGACTCCTCACCTTTATTTTTATTTCTAGTTTGAAATATATACTAGGATGCAGACGGTGTTTAGTAGCACCCGACACCCGTCGTCCACAGACCCTGGATGACTTATTTGTTTGATTGCCATGTTGTGAAATTTGATTGTGTGATGTAGAATGAAATAGAATATTTTATAGTGGAAAATAATTTATAGTTAAAAATATATTTTTTAACGTGGATGCAAAATAAATATTTTTAAACAAATTGGACGATTTGTTTATATACACATTTGACTGATATTTATTGGGACGATAAATTTTACACATCGCGTAACTGCACAAATAAAATCTGTGTTTGATTGTTTGAAACCCCACACGGGTATTGGGATGATATATGACATACACTAATCCCAATAATCAGTTGTATGTCGATCGATAGATCGACAGCCTGTTATAAGCGTTGAAAATTTATATTTGATGTTTATACAGTGTAGAAAGCACTTTGGATGATGATTGATTATTTGTCATTGTTGATATATACATGCGTTGTATGGAAATCCATAGAAATAAAATCTATGGTAATTGATTGGGCCTCATTCCAGTTTTAAAATAGAATATTTGAAGAGAAATATTTGAATAGATTATTTGAGAAGAAATATTTGAAACGAAATATTTGAATAGAAGATTTGAAATAGAAATATATAAAGCTGTGTTGATTAGATATGCGCTATTTTGACACGAACGATACTTATATCGATTATATTCGTTTTTGTAATGAATATTGAAAAGTGATTTCAAAATCGAATGTTTTGAAATGAAATTCGAATTGAATTGAATGGAAAATAAAATGAATTCGAATCGAGTTGAAATTGAATGGAATTCAATTTGAAATGAATTCGAATTGAATTGAAATTGAATAGAGATCGATTTGAAATAAATTCAAAATCGAATGGAATTTGAACTGAAATTGAAAACGAACTGAAATTGAATTAAAAATCGATTTGAATTGAAATCAATTTGAAATGAATTTAAAACGAATTTATAAGGAAAAATTCAATTTTGATTTTAATTTGAAATGAAGTTGAAATCGTTTCGAAAACGAATTTCAAATGATTTATAAAATACGTTTTAAAAGGAAATCGACGAAATATATATAACATATATAGATATTATATATATAATGGCCTGAATAGAATGCGCCGCGCCGCGGCAATTCACGAATTTCGACCATTGACTTCGAATGGATATTGCGGGAGACCCGACCGTCGGATTCTCCTATAACTGGAACTATTGGGTTCGTATCGAAAAGATCTTTCTAACGAATATTAGAGATTTGAAATCTAACGGTTGGATTTGGAATTATGTCCAAATCAAATTTGGAAAAGGTCGCTGTAAGTGCAGTTCGATGGCCGTTGATGGAAATCGACTGTACGGGCCTTGATAAAATTATTAAAAATAGTAATAATTTGTATAAAATCATAAGAAATGACTTGTGAAGAATTGGGATGAAAAACCCCATATTTGAAAAGATAAAAATAAATTTTTATCGAAATGAACTAGTTTTGAACTAGAATAATAATTTATTTATTTTTAAATAAATAAAGTGGATTTGAAATGGTTTTAAAAGTAACCAGAATTTCCAATAATTGAGTTGGAATGGATTTGAATCAAAATTGTATTTGGAATATTTCGATGTTGGATTTTGTGATTATACAGATATTGTTCTGGAAATTTGAAAGACATATTTATATCGTTATTTCCAATACGATATTTGTTGGTCGTAGAATTTGATATTGAATATAAGCCGATATATTTTCTATTCAGATCCTTGTATTTAATATCAAATGTGATTTGGGTTTGTCGTGAATGGTGTCTTCACTAACTGTTAGACCAAAAAGTGGTTCTAACACCCAAATTGATTGAAAGCAGAATGAAATAAGATCAAAAATAAAAATGAACACACAGGATTTATAGTGGTTCGGCGAAGAAATGCCTACGTCCACTTGTCTTTCACTATCTTCACTGATTTTAGTTGCAAGTACAATAAAATATTCACTTGATTTCTCTCACAACTCACTTACAACCACTCAATTGTCTAAAAACAAATAATGAAAGAAGATTTGGATTTTCTGGGAGTGCTGGAATCCGGGTAATGAAGGTGGTTCAACTCTCCAAAATGTCCCCCAAAAAAGATCCTTTTCTTTGTCTCCAGACGGGGTATTTATAGGTGAGAATTTGCTCAGAACCCGATCCGGATCGGAGCCACGTGTTATCCATCCCATTAGCCTCGGGTTCAGATGGATTTCTGTGTTGACAACGCATCAGAGTAGTGGACGTTGAGGGTAGGAATTGGTCACGGCCGATCCGAATATCCAGGGGCTCATGCAGGAGAGTGACGTGGAAGACAGATTCGGGTCGGAGGGGCATGCACAAGGGGTTCGGATCGGGGTACCCGATCCGACCCGGATTGACTCAGAACCAATTCTCTCTTCTCTTTATTCTGCTCCGCTCCGATCTATCTCCATAGCAATCAAGCGGCTATCCGATCCGAATGGGAGTATATTGCCCTCCGATCCGAACAACTGTGCCTTTCTGATTCCAATAGCAATGGTTCACCGATCCGAACGGCAGACTTTACCCTATCCGAACCGCCACCCTACTCCGATCCGACTCGCTTCAGTGTTTTTCAAGTTCTTCAATATTTCACATCTTGACTTTGTGTTGCCCAGTTCACAAAGTGGGCTAACATTTTGCCCCCTCAAAGGATGCTTCTATTGGAGACAGAGCATGCTTTGACTATCAATGCATAGCGCTCTTCGAGGTAATTTCTCTTTTGATTTTACTTGTGTTTTCATCTTTTTCTTCAAATTTCAATTCAGTTTGTTGCTGAGCTAAAGGACTCAGTTCGGTTCGGATTCCGATCCGAACAGACCCCTTCTCCCTTCTATTTTCCACTGGACTATTGGGCCAAGCTTTACTTCTGCACTGCCTATCCGATCCGAACGGGGGTTCTGCTATTGGGCTGCCGATCCGAATGGGGAGACGAATAGTCACATTCTTCTTCTATATAAACACTGCCTCCTTCCTTCATTCACTTTTACTATTTTACCGCTCGAGCTCTGCAAAACGAGAAAAATTTAATTCGTGAACCTTCAAAATTCTTCTTAATTCTCGAAGTAATCACACTGGTAGGTTATAAAACTTCGATCGATTCCTTCTTTAATCGTTTTCGAGTCGGATTCGTGAGCGATTAGGATAATCTAACTATGAAACTCTGATGACCTTGCCGCCGTGACCCTCCCCCTCGTCATCGTTGTCAATATACTCGTCGCCGTCTTGAGGTTGGAACGGAGTGAACGAGGATCCGTAGTTGAATGCACCAGCATGTTATTGCTTGGTTTTGACTTGAGGGACTAGCACGAGATTGGCCTTGGGGTCGGATAGGGAAGAAAGAGGGTGAAGGAGAAGAAGAAGATGATGGAGAGTCGGTTCGGTTCGGGGAGACATGGAAGTTGAAAAAATGATGGGAAGAAGATGGGAGTTCAGGAAATCGGACCGGGTCGGGGCACGCAAAAAAGAAAAAAGAAAAGAAAAGAAATTCAGGAGATCGGATCGGGTCGGAGAAAATATTTGAAAAAGGGAAAAAGGAGCTTACCTAATCGGATCGGGTCGGACCGTAAAATGACGGAGGAGAAGTATAACTACGTAATCCGATCCGAACCGTTAGGGGACTTTGCCTCCGATCCGATCCGTCTTTGATTTCTGAGTTTCAATGTAATATTCAAGCCCAATGCCACGCCCCCGATCCGATCCCAATGAATGGATCCGAACCGAACCGAAGCACAGTCTATCTTAACGCATGAAAACTCGTCTAACTGGCCCAATCAACTTTTGGCATGATCTTCAATTTGATGGACAGTTAGGATAGTGCCTTGTGAACGTGACTGGACATCCAGAATTACTTCAACTCTTTATATCTTGCCAAACTTTTGCGTCGCACTTTTAAACATTTACTTTGCACTTTCCGTATACACTGTTCACACTTTAGTTTGCACACACGCACGGGGGGATACGGGCTAATTTGCTCTAATTTGTGCTATTGCTTCTTCAATAGTTCTATGACCATGAGACCCAGACGCTCTTCCAGACTAGCTGAAAGGAAAGAAGCCCCGGAAACCTCTAACAAAATCACTCTCGAGGACATATCTTCTCCGTCGGATCCAGAATGGGACAATGAGGGTCCAGACTACGGGGTTGGAAATCGGGAAAGCAACGAGGTGTCTTCAGAGAATGAAGTTTCTCTGGGTTTTGAGGAGGAAGGAGGGATTGGTGACGATCGAGCCCCCGATGAATTTGAATCGGCCGTTATATTGGAATCACCTCCAGATTCCGTTGAATCAACAATCGACAACGATCGACTTATCCGAATTTGATTAAAGTATGGGATAATGAAAAGGGACACTCTAGTGCCTTCAAGCTCTGACCGTCCCCACAACCCTCCAGAAGGATATATGGCGGTCACTCGGTTGATGTGTATGGTCGGCGCTATCCCTCCATTCTCTCCCTTCATCGTTGACTTTTTAAGACAAATGCGGATTGCCCCCATGCAACTACATCCCAATTCTTATGCCTACTTGCACACTTTGTACATAGCATACCGTGAGATCTTAGGCATAGAGCTCACGTTCGATGACTTTCACTTCTTCTATAACTTCAAGCATCGGACTCGAGAGACTCCATCTTTCTGCTATTTTGAGTCAGTTCCAAAAAGGAAGATAATCTCGGCACCATTCAGCAGTAAAGCTGGAGATTCCAGACTGGAATGGTTCTATGTGAAGCGACAGCCCGGATGTGCCAGGAGGTGGACAAAATCAAGTAAAGCACTGATTTTATAAATCCGGGCTCTATACACTTGAATCATCACCTTAACTTGTTTTCCTTTTTGTTTGCAGTCGACAATCCCAAACAAATATCAGATCAAGTGTTCTTTGACCGGATGCACCAACTTCTTAATGGCGATCAGAAATTCTTGACTATCGATGAAGTCCTTAAAGACGAATATCTTAACTTTCATGGGTTGTTATCTTTTTTTCGTAGCATTGGTCATGGGACGACTCCGTACGTATATATTCCTCCAGTGGAGGTAGTCCCAGAGATAGGATAAGGCTCGGGAGTTCCTACAGTGCCTCTTCAAACTTCACCTTCTCCATCTTCTACACAAGACGACGAATTGGCTAACCTGGCCGAAAAGCATCGTGAAGGATATACTGCCCCCGAGGAGGCTACTTCTCTGGAAAAGTCAACATCCTCCCAAGAGTCGCCACTTAATGCTTCCGAGGGGGATGTCCCTAGTACTGATGACCAAATATTTCAGGGTTTGGGGGATCTCCCCTTACCTGAAACTATATACACTTCAGAGGATTTTAGGAAGGATCCTTTAGTCTTCACCTCTTCTGAAGAGACCACTCCTGCTAAGGCCAAAGAGCCTGCTCGTACTAGTCTAGCTTCAGACTCGGGTTGGTTGGGGGGAAACACACCACTTAGGACACACTTTATACAACAGCATTAGCATTCATTGCACCTCTTTCTCCGTGAATCCATTGATTCTAAATTTCGTTTGTCTTATTGTGCAGGTACGATGTCTCGATCCTACTATGATATCAGGAAGCTTCGCTGCAGCATGTCTAATCCACCTCAGGATATCGAGTATGATCGCCGTGATGATCGTGGTAGGGAGGAGAGAAGGCCTTATGATCCCTATCGTTCTCGACCCTCACGTTCTCGCTCACCCGTTCGGCCGGAACAAGAGAAATACAAAGGTTATCAAAGCCGTAGGGAAGAGGACAGACCACAATCTAAAGACTCCACTTCTTCCCATGAAAAGCGCAGTAGAGAGAGAAGTCCTCCAAAAGAAACCGGGTCTCGAAGTAAGCACAAGGTCCCTGGTACTAAATGACCTAGGACAAACAAAGAAACTACCGAATCCTCCTCACACAAGGACACCGAATTGACAATCCTCGCTCCTCCCCCACTAGATGCGGAAACTGCAATAAAGCGGGCATATTTGGAAGAGCAATTTCCCGAACACTACTTTGAGACTTTGACTTTTTTACCTGCCCTTGAACCTATTTCTTCTAAGTGGGCAGATGAGGCCAAAGCAAAGATAGATGCGGTGGAAAAACAGTATTCTGAGATGTTTAAATATTCACGCAACCTTTCCAGAATCATCCGCACTCTAATAACAAATACCGACTTAATGCAAAAGACCGCGGAGGAGGATGCCAAGGCTTTAAAAGCTCTAGGAAAAGATTTGGAAGACACTCAAGCTCAGCTAGCTGTCGCTCAAAGGGACGCTTCTAACTTCAAAAAACAATTTGAGGACATGCAAAAACGTTATCATGACTTGCTTGAATCTCACACTCAAGAGCGTTCTGAGTTAAAAAAGCAAGCTGATGAAGCTAAGTTAGAAGCTGCTAAGACACGCCTTGCTTATGCTGACCTCGAACGGAAAAATGCCGAGTTAGCAAAGAGGAGTGCTGAACTAGAAAAGAAGAATGCTGACTTGGCTTCAAAGCTATTGGAGGCAGAGAACAGAGCTTCCCTGGCTGAGGGCAATGTGGAGTGTGCTATCAAATCTGCGGAGGAAGCCCGCAAACAACTGTCAGAGGCGGAGGCTGATATTCAGGGTTTCGGCGAATTAATGATTGAATTCTTCGCACATATCATCCGTCGCCGAAACATTTCTTGGATCGAGGATTATCCATCCACTCTAGTTCAAGTATGGAATCAGATCGTCGAGTGGGAAAAAGAGGAACTTAAGGTCGATTCCATCGATGAAGATAAGCTAATGGAGAAATACTTGAGGGATGATGAGCCGGAGCGCCTAGCTGAAGGGCGCCGCCTCATTGCTGAGGCCATGGAAGAGGAGAGACGGAAGTCTAAACAGAAGAATGTTCTCGAAGCTGGTTCCTCTTCTTCTGCCCCTGCGACTTCTGAAGTAGAGGGGTACGATCCTGAAAATCCGGGAATTCCCCGAACAACTCTGCTATCCCCTATTCCTGAAACAGCATCAGAGGTAGTAGTCACCCCTACCGAGAAGTCTTCGGAAGGTATCCCTACCTTTTCTCAATTTGTCAAGGCTATTTCTTCCTTTCTCCACGTTATTGAGCAATCGATGAAAAACCCATTGTTTTCGCCTGAGTTGATAACTGTTGCTTCTCATTCTGTAGGTATTGAGCCATCCGGAAAGACAGATGTGACTCAGGGAGCCACCGCTGGGGTAGAGCCTACGGAAAAGGCAAAAGGAGGGGAGGACAAGGCTGCTCCTATAGACTTGGGAGAAAGAAGTGAGCCGACTAAGGCCGACACTCCCCATGATGAAGAAATGATAGCAGCTTTAAAGGATGATGGCGGTGACGGAGGTCATGAAGAGGAACCAGAAGTTGCAATAGTCGGGGAGTCAAAAAATGCTGATGATGTTACTTTGGCTGCAATGAAAGCTGATCAAGACAAACGCTTGAAATTAAAAGCCGAAGAACTAGGCCCTGAAGCCCTCAAGCCCCTCGCAGTTGTGGATGCGGGATCAAGGTTAGTTGTTAAGCTCTCAACTAGATCTATTACAGAGGAACTCACTAAAAAATATTCTCTTGAATCCAGCGCTCCGCCCTCTGGGAAGAAGTCAACCGGTTCCAGCACCGCATCTTCAGGAAAGAAGAAATCTAAACGAATCTTGACAGAGGCTGAGAAAGAAGCAAAGGATGCGTAGAAAACCGCCAAGAAGTCCAAGGCTCACTCGAAACCTAAATAGTGGATTGCCTTGTATCGTTTTAGCATTTAGTGAACCAACAATTGCTGCAACAAGGGTGGCTCCTGCGCTTTCTTTTTTTAGCTATTTTCCTGTACAAATTCATTCATTTGTAAATAAAAAATAACTCATTTTCTACAATGTCTGTTTGTCAGTAGTTCTGCACTTATGTAAAAATGCATGTCTTACTATAGTTATGAAATGAAGTTACGGAGGGAGGAAATATGCGTATACATATATGCCCCTAGTCAATTCCCATAAATTATTTAATGCTTAATCAAGCAATCTGAATGCTCCCGATTTTCTGACGGGATAGCACTTCCTGTGTCGTCAGTACCTGTCGTTTTTTCTGGCATTTCTTTTATACTCTCTCTCTTTCTCTTGAGAGTTAGAGTTCGAGCTCAGCAATCTATTCATTCCCCGGTCTTTCAGCGGGGAAAGATTTCTTTCTCAGCGCTCAGTCGGAGACGCTTTTATACTCTCTCTCTCTGGAGAGTTAGAGTTAGGGGAAGAACTTCTTTTTCAGCGCTCAGTCGGAGACGCTTTTATACTCTCTCTCTCTGGAGAGTTAGAGTTAAGAATGTCGTTTTCTCATTCTTTTATGTCTTGTCGCACAAATAGTCGCTGTGCTTTTTCTTATGTTTAAACTGTCTTTAACCTTTTCAGGTTTTGAGTCATCCTGTATTCCATAATCACAATAGAATAATTTATGAATGTATATATGTAATGCATAAAAGTAAATAACACACAATATTTTTATAGTGGTTCGGCTAAGTCGTAGCGTACATCCACTTTATAGTCCTTTATTCATATCGTCAGATTTTCCCAAGGCAAGTCGTGCCTTATTACAGAGTTCATAAGAATAATAACAAAGAGTACAGCATTTCTAATCCAAATATCACATTAAGTGTTGGGCATTCCATGCTCTAGGGACTTCTTCGTCATCTACGGTCGTTAACTTGAAGGTTCCTTTTTCAAGTTTCCGTTGGATGACAAAGGGTCCTTCCCACTTTGGACCGAGGTGACGAAGGGATGGAAAGACTCTCTTTAGCACCAAATCTCCTGGTTCAAAAGTCCTGAGGCGAACTTTTTTGTCGTAATAGCGTGCCATCTGACGTTGATGTCTTGCCGTACGCAAATCTGCTTTGTCCCTTTTTTCTTCGACTTCATCAAGAGACTCAAGTAAGAGCGCCCGATTCGTCATCGGGTCATAATATATTACCCTGTGGGAAGGAACTTCCAGTTCAACTGGAATTACTGCTTCTGAGCCAAAGGAGAGAGAGAAAGGGGTGTGACCGGTGGCCGTCTTAAATGTTGTTCGATATGCCCACAAAGCTAGGGGCAATTCGTCAACCCATTTTGCCTTTGCACGCTTTAACCGTTTCTTGAGGATGGATTTTATTACTTTGTTTATTGCCTCTACTTGCCCGTTCGACTGCGGATAGGCAACTGCAGTATATCGCTTGTCAATCTTATACTTCTGGCAGAAATTTCTGAATTCAGTACTATCAAATTGGGTTCCGTTGTCAGTTATAATCGTCCTTGGGATCCCGAATCGGCATATAATATTTCTGACCACGAAACTTATCACCTTTCTTGCTGTGATCTTGGTCAAGGGCTCAGCTTCCACCCACTTCGTAAAATAGTCCACGGCCACTATTGCATATTTCGCTCCTCCTTTAGCAATCGGTAGAACTCCAATGATATCAATTCCCCATGTGGCAAATGGCCAAGGACTCACCATTGATTTAAGTTGGGTCGACGGTGCTTTGGGGATTCTGGCGAATCTCTGGCACTTATCGCAGCGTCGTGAATAGTCAGCTGCATCTTTATTAATTGTAGGCCAGAAGTATCCGTATCGCAATATCTTTTTTGCTAAAGTCTGACCTCCTGTATGATCTCCACACTCACCTTCGTGTACTTCTCTTAGTACACGCTTGATGTCGTCGTGTGCTATACATCGTAACAGGGGCATAGAAAATCCTTGCCTATAAAGAGTATCATCTTGTATGACATATCTGGTAGCCTTGCGAACTACAGCCCTTTTCTCACTCTTCTTTAATGGGAGTGTCCCATTCTTAAGGAAGTTCTTAATTGGAGTCATCCATGACTCCTTCTCCGATTCCGCTTCGAAAGCGAACTCAACTTCCATCGACTCAAAGCTTGGCGATTCCAACGTTTCAATTGGAATTATTTCAGTCTCTTCTGGATTGTCGGAACTAGCCAGCTTTGCCATCCTATCCGCCTTCTGGTTTTCGGCTCTTGGGATGTGTGTTATATCGTACCGCTCCAAGCTACTCAATAGCTCTCTCACTTTCCTAAGGTAGGCGATAAGTCGAGGTCCCCGAGCCACAAATTCCTCTCGCACTTGGCAAACAATGATTTTAGAGTCACCGAATATGTCCAACATTTTTATTCCGAGGTCTTTTGCAAGCTTTAGCCCGACAATCAGGGCTTCGTATTCAGAGTCGTTGTTAGTCGCCGAGAACTCTAATCGTAGAGCGTAATATAACGACCGTCCTTCGGGGGTGACTAAGATGATTCCAGCTCCGGACCTTCGGTCGTTCTTAGCTCCGTCGGTGTATAGCTTCCATGGATCTATCTTCAACTCATTCTCGGACTTGACCATTCTGTCATCGATTATTTCCTCCTCTGGGATGGTGAACTCCGCAATAAAGTCTGCCAGAGCTTGCCCCCTGATCGACTTTCGTGGTTGAAAATTTAAATCAAATTGGCTTAATTCTATATTCCATTTGATCAACCTCCCCGATGCTTCGGGCCTCTGTAACACCTGCCTCAAGGGCTGGTCGGTGTATATGGTTATTGGATGAGCTTGGAAACAGTGGCGAAGCTTTCGGGATGCGATTAGGAGGCTGTAAGCGAGCTTCTCAATCTTTGGGTAGTTGCGCTCTGCCGCTGCTAATTTCTTGCTTACATAATATACTGGCCTTTGTACTTTGTCTTCTTCTCGAACCAGGGCTGTGCTAACGGCATGAGCCGAGACTGCCAAGTAAACAAACAATTCTTCGTGATCCACTGGCTTTGACAAAATCGGCGGTTTCTCTAGCAGTTCCAATAAATTTCGAAAGGCCTCAACACAGTCCGGAGTCCACTCAAAGTTTTTCTTTCCCCTTTTAATTAAATCAAAAAACGGAACACACTTGTCTGTAGCCTTGGAGATGAATCTACTCAACGCGGCTACTTTCCCTGCAAGACTTTGGACATCTTTAATTCTTCTTAGCTCTTCAATGTTTCTAATCGCTGCTATTTGGCTAGGGTTGATTTCAATTCCTCGGGAGCTCACAATGAAGCCTAGGAATTTTCCCGACGCCACTCCAAATGAGCATTTCAGAGGATTCAACTTCATCCGATACTTTCGCAGGATACCAAACATTTCCGCCAAGTCTTGTGTGTGGCTGGAGGACTGCTTCGATTTGACAAGCATATCATCCACGTAAACTTCCATAGTCTTCCTTATTTGATTATAAAACATTCTGTTCACCAAGCGCTGATAAGTGGCTCCAGCGTTTTTCAATCCGAATGGCATTACAACATAACAATACAATCCCAAATTTGTAATGAAGCTCGTATGTTCTTGGTCTGGCACATGCATAGGAATTTGGTTGTACCCAGAATATGCATCCATGAAAGAGAGAAGTTCATGACCTGCTGTCGAATCTACAAGCTGATCAATTCTGGGAAGTGGGAAACTGTCTTTTGGGTAGGCTTTGTTCAAATCTGAAAAATCAATGCAAGTCCGCCACTTTCCATTCGGCTTCTTTACCAAGACGGGATTCGATATCCAGTCGGGATATGTCGAATCTCGAATAAATCCGTTCTGCTTCAGCTTCTCCACTTCCTCTTTGAGAGTAGCCGACCTCTCTGGGCCCAGCATACGTCTCTTTTGCTTCACAGGCAGATGCTTCGGGTTTACATTTAATTTGTGACTTATAATGGATGGCGATATCCCACACATGTCAGCGTGGGTCCAGGCAAACACGTCCAAGTTCGCCTTCAAAAAGTCCGTTAGTTCTTTGGCCCGACGTGGATCCAATTGAGACCCAATCTTCAAGACTCTTGTCGGATCAGCGTCATCAATGGGAACTTCCACTGTTGCTTCATTAGGAGTTGCATTTTTAGTCTCTGGTTCCTCGTCTTTTCTGGTATCCAGGTCTTCAGGCGTTCCTTTAAGCAACTCCTTCGGGACCGATTTCTCTAATTGCTACGCCGAGCCCCCCTTTGGGGGAGGCGAGGCATCTTTACTCTCGATGTTAAGTCCTTTCATCAACATCTTTAGTTCGGCCACATAGCAGGCTCGTCCGGAAACTTGATCCCCTCTCATTACTCCAGTTCCGGCTTCGGTTGGGAACTTAAGCAATAAACACCAGGGGGCGATACAAACTCTGAATTCAGCAAGGGCAGGCCTCCCCAAAAATGCATTATAAGGCGAATCTACGTCCAATACTACGAACTGAAGCATCCGCACTCTTCTGCGTTCTCCTTGCCCCAAGGTCACGGGCAATTCTATGTATCCCATGGGAGCTGTTGACGCCCCGTTGAAGCCTCTGATCCATCCTTCACATGGCTTCAAATCTTCAGATTCCAGCTTCATCTGATCAAATGACTTTTTAAACAAAATATTGACAGAACTTCCGTTGTCTACTAATACCTTATGGACCAAGGCCGACCCAATAGTGGTAGTAATAACCATCGGATCATCAGTGGGTGATTGGATCCCAGTATTATCTCTGCTGCGGAATACCACGTCGTCAAACATGGTCTTCTGTTGTTTTATGGGGGTGATATCTTCCAATTCATCACCTTCATTCACATCTATGTGCTTGGCAGCATTTACATATTGATCTATTGATCTGAAACTTCTGATTGCCGGGTGAGGTCCGCCCACTATGGAGTTGATAACAATTCCTTTACCTTTCTGCTGCGCTGTAGGCTTGGGAGCAGGTAGAATCTGTTTTGGAGCCTGCTCTCCTTGCCCCCTATCCCTCGGGGCAACCTTGTATTCATCCAACTTCCCTTCACGCAGCAGCTTCTCAATCACATCTCTCAAATGCCGACATTCATTGGTTGAATGCCCATGAGTTCCATGAAACAAACAAAACTTCCCTGTCGCCATCTCTTTCTCGGTCGAATCACAAGGTGGCGGTCTTTTATACTGCAAAACGTTGTACGTATCTAGGTAAATATTCTCCAGGGTGTCATTCAATGGTGTATAATTCTCGTAGGTCTAGAATCGGGGTCTTTTGTTAGGATCACTTCCCCTATTTCTATTTCTTCTGTTTCCGTTCGCATCACGGTTATTGTTGTTGCCCCCGTTTCCAGCATTGTTGTTTCCACCCTTGTTTCCCACATTTACTTCAACCTTGCTAGAACTTTCCCCAGACTGCTTCACGGCGATGTTACTCTGCACATTTTCTTTTGAAGCCGCCTCAGACTTTCTCTTTCGGTTTGCCCTGGCCTCCTCTCGCCTTAAATAAATATCGGCTTTTTCATAGAATATCTCTCTTGTGGAGGGTGTCTTCCCAGAAAGGTAATCCCCGAACTCAGATTCAGGATCGACTCCTTCCTTTAATGCCATCAGAATGGTGGGCTCATGAGGGTCACTAACTTCAGTCACAGCTAAGTTAAAACGGTCAAGATATGCCCTCAAAGACTCTCCTGGTGCCTGCTTGATTCTTGATAATTCAATAACACTTTTGGACTTTCGGGCATGGAGTCGGAACTGATTCATAAAACGTTCGCTCAGTTCCCTGTAATTCGAAATCGAACGAGGGGGAAGTCGGGTAAACCAGAACAGCGCCACATCTTCTAAATAGATTGGGAATGCTTTGCACTTCACTTCATCAAGGGCAGCAGCATTCATGAGCCACGAGTATCGCATCAAATGCTGTCCCGGATCAGTCCTCCCGTTGTACTTGTCCATCTGTGGCAGGTTAAAGCGCCGGGGAAACTGGAAGTCGAGGATATCGTCGGTGAAAGGTGTATGGCTTCGCTCAATGCCATAATCTTCATTTGTATAGTTCCGGCTCTCGGACATGATCTGGCGAACCATTGCCTGTACATCAGCATTAGTTAGGGGCCGTTCAAGTTCCCTGGCCCTAGTATCCGGGTTCCTTCTGGGCTCTTGTTCAGGAGATGCCCTTCTTCTTCGAGCTGCTTCTGCTCTATTCCGTTCCCTATGCTCCCGGTCGATCTCAGGAGGAGGGGACTGGAGCCTTTGCCCCCGAGTGGGGTCATTGTTTCCTAGTGCTCGTGCGATATCCTCACGAGACCCCAAAGATCCGAATGTCAGCTGCTCCACATTCTGAGGTCGTTCAAGCGGCCTTCGTTCACGGGGCCGTTCTTCCTCGGAAGATGAAGACTGATCCACTGGTGTGTGACGAACCAGTGATGGGGTTCTCTGTCGACGGAGTTCGCTAATCTCCCTGCTCATGAGCCTCATATTTTCCTGCATCATGAGATTAGTGCGCTCGTGGACTTTCATAGCCTCCCTAGTACTCTCGAGCATGTCAAGTAAGCACGAGAAATCTCCTTGAGTAATGGGTGCAGATGGATTGACCTGGTCACTGACCCTGGTGGCTGGAATCGGAGCATTTGTAGGGACTCGAGTAGAGGTTCCAACATCACCAAGAGTCGGATCGGATCAGAGATGGGAGATTGGGTCGGTTGGGAGCTGGGGAGCCTGGTCGGATCGGTACATGGCAAGCTGCTCGGGTCGGTTCAGATTGGGGGAATGCACTGCTTCACAATCTCCTACCCGGATCGGATCGGAGCTCTCCCCCTGAAGACGGTTCAGATTTCCTGCATTGGTTCGTCCTGCTGCTGAACTCTGCCCACGAGACCTTGTTACAACCGCATTTTGCTGATCTTCGCCAGCTCCATTTCCTCGACCAGATTGAACTTCTTTGCCTTTTCCTTTGGCCATGATTCTTCGACAATCACTTCAACAAATATCCGAGGGCGTTGAAACTTGAGGATTAACTTCTTTGAACTCGACGGTCCAAAAAGTAGAACGATAATCCCGAAAAACAAAGAATTCAGATGAGTTCTCAGTGAAAGCACCAAAATGTTAGACCAAAAAGTGGTTCTAATACCCAAATTGATTAAAAGCAGAATGAAATAAGATCAAAAATAAAAATGAACACACAGGATTTATAGTGGTTCGGTGAAGAAATGCCTACGTCCACTTGTCTTTCACTATCTTCACTGATTTTAGTTGCAAGTACAATAAAATATTCACTTGATTTCTCTCACAACTCACTTACAACCACTCAATTGTCTAAAAACAAATAATGAAAGAAGATTTGGATTTTCCGGGAGTGCTGGAATTCGGGTAATGAAGGTGGTTCAACTCTCCAAAATGTCCCCCAAAAAAGATCCTTTTCTTTGTCTCCAGACGGGGTATTTATAGGTGAGAATTTGCTCAGAACCCGATCCGGATCGGAGCCACGTGTTATCCATCCCATTAGCCTCGGGTTCGGATGGATCTCTGTGTTGACAACGCATCAGAGTAGTGGACATTGAGGGTAGGAACTGGTCACTGCCGATCCGAATATCCAGGCGCTCATGCAGGAGAGTGACGTGGAAGACAGGTTCGGGTCGGAGGGGCATGCACAAGGGGTTTGGATCGGGGTACCCGATCCGACCCGGATTGACTCAGAACCAATTCTCTCTTCTCTTTATTCTGCTCTGCTCCGCTCCGATCTATCTCCGTAGCAATCAAGCGGCTATCCGATCCGAATGGGAGTATATTGCCCTCCGATCCGAACAGCTGTGCCTTTCTGATTCCAATAGCAATGGTTCACCGATCCGAACGGCAGACTTTACCCTATCCGAACCGCCACCCTGCTCCGATGCGTTGTCAACACAGAAATCCATCCGAACCCGAGGCTAATGGGATGGATAACACGTGGCTCCGATCTGGATCGGGTTCTGTGCAAATTCTCACCTATAAATACCCCGTCTGGAGACAAAGAAAAGGATCTTTTTTGGGGGACATTTTGGAGAGTTGAACCACCTTCATTACCCGAATTCCAGCACTCCCGGAAAATCCAAATCTTCTTTCATTATTTGTTTTTAGACAATTGAGTGGTTGTAAGCGAGTTGTGAGAGAAATCAAGTGAATATTTTATTGTACTTGCAACTAAAATCAGTGAAGATAGTGAAAGACAAGTGGACGTAGGCATTTCTTCGCCGAACCACTATAAATCCTGTGTGTTCATTTTTATTTTTGATCTTATTTCATTCTGCTTTTAATCAATTTGGGTGTCAGAACCACTTTTTGGTCTAACACTAACACTGTTCTTAAACCCAGTTGAGAAAAAGATTAAATCTTTTTATTTAGATTTAATGAAGTGTACCAATTAAATGGTATTTAATTGGAATTGAATTTGAATTGATTTTTGGGTTTATCATGAACGGTGTTTTAAATAACACTTGTTCTTAACCCGATAATTAATGGAATGTGATTTTGGGTTGTCATGAACGGTATCTTCAATAATACTATTCTAAGACCCAACTGAGTTAAGAAAATCAGAAACTAACTGGAGATTAGTTAAGTTGAATGGTTTCTTGGGTATTGATCTGATGTTGGTTTCGGCCTTCGGGGTTAATACTTAGGGAATTGCTCACTTGCTATTTTACGGTTAAAGGCTGATAGAATGGAATGTGATTTTGGATTTATCGTGAACCGTGTTTTAAATGACATGGATTCTTTTACCCAGTTAAAGACAGGAAGATTAAAACCAAGTGGAGTTTTAATGAATCTTTAATTAGATTGAAAAGATCGAGAATGGAGTATCACCAGTTTTGCTCCAGGCGATAGTTAAATCTTTAATTAGATTTGAACGTGAAATGGTAATTGAATTTACCGATAACACCATGGTGTTAGATATGAAGTATGACCAGTTTTACTTCATAGGATGAATAGGTTTGGGTTGGGAAATAAAATAAATAATTACTTCGGTATGGTTCGCTAATCCCGATTAATTTGAATTGATATTCAAAAAGAGATTAAAGAATAAATTTAAAGAATTTATCTTTGATATAATTAATGGGAACCTTTCCCTAAGAAGGTGAAATTTAGAAACTAACTGTAGGTTAGCTAAGAAGAGTGGTTTCCTGGGTATTGATCTGAGGTTGGTTTCGGCCTTTGGGGTTAATGTTTGGGGAATTATTCTCTTGCTAATTTACGGTTAGTGGCTGATGAATTGGAATGAGGCGTATGTTGTGTTTGTGTAACACTTGTTTATTATATATGCGAGTTATTCAGAAAGACTGGGTTTATCCCATTCTGAATAACTGATTCGATGATGAGTCGAAGATGAAGACGGTGGTTGAAAACCGGAGGTCTTCACGTCGTTTGGGTGATTACTGATGACCTTAATTGGGCCGTACACCCAATAGGAGGGAATCAGTTGGTGATCGTCCAGACGTACTTGGAGATCGATGGATATGCGAGGTACCAGGTGCCTTCGGTTTCGTTCAGACCGAGAACGAACTTGTAAATGGACTGTGTGTCTAACATTGGATTTTATTCTGTGTGATTGATTTCTATTAAATATATATCTGTTTGGCGGCGGAGAATTTATTCTCTTGCTTAACGCCCTTCTCTGAGACGTACGAGCTCAGAGGTTATATATTGATGGATATCAAACGCGTGGAGTGAATTGCCTGTGTGGCATGCCTAAGTGGCAAATGATCAAGGCTTCTGTTGAAAAGAAGAGTCTTGTGGTGGATGATCAAAGCACGGCCTGTGTGGCATAGCTTTGTGTAGCGTTGATTCGCGAGCCTCACACCCCGGTTGTGAACCACAAACGGGAGAAGGACCTCAGGGAGGACATGCGTTTCTTTCTAGTTAGAAGTGGAGTCAGTGGTTTTACACGCCCTGATGAGTTTGACTTATGTGGTTGTTGCTGTTGCGAGGCGCCTCGGATATATCGGTGACTATGTGAAGCCGATGGAGTCATTCGTTGCTCATTGACACCCCAAAGGGTGGGGAAACACAGTGTTTAGGCATTTTAATCCACATCGGTGGACCGGCCCTGACGATCCAAAGGTCACTCGAGCTCTGACCTGAGGGGCGGACTAAAGCGTCTTGAATCGGTAGAGGACTATCTTTTGCCTCGGTTCACAGATGGAAATCCAACTTCCAAATATGTGACATTTGCGGTTTTGATTGTAGAGCCTAGTATGGCGACATGATATATGGTACCCATGCCGTCTATGATTGATATTTATGATTGAAATTGTTTTAAACACTATACACTTATTATAGTATCAAATGACTTGTTTTAAACGTATCAAGCATGCTTTGACTATTATAAGGGAAAACCCTGTCCTCCGGCTTGTGTTGCATTGTGTGATGGGACCTGGGTCTTATAATAGCTTCATTGTTCTTTATTTAGCATTGCGCTGTTGTTTTATGCACTGGTGTTCTTGGGAGGAAACCCATTCCGTGTTATACGGCGTGGTCCCTTGACTTACCTAACTTTAAAAATAAAGATTAATAACTGTTTTAGTTCACACACCAGTCGCATGACTGACCTGGAGTTTATTGTTTTAACCTAAACTCTAGGTGCCCCCATTTTCCGCACGGGCAGCTAGTAGTTTTGGTTTTGCAGATTTATATTCACAGGATCCTGATTTATAGCTGGAACGATACTCGGAAAGCTCTGTATCCACGTATTCCATTCAGTTGTGTATTGTATTATTTTTCCGTTGCGATGTATTTAAATGTAATTTAATTCTCTGATATTTTCTGTGTAATATTTATTCATACTCCGTATATTCTTGTATTCTGATGGAATTGTTGTAATATACAATGAAATGTTCTTCTGTCTGCGTTCTGATTCATCTTGTCCTCATAGTAATTTGTTCTTTCTCTTCTCTTCGGAGACCGGGGAAGTTCGGGTCGCTTCATTTGGTATCAGAGCTTTGGTTTACAATGCTTAGAGAACAAGACATATTAGAACCATACGAAAGAATTCATCAGAGATTGGATTAGTAACATCCGATAAGAATGACTCGTTAGAGATGGGATCAGTAGTATCCTAGAACGAGTGTGAAGAGTATATTTTTCGAATGAAAACAATTTCTGTTTTGAAATTTAAATCGTATTATACGTATTTGAATATTTATTTTGAATTGATTTGGACAATCCAGTATATATAGATTTTGCATATACATCTGATCCACGGTTTCGAAGTTTTAATATACTGGGTAGATATAGAATCACACTCTAGTTGCCTGGAGACGATACTGATAATGACCATGGCATCATCAGTGTTGTGTTCGAGTGACGAAAGTGGGATTTCTATATATTTCCAATTGACTGGTGTGAGAACCAAAATTAGATAGGGCTTATTGTTGTGATTTGGCATCAAAAATGTGATTTTTGACTATATATCAAAATTATGAATTTGAAATGTTAATCAACTAATTGATTGCTGATTGTGTTGTTTGGTTATTGGTTGATTAATTAAAATTTAAACCGTTTTGCCAAATTGTATCAAATAGTGAATTGTATGGAAAATTTATCGCATTTGCATGCATGTACATGTACTTACCTTGAACAGGTCATAGTAAGAAGGCTAGAGCAGAAGAATAAAATTGTTTGCCCGACAAATAGGTACATGTTTACCATAATTTACTGTTTTGTTTGGGTGATGATGATTTTATGAGCCGATTGGCTTTTTCATTTTCTTTTGGATTGAAGAAGGCCATGGTAGGCTATATGAAATATCCCGAAGTCCCCGGTGCAGGGGAGGTTATGGCGAAATTTTTCGAAAATTTAGGGTGTTAGCCAAATTTTTGAAAAATTTGAAAAGTTCTCAGAAACTGAAAAGTTGAAGAACTTAAGCCGTAATGAAAATAATGGAAGTTGAGTTGATTTGTTAAACAACTTTCGACTTCGTTCCTTTTCGGGGATGAAATTTTTTTAAGTGGGGGAGATTGTAATAACCCGAAAATTCTGAGCCAATTTAAAATTTTTATTTTGGCAATTTTGATGAATTTTGAATATTTAAAAAGATTTATTTTAAATAATAATGACGAGAAATTTATTTTGAATAGAATTCGAACATATATATTTATTTGAATCGTCGTTAGAATATAAATATTTATTTTTAAATTATAAAAGGAATTGAAAATGGCGCGGTAGTTTGAAAAATCGATTTCAAAGTTCAAATGAATGTACGGGTGCAAAATAAACCAGATTTTAGCGAAACCAAAAATATTAGAATATAATTGAGAATATCTTTCCAACGAATCCGAAAAATCGAAATTTCATAGCGGGAATCAAAAGAAATGTCCAGTTGAAAATTCAGAATAGTCGCTATGAAATTTCGGCCCTTAAAAATAGCCATTTTGCAAACAATCTCGGTTTTTTACGAAACCACTTTTGTTAGATCCGCGATGTCAAATTATTGCTAGGTTTCAAAATTCGTAATTTTTCGAATCAATATATGAGCGTGGCAAAGGAAAACGCATTTGACCAATTTTAGTTAATTTTAATCAACTGAAAAATGGCCATTTTTCAAACGGTCTCAGAATTTGACGAAATTAGTTTTGTTTGGACCGTATCGTTAATACGAAGCTAGAAAATATTTTTCGGGAATTTTTAGAGTTCATACGTGGCCTCGGTAAATTGAAACGCGCGTTCAAATTCAATATATAGATTTATATTTTGATTTTGACGAAAACTAATCGAAACGGCCGAACTTGCTTATGATACATATCCCATTGTGTTCGGAATGGGGGTAATTAGCTATGGACGACAGTCAGTGGGTTCAATTTTGAGGTCTAAATAAAAGTCAACTTTAATGAGAATTAAAGGAGAAAAATTATATAATTAAATATAAAACCCTTTACAAAAGTGACCCTCTCCTCTTTATTTTCTTCAAACCGAGCCCCCCCCCCCCCCCCCCGTTTAATCTTCTTCAATCGAAATAGAAAAAAAAAATGGAGCCTCCCTCGGTCGATGCTCCGACTGCCGCTCATCCGAGAGGCGCGCCCACCGCCGATCCCCCCTCCTCCTCCGCTCCTTCCTCTTCTCTCTCCCTTCAGCTTCTAAATCCCTAAACCCCCCAAACCAATTTGAAAACAGCCGCCGACCCCCCTATCCCGTCGAAATCCGCCACCCACCACTAGAGGCCGCCGACCCCCCCTCGAGCACACCTCCGATGCATGAAACCCCCCTCCCTCTTCTAATTGTAAAGGTATGTTTTTTTTGTTTATTTATTTATTTTTATTTACATGATTTAATCGGTTAGTATATATGAAGTGTAATATACAAAAGAACGATTTTTAATATAAAGAATCGATTTTTATCGTAGAAGAGATTTGATTTAAAGGTGAAAGGATTATATTTTTATTTATAAAAATATGATCTTTATATTTTAGGGAGAATGAAAATCCGATTTTTAACTTATAGAAGATAGAAAGATAAGATTTTTACATAATGTAGATAATAAAAATATGATTTTTACATTATATAGATAATAAAAATTCGATCTTTATTATGTAGGAAAAATAAAAATATGATTTTTATTATGAAAAAGAAGCAAAGATGTGATTTTTATATGAGTGGCGATATAAAACTATAATTTTTATCATATTACTAGAAAGATAAAAATAGAATTTTTATCTATATAGTAGCGGTGTAAAAATAGGATTTTTATCTATATAGTAGCGGTGTAAAAATAGAATTTTTATTTATACAGTAGCGGAGAAAAAAAATAGAATTTTATCTATATAGTAGCGATATAAAAATGTTATTTTTATACACATGGCAACAATATAAAAATGTGAATTTTATATATGTAGTGGCTACGAACAATGGAATTGACAAAAAGGCGAGAACGGCGAAGACTTCTACATATGAAGAGTCGTGGCGTTTGGTTTAGCTAGTCGGTGAGGACTCATCACCTTTGTTTTTATTTCTAGTTTGAAATATATACTAGGATGCAGACGGTGTTTAGTAGCACCCGACACCCGTCGTCCATAGATCATGGATGACTTGTTTGTTTGATTGCTATGTTGTGAAATTTGATTGTGTGATGTGGAATGAAATAGAATATTTTATAGTGAAAAATAATTTATAGTTAAAAATATAATTTTTAACGTGTATGCAAAATAAATATTTTTAAACAAATTGGATGATTTGTTTATACACACACATTTGACTGATATTTATTAGGATGATAAATTTTACACATCGCCCAACTGCACAAATAAAATCTGTGTTTGATTGTTTGAAACCCCACACGGGTATTGGGATGATATATGACATACACAAATCCCAATAATTAGTTGTATGTCAATTGATAGATCGACAGCCTGTTATAAGCGTTGAATATTTATATTTGATGCTTATACAGTGTAGAAAGCACTTTAGATGATGGTTGATTATTTGTCATTGTTGATATATACATGCGTTGTATGGAAATCCATAGAAATAAAATCTATGGTAATTGATTGGGCCTCATTCCAGTTTTGGAATAGAATATTTGAAGTGAAATATTTGAATAGAATATTTGAGAAGAAATATTTGAAACGAAATATTTGAATAGAAGATTTGAAATAGAAATATATAAAGCTGTGTTGATTAGATATGCGCTATTTTGACGCGAACGATACTTATATCGATTATATTCGTTTTTATAATGAATATTGAAAAGTGATTTCAAAATCGAATGTTTTGAAATGAAATTCGAATTAAATTGAATGGAAAATAAAATGAATTCGAATCGAATTGAAATTGAATGGAATTCAATTTGAAATGAATTCGAATTGAATTGAAATTGAATAGAGATCGATTTGAAATAAATTCAAAATCGAATGGAAATTGAACTGAAATTGAAAATGAACTGAAATTGAATTAAAAATCAATTTGAATTGAAATCAATTTCAAAATGAATTTAAAACGAATTTATAAGGAAAAATTCAATTTTGATTTGAATTTGAAATGAAGTTGAAATCGTTTCGAAAACGAATTTAAAACGATTTATAAAATACGTTTTAAAAGGAAATCGACGAAATATATATATATATATATATATATATATATATATATATATATATATATATTATATAATGGCCAAAATAGAACGCGCCGCGCCGCGGCAGTTCACGAATTTAGACCATTGACTTCGAATGGATATTGCGGGAGATCCGACCGCCGGATTCTCCTAAAACCGGAACTATTGGGTTCGTATCGAAAAGAGCTTTCTAACGAATATTAGAGATTTGAAATATAACAGTTGGATTTGGAATTATGTCCAAATCAAATTTGGAAAAGGTCGCTGTAAGTGCATTTCAATGGCCGTTGATGGAAATCATCTGTACGGGCCTTGATAAAATTGTTAAAAATAGTAATAATTTGTGTAAAATCATAAGAAATGATTTGTGAAGAATTGGGATGAAAAACCCCATATTTGAAAAGATAAAAATAGATTTTTATCGAAATGAACTAGTTTTGAACTAGAATAATAATTTATTTATTTTTAAATAAATAAAGTGGATTTGAAATGGTTTTAAAAGTAACCAGAATTTCCAATAATTGAGTTGGAACGGATTTGAATCGAAATTTTGTTTGGAATATTTCGATGTTGGATTTCGTGATTATACAAATATTGTTCTGGAAATTTGAAAGATATATTTATATCGTTATTTCCAATACGATATTTTTTGGTCATAGAATTTGATATTGAATATAAGCTGATATATTTTCTATTCAAAGCCTTGTATTTAATATCAAATGTGATTTGGGTTTGTCGTGAATGGTGTCTTGACTAACACTGTTCTTAAACCCAGTTGAGAAAAAGATTAAATCTTTTTATTTAGATTTAACGAAGTGTACCAATTAAATGGTATTTAATTGGAATTGAATTTGAATTGATTTTTGGGTTTATCGTGAACGGTGTTTTAAATAACACTTGTTCTTTAACCCGATAATTAATGGAATGTGATTTTGGGTTGTCGTGAACGGTATATTCAATAATACTGTTCTTAGACCCAACTGAGTTTAGAAAATCAGAAACTAACTGGAGATTAGTTAAGTTGAATGGTTTCTTGGGTATTGATCTGATGTTGGTTTCGGCCTTCGGGGTTAATACTTATGGAAATTTTCACTTGCTATTTTACGGTTAAAGGCTGATTGAATGGAATGTGATTTTGGGTTTATCGTGAACCGTGTTTTAAATGACATGGATTCTTTAACCCAGTTAAAGACAGGAAGATTAAAACCAAGTGGAGTTTTAATGAATCTTTAATTAGATTGAAAAGATCGAGAATGGAGTATCACTAGTTTTGCTCCAGGCGATAGTTAAATCTTTAATTAGATTTGAACATGAAATGGTAATTGAATTTACCGATAACACCGTGGTGTTAGATATGAAGTATGACAAGTTTTACTTCATAGGATGAATAGGTTGGGATTGGGAAATAAAATAAATGATTACTTCGGTATGGTTCGCTAATCCCGATTAATTTGAATTGATATTCAAAGAGAGATTAAAGAATAAATTTAAAGAATTTATCTTTGATAAAATTAATGGGAACCTTTCCCTAAGAAGGTGAAATTTAGAAACTAACTGTAGGTTAGCTATGAAGAGTGGTTTCCTGTGTTTGATCTGATGTTGGTTTCGGCCTTCGGGGTTAATGTTTGGGGAATTATTCTCTTGCTAATTTACGGTTAGTGACTGATGAATTGGAATGAGGCGTATATTGTGTTTGTGTAACACTTGTTTATTATATACGCGAGTTATTCAGAAAGACAGGGTTTATCCCATTCTGAATAACTGATTCGACGATGAGTCGAAGATGAAGACGGTGGTCGAAGACCGGAGGTCTTCACGTCGTTTGGGTGATTACTGATGATCTTGATTGGGTCGTACACTCAAGAGGAGGGAATCAGTTGGTGATCGTCCAGACGTACTTGGAGATCGATGGATATGCGAGGTACCAGGTGCCTCCGATTTCATTCAGACCCAGAACGAACTTGTAAATGGACTATGTGTCTGACATTGGATTTTATTCTGTGTGATTGATTTCTATTAAATATATATCTGTTTGGCGGCGGAGAATTTATTCTCTTGCTTAACGCCCTTCTCAGAGACGTACGAGCTCAGAGGTTATATATTGATGGATATCAAACGCATGGAATGAATTGTTTGTGTGGCATGCCTAAGTGGCAAATGATCAAGGCTTCTGTTGAAAAGAAGAGTCTTGTGGTGGATGATCAAAGCACGGCCTGTGTGGCATAACTTTGTGTAGCGTTGATTCGTGAGCCTCACACCCCGGTTGTGAACCAGAAATGGGAGAAGGACCTCAGGGAGGACATGCGTTTCTTTCTAGTTAGAAGTGGCGTCAGTGGTTTTACACGCCTTGACGAGTTTGACTTATGTGGTTGTTGCTGTTGCGAGGCGCCTCAGATATATCGGTGACTATGTGAAGCCGATGGAGTCATTCGTTGGCTCATTGACACCCCAAAGGGTAGGGAAACGCAGTGTTCAGGCATTTTAATCCACATCGGTGGACCGACCCTGACGATCCAAAGGTCACTCGAGCTCTGACCTGAGGGGCGGACTAGAGCGTCTCGAATTGGTAGAGGACTATCTTTTGCCTTGGTTCACAGATGGAAATCCAACTTCCAAATACGTGACATTTGCGGTTTTGATTGTAGAGCCTAGTATGGCGACATGATATATGGTACCCATGCCGTCTATGATTAATATTTATGATTGAAATTGTTTTAAACACTATACACTTATTATAGTATCAAATGACTTGTTTTAAACCTATCAAGCATGCTTTGGCTATTATAAGGGAAAACCCTATCATCTGGCTTGCGTTGCATTGTGCGATGGGACCTTGGTCTTATAATAGCTTCATTGTTATTTATTTAGCATTGCACTGTTGTTTTATGTACTGGTGTTCTTGGGAGGAAACCTGTTCCGTGTTATACGGCGTGGTCCCTTGATTTACCTAACTTTAAAAATAAAGACTAATAACTGCTTTTGTTCTCACACCGGTCGCATGACTGACCTGGAGTTTATTGTTTTAACCTAAACTCTAGGTGCCCCCATCTTCCGCACAGGCAGCTAGTAGTTTTGGTTTTGCAGATTTATATTCACAGGATCCTGATTTACAGCTGGAACGATACTCGGAAAGCTCTGTATCCGCATATTCCTTTCAGTTGTGTATTGTATTATTTTTCCGCTGCGATGTATTTAAATGTAATTTAAATCTCTGATATTTTCTGTGTAATATTTATTCATACTCTGTATATTCTTGTATTCTGATGGAATTGTTGTAATATACATTGAAATGTTCTTCTGTCTGCGTTCTGATTCGTCTTGTCCTCAAAGTAATTCGTTCTTTCTCTTCTCTTCGGAGACCAAGGAAGCTCGGGTCGCTTCAGAAATTTTATATTTTACAATAATTTACAAATTTGGATCAAATAAAATTAATTTTACCGAATACTGAGATTGTCTGCAAAAATGTAAAATTTCACATATTTATAAATAAAATATCCAGTTTAACTAATTTACTAAAAAAATTTGAATTCAACAGTTATAATCTCTAATAAAATCAAAATATATAATTCAAATAAATTTCAAAAATAAATTTTCTTTCTTTATATGAAATTTAATATTGATTATCAAATACTCCAGTTTTTATTTTACAATAATAATTTACACTAATCAAAATATTTAAATATTAAATTTCAACTTTCATTATAAATCAACATAAACAAAATATAAATTTTAATATTTAAAATAATTTTGCTCAAAACACATTAAATTTAATATTTCAAATTGTCATTTTTTTTGGAATATTACATCCTTCATCTTCAACATCCGCTAATCCTCAACCAAATACAACATCTAATCCTAACATCAATCGGAAACAAGTACAATCTGAATCGAGCAAAAAAAGTTTGGATTTTGTAAAACCAACTTTGGAATATGTTTACCTTCCTGAAAAAGTTTATAATCAATCTGAAAATGCATGGGTTAATACTCTAGCTCTTATTCCGATCCATTTTAGACTTTCAATGGTCAAGCTGAAGGAATATTTCTCAAGAGCTTGGAAACCATTGGTTACTTTTAATGTTCATATTTCACCTAGCTACAACTTTGTAGTTCAGTTTGAAAACTCGGTAGACTACTCTCGTATTATAGAAAGTTCAACATGTTCTTATTTTGGTAGTCTTTTGTTTGTTGAAGCATGGCATCCTGGGTATGATTTTAATAAAAAACAAATTGATGTGGTTCAAATCTAGGTAAAACTTCATGATCTACTCATGGGACTTTGGATAAGAGAAGCTATACATATGGTAGCTAGTTTTATATCAAAACCCCTATTAATTGATGAGAATACTATTGAAAAGAGATTTAAAAGATATGCGAGAGTGCTATTTCAATTGGTACTCAAAGTGAACTTAAAACTGAAATACCTATTTTATTACACATTGGACAGAAAATTGTTATTTCTGTTGAATATGGGTTTGTGCCTGTAAAATGCCTTCAGTGCAGCTTGTTTGGACATGAAGATAATTACCATGAAGTTACTAGTGATCCCTGATGGATTGCTCCAGATTTTCAGAATGAGTCTATTGATAATAATCCTGAAGGACAAGGAACTGATAACAATTCTTCTAAAATTAATCTTGAAGTGCAAGCAACCGATAATATTCCTCCAAAAGAACCAGTTTAAGCTTCTTCAAAAATGCGGATGATCTTGCCTTTTTAAATTCCAAGTTACCTGGAAATGTGATACTAGATGATTTAAATCTTGTTGCTAATTCTATTGAATAAACTCATAAGGCGAAAGATACTGCAAAGGGAAAACAAGTCGATGCTTCAAATTTTGTTGATAAGATACAAGTTATATGCAAGGTCATAAATCAATGGCTGCTAGTGGTTCTATCCCTACTCCTTCTAAAAGAAATTCGAGGAGCTCAACTACTATTAAATGACTCTTTTATCTTGAAATGTCAGGGATATGAACACAACCACTCGTACGAAGGATGTGATCACACTCCTAAATCAAATATTGTTGGTTTAGTTGAAACAATGCTCTCACAATCTAACTTAGTTTTGTTTGCTTCATTACTTACCTGTTCTAGGAAATATCTAACAAATAATTCTTCAGTATCTAGTGGTCATATATTGCTTATTTGGGATTCAAATGTATGGGGCTTGGTTGTAGAATATTTTTCTTTCTAGCACATGATAGTGAATGCTACAAATAAAGGTGGATTTGGTTTGACTTTCTCTTTGATTTACGCTACTAATGCTTTTGTAGATAGGCAAAATTTATAGTAGCTTTTAGTGAATGAATCAAGTTCAGTTAACAATTCTTGGATTTTGATGAGGTATTTCAATAATGCATTATCACCAAATGACAAAAGATGTGGATTACCTATATCATATCAATAATTGCAAGAATTTCAAAAGTTTATTATCCAAACAACTTTGACTGAAATTAAACCACTGGATTTCAATTTACTTGGCAAAGAAAGGGAACTGCAACTCATATTGATAAAATTCTAGTTAATAATAGTTGCCTGCAACAATTTTTAAATATGAAAGCACTATCTTTTTCTCAGAATTCAAGTGACCACAATCCAATTATTCCAGATCTTATTCCTACACAAGATTCAAATGGTTTCCCATTTCGGTTTATAAATGATAGGCCAATTCTTCCTGCATATAGTGAAGCAGTACATAAAGGTTTAAACTCTGTAGTATGGGGTTTTCATAGATACCAGTTTTTACAGAAACTTCAAAATCATAAAAAGGAACTAAAGAATTGGAATAATTTGAGAGATAAAAATTCTACAAACCTCAAACAAGATGAACAAATCGTAACACTGTTGGAGCAACCTGAAGATCAAAATCCTGAAGATATTATACTCTACGAAGATTATGTACAAGCCAAGAAAGAATTTGAGAATATTCAACAAATATATTTTAGTGGTTTTAAACAATAAGCAAAGGTTTCATGATTACAACAAGGTGACACAAACTCTAAATCTTTTATTCTCACATGTCTATCATAGGTTCTTTAATCATATCATAGCCTTGAATGGTCAAAATGGTAATCTACTATTTAAATCTAATGAGATAGAGATTAAAGCCATAAATTACTTCTCTGAAATGTTTAATGGTTCAAATTTCAGTTGTTTTTCCCAATTTCCATCTTATTGTAACAGTTAATGTGCAAGGACAACAATTTTTATTGAAGGAAGTAGATTTAAATGAAATAAAAGAAGCTGTATTTTCTCCATGATGATTCTAGCACTGGACCAGATGGAATGCTAAATTTTTGAAAGTTCATTGGAAAGTTCTCAAAAATTATTTACTGGATGTTATGTCTGACATCTTTAAAATGGGTAAATTGCCTGAATCATTAAACCACACATTTGTCACTTTAATCCCAAAAAATGAGAGTCCAACAGAAATTGCTCATTATAGACCAATCTCATGCTGTAATGTCTATTACAAAATTTTCTCAAAAGTTTTGTGTAATAGATTAAAGCCATTTCTTTCTTTTCTAGTATCATACAATCAGAGTGCTTTCATTAAGGATAGATACATAGGTGATAATATCTTGTTGGCTCATGAACTATTGTGTGATTTCAAGAAAAAAGATATGCCAAAATTATGTGTCAAAGTGGATTTAAAAAAAATCTTATGATAGAGTCAATAGGGAATTTATTTGCTTCATCATGTCCGAAATGAATTTCCCTACACACTTTGTAAATTTGGTATATGAATGTATGTCAACTGCAACATTCCCTATCATCATTCAAGGCATTCCAAAGGGGTTTATTACATCTACTAGAGGGATTAGGAAGGGAGACCCTTTGTCTCCTTACCTATTTGCAATTGCAATATTTCTCCTTCTTAATGGATGAAGCAACTCAGATTAAAGAATTCCAGCCTAGTGCTTTTATACATCCTATTATATCTCATATATTATATGCAGATGACTTAATAATTTTTGGTAAATCATCTATACATAATGCAAATTCTTTGAAGAAGATATTCCAGAAGTTAAGTATGTATGCAGGATTAAATGTGAATGCTTCAAAAACTAAAGTTTTTTTCAGTGCTTCAGTGAATAATTCCAGATAAATTCTAAATATTTTGGCATTTGATCAAGGTGTTTTGCCTATAAAGTATCTTGGAGTGCCTCTGTCCTATAACTATCTTCACTATTCATAATGTAATTCTTTGATTCAAAGGGTTCAAAGTAAAATACATGGATGGGAAACTAAGCTACTCAGTTATGCTGTAAGGGCAGAGCTGATCAACATAGTCTTAACACCTATCATGCTGTATTGGCTTTTAATTATCAAATTCCAGAATATACACTAGATAAATTACAATCACTTTGTTCAGATTTTTTATGGGGAGGCACATCTCATAAAGTAGCATGGAGTTCTTTGTGTAGCCAAAAGGCTGAAGGGGGAATCGGTTTAAAGAATTTCTCTGATCTTAAAAAAGTGGCTTGTATTAAATTGCTTTGGAGTTTTTTTATCAAATTCTTCTTTGTGGAGCAAATGGGTACACAACAAATATAGTAAGAGAAATCATTTTTGGTCTATGGCAATTGATAATAATGCTTCAACTACTTGGAAATCACTGCTTAGACTGCAAACTAATTCAAAGAAATTATTCAATAAAATCATTTCTAGAGGAGAGGATACTTACTTGTGGTTTGAGCCCTGGATAAACTGTCAATATATGGTAGATTTATTGGGGTATGAAAGATTACACTTGATTGGCAATGCAGAACAGAAAGTTAGCTCAATCATAAGGAATGAAGTTTTTTAACCTAATATTCATCCTACAACAAGAGAATTGATAGATGAAATTAGCTTTATACTTACTCATCCTAATAGAAATCATGATTTTTATGAATGGTGTGAAGGTGGCTGTTTTTATTTTCATAAAGTGTGGGAATACATGAGATCTCATGAAGTTTTTCATACTACTTACTATGTTATTTGGCCCACGAAAATTAGCAGAAGAATGGCATTCATCCCTAATCTTGAAGTTTTGGGAAAGATGAAAACTAAAGATAGGATTCATCATTTCGACAATTTTTCAAATACGATGTGACCTCTATGTGATAATCGTCCAGAATCAATCCAACACCCATTTTTCCGGTGTGACTATTCTGCGTCCATCCGGTTATCTCTTAAGCAGAAATTATCTCCTCCTCTTTATATTCATACTGACTTGAAAGAAAAGAAAGACTCATTCATTCCAGCTTTAAATCGAAGGATCAATTAAGAGATTTAGCTTGTGGAGCTTTCACTTCTACAATTTGTTTTATCTGGAGTGAAAGGAACTTGAGAGTTTTCCAAAGTTGAAGCACCCATTCAACTGTTATTTTAATGAAGATTGAAAGGGAGGTTGTGTTTTTGGTTCGAAATAATGGCAGTAAGTCATTTCGAAATTGGAGAAATGAACAACTTTTGGAAAGGTGGGGTATTGAATTAAATGATACTGGTTATTTTTGAACAAGAGATTTGAATATCAAGCGGTAGAAGAAATTGAATAAGATTGGGCCTTGGTTTGGGCTAGGTTGATGGATTTTGGCATATGAAGTTTATTTTATTTGGTTTCAATTCACTGTTTAGTGTAGTTTTTCTCTCTTGTATGCCAAATTTATAAGTTCTGTTTTTCCCTGTAAGGAACCCATTTAGGTTAGGGGGATTACATGGTTTTGACGAGGCTTATAAAGGAGGTTTTTAATTGGTTTTAGCAATAAAGAGAACCTGTTTAAAAACATATATATATATATAATACTAAAGTATGATATGTAATCCGAGATACGTGCCTTTTTTAGCGTTATAAGAAAGTCTGCTTAATATTTTTAGCATTTTAGCTAAAAAGCGAGCTCCAAAGCGCAACATACACAATTGCAAACTATTAAATATCTCACTAAAAAATGAGAATAGTGTATATATACATACAACAAAATTTATATTCATAACATGCCTAAACATATATAAGTAACATGACATATCAACAATAATACATATGAACCCAAATAATTCAAAAAATCTAATATTAATATTCACATACATGTTTCATTTTATTACATTCAATTTATTTGACATTCAAGTTATTTAGATTTCAGTTTAATAAATTGATTCTCATTCAGCTCATGTACACATTCAATTTATTAGCGTACATTTCACTTACATACAATTCATTTACATTCAAGTTATTCCTCTTAATTTACTTATGTCGATTTTTCACTCAGTTCTTCTCAATTTACTTTCATTCAACATTGATTTTTTCCTTTATGTCAAGTTTATTTTAATTTAGTAAACTTATAAATTCCTTAGCTTGTCTATAAATATTTTCTTTCATTTAATTATTAGCATTCATTATCGATACCCTTCGCTTTCACCGTTGTTTATTCTCATTTCAAGCTATATTTTAGTTTACTTGGTTTATAAATTTTCACTCTAGTTTCATTTTATTCATTACATTTAATTTCTATCAAGTAAATATGAATTCAAAGTTCATTTGTCTGTTTTATTACATTCGTGATAATTTGTTATAATTCAATGGATTTACATCCAATTCATTTATTTGTAAAATTTTGAGCAAGGAAAATTAGTTTTCTACCCAGCCCGTTTATTTATTATATTTTGTATTCTAATCAATTATTTAAATATATTACTTAAGATTAGAATTGAAAATCACATAAGGTGATATACTCAAGCATATATTACATATATGCGATTTCTCAACAAAATTAGATTTTAACTTAAGTTACCGTTTAGATTCTTAATTCTTTTCTTAAAGTCGTATCAATTTTTTTCACACTCAGATTTTTTAAGTAAGTTTACAAATTTTATTATCATTAAGAATATACCTCTAAATTCTTAACATAATATTTTAGTTTACATTCATTAACAAATATATAAGTTAAGTATATATTCAATTCTTTCTCATTATATAAGATTCATATTAATATTATTATACATTTTTATTAATATTTGATTTTGTTGTTAATATTCATTCGAAATATACTTAAGTTAAAAATTATTTCGAACATAATTAAAATTAAATTTGAATGAACACAAATTGATTGTTTAATCATTTTCAAAAATGCTTTTTAAAACTTAAGCTCATATGGAATATATACACCAAATTCATTCAATTTCCAAGTTTTATTTTTATATTGACAAATCATCATTCGCCTATGAATTTAAAAATCCATATTATTGTAACATTCCAAATCTCGACAGACCGTTTTTTTCTTTCAAAAACCCAATCCATCGAAACCCGTGTTGGTTTGCTCTGGTATCCTGCAGAAAAAGACAGAGACATAAAACATGTCAGAGTTCGGAAAACATCTTACATCTATCATGTGTGTGTGCCCGAATTCCGTGGCAGGGCTACACACGGAACTCAGTCGGGAGCTTTCCTTATATTTGTGCAGGCCTGCCTTTATGAGCCTCTCACACAAAAATCCCTAGGTTCTGTTTTTCTATGATGGCTATGTCCCCACCTCGGCCCCTCCCTTAACTAGTAAAGACTATAAGAGCTAAGCGACAAGCCCCTAAGCAAACAATCTAAACATCCATGTGGCGTCTACCCTCAACCACCGCCTCGATAGTGAAAGGTCGATGGCCTCTTGGGTTTAGCTCTAGTCTTTTCGCATCTCATTGGATGCCGATGACAGGTTCTCGACGACCTATACTATCTTTGTTGGTCCTGACCCTTCGCCTCCGAAGTGAGGAAGCCGCCGAGCTACCCTTAATGTCAACACGTCACAGCATTCTGACTGCCCCCTACTTGTACAGTCAAGGCCCAGCCACCTGATAGTTACACGCAGACCCAACCTCTGTGAGCACAGTCCGAAACTACACCACCATAGGGGACTACCAGGAGCACCTTTAATGTCTCAGGAAGCCGCGTGCTTCCCCTTCCAGTCCGTCGGAGCCGCCAGAATAATCAGATTAACGTGCGCTCCCTTCGTGTCTTACAACACCACGATGATCTACCCCGTTTGGTTATTCATCCTCTAACATACGGACTATCCCAAGCGCCTCAGTTTACCGTGTCATTAGATCCTATGTCTAATAATCAATTACACACTTGGTCCACCTCGACAGATTTCCCGTAAACTTGGTTGTTTCCATTTTCCCTTCACTTTTTCTTCAAGTTACCAAGTTTCTCTTGCTTGTTAAACTCATTCATAACTTAATTCATTTAAGTTCATTAATAAGTCTACAACATGTTATTCTCTATATTGTAATTCAATATTCATAATTCATTCTCTTTACACTACTCTTTGTCCCATCTCATGGTTGACATAACATGTTCTTCTTAATTTATAATTAAGTACATCTTAATTTACATGTTTTCTGTCATTCAACATTTATGATTAAATACAACTTACTTATCTCCATAAGTTTGCCTTCTTCTTTATCATTTAATCATAATCTCGTCGTACACCGTCATTACAATTTATCATAATTTACTTACTAACTTAGTCCTCTTAACTAAGGTTTACTAATAAGTTTCCCTTTTCCTTCATATATCTTATGTTATCCTCATTTATGGATTTATTCATATTCTCGCTAATTACTTAATCTTCGATTAAGTACAACTTTACTACATAAGTTATTTCATCTTCCCCTATCGTTCATTATAACTTACCTTATTTCTTAAGTTATAATTCCCACTTGTCCCTAGGACAAGCCTACCTATTATCTTTCCTCTTCTTATTCAAGTTCATTCCTAATAGTTTGTTATCATTCCCCATTTTGGCCTTAATTAAGATTTACTTTATCCTTCCCACATCTTTAACAAGTTTACTTAACCCCCACTCAATTGAATTGGTTCGTAATACCACTATATATTTAATTAGGGTAAGTATTCCAATTTAACGAATTATCCATGCTACCCACGTTACCCACTTATTATTCCCATGTCTTACCACATGTCTTATCTTGGTTAAGTGCTTATTATTAATTCATTATACCTGTAATTGTGCAAGACCTCCCACATTAGATTTCCGTTTGCAGTTGTTGGATATGCCAGGCAGGTCCGGGCAGACTTCTACCGCAATCCAAATCTAACCTCGTGTCTTAGCACTATTACGCATCTAATTTCTACCTTTGACCTCTCACATTAGATTACCGTTTGCAGTTGCTGGATATGCCGGGTGGTTCCGGGCAGACTTATACCGCAATCCGAATCTATCCTCGTGTCTAGGAATATAAGTTCTTATTATAACTTATACCCATATTTCAAATCTTGGATTATAATATATGTCAATTACCCATACACCCCAATTCATGTTTATGCTTATAACCCTATCAATAGATTATACCTATAATCCCAATTCAACTTAAAATCCCAATTTTCATATTCATTATTCCAATTTGATTTGTATTCATAAATTCCACCATAGTTGTATTTATAATTCCAAGCATAGTTATGTCCATAATCCCATTATAAGTTATGCCCCAAACACCGCAATCCCATGTTATACGCAAATCAACCTTTTCCCTTTTTTTCCCAATATCATTTCAATCGCATAAATCTGCAATAGACGTAGGCTCGAAGATAGCCTAGCTATAAAAATAAAAATAAAAAGGGAAGAAAGAAAGGAGGAAAACAAGCATAGGCATAAACAACTATTCATAATAACAAGTTAAATATACGATGATAAAATTAGGCATAGGTGAATTCTAGATCTGATCTACAAACTATGGTGAACTGATATGATTCTAGTCCAAATCTTAGATCGAATTACTTATTAGGTAATTTAATCTATAAGTACCACAAACTCACTTTATCGGATTATCTCTTCAATATGTTTATTATGTGTGTAAATGAGGAATGGCGAACGACAGATCTACTATTATACAAAAAATGTATTTTAAATCCACTCACTTGTACGCTTTCCCACTTCTAGATCTGATCCATGGTTTTCTCCCTTTTTGCGCAACATATATCTAGGCATTTGAATTCTTTTCTTTTATTTTGGAGTAAAGGAATCCTAGATCTATCTTTTTATTTTAAGAAGAGATTTGGAGAGGAACAGAAGAGATTATGATCCAAGAATTGCTTGGGGAAGAAGAAGAATTTGAATTATTTTAGGTTGGAGCAGCATCATGGCATCACCGTTAATTTAGGTGTGAAAAAAAAATGAGAGTAGGGTCCATTATATAGCCTCTAGGTCAATGAATGGTGCCACAAAACTGTCCAGAAACACCAAAATGCACCCAGCCCAGATCTGGACTAGAGGATCGACACCCCCTGAAGGGGGGGGGGGTCGACACCCTTGAGTGGGAAATTTCCCGCTCAGCATGTTTTGGTCAAATTTGATTTTTGAACTGGTTTTGTTATATAATTATTATTTAATTAAATTCTGCTTTAAACTTGAAATCTTCTAAGTCTCATAACTTCTTCATACTATATCCAATTTACGCAAACTCGGACTCTATCCCAAGCAGAATTCCGAGACGAACGCAACGGTGATGTCCGTTTTACTTAATTCCTAATATTTAAATTAAGTATCTTTATTTTGTTATCTATTATGTTACGTACATTGTTATTGTATTAATTTTCCTTCTCTTCAGTATATGTATTAATTTAAATTGTCCATCACCATTATTTATAAATCCATGTATATAAATGTATTTAATTATATTAAAAAAATGTGGGGTGTTACATTCTCCCACCTTTTGTCCTCGAAATTCGATAGGGGTAAAATAGATAATCCCTCGCATAATATCCAACCGTCATGTGTGCATCCAATTTTTGCAAGCATTGTGCACATGTGCAAAGTGAAGTACATCATAACAATGCTTGTATGCCTAATTTGGTACCACCTATATGTATGCAAACTTTTCAAAAACTCTTTCAAAACATGATGCTCACATCCTAAATATACTTGCAGTGCTATGTGAATGCAATATTTTTGAAAAATCAAAACATTTTTCACCTAAATTTTCCCACACTATTACAGAGTAAGAGTATAGTTCATCCAATTGTTGCATCCAAAACCCTACCAACCATCATTAAATTCGAAATTTAGAAAAATCTAATTTTCTAAATTCGATTTCTTATGTTACAAAAAGGTATAAAACGGAAGAATTTACATTTTCCGTTTTTCTTCTATGTACCTTTTTAATTGTACTTGGATTTTATGTAACTATTCTATAAAGATCCCCTACTTTCCTATCCAAGCACAACCCACATAAGAAAACTTCTTTTTCATTTTCAACTTATCTTGGAAAAAGATTTCATTCTTATTTGTCTTTTCTTAAGACTTTCATTTTCTTTTCCCGTTACATTTGTTGCTTTTCTGAGTTTATTGTTTTCTTTTTAGTTAGGCTATTTTTCTTTCTTAGCTTATTTTACTTAATCCCATGATTTAAGTTTATTTTCATATAAGCCTTTCCATCATCCTACACAGCTACTACTAAGGGCCAAGAATCATAAGACTATTTCACTAAAGAAAAGTCCAACCACAAACCCTCAACGCTCACTTGCCCTTCTTATCTAGTAGTTACTACTAGTCCTTGCTGTGTATTACTAGCCTATATTTTTTTTCTCAAGCAACAATCCTAGGCTTTACAATGCTTATGCATTCTACGGGAATTTTTACTAGTTTAACATTAGCTTATCTCTGACCGTAAATTAGTAAGAGAATAACTCCCTAAGTATCAACCCCGAAGACAGAAATCAACATCAGATTGATACTCATAGAATCACTCAACTCAACCAATCTCTAGTTGGTTCCAATTATTTAATTTCTTATCTCAATTCTTTCTAGGCATTATTCCTTACCTACTCCATTCTTTTTAAAACATGCTTTGGCCTCTTTTTTTATTTATAACATTTTTCTTCCAAAAATTAAAAGTACTAAAACTTTATTTTCTTTTCCAAAACTTACTTTTACCAAACCGTAAAACATATTGCAACATAAAAATGTAAAACATTTTTTTTTTCAAATCACAAAAATGGAGTAGATAAGGACAACTATTGGGTTTACATTGTTTCTACTTACAATGTTAAATTGGCTGCTATCTACAAGGTGCAAACATCTACTCTATTCTAACTTTCTACAACTTATTTTGTCCACCCAACAAAATTTCTTTTCAAAACAAAATAGAAATTTCAAAACTTCTTTTACAAAATGTAAACAACCTGGATCTCGACAGATCGATTTTTTTTCCAAAAACCCAATCCATCAAAACCCGTGTTGGTTTGCTCTGGTATCCTATAGAAAAAGACAGAGACATAAAACATGTCAGAGTTCGGAAAACATCTCATAGCGGAAGGAACAAAATATAATATAATCAAAACATAGCTTTACCTTAATAATAATACTGCCTAGTTAGTATCCAAAGCTATAACATCTCTGTCTCAAGCCTAGCCTGCAACTGTGTTATGAGGAGGGGGTCAGAACATAAGTTCTGTATGAATGAATTGAAGTACACACTTTGGATAATCCTACATATACCGTTCAGTTACATTTTCTTAATTATTAGGTTATTGGTGTCAACAACGCTCCACGCTTACACACACACTCGTTGTACCCATCTACTCCCTAGTAGATTAACCTAATATAATATATATGTAGCTACCCCCAAATTAAGGTACACCCCATGGTACCTCACTCGCACGGTCCTCACTGTATCATCGCAGGAATATACGCAGACCCTCATCCTACGTCCGAGTGACGTACGGATCTCTGTATATAACGATGCTACGTCTGCACGGAACCATTATAACTATATTACGTAGGCGTAATGACTGCCATCATCGAATAATGCCCTCCAGTCTACGATACACCACCCAGAGCAGACATGTGTGTACATAGACTTTCTCATGTACGTATCACCAAACGTATTTGATGCCTAACCCGCACACCTGTCATGTGTACGTGCCCGAGTTCCGTGGTAGGGCTACACACGGAACTCGATTAGGAGCTTTCCTTATATTTGTGCAGGCCCGCCTTTAAGAGCCTCTCACACAAAAATACCTAGGGTCTGTTTTTCTATAGTGGCTATGTCCCCACCTTGGCCCCTCCCTTAACTATTAAAACAAGAGCTAAGCGAAAAGCCCCTAAGTAAACAATCTAAACAACCATGTGGCGTCTACCCTCATCCACCGCCTCGATAGTGAAAGGTCGATGGCCTCTTGGGTTTAGCTCTAGTCTTTCCGCATCTCGCTGGCTGCCGATGACAGGTTCTCGACGACCTATACTATCTTTGTTGGTCCTGACCCTCCGCCTCTGAAGTGAGGAAGCCGTCGAGCTACCGTTAATGTCACCACATCACAACATTCTGACTGCCCCCTACTTGTGCAGTCAAGGCCCACCCACCTGATAGTTGCACGCAGACCCAACCTCTGTGAGCACAGTATGAAACTACACCACCATAGAGGACTACCAGGAGCACCTTTAACGTCTCAGGAAGCCGCGTGCTTCCCCTTCTAGTCCGTCAGAGCCGCAAGAATAATCAGATTAACATGCGCTTCCCCCGTGTCTTACGACACCACGATGATCTACCCCGTTTGGTTATTCATCCTCTAACATACGTGCTTGCTCCACCACGACAATTTCCCATTAACTTGGTTGTTTCCATTTTCCCTTGACTTATTCTTCAAGTTACCAAGTTTCTCTTGCTTATTAACCTCATTCATAACTTAATTCATTTAAGTTCATTAATAAGCCTACAACATGTTATTCTCTATATTGTAATTCAATATTCATAATTCATTCTCTTTACACTACTCTTTGTCCCATCTCATGGTTGCCATAACATGTTCTTCTTAATTTATAATTAAGTACATCTTAATTTACATGTTTTCTGTCATTCAACATTTATGATTAAATACAACTTACTTATCTCCATAAGTTTGCCTTTTTCTTTCTCATTTAATCATAATCTCATCGTACACCGTCATTACAATCTATCATAATTTACTTATTAACTTAGTCCTCTTAACTAAGGTTTACTAATAAGTTTCCGTTTTCCTTCATATAACTTATATTATCCACATTTATGGATTTATTGTTATTCTCGCTAATTACTTAATCTTCGATTAAGTACAACTTTATTACATAAGTTATTTCATCTTCCCCTATCGTTCATTATAACTTACCTTATTTCTTAATTTATAATTCCCACTTGTCCTTAGGACAAGCCTACCTATTATCTTTCCTCTTCTTATTCAAGTTCATTTCTAATAGGTTGTTATCATTCACCATTTTGGAGTTAATTAAAATTTGCTTTATCCTTCCCACTTCTTTAACAAGTTTACTTAACCCCTACTCAATTGAATTGGTTCGTAATACCGCTACAGATTTAATTAGGTTAAATATTACAATTTAACGAATTATCCATGCTACCAACATTACCCTCTTAACCCTTTATTATTCCCATGTCTTACCACATGTCTTATCCTGGTTAAGTGCTTATTATTAATTCATTATACCCGTAATTATGCAAGACCGCCCACATTAGATTTCCGTTTGCGGTTGCTAGATATGTCGAGCGGTTCCGGGCAGACTTCTACTGCAATCCAAATCTAACCTCATGTCTTAGCACTATTATGCATCTAATTTCTACCTTCGACCTCTCACATTAGATTACCGTTTGTGGTTGCTGGATACGCCGGGCAGTTCCGCGCAGACTTATACCGCAATCTGAATCTAACCTCGTATCTTAGACATATAAGTTCTTATTATAACTCATACCCATAATTCAAATCTTGGATTATAATATATGTCAATTACCCATACACCGCAATTCACGTTTATGCTTATAATCCTATCAATAGATTATGCCTATAATCCTAATTCAACTTAAAATCCCAATTTGATTTGTATTCATAAATCCCACCATAGTTGTATTCATAATTCCAAGCATAGTTATGCCCATAAGCCCATTATAAGTTCTGCCCCAAACCTCCCAATCCCATGTTATACCCAAATCAACCTTTTCCCTTTTTCCCCAATATCATTTCAATCGCATAAATCTGCAATAAACGTAGGCTCGAAGATAGCCTAGCTATAAAAATAAAAATAAAAAGGGAAGAAAGAAAGTTGGAAAACAAGCATAGGCATAAACAACTGTTCATAATAACAAGTTAAATATACGATGATAAAATTAGGCATAGATGAATTCTAGATCCGATCTACAAATTATGGTGAACTGATATGATTCTAGTCCAAATCTTAGATCTAATTACTTATTAGGTATTTTAATCTATAAGTACCGCAAACTCACTTTATCGGATTAGCTCTTCAATATGTGTGTAAATGGGGAATGGCGAACGATAGATCTACTATTATACAAAAAATGTATTTTAAATCCACTCACTTGTATGCTTTCCCACTACTGGATCTGATCCATGGTTTTCTCCCTTTTTGCACAGCATAGATCTAGGCATCTGAATTCGTTTCTTTTATTTTGGAGTAAAGGAATCCTAGATCTATCTTTTTATTTTAAGAAGAGATTTGGAGAGGAAGAGAAGAGATTAAATCTAAGAATTGCTTGGGGAAGAAGAAGAATCTGAATTATTTTAGGTTGGAGCAGCATTATGGCATCGCCATTAATTTAGGTGAGAAAAAAAATGAGATTAGGGTCCATTATATAGCCTCTAGGTCAACAAATGGTGCCACAAAACTGTCCAGAAACACAAAAATGCACCCAGCCTAGATCTGGACTAGGGGGTCGACACCCCTTAAGGGGGGTCGACACCCATGTCGACACCCCCTGCGGGGAGGCGTCGACACCCTTGAGCGGGAAATTTCCCGCTCAACGCGTTTTGGTCAGATTTGATTTTTGAAATGGTTTTGTTATATAATTATTATTTAATTAAATTCTTCTTTAAACTTGAAATCTTCTAAGTCTCATAACTTCTTCATACTATATCCGATTTACGCAAACTCGGACTCTATCCCAAGCCGAATTCCCAACCGAACGCAATGGTGATGTCCGTTTTACTTAATTCCTGATATTTAAATTAAGTATCTTTATTTTATTATCTACTCTTTACATACATTGTTATTGTATTAATTTTCCTTCTCTTCAGTTTATGTATTAATTTAAATAGTACATCACCATTATTTATATATCCATGTATATAAATATATTTAATTATATTAAAAAAATGCGGGGTGTTACAATTATATATTTTATTCTTCATAATCAATTAGCATTTGAAATATATTAAACTAACCCCCTCATACTTATTTGTCTTTTAATAAGATTTACAAATTTGAAATAACTAGATTATCATAGAATTTTTTGCGTTACATTCTAGCCTTTTAATTTTGTTACTTCAGTAATTTACAAATGATAATATAAATCTCATTTGTTTAGCTTTCTTTACATAGCAATTTAAGTTCAAAATTATATTGTTCCAAAAATGCCTTAAGGTAAATGTTTGTTTTTATTACACTCATAAAATTAATCCAATTTCATAAGTAAAATATATAATAATAATTTGCACGGAATACACTTATAAATTATATTTATTATTATAGATATTGCATTTGTATTTAAATACATTTACTCAAAAATCAATTTTTTTCCTTTATGCATTTTCTCGATATCAAAGTTATATTTCATATCCTTTTTGGCTTAGAACCAAAATCTAACAATTTCAACTATCGTACTTATTAATTTTAACTTAATTTACACTTATATGAGAAGCATTATTACTTCTACAAAAATTTGAATTTAATAAAGTTATTATTTTCAACTTTACATTTTACAAGTCTACTTGCATAAATTTTTAACATTTATAAGTTCACAAACACATAATCTATTTCTGTTTCTTTAAAAAAAGCCATTCATTAAGATTTAACAACTTACTCCTAGGAAATATTTATAATATAAAACCTTTCTAATTTTCTTAACAAACTCATTTAACTTCTTAATTTCAATCTATATAACAAAGGGTAGTAAGCTATATTTTAGTTTATTCAATTCATAAATTTTCTTAATATAATGTTTATAAGTTCACAAGCATTTAATCCATAAAGGCTGATTTTGTAATGCCTTTTAAGTACTCTAAAGCAAATTTATAGCTTTTCAAATTATTTGGTTCAGTTGATTCACCAGGTGTTTGATACTTTTTGTTATTTATTCATGCAAGATTTATATTTTAAAATCTATTTTGTTCTTTATTTAGTTAGATTCAAGTTAAGCTAGAAATATAAAACGACCCAAACCTCCCCGTAAGGAAAGCGCGGATTGAGTTGAGAACACGACAAATTAGAATACAAACAGAAGAAACTTTCATTGCTTATTACAAAAATTTCATCAGAATACAAGAATATAACAGTATGAATATATAATATACATTTGACAAATATTAGAGATTCAAATACGAAGCAGCGGAGAATCAATACATAACACAACTTAAAGAAATACACAAATACAGAGCGTTCCAAATATAGCTCCAGCTGTAAACTAGGGTCCTATAAAAATAAATCTGCAAAACCAAAACTACTAGCTGCCCGTGTGGAAAGTAGGGGCACCTAGAGTTTAGGTTTAAAAAATAAACTCCTAGTCAGTCATGTGTCTGGTGTGAGAACTAAAACAGTTATTAACTTGATTTTAAAGTTAGGAATATCAAGGGACCACGCCGTATAACATGAAAAGGGTTTACCCCCAAGAATACCAGTGCATAAAACAAACAGCGCAATGCTAAATAAAGAACAATGAAGCTGTTATAATAAGACTCAGGTCCCATCACACAATGCAATGCAAGCCGGAGGATAGAGTTTTACCTTATAATAGCCAGAAATGCTTGGTATGTAAAATTTCATATTTTATTATTACTATAAGTGAAGAAATCAACTTCAAATATAAATGTATCAATCATAGACGGCATGGGTACGATCTATCATGTTGCCATACTAGTTCTACAATTAAAACCACAAAGTCACATATTGGAAGTTGGATTTCCATATGTGAACCAAGGCAAGGGATCGTCCTTACCGACTTCGAGACGCTCTTGCCCGTGTCTCAGGACCCAAACTCAGGTGGGCCCTTGGATCATCAGGGCTGGTCCACACGGAGTCGATCAAAATGCCTGAACAATACGTTTCCCCGCCCTATGGGGGCGTCAATCTGGTCAGTATATCGACCATACCATCCATCGGCCGCGTAGTGACCGATATAACCGAGATGCCTCGCTTTCCATCATCCACATAAGTAAAAATGTCTGGGCTCCATACCATGACACTACTCCTAGCTAGAAGGAAACGCATGTCCTCCCCGAGGTCCTCTCCCGTTTCTGGTTCACACCGGGGTGTGAGGCTTGCGAATTAACGCTATACACAAAGCTATGCTATATTAAAGTCGTGCTTTAATCATCAACCGCAAGACTCTGCTTTTCAACAAAAGCCTGGCTCATTTTCATCTTAGCATGCCACACAGGCAATTCACGCCATGCGACTGATGTCTATCGATATATAACCTCTGAGCTCGTACGTTTCAAAGAAGGGTGTTAGGCAAGAGAATAAATTCTCCACCACCAAACAGTTATATATTTAAAAGAGATAAATCAACGCAGAATAAAATCCAATATCAGACACACATCCATTTACAAGTTCGTTCTGGGTCTGAACGAAACCGGAGGCACCTCATTCCTCGTCCCATATGTCCAATACAGGAGAGAGGTCCTCGCATATCCGATCGATCTCCAAGTACGTTTGGACAATCACCACTTATTACCTAGTCTTGGGTGTACAGCCAAATCAAGACATCAGTAATCATCCAAACGATGTGAAGACCTCTGGTCTTCAGCCACCGTCTTCATCTTCAACTTATCGTCGAATCAGTTATTCAGAACGGTATAAACCCGGTCTTTCCGAATAACTCGTGTATCTTATAAACAAGTGCTATAAAAACACAACATACGCCTCATTCCAATCCATAATATTCTTTTATTTAAATATTCATATCCTTTGGGGAAGGTTCCCACTAATTTTATCAAAGATAAATTCTTTAAATTTATTCTTTAATCTTCCATTGGATATCAATTCAAACCAAATTAAGGTTTATCCAAACTAGTCGGGATTAGCGAACCTTACTGAAGTAATCATTTATTATATTTCCCAATCCCAACCTATTCATCCCATGAAGCAAAACTGGTAATACTCCATATCTAACACCACGGTGTTATCGGTAAATTTAATTACCATTTCACGTTCAAATCTAATTAAATATTTAGCTATCGCTTGGAGCAAAACTGATGATACTCCATTCTCGATCAATTTATGAATTCGATAAATTTAATTATCCCATTCACTTTCCAATCTAATTAAAGATTCATTAAAACTCTAATTCAGTTTTAATGTTAAAAATCATTTCTTAATGATTATTCAAAGTTAAGAAATTAATCTTATCTTTAACTGGGTTAAAGAACTAATGTCATTTAAAACATAGTTCACGGTAAACCCAAAACCCCATTCCATTAATTATGGAACCTTCACGGAAAGCAGATCAATATATATAATCGATATAAACTTCCACATCCAACCAATAATATAAATGGAATAATGACAAAGCCTTTTAAATTCCATATATAGTAACAGTCTTCCTCCAAAGAAGTTCACTTCGATTATTACCAAATCGAATTCCATTCCATTCAAATTTATTGTATTAAATTGGAAAACTTTTCTTTGGAAAATTCCCCTAAATCTTAATTAAAAGATTTATAAATTCCAAATCATATTTCACTGTTAATTGGGTTAAAAAACGAATGTCGTCAAAAACACAGTTCATGATAAACCCGATCCACATTCCATTTTATTCCAATTACCAAATGTAACTGGAAACTCTGATAATCTTAATTAAAAGATTTATTCTTTTCAAACAGGGTTTAAGAACAATGTTACTGAAAACACCATTCACGACATACCCAAAATCCAATTCTTTTATTCAATTCCAACTAAATATTAATTAACTGGAAAACTTCACTAAATCTTAATTAAAAGATTCATTCTTTTCTCAACTGGGTTTAAGAACAGTGTTAGTAAAGAAACCTTTTATGAAAAACCCAAAATCTACAAATTTTGAAACCAACAAATATCATATTGGAAATAATGATATAAATATATCTTCCAAATTTCCATAACAATATTCGTATAATCACGGAATCCAATATCAAAATATTTCGAAATTGATTTCCATTCAAATCCATTCCAATTCATATATTGGAAATTCTGGTTATATTAAAACCATTCACAAATCCAATTTATTTTATTCGAAAATAATTGGATTTTAATTCTAGTTAATAACTAGTTCATTTCGATAAAATATATTTTTATCTTTTCAAATTATGGAACTTCTCACCCCAATTCTTTCCAAATCATTTATTATGATTTTACACAAATTATTAATATTTTTAATAATTTTATTAAGGCCCTTTCAGTCAATTTCCATAAATGGTCATCGAACTGCACTTACAACGATTCAAGACAAATCCAAAATCCAATTCTTTTATTCAATTCCAATTAAATATTAATTAATTGGAAAACTTCACTAAATCTTAATTAAAAGATTCATTTTTTTCTCAACTGGGTTTAAGAACAGTGTTAGTAAAGACACCGCTCACGACAAACCCAAAAATCCAATTTGATATCAAATACAAGACTCTGAATAGAAATTATATCGGCTTATATTCAATATCAAATTCTTAAACCAAAAAATATCGTATTGGAAATAATGATATAAATATATCTTCCAAATTTCCATAACAATATCCGTATAATCACGGAATCCAATATCGAAATATTTCGAAGATGATTTCCATTCAAATCCATTCCAATTCATATATTGGAAATTCTGGTTATATTAAAACCATTCACAAATCCAATTTATTTTATTCAAAAATAATTGGATTTTAATTCTAGTTAATACTTAGTTTATTTTGATAAAATATATTTTTATCTTTTCAAATATGGAATTTTTCATCCCAATTCTTTCCAAATCATTTATTATGATTTTACACAAATTATTAATATTTTTAGTAATTTTATTAAGGCCCCTTCAGTCAATTTCCATAAACGGTCATCGAACTGCACTTAAAGTGACCTTTCCCAAATTTGATTTGGACATAATTCCAAATCCAACCGTTAGATTTTAAATCTCTTATATTTGTTGGAAAGCTCTTTTCGATACGAACCCAATGGTTTTGGTTTTAGGAGAATCCGACGGTCGAATCTCCTGTAATATCAATTCGAAGTCAATTGTCGAAATTCGCGAATGGTCGCGGCGCGGCGCGTTCTATTCAGGCCATTTAATATATATAATATATATATTATATATATTTCATCGATTTCCATTTAAAACGTATTTTATTAATTCGTTTTAAATTTGTTTTTAAAAACGATTTTGTAATGACCCGGATTTTCAAGGACTTTGGTTATCGACATAAGCTCGATGTCGATAACCAAAACTTCGAAAAATCCTGGTAATTAGTGAAAGAAATTAGAGGGTGAGGAAAGATAAGATAGAAAATTAGAATAGAAGAAGAAGAAGAACACAACATCAGAGTAACACGAATCTCACAGCGGAACGAATAAATATATTTCATATGTAACATAACTTTGAAATATACATATGTATTTGAATATACATCATTATCTAAGTACAACACTTACAACACAACGGAAATAACTATAACTATATGATCCTGAAGCCTCCTGCTCCAGCTCTTCAACTATATCTGTAAAATCCCGACTACTTGACTGCCCATACAAATTTAGGCACCCAAGAGTTTAGGGAAAACAACAAAGTAAACTCCGGGTCAGTCATGGGACTGGTGTGAGTAAAACAGTTAAAAACAGTTGAACAAGTAAATGATATCTCATAAGACCACGCCGCATAACGGAATGGGTGTTTCCCTTATGAGAATCCAAGATAACTTTATATCAAAAATCTTTTGATATTATAATAATGTCTATCAACCACAGTATATATATAATCATCTAGCAGAAACGCTTTCATCTCACGTTCTACATATATAGTATACAGTCAAAACCGCAAGCACGTATAGGGTAATGGATTTCCAACTATGACAAGGTATGGAACCACCTTTCGCTAGTGTACCTCTAGAGAGTAATACACTGGGTTCAACAAGAACATCTTGCAACCCGGCCACACATGACCAACCACTCATTTCGCTTGAGCGTATCGAATGTATATCACCAACAGTTGGGATCAGCAACCGTTTCCCAAATGGGACAGCATCAACAATAGATTTTTGGAAATAAATGAAACTCTAGATCAGGTGATTATACACCCTACTTTGGTGCGACCGACTTAGCCATGCTGCCTGCCCGATTTCTGTCATTTACCGGATGTTGAGGCTAGAAGCTACGCTTTCTCATCACATCAGATTCACTTTGAATGCCACATCATCAAATCCATCAAATCACCGATTGACGTCCTCAACCATACATTATGTGTTAGCTAAAAGAAGTTTCCTTCTCCGCTTCCACTCTTGGTACAGTTGGAGAAATCAATATACGTGATCGTCTGGAAATACTCTGTCAGAAATCCGTCCATACAAGTCATCCAGGAATAGGATGAACCGAAGGCACTATTCTGTAAACAGGATAGCCCTGGCATAACTCCGTCTTCAATTTCCTTTGGCATATATGATTCGCAACGCTTATGCCAATACAGAGTGGTTCTTTGGATAAAAATCCAACCGGTCTCTCTATATTAACAACGTTAAAATGGTCAAAGCTTCGATAGTCTGTGATTTAACTATCGAAGAAAAACAGATGTGCAAACAACGATATTATTTCCAAATGGAAATTTATATCTATCAAACATCATTCAACATTTATCTCTTTATTTCATAAATTTACTTATCTCCTGTTTCCCTATATTCAATATTTCTTATTTTCTAAATTTGGAAAATATACGTTATTAACAATGGAAAACATTTCCATTTCTTGTTTCCTTTATTAGAAAACATTTCTGGTTTCTTATCTGGAAAACATTTCCAAAGCCTCTTCATTGGACTTAGACAGATGTTAAACAAACATCGCTATGCCAACTCAAACCATTTCCTTTACTGCCGAACCTTAACTATCTCTTAGTTAAAAACGAAGCCAATCAAGTTGGGATAGAACTACCTCTCAGACCTTAACTGAACAACATTTCTAACTTTGAAATAGGAAAAGTTCACTTTATATTCCTTTTACTAACTTCCTTACTTAACCCTCCTTCGAATAGCTATATTCGATTGACTCTTTCCACTTAACGCTATTCGATTTACTAACACCGATTAACTCCTTTTACTTTAACTCTAATCGATTAACTAACATCGATTAACTCCTTTTACTTTAACACTAATCGATTAACTAACATCGATTAACTCCTTTTACTTTAACACTAATCGATTAACTAACATCGATTAACTCCTTTTAACTTTATTCTCTAATCGACTAACTCCTTTTACTTTAACTCTAATCGATTAACTAACATCGATTAACTCCTTTTACTTTAACTTTAATCGATTAACTAACATCAATTAACTCCTTTATTCGATTCGAATAAACTATTCATTTATAAAGATTTACTATTAGTAACAGTTCTTCACTTTACAAATGATTTCCCTTTTATAAAACTCTATTCATTTTAAAAACATTTTTCCCTTTTATTTATTTTCGAAATATTTCCTTTTATAAAATCTGTTGATTTTATAAAATCCCTTTATTTCAATATACATTGAAATAATTCTCTTTACATCCCAGGGTCTTTATGATATTTAAAATATCGAATAACAATGATCAACATCATTCCAACACACATAATCCATAATAGATTATATAACACATCATATATCACAATATATGAAAACAGTAAAATAAATGTTGAGGAATCCAGTTGGATTCCTCCAACCTGTTTTCCCTGCATCACAGATGTTGAACAATATAGATAACATCACTTTCAGTTCCATATGATATATTCTGTTAAACAGAATCAAATATAGAAATTCAACTAACTGACTAGCAGTTCAATCAAACAGTCAACATACAGTCAATCAGCCAATATCTAACAGTTCTAAAAATACAACATGAAATTATAAACTGTTCAGAGTTAGTGAGATTTACTCACATTGGCAGTTCATCGTTAAAGAACGATAAACTGTTGTTTGATTTGAATCAAACAATTTATTTCGCCATAAATTGTAACTAGCTCAGATTCACTCTCAGTCAGCTTCATTGTGAAGCTCTCGTCCATACGATCCTGTCGGATCCTGTTTCGCTGAATTTCGATACCGTATGGAGAAGTTATTACATTACGAAGTGTATACGATAATTTAAATAAATAAAAGCTTGGACTTTATTTTTAAATGGGCCTTGCCCTTTGCCAAATGTCGGCCCACTTACCCAAAAAGAAACCGGTCCCGTATAATCCCTTCTTCCTCATATTCACCACAACCTCTTTTCAATGTACCCAGTCATTTCCCTGACCCCTTAAAGTGTCGGCCCAATTAAAATAAGACCCGCACCATTAATTTCCTTGGCCCACATCTAAACAAAGTCAAAACATCCCGTATCTTCTTCCTTCCTCCCAGAAATCCTTCTGCTGTTCCACACAAAACGAAACCAACATAGCCGAACTCATCTCCTACGAATTCAACAACAAAACTGCGGACACCATCCTACTCCTTCTCTACTCAACAACCTCATTTCCATTTTGTACAAACCCCACTCCCCAATATAAGACCGACATCTAACTCCAGAGACGAGATGCGACAGTCTACAGCTTCACTTTAAAAACAAAATAAGTTCACCGAAGCTTTCCTCTTCGGATTCTCTTGCTCCTCACATAAACAACAACCACCTCGCCACCTCCTACCAGCTTGCTCTCTCTCTCCAGTACACCAATACTCATCATTTCCGCAAATGATTCCCACCACTCCCAGAAGGCGTCGACAACTCTTCCACACCACAATTTTAGATCCGAACTCCATCGCCATTGGATGCTTCAATCCACAAAAGATTTGAGCCTAGCGTTCACTGTTGAACGTATGATGCGAGAAAATATGTATGGAACTCAAGAGGAAGGCCGCAACGTGTATTGTATTATGTATATATATTTTTATCTCATTTTGTTTTGATTTCTAGAAAACGAAAAGAGGAACAGTGGTTTTACTTTTTTTGAGAGAAAGAAGAGTATTGTTTTTAGTATGTGTATACATAAAGGAAGAAAGGGTAGGTCAGCTAAGAATTTAGATGGTAGGAACAGACACTACGTAGCTGCGTTGGAAGGAACAGCGTACGAGCCTTGCAAGCCAAGGAAATATATGTATATTTTATTATTTGTATATAAATACACGTCTGTTTATTCTCTACCATGTATATATGCTATTTGTAAATTCAAATTTGTGCCTTCGTACGTTTTGTGTTGTACTAATAGCCTGGTAGATGGACATTATTTAATTGGATTGCTTCAACATGTATTTGACATACCATTTTACATTGTGATTTGTTAAAGATTGGTTTACCTCAGTTCCTAAAATTACAATTACGTACGAACAGAAGTAAGAGTGTAGTCGTGCTCAACGAGGTGTCACAACCCCAAAAATATAATAATACCGGTAGATTAACTCATATTGTGAAACCCCAAAATGTTGATTACAGGGTGCAAAATACTTCAAATAAAAAGTCGCTTATTTAATTAATTAAAAATTACAATAAAATTCTAAAAATTAAATTATCACTACTTCCCAAAAGAACCTTGTTCAAATTCGAATCTGATAACTAGTTATATCGAATAAACCATTATGGTCGATAAACGATTCTATAGCGACTATTCTAAAATTTGATTTGGACATATCTCAAAATCTACACGACGAAACCCTGATTCTTCTCTTCCACTAGAAAGATATATTCCACCAGCTCCACACATTTCTTGTTTTCACAGAAATCCGGCTTAAAACGAATCCTGTACATTCAGTTGAAGTTCGAATCGCCAAATAACGAACTGCAGCGCCATTCCGAGCTCGATTATAATTATAATATAATTATACGTTCAAACTGTCGATGATTGAATATATTTGTTATTCAAATTCAATTCCAAGCTGAATTAAATATCACAGATGATCCGGTTCACACCATATCATCATTTCGGCCAATTCTGATTATTCAGAATTAAATATATTATTTAATTTATTATTTTAATTAAATATTCACCATTATTAAATTCCCCGATCATTTAATTCACTAACCCACCATTTATACAATTAAATAAATTAATCATAATACCCCTGCCAATGCGGGTCATTACAGATTTCATCTTCATTTTCAATTTTAAGTCAAAATTGAATACTCCTTATCGTTATAATATATAAATGATTATATTTTCAAAATATCAGATTTTGGAATATTTTCCTTTTCGATATTCATTAGAAAAATGAATAAAATCGATATAAATATCGTTCGTGTCAAAATGGCGCATCTCTAATCAACACGGCTTCATATATTTCAATAATTTTGTATCCATTAAAAATCGGACATCGAAACCAGATTTTAATCATTTACTAAATATTATTTTAAAATATTCGTCATTTTAAAATATACGTTATTTTAAAATATTTTTTGTTTCTTAATTGGAATCAGACACAGTCAATTACCATATAATGTTATTTATATGGATTTCATACAACATGTGTACACAACAATAATCAAACACAGTCGGCCATCATCCAGAGTGCATTACACAACTGCATAAGCATTAAATATAAATAATTAACGCTTATAACAGCCTGTCAACCAATCGATTGACATACAACTAAACAATTGGGATTAGTGTATGTCAAATATCATCCCAATACTCGTGTGGGGTTTCAATCAACACACACCAATTTTATTTGTGAAGTTGGGCAGCATGTAAAATATATCATCCCAATTAATATCAGTCAAACGAGTGTACATAAACAAATCGTCCGATTTGTAATTGAATATTTATTTTCAATGCATGACCATTTTATATGGTTCATATATTCAATAAAAATTATATTTTTATTGTACAAATATTTTATTCCATACAGGAATATTTTATATATTTTATTCATTTAATAAAAAAGATATTTTTATTGCTCAAATATTTTATTCCATACATGAATATTTTATATATTTTATTCATTCCATAAAAATGATATTTTTATTGTTCAAATATTTTAGTCCATACATGAATATTCTATATATTTTATTCATTCAATAAAAGTGATATTCTTATTGTTCAAATATTTTATTCCATACAATACAATCAACAACCACAATACAGTCCATTCAATTCAAACAAACAATCATGGTTCGAACAATAAATGGTTTTGGGTGCTTCTAAGCACCGTTTGCAACCTAATATATTTTTAACTATAAAATAATGATAGTGAGAAGGAGTTCTCACCGTCGATTTTCCACTTCGCCGGTTTTATTTTTGAATTTCTGAACAGTTTGGGTTTTGAATTTTCCCGAAATTCTAACATGCTCCTAATTGGACATGGTCAGTTTTATTGTGAAGCTCTCGGCTCCACAATCGCCGTGGATCCAGTTTCACGCGATTTGGACCTCATAGCAAAAAGTTATTAGCGTCTGAAGTTTGTATTTTAAAAATTAAAAGAAAATTTAAATTTCCTACCTTCAACCACCATTCACCATGACCAGAAGCTCACCGCCTCCGCCTCAGGCCATGTGGGCCCTACCTGACACCGCCGTCGTGTCCCCCTGTCCGGAACGCCCCTCCCCTTCAAGTCGTCTGAACCCTAGGCCGCCGATCGTCGGAAAATCGATTTTGCCCCAAATCTGCTTCGAACTGAACTGCGCCGCCACCGCCACGACTTGGCGTCGCTGACCACCACATATCAGACCGCCTCCCTCCCCTCTACCTCCTTCCTTCATTGACCCCTGGCTAACTAGGCCTGTAGCGCTGCCAATAAGGCAAAACGCGTTCGTGCGTGGCCTGAAAACGTCATCGACGTTGAACTTGAATTTCTGATCACCACGTCCACTATCAGCCTGACCACCCTTAGACAAACTTGTCCATCATCCTCTCCTCTACAATTTCCTTAACTGGGCCATCGCCTAACTCTCGAGGGTTTGGCCACAATTTGCCCAAAACCAAAACCACTTTTCTGACTTTAAATGTCGATTTCTCCCAATCCGTGCAACGACAGGTCTTGGAATTTTTGTGGAGGTAGAGGCTATGAGGATCTTCAAAACCCAGAGACCGTTTGTGGAAATTGTTTGTGGATCAAGAGATATAAGTGTTTTGCTTTGAGGGGCTTTTCTGCAAATGTACCAAAGTTGCAACTGCAAATTTGGGGAAGAAGGATTTAATAAGTGTTTATGAGGTGGTGGGGGTGTTATATAGTAGTGGGGTGTGTTATTTTAATATTTTACTAGTTCACGCTATCACCAATCGACAGTTATCGATGCCACGACCACACACGAACTCCGTTGGCGATGAAAATTGACATGCTGCTCTGTCTTGACGATACGGTCCTAACAAAACAGGTTTTGTCGAAATCCAAGTCCATTTGCTTAGAAAACTCTATTTCTGGCAGAAATGGTCGATCCATTCGTAATTTATCTCGTAAGTCCACATACGAGCTCCAAGAATCACGAAATTTGGAATTCTCGCTTTGTTTTTCATATACGGTTCCAACAAAACTAATTTCATCGAATTTGGAGACCGTTTGAGAAATGGCCAATTTCTGGTCGATCCAATTCAACTGAAATTGACAAAACATGTTTTCTTTTGCCACGTTCACATATTAGTTCCAAAAATTATGAAAATTGAATCTAGTAATAATTTGACATTCCGGATCCAACAAAAGTGGTTTCATCGAAAACAGAGGTCGTTTGCAAAACGACTATTTTTAAGGGATTTATATTATATTAATATATATAAATTCCATAGCGACTATTCTGAATTTTAAACTGGACATAACTTTTAATTCCCGTTATGAAATTTGGGTTTTTCACATTCGTTAGAAAGATATAATTAAACAGATTCAAATATTTCTGCTTTTACTGAAATCCGATTTATTTTGAATCATATACATTCATTTGAAATTTGAAATCGAATTTTCAAACTGCTGCGCCATTTCAGGCTCGTTATATAGTTAAAATAAATTTATTTATTTTAAATTCGATTTAAATAAATTTTAATCGTTATTATTTAAAATAAATCATTTTAAATATTCAAAATTCATTAAAATAGCTAAAATAAATTTTTTAAATTGGTTCCGATTTTTCGGGTTATTGCAGAATATAAGATAGAAGTTGAACTAAAGGACGAATCTAATCGAAAGGAATATACTAAGGATAGGGACTCAAATAAATTAAATTAGCGAAGATTTAGGATAATAAAAGGTTATTAATTCTAAATTCACTAAGATAGATTCAGAGCAAAGAACTAAGCTTAGGCTCGAGAAATCCCAACGTAAAAGAAACCTAATTAAGGAAATAAATTCAAAGGAAAAAATTATAAAACTAAGCTAAAACTTAAACAAATATATATATATATAATTCTTTCAAAATCATTTAAAAAAATTATTTTTATTTTCTGAAATATGCTCTTGGGGAATGATTCTAGGGACGATTCTACTCATTCTAAGGTATTGCTACCTTATCTCTAATGAATTTTCAACCCCATAAACTAAGGTTTGTATAAAACCAAAGCTATGATTCGAAGTTGTAACAAGGTATGTCCTTTCTTTGGCCACAACTAGTACTTCAGATGCTAGTTTTATGGATCGACTGCAACCAACCCTAATATGGACGTTTAGGGGGAAGATTCATTCTTCGTCATGAATCACTTGGAAGGAACCCCGTATCATGTTGTGACGACCGCCTCATACCTCCTGCACAAAACTACGGAAAATGGGCGATGTATGATATGCCAGGATGATATGGGACGATCATCAAGGAAGCAATCACAAAACGTAACATGTTGTATAACTCGTAGTGCATGGATAACATATAATAAAAAATATACAACATGATATAGCAGTGAAGCATAAGAGAACAGAAAAATCAAATCTCAAAACATAGTAGAGTCATTAATACAAAACATCTGTCTAAATTAGTAATACATACATCAGGCCTCACTACATATCACTCGGAGTCTCAAAATCATCAACATATAGCTAAAATCAAAAAGTACTATATAGTAGAAAGTAATATGTCAGCCTCCAGCCCATCATCACATAACATTATCGGCACCAAAAACAGCTACCAGCCATCTCAGTTCGCTCGCTACCAACGTTGATGAGAAGCCTAAGGTAATAAAACGGAAACATTAAAACTTGAGTCAGACAACAGTCATAGTGAGCGATAAAATAACTAACAACAGTTACACAGGATATGAGTATAGACAGTTCAATCATCTGATCTGTCCAACAACACAAGGGTTTGCACTCGAGCGATCAACTTTCGACCCATCCCAAATTCCATCTAAATCTCTTTAAAATTTGCATGAATCCTCGATTCACGATGCCATGCTAATGATTTCACAACAATACGAATAATAGTGATGGACCGGTGCCGGTCCATCGGCCATGGACCGGTAACGGTCCATGCAATTAGTGTATTTTTAACCCAAAATTTCTAGGTTCCCTCGCCTCATCTTCCATAGCTCCTTCGCCAAGTTTCATCTGAATCTGATCATCTAAACCTTCGATTTTCTCTTTTCTTTAATCCTAAGGTCTACGACAAATAATTCTAATATACAACTTAATCAATTTAATCAAAACAAACATTGATTCATACAATACTGATCATACAAACATGAACATATCACAAATATGGCATAAACATATGATCTAACATGATTTGGATCTAAATATATGCATAAATATGATTAATCTAACAATTATACGGTTAACATGATCAAATTTGGTTTTCTTAAGACGTCTAAATCTGAGTTAAACATATATGATCAGATCTAGGTTGAATTTAACATATAACATATGAATTTGATCCTAATTAACCATATAATTCGTAGTTTACATATAAGAGATATATATTACTCACCAATTTCTTGGTCTAATGCAATAGCGGTGAAATCATATTCGAACACAATAGAAAACCCCTAAAATGGTTGAAATAGTGATGATTTAATCTTCCTTGATGATGATCTGGCCACTAGATGAAATCTACGATGAATTAGGATGAAAAGAATAGAGAAATTAGGGATTAGGTTGAACCTGAGAATCACAAGCACCCAACCTAATGTTCGAATGTATAGAATAACCCTAACTATCCCCAATCCCCCAATTTATAGTTGCAGTTCATTGGCCTAATGGTCTTGACTAAGCAACCCAATAGCAGTTAATTAGTCTGCCTAACAGAAACTGGAACTTAAATGTAACGACCCGCAAATCCGTACTATCTGAGTTGACTAATAACACCACACGTCCAACCCAAATTGCACAAAAATACGAATCATTATTAGAAAGAAGTTAGAGGATGAGGAATAGAAAGAAAGAAATATTAGAATAGAAGAAAAACGAAGAAAACAAATCTCACAGCTGAACGACTAAAATATATTAAATAACATAACTTTTGAAATACAAATCAGTAACTGTATATACATACCATTATCAGTGCACAACAGTTATTCTTGGAACAGTTATAAACACCTGTTTCCAGATACAACATAGTACACAGCGGAAATATGATAGTCTATAGCTAACTGGTGAAGCCTCCTGCTTCCAGCTCTCCCAAGAGAATCTGAAAAATCCCAACTACTTGACTGCCCGTACAAATTTGGGCACCCAAGAGTTTAGGGAAAAAAAACAAAAAAAAACTCTGGGTCAGTCATGGGACTGGTGTGAGTAAACTCCAACCATTTGTTTAACTTTAAAATTCCTTTCAAAAGAAAAGATAATAGTAAGACCAGCCCACACATAAACATGGACGGTTTTTACCTTACTATAACCCAAAAACACTTTGATACAAAAATCCAGTGATATTATAATAGTGTCTAAATCAAATAAATAACGATCTAGCGGAACGCTTGCATCTCATGCTCCATATATAATATAAAATCAAAACCGCAAGGCGCTTATTGGAGATTGGATTTCTAACATGACAAGGTATGGAACCACCTTCCGATAGTGTATCTCTAGAGAGGAATACACTGGGTTCAACAAGAACATCTTGCAACCTGGCCCACACATGACCGACCACTCACTTCGCTTGAGTGTATCGAATGTATATCACCAACGGTTGGGATCAACAACCGTTTCCCGAATGGGACAACATCGAATAGAATAAGGAATTAAATGAATCTCTAGATAGGTGATTATACACCCTAATGGGAGCGACCCACATAGCCATGCTGCCTGCCCGATTTTTGTCATTTCCCGGTTGTTGAGGCCTGAGGCTACGATTACTTTCTATTCATTGATAGCACAATCACTTTGAATGCCACATTGTCAGATCCGTTAATAACTAATTGATTTGCACAAATATATTCTGGATATTATGCTAAGGGAATAAATCCGTTGCAACCATATATATTTATACAGACCAACCCATTAGATCATTGGAAATACTTTGTCAGACATTCGTCCATTTACGTTCGTTCTGGGATTGAACGAAACCGAAGGCACAATTTCTATTAATAGAAAAAGCCCTTGTACTTTACTCCGTCTTCGATTATCTTCATATAATCTGATTCGCAATGCTACTGCCAATACAGAGTGGTTCACGGATAATAATCCGACCGGTCTCTCCATATTGACAACGATATTGGCAAACACTTCGATAGTCGGTTATTTAACTATCAAAGAAAAACAAACACTCATCCATAACATCAACTAAATCACTGGGCCTTTAACTAATATTTCATTAATAAATTCACTTCTTCATTTCCCTATCAAATATTTGTTAACCAAATATTTCTAGAAATCTTATTGATCTCTTATGCTAGTTGGAAAAACATTTCCCTATATCACCTTCTTTTATTTTCTATACTTAGAAAATATATTCTATTCGCAATTGAAAACATTTTCAATCACTTATCTCTTTCCCGAATACTTTAATTATACTCAGGGAATATTTACTGTTATATTTCGAAAATTCCATCACTTGGGTTAAAACGAATGTTGTATAACACATCGTTACAACAACCCAAAATATTTTTTCCAACTAACTCTTTTTCAACACTTCTCTTCGAGGTTGGATCCTGCTATTTATCAATTAAAAATGAAATCAATCAAGTTGGGGTAAAATTACCACTCAAACCTTGACTGAAAACATCCTCAACTTCAAAACGGCAAAACCACTTACCTCGAATAAACACACTATAAAACCCAATTATTCATTTTTAAAACATATATGTTTCTCTTTCTATTACCAGCCTATTAATTTCCTTTTTGTTTATAATATTCTATTTTTAGTTCGTTTCCTTATCAAATTCTATATATATATCGATACATTTATTTCTAACTATCAAATTTTCTTAAAAATATTCTAACTCCTTAAATTTCCGGGAAATTTCGCCATAACCTCCTTTGTACCGGGAGCATCGGGATATTTCAAATAGCCTCCCATGGCCCTCACCAATCCAAAAGAAAAAGAAAAAGCCAAGTGGCTTGCCGATACGGCGCATAAAATCTCATATATGAATTTAAACATGTACATTTTTGTCGGGCACATAAATTAAAATCTTCATATACTTCATTCCATACCTGTCTAACACATGCTCACCTGTTTTCAATTCAATTCAACTCAATCCAATCGTTTGAATTCAGTTTCGCTCATTTATTCTTTAATTAGCTATTTTGCCTATTTCACTTCTTTGTCTGAACATAACATATTCAAAAAACATATTTAACTTGCTTATAACCAAATTGATTTTCAAATTCAATTCTAGTTTCTTTTCGGTTTCGAATATAAATTTCAAATCGAATTCACTGATTCAAAACCCAATCTTAATTCCAAATCACATTAACTAATTTTTTATTCAAATTAGATTCTATTCAATAATCAAAGATCTGATTTCGGTGTTTCAAAAATCAATTCATTACTCCACTTGAGTTCACATATAATTTACAACTCAAAATCTGAAATTTTCTAAATAGAAATTCGGATTTTATTCGCTGAAAATCCTTTTATAAAATTAAATAAACCGTTATGGTTTTTATATAGTTATGGCGCTGCTTTTCTGAAAATTTGATTTTTGATATAACTAAAAATCTATTCGACGAAATCCAGATTTTTCTCCTCCATTAGAAAACTATTATCAAATCGGTCCTGACGTTTCTTCTTTCAAAGAATTCCGACTTCAATTGAGTTCTGTATACTCAATTGAAGTTTGAAACGCCAGTTTACGAACTGCAGTGCTGCGGCGAGTTCGTTTTAATTATATTTATAAATATAAACGTTTGAACTTCGTTTATAATAAATTCAACCCCATTCTAATATATTTTAATATATATTAAACCAATTTTCCCAATTCATCACAAAAATTCTGATTATCTAAAATCGTCGATTTTCACTTACTCGGTTATAATTTATTCATACTTCGATCTTCTATATCTAAATTTCAATTCAATTCTATTTAAATTCCCCATATTCAATTTCCATTTCAACTTTATTTAAATTCTATGTTCGAATTCCCCTTTCAACTCTATTTGAGTTATATATTCAAATTCCCATTTCAATTCTATTTGAATTTTTATATTCGAATTCCATTTCAATTCTATTTGAATTTTATTTAATTTTTCTTTATTCAAATTCCATTTGAATCGCTATATTCAAATTCTATATTTAAAATTTCTTTATTCAAATTCCTTTTCCCTTTCTATATTCAAATTCTATATTTGAATTTCCATTATATTTTCTATGTTCAAATTCTATATTTGAATTCCATTTGAATTTCTATATTCAATATCTATTTGAATTTTCTTATTCAAAATTCTTAAACAAGTCTCGATTTCAATTTCTTTTGAAATCGATATTTCTACCTTTGGAAAATAGATTTCCCTTTCCAATTTCACACTTGTATTTTTATTTCTGAATTATCCAATGATAATTCTTTTCACTTCATTTATAAATTTCGTTTATAAAAGAACTATTTATAAACTTCGTTTATAAAGGAACTATTTGTTTTATTTCTTTTAAAACAAGTTAATATTTCAAATCTATTTAAAAATTCAAATTTTATTTTTCTAAAATAGAATTTCCCCTTTAAATCTCAAATACCCATTTTCGGGTATTTTTATAAATTAACTCTTAGGCCCAGTGATATTTAAACACCAAACAACCAATTATTTATTTCAGGTTTTCTAACACATCATATATGACAGTATATATGCAAACAAATAAACAAACAAATAATATATTTTTGAGGAATCTAGTTGGATCCCTCCAACCTTATTTTCCTGCATCCACAGACGTTAGTCAATAGAAATAATACCCATCCTGCTTCGAGGCAGGATATCGCGGTATGAAGGTCATCCACTGTCATAGCGTGGGGCGTATAGGGTAATCATCCGCTAATGGTACCGCGGGCATCCGCTAATGAAACTACGGGAATCCAACGACCAAACCAATATATATATATATATATATAATAGTCACCCTAAATAACTAATATATTTAAAACAACCATGGAGCATTCAAACAAGCAACAACAATTATTTTTAACGAATAAAAATAATTCCAAAGAAAAAGGTGAGTGAGATTTACTCACCAGGGTTTATTTGTCGAATATCCAATGCAACCAATATATAGATTTCACGATGATTCCTTCATACGTCTGGTTTTTCAATGTACACGATATTAATGAAATTCTAGTTATCTAAGCATACTGATTTTATTTAATAAATAAATAAATAAATTTTGACATGTAAACCAATCCTAGATTATCCTTAATTTCATATTCAAACGACTTGTATAAAATTTTAATTCTTTACAACTAATTTCTTTAAATTAATTTTCAACCTATAAACCGATGTCACAATAACATTTAAATTCTAATTCAAAAATACCTTATTGCCAATGAATTCATCATCTTAACTTTATACTTTAAATTTCAAACTTGAACTAAAATAAATTTCTTGTTAACTAAGAATTTATTTAAATTAAATTAAATTGAATTAGGAGATTAACTTAAGTTTAGATTTTACTGCGACTCAACTCTCCTTCACTTCACAATCCCCTTCTAGTCTGCCTTAAAGCCACTAAACTCCTTAACACTTAACTCGATGTCTTCCTAGGTCGACTTCCAGTTTGTCCGCCTTCTTGCTGCAAACCTCGAATGCCTCATGCCGTCAATACCCATCGTGAACTCCAGTTCGCACCCAAACCAGTCATCCTTTCCTACTGTTGAACCGAACAATCAACCTCCAGGAAATTCGAACTCCTGTTGCCCCATTGCTGGATCACAAAACCAACTCCAAATTATCACAGACTTGATCTCTTCCATCCTCAACTACCGAACTCCACAAATATCCATTGCCGTACCCAAAAAATCCCAAATTGACATCAATGCATATGCCCATACCAGCATTCGATAAAACATACATCGCGGCTCCTCCTAACATCACTAACGTAGGCCTCTTTCTGAAATAGCCTCCCCCATAATCACTCAGTTCCTCAGCAATATCGCACCTTCCCAGATCGAGAATCCCAGATCCGCACTCCTCAAAAGGTTCGGAATCCCCTTCGCTAATTCAAGGTCCTTCCTTTCACTGCGTCTTCGATGCCATAAAACACTAAACCCCCATCGCGAATCCCCCACTGCTATGAACTTACCATCGCCTTACCTAAATTGAGTCGAACTCGAGCCCAAAAGGGGCGACCTTTCACCATGCTTCAGCTGATTCGAACGAAGACTTTGATTTCGATGGTTGCGACAGAGTGGCCATTCCCTTTGCTGAAGAACTTTTGGTTTTTAAGTTTACAGAGAACCAATAAAGAGAAATTAGGGACGGTCATCACGATGTATTTATCAACGAGGGGAGGAACATTCGTACGCTAAAATTAACTCTTGGTCGGATACGTACATAACAAATCCTTTATTTTATTTAAAAAGTTTTTCCTATTAAATTGATTTGATTTAAAGAGATTTTCACTTTAATTTAAACAGATATTGATTTGATTTTCGATTCGATTTCGATCTTATCCAATATCTCGGGGTTCATAGTTAAAAATCGTGAACCGCTATTTTAGCGTACCGACCGTCGTTCTAATGTTATAGCGTTATACTGAACTCAACGTAATATTTTATGAAATTTAATTCGAATGTGTATATATAAAATAACCATATTAAATCGATATAACATAGTTTAAATTCAAAAACAAATAAATTCTCTGATAATAAAATATTTTTATTATCATCTATATTCGAATACAATTAATACTGATCATCTGAATTGTTTTGATTTAATTCTAACTTCGAATTGAATTATTTTAGATTCTCGTATTACGATGATTATCAAAATAAATCATATTTCGATTATTTAATCGATAACCCAATAAAATACCATTTATATTATAAATTCAATATTTAAAACCATACTAAATATTTAAAATAAATCGACCAAAAATCCGGGTCGTTACATTCTTCCCCCTTTAAAATAATTTCGTCCTCGAAATTTCTAAGGTAGGAAAAATGGTACAAACTCATTACTTTTCAACAATTCACTTATGTTGAAACTCAACTCCTCATATTTCAACAATTTTAGTCCCAACCAACTTTTGGTTTTCATATATATACTCACATTCATTTTTATCAGAATGATTTACAATCAATTCATATTCCATTCAAATTGATTCTGATCAATTTATTTACTTCGATTGATTTAACTCTCTTAAGTTAAATTTAAATTCCAGAATTCAAATCCTCGGGTTTTCATTTCAAATCCTTCCGAAATCACATAAATATATACATATATATTTCCATTTCAAATTCAGAACATTTGAATTTTCAACTACTTGTTTTCTTTCAAAACAAATTTCGACCAAGAACTTTTCTAAGGTAGCAATTTATCACTTAGAAACTCGAAAATGAACACTGATGATGTTGCAGTCATCATCCGAATTATTTCCCAGCGACTGAAGTGAGTTCAGTGCTTTATCACTTTCAAAATCCCTTTCAAACAAAGCTATATTATTTTAATATTTTTCAAATCTCCCAGGATTTTAAATCCTGAATTCTAGTTTGAATCCAACTCAAGTTCATCTAATTTGTATATTTTATTCATATACAAATTATATTCGGTTATAGATAACCATTTAAAATTTTAAAATCTCATTTGATTATAATATTATCAACCAACACATCCATGTATTACAATAATTTCAGAAAATTATTCTTTATACATCAAAATAGAATTTTGGGTAAAATTATTTCATTTACCCGCTTTAAAACATTATTATGTTGAATTCCTCTGTTACGTATTTAGAAATTCCTATCGACTTTGTGGCGTCCCATAGTTCAATCAGAATTCATAAGCCACTCAACAGACTAGCCAACACAATATAAAATAGTTTTTATATCAATTAACAAATACGCTCTCTCATATATATACACTCAACTCATTCTAGGGTACTACTGACCCTATTTCTAATGAGCACATCCCACCAAAGCCTAGGTATTCGCTCAACCTAAGCTCTGCTACCAACTGTAACGACCCGCAAATTCGTACTATCTGAGTTGACTAATAACACCACACGTCCAACCCAAATTGCACAGAAATACGAATCATTATTAGAAAGAAGTTAGAGGATGAGGAATAGAAAGAAAGAAATATTAGAATAGAAGAAAAACGAAGAACACAAATCTCACAGCGGAACGACAAAAATATATTAAATAACATTACTTTTGAAATAAAAATTAGTAAATGTATATACATACCATTATCAGAGCACAACAGTTATTCCTGGAACAGTTATAAACACCTGTTTCCAAATACAACATAGTACACAGCGGAAATATGATAGTCTATAGCTAACTGGCGAAGCCTCCTGCTTCCAGCTCTCCCAAGTGAATCTGAAAAATCCCGACTACTTGACTGCCCGTACAAATTTGGGCACCCAAGAGTTTAGGGAAAACAAACAAAATAAACTCTGGGTCAGTCATGGGACTGGTGTGAGTAAACTCCAACCATTTGTTTAACTTTAAAATTCCTTTCAAAAGAAAAGATAATAGTAAGACCAGCCCACACATAAACATGGATGGTTTTTATCTTACTATAACCCAAAAACACTTTGATATAAAAATCCAATGATATTATAATAGTGTCTAAATCAAATAAATAACGATCTAGCGGAACGCTTGCATCTCACGCTCCATATATAATATAAAATCAAAAACCGCAGGGCGCTTATTGGAGATTGGATTTCTAACATGACAAGGTATGGAACCACCTTCTGATAGTGTATCTCTAGATAGGAATACACTGGGTTCAACGAGAACATCTTGCAACCCGGCCCACACATGACCGACCACTCATTTCGCTTGAGCGTATCGAATGTATATCACCAACGGTTGGGATCAGCAACCATTTCCCGAATGGGACATCATCGAATAGAATAAGGAATTAAATGAATCTCTAGATAGGTGATTATACACCCTAATGGGAGCGACCCACATAGCCATGCTGCCTGCCCGATTTTTGTCATTTCCCGGTTGTTGAGGCCTGAGGCTACGATTACTTTCTATTCATTGGTAGCACAATCACTTTGAATGCCACATTGTCAGATCCGTTAATCACTAATTGATTTGCACAAATATATTCTGGATATTATGCTAAGGGAATAAATCCGTTGCAACCACATATATTTATACAGACCAACCCATTAGATCATTGGAAATACTTTGTCGGACATTCGTCCATTTACGTTCGTTCTGGGATTGAACGAAACCGAAGGCACAATTTCTATTAATAGAAAAAGCCCTTGCACTTTACTCCGTCTTCGATTATCTTCATATAATCTAATTCGCAACGCTACTGCCAATACAGAGTGGTTCACGGATAATAATCCAACCGGTCTCTCCATATTGACAACAATATTGGCAAACACTTCGATAGTCGGTTATTTAACTATCGAAGAAAAACAAACACTCATCCATAACATCAACTAAATCACTGGGCCTTTAACTAATATTTCATTAATAAATTCACTTCTTCATTTCCCTATCAAATATTTGTTAACCAAATATTTCTAGAAATCTTATTGATCTCTTATGCTAGTTGGAAAAACATTTCCCTATATCACCTTCTTTTATTTTCTATACTTAGAAAATATATTCTATTCGCAATTGAAAACATTTTCAATCACTTATCTCTTTCCCGAATACTTTAATTATACTCAGGGAATATTTACTGTTATATTTCGAAAATTCCATCACTTGGGTTAAAACGAATGTTGTATAACACATCGTTACAACAACCCAAAATATTTTTTCCAACTAACTCTTTTTCAACACTTCTCTTCGAGGTTGGATCCTGCTATTTATCAATTAAAAATGAAATCAATCAAGTTGGGGTAAAATTACCACTCAAACCTTGACTGAAAACATCCTCAACTTCAAAACGGCAAAACCACTTACCTCGAATAAACACACTATAAAACCCAATTATTCATTTTTAAAACATACATGTTTCTCTTTCTATTACCAACCTATTAATTTCCTTTTTGTTTATAATATTCTATTTTTAGTTCGTTTCCTTATCAAATTCTATATATATATCGATACATTTATTTCTAACTATCAAATTTTCTTAAAAATATTCTAACTCCTTAAATTTTCGGGAAATTTCGCCATAACCTCCTTTGTACCGGGAGCATCGGGATATTTCAAATAGCCCCCCATGGCCCTCACCAATCCAAAAGAAAAAGAAAAAGCCAAGTGGCTTGCCGATACGGCGCATAAAATCTCATATATGAATTTAAACATGTACATTTTTGTCGGGCACATAAATTAAAATCTTCATATACTTCATCCCATACCTGTCTAACACATGCTCACCTGTTTTCAATTCAATTCAACTCAATCCAATCGTTTGAATTCAGTTTCGCTCATTTATTCTTTAATTAGCTATTTTGCCTATTTCACTTCTTTGTCTGAACATAACATATTCAAAAAACATATTTAACTTGCTTATAACCAAATTGATTTTCAAATTCAATTCTAGTTTCTTTTCGGTTTCGAATATAAATTTCAAATCGAATTCACTTATTCAAAACCCAATATTAATTCCAAATCTCATTAACTAATTTTTTATTCAAATTAGTTAATTCTATTCAATAATCAAAGATCTGATTTCGGTTTCAAAAATCGATTCATTACTCCACTTGAGTTCAGGTATAATTTACAACTCAAAATCTGAAATTATCTAAATAGAAATTCGGATTTTATTCGCTTAAAATCCCTTTATAAAATTAAATAAACCGTTATGGTTTTTAAATAGTTATGGCGCTGCTTTTCTGAAAATTTGATTTTTGATATAACTCCAAATCTATTTGACGAAATCCATATTTTTCTCCACCATTAGAAAACTATTATCAAATCGGTCCAGGGGTTTCTTGTTTCAAAGAATGTCGTCTTCAATTGAGTTATGTATACTCAATTGAAGTTCGAAACGCCAATTTACGAACTGCAGTGTGCGGCGAGTTCGTTTTAATTATATTTATAAATATAAACGTTTGAACTTCGTTTATAATAAATTCAACGCCATTCTAATATATTTTAATATATATTAAACCAATTTTCCTAATTCATCTCAAAAATTCTGATTATCTAAAATCGTCGATTTTCATTTACTCGGTTATAATTTATTCATACTTCGATCTTCTATATTTAAATTTCAATTCAATTCTATTTAAATTCCCCATATTCAATTTCCATTTCAACTTTATTTAAATTCTATGTTCGAATTCCCCTTTAACTCTATATATTCAAATTCCCATTTCAATTCTATTTGAATTTTTATAGTTGTATTCCATTTCAATTCTATTTGAATTTTATTTAAATTTTCTTTATTCAAATTCCATTTGAATCGCTATATTCAAATTCTATATTTAAAATTTCTTTATTCAAATTCCATTTCCCTTTCTATATTCAAATTCTATATTTGAATTTCCATTATATTTTCTATGTTCAAATTCTATATCTGAATTCCATTTGAATTTCTATATTCAATTTCTATTTGAATTTTCTTATTCAAATTCTCAAACAAGTCTCGATTTCAATTTCTTTTGAAATCGATATTTCTACCTTTGGAAAATAGATTTCCCTTTCCAATTTCACACTTGTATTTTTATTTCTGAATTATCCAATGATAATTCTTTTCACTTTATTTATAAATTTCGTTTATAAAAGAACTATTTATAAACTTCGTTTATAAAGGAACTACTGGTTTTATTTCTTTTAAAACAAGTTAACATTTCAAATCTATTTAAAAATACAAATTCTATTTTTCTAAAATAGAATTTCCCCTTTAAATCTCAAATACCCCTTTCAGGGTATTTTTATAATTTAACACTTAGGCCTAGTGATATTTAAACACCAAACAACCAATTATGTATTTCAGGTTTTCTAACACATCATATATGACAGTATATATGCAAACAAATAAACAAACAAATAATATATTTTTGAGGAATCCAGTTGGATCCCTCCAACCTGTTTTTCCTACATCCGCAGATGTTAGTCAATAGAAATAATACCCATCCCGCTTCGAGGCAGGATATCGTGGTATGAAGGTCATCCACTATCATAGCGTGGGGGCGTATATGGTAATCATCCGCTAATGGTACCGCGGGCATCCGCTAATGAAACTGCGGGAATCCAACCACCAAACCAATATATATAATAGTCACCCTAAATAACTATATATTTAAAACAACCATGGAGCATTCAAACAAGCAACAACAATTATTTTTAACAAATAAAAATTATTCTAAAGAAAAAGGTGAGTGAGATTTACTCACCAGGGTTTATTTGTCGAATATCCAATGCAGCCAATATATAGATTTCACGATGATTCCTTCATACGTCTGGTTTTTCAATGTACACAATATTAATGAAATTCCAATTATTTAAGCATACTGATTTTATTTATTTAATAAATAAATTTTGACATGTAAACCAATCCTAGATTATCCTTAATTTCATATTCAAACGACTTGTCTAAAATTTTAATTCTTTACAACAAATTTCTTTAAATTAATTTTCAACCTATAAACCGATGTCACAATAACATTTAAATTCTAATTCAAAAATACCTTATTGCCGATTAATTCATCATCTTAACTTTATATTTTAAATTTCAAACTTGAACTAAAATAAATTTCTTGTTAACTAAGAATTTATTTAAATTAAATTAAATTAAATTAAATTAAATTAAATTAGGAGATTACCTTTAGTTTAGATTTTACTGTGGCTCAACTCTCCTTCTCCTTCACTTCACAATCCCCTTCTAGTCTGCCTTAAATCAACTGAACTCCGCAACACTTAACTCGATGTCTTCCTAGGTCGACTTCCAGTTTGTCCGCCTTCTTGCTGCAAACCTCGAATGCCTCATGCCGTCAATACCCATCGTGAACTCCAGTTCGCACCCAAACCATTCATCCTTTCCTACTATTGAACCGAACAATCACCCTCCAGGAAATTCGAACTCCTGTTGCCCCATTGCTGGATCACAAAACCAACTCCAAATTATCACAGACTTGATCTCTTCCATCCTCAACTGCCGAACTCCACAAATATCCATTTCCGTACCCAGAAAATCCCAAATTGACATCAATGCATATGCCCATACCAGCATTCGATTCAACATACATCGCGGCTCCTCCTAACATCACTAACGTAGGCCTCTCTCTGAAATAGCCTCCCCCATAATCACTCAGTTCCTCAGCAATATCGCACCTTCCCAAATCGAGAATCTTAGATCCGCACTCCTCAAAAGGGTCGGAATCCCCTTCGCTAATTCAAGGTCCTTCCTTTCACTGCGTCTTCGATGCCATAAAACACTAAACCCCCATCGCGAATCCCCCACTGCTACGAACTTACCATCACCTTACCTAAATTGAGTCGAACTCGAGCCCAAAAGGGGCGACCTTCCACCATGGTTCAGCTGATTCGAATGAAGACTTTGATTTCGATGGTTGCGAGAAAGCGACCATTCCCTTTGCTGAAGAACTTTTGGTTTTTAAGTTTACAGAGAACCAATAAAGAGAAATTGGGGACGGTCATCGCGATGTATTTATCAACGAGGGGAGGAACATTCGTACGCTAAAATTAACTCTTGGTCGGATACGTACATAACAAATCCTTTATTTTATTTAAAAAGATTTTCCTATTAAATTGATTTGATTTAAAGAGATTTTCACTTTAATTTAAACATATATTGATTTGATTTTCGATTCGATTTCGATCTTATCCATTATAAATATCTCGGGGTTCACAGTTAAAAATCTTGAACCGCTATTTTAGCGTACCGACCGTCCTTCCAATGTTATAGCGTTATACTGAACTCAACAAAATATTTTCTGAAATCTATTTCGAATGTGTATATATAAAATAACCATATTAAATCGATATAACATACTTTAAGTTCAAAAACAAATAAATTCTCTGATAATAAAATATTTTTATTATCATCTATATTCAAATACGATTAATACTGATCATCTGAATTGTTTTGATTTAATTCTAACTTCGAATTGAATTATTTTAGATTCTCGTATTACGATGATTATCAAAATAAATCATATTTCGATTATTTAATCGATAACCCAATAAAATACCATTTATATTATAAATTCAATATTTAAAACCTTACTAAATATTTAAAATAAATCGACCAAAAATCTGGGTCGTTACATTAAAACATTGATTCCTCCAAAACCACTGAACCAAAACTTTCTTGTGTCCAATCTATGGAATTGTAAACCACCATTACGATCCAATAGGATCGATGGCAACACCTGATTCAATCTCTATCAAAAGTTATAACTAAAAAAATGTTCACAGGGGAAAAATAGTCATAATTAGCTTGGTAAAACCATGGACATTTCTCACATCCCCATTAATAACATATTAAATCTGAGAATGATCCGACTACTAGGCAATAAAATATAATTATTTTACTATCCTCCGATATGTAGAAGACGGGTCGTTACACATGCACAATAGAAACCGGTTTGGTCATCCGAAACTGTAGATTGTTATTTTCTATGGGGTTAATCACAGAATCACAGACATAGTCTTGCAGAGGAAGTAAAATAAAATGCAATAAAACAAAATCTTTAATTTATACATGATATCTGGGTACAAAAATAAATACAGATACAACGGAAGACTAAATATAGAATCTGACTAATATAGAAATAAATGATAGAACTGGAAACAATTGGAATAGAAATATTAACAAAAGACTAAACTCTAGATAAACTCAGGTATCAAGCTCCAATAGACAATTCTCTAAAGTTGAAAACTCAGGTTGACTCGAGCATAATGCAAAAATAAAACACTCGAGTTAGGACTAACATTCTTATATAAGTGAATTAACTCCAGTGAAATATTTAATGAGATGCATCAGTAACTTAAAGAATGTTTGGGATCACCATCCTTTAAGGATCCATGAAACTAATATACATAATATAGTATGATATTATAATAGTGTCAATGGTAAATATACTATTTGAAATAGCATGAGCGGGATTACCGTATTACCCTAACACCATTTATAAGCATTGTAGTCTATATAATTTCGTAATTCACTGTAAAATGGTGTTATCAGAGGACACTCCATAGAAAACAATGCCAAATCAAAATCGTGGGGGGATCGACCAGGATAATATGTCAAGGCATCGAGGCGATACGCATTTGTAGGATTCTACCGGATTACGACCCCGTTTGGTGGTAATGTATAACTGCAACTACCATCCATCTTAAACAACACACCCATAATCAAAGGGTGCATCTAAATTAATCATAAAGTAATAGAGATGGTATGGAAGAAGTATATCTCATACGAGGAGAGACCTCACTTGGCATAGGTACGACTTTAGTTCTAGTCATTTAAATTATGACTCGAAGGTCAAGGCTGTTCATCATCATTCTCTTTCTTCAATCCAGCAATTGTAAGCTAAACCGTCCTGCTTCGTTTTCGATTCTCCACCTTGTGCACAGTTGTTAAAGTGTTACCGGTATTGGCATAAAGAATAAAAATACAGACTTCGGTCTCTTTAACAACTAACCACTTGTTTCTTGCCATGGTCATTAAATTAGAAATCATTTTCAAGTATCGAAAATTGAGTAACTTCAAGTATTGATTTCTAAATTCAATTTACTCAAAATGATTTATTATTGGTTTCATGTCTTGGATTCCAAATCATATATTATCAAACAATCCTTATCGAAATAGATTCAAGTTCTAAATTTTTATTTTGAAAATATCCTTATTACTCGAAGTCTTAATCAAAATCACTCAGACTTGTTAGTTTGGATTGGCCATGGACTTTGTTTAAAACAGTAAAATAAATTCAAGAATATATAAATATTAAAATAGTTAATATACATATATATAATTTAATGTAAGATAGCTTTTATTATTATAGTTTATATAAGGTAGTTATAAAGTTTAATCGAGAAAATATTTTCTAATAGTTATAAAATAGTTATGAAAACAAAAATAGAGAAATTTTTGTTTAAATAAGATATTTTGGTATAAAAATTAGTAATTTAAGTAATTAATTCAAACAAATCAACTCTCTGTATTTCAATATTCAATTTATCGTTAGTTTCAAAGTTCAATTGTTTAGTTAGTCTCTTAAACCACATTATTAATTTTGAAACTTATTACTTAACCGACTTAAAATATGATCATGGTTTATTTAAAATCAAATCTTTCTGTTTTCTTCACTTTACACAAATTAAATCTTTAACATTTAATTATTTCTTTAACTTAAATTTATAAAAGTTATTAAATTAAACCTTAATATCAAAACAAATTTAATTAAACTTTCAAAACTATCTTTAAAACTAGTTATCCTTATTATTAAGATCAGATCTTATTAAATTAAAATTTTAAGATCAGTTAATAATGAATTAAATCAATTTATATTTTAAATTTTAGTTTGAATTAAAACTTATATTTTATAAATTATTTGTAAAACAATAATTTCATTAAATAAAATTTTAACCTAAACTTTATAAATTCATGTTAAATTTATTTCAATGTTATATTAAATCTCAATTTTTAAATTACATTCCAAACAAAATTTATTAAAAACTGATATATATTTATAACATTTTCGAAAATAGCTTTTGACCATGGCATCCGTATATAATTTTATACCCAATGGTCAAGTGAATCAGGTATGTATCATTTTAACCCGTTCAATTAATTTACTGAGGATATATTATTTCAACAGAAGTCCTAATAATTCAATTTTTGGTTACTAAATCTATAAAGTCGTTCAGGTATGTATCATTTTCACCTATTGTTGTTTTTCCTAAATCTACTGGGAACTTGCATGGGAGAATATTTTAAAACCTAGCATAACACATAAATCATATACATACTGTGTCATAAGTGCCCAATATGTGTGTGTCACATTTGCACAAGTTCATACAAATAAATTGTGCATTTTCTAAAGCAGTCTTACTATTTCGCTAACATTCCAAAATTTTCATTCACTTAATAATATGATAGTTGTTAGTGAAATCATCTTTCGAAGTGAGAAGACGACAAAGAAATTAGCACGAAATCTGATAGTGAAACTCGATAGCCAAAACGATGAATACATGTCCCATAAGTTCATGTACATATATAAATGTGTATATTTGTACATAAATATAATACTGAAATACACGAACGCCACTCCAAATATCAACCCTTTATATATATATATATATATATATATATATATATGATAATCGAACCCAAAGACACTATATTTTTGAACATGTCAATACTCTCAAGCCATAACTAAACAAAGCACAATCAAAACCGGTGTCTACTGTTGATGTCCAAAAGTTGACACAACACCCAAATATTTCCATGATGATGAAAATAAATGTAAAATGAGGGTTTTTAGTAGAGAAATGCAGTTCGGTAGAAGACACAACATTTATAGTGGTTTAGTCCATGAGAACTTATGTCCACGTGGAAGATTTAATACTTATTCACGTATATTTCATCTTTACAAGAGTGGGATCAACATTCCCGAGTAGCTACAATAGCAATGGTGGAGAAAGTACAAAAAAAGTCCAAGAAGGAGCTGAATTTATTTTTCTCAAAATGCCAAAGTATGCCTAAGAGTCCAAGAAGGTGACAAAGATAGAAAAGTGCCAAATTCCAAGAAGACAACCCCTATCTCATATCTGAAGGGGGTATTTATATGTGAGATTTTGGAAGGAAGGCAGGCGGGTGCGCGGGAAGGAGCTTTGGAGGCCCAAAGCCCAAATCCATATGTGTCAGGATCGATACGGATCATAGGATCAGTACCGTTCCCAAAACACTTAGTGTTTATAGGATTTGGGAATAGCGAACTAGTCTTCTTCCATTTTACTGTCTTTTATCCTAGTTTGCTTGAAAGTTTCTTTGTAGATTAAGAAGCACGTTGGCTTGAAGTTTAATTAAACTTCTAGATTTTAGGGTATTATACCAATGTGGAAAGTTGGAGTGAATTATGAGTTGTTGATGATTCACACCAATCTCTAAAAGAGTTCGTGATTCCTACCGACCCCAGAAGACTTGGGGTACTATTGTGGCATCGCGAAGCTCTAGATGACTCCAAGGCTTGTCGGTTAAAGCTGCAAAACCATCTTTAAGTTCACTCGAATCTTCGTATAATTCCACCCCAACAGCTAGTAGACACAAGACCTCCGAAGCATCTACCACTTCTTAAAAAGTGAGATCGCCTAACACGCACGATTAAGAGGAACAATCCATAGGATCACAACATTCAAATAAGGATGTGGATGGACCAGTTGTCCAGGAACAGCCAGAGCCAAAGTTAGCAAGAGGCAGAGGATGTAGGGGTGAACGGGAGGCATTTTAACGGCATTGGGCATGATGGGTGATACAGTTATTCTTGATAATCCCCTAGATTCGGTTGCTTTGCAAATTGATGAAGCTGCACAGAGGCAGAATTGTACGACATACGACATATCTTGAGACGATGTCCGAGCTCCCGAAAAGGACGATAGGGTGCACGCCCCCAAACGGGTATACTGTTTGGAACAAACACACGTGTTTTGTTGGGTGTGCCCCCTGTCTTGAGCACACATCTAAGACATTGTATACTTCTTTCACTTAGTGCCTAAGCACCTTCATCCGTATGCTTATGCCTTCCTGCTCGGCCCTACATCCTCCACATAGAAAACTTGGGCGTGGAACCAATTAGGGAGGACATTCGATATGTCTACTCCCTCAAGAGAAGAAACATCTTTCTTTCCCTTATCCATTGAGTGGTGTAGGCCAACATTGGTTTCATCCTAAGGGCATGGAACAAACTCATCTACTTCAAACACGATCGGTTCTATGTTCGATGCCCTCACAGATTTGCAAGGAGATGGCTTATTGGCCGTAAGCGTTTTAATATTCATGTGGCATCCCACGTTGATTATGTTGTGAGCTCTAAACTAAATTGAAATTTTTTGTGCTTTGTATCCCTTGAATTCCGAGAAATAATACTATCCTCAGTGATTATTGGCACTGAGGAACATCCCAAATGCATTTCTTGATTCCCAGACTCTACTGTCACACCATCTCCTCTATCTATCAGGCTTACTTCCCTAAGGTTTCACGACGAGTCGTATGGATGATCACGAAGAGTTGGAAGAAGTGGCGGAAGCTAAGGAAGGAGATATTCCTTCGGATCCATAGGTGGAAGTTCCCCTGATGTGATATAAGAAGAAGTGGAGATAGCCAGAGCTCAGGGGGAAGTTGGTTCTCACGACGACGGTGATGAGGAGGAGCTCACTGAAGGAGTTGGCTTGCAACCCACTAATGTTCCATCTCCAATAGAGGAGACGAGGTTAGGATAGGATTCTTCTAAACTAATTTCTCCAGTCACAACCACTAAGACCACCGCGCCAGTGGAGGTGGATTTTGTTCAAAGACCTGGACAGAGTTCCCATCGAAATGTCCTTGTCTGGACTTACTAACACTAGCGTTGAAATCTTATTGTTAAATATTAAGGAGGTTAACCCTTTAAGCAAACCAACAATTGGTCCGTAGGGGGAACAGTAGGACACACACACTCATAAGCATTGCATAACACAACACTTAACTTATGCATGCATGGGATGTATGCTTTTGATTAACAATTTGTTTCGTGAAGGCTCTATGACTCGAAAAGGAGACAAAGATTAGGACCGAGGATTTGGGAGTTTTCGATGACCAAAGGCATAGACTGTGAGATCTTTTCTCAAGAGTACGGAGTTGCGATATTCAAAGTATAGGTGGCCCCATGATTATGATAAAGGATGTCTCCATTGAGACTATCCCCGATACTTCGTATCTCTGCCACAAAGAACGAGACCAGATGATGTGTGATGGACAGAGTCCATGAGCGAAAAGTATTCCCCGACTCCTATTCCTCTTCCTCACGTCTCTTCGGAAAAAAAATGCCCCTTGCACCAGTTATTAAAGACAGGCAAAGAGAGGATCAACGGAGGATCGGGTGGAGTATGAAGGTAAGAGAGACGACATGGCCCTGTGGTGGAGACGATTTCTGAGTCCCGGAGATGTCTCCGAAGGAGAGAAAAGATTAATTAATAAAGTATTTCCCAAACTGTTACTTTTAGGAGATGATCTGGATTCTCGATCTTCACCTCATCTCGATGGAAATGGACAAAGAAACCTAAACCTGGGTGCATGACATTTACAACTAGTACCGGGTTGTGGTGCAGTATAGGAGAAGACAGTGGGAGCCAATCTTTTAGAAGAATGCCAATTCCAGGGTTGAAACTTGAGGCTAAAGTTGATCAGGAGATATTCAAATCCCTGGAGTCTGAAATTGATGAGCTAAAGAAAGAGATGGAAACAGTGAATAAAAGGACGGAGGAAGTTCGTGCAGCTTTCAATCTGGCCCAAGATCAACATAAGGATGTAACAGCCTCTTTTTCAACTAGGGTTTTCGTAGTGGAGAAAGATAACAAATCGCTTACTAAGGAGAACCTCTTTTTGTGGAAATACAATGAGGAAGTTGAGGGACTCAGGAAAGAGGACCAAACGTTGATCGAAGAAATTCAAAGGATGCAGAGAGAGATTAAAGAGGCTCAGCGCTTGATGAGGGAGAATGAGGTGCTCAAGAAAACAATAGAAAAAAATTGTGCAGAGCTCGAGCAAGAAAAAAAGCGAAGGAGGAGGCATAGGCATCCAACAGAGAGGTACTGGCCTAGAATAAAAGGATCTAGGCAGAATTGAAGGCCTAACCTGGAGGAGCTTAGAGCAAAATCAAGATAGGATCAAGCGAAGGCTGAAAGACAAATTAAGCAGGCAATCTTGTGCCTTTATGTTAAAACCCTTCAACATCGTGGAATCTCGTGGGTCAAGGACTATGCGCGGATGCTTGCTCTAGCATGGGAGAATATGTTGGAAGCTGAGGTTGCCTCTATGGATGTGGATACTGTAACGACCCATCTTTTTGCCCGATTCTTCGCCGGTAATTAAACCAACTTAAACCGTTCAGAAAGACGAATTGTTATGGGTACATACATACATTGAACAAAAATAACAGAACTTTTCATTGAATAAACCAATATTACATCAGATTTACATGAATATCAGAGTTACAACATAACGTATACAGCGGAAGAAAGAAAATAACTTTACTCCCATCGGAAGATTTAACACAGCGGAAGCTTCAACTCTATCGTGGACTCCAACTCTAGAAGCGCTCTAAATCCTGCTCCAACGATCTATAACTGCAAAACTAAACTACTGGCTGCCCGTGCAAAAATCATGGGCACCCAGAGTTTAGGTGAGGGAACAATAAACTCCAGGTCAGTCGTGGGACTGGTGTGAGAACTCAAAAACAGTTAGGTTCATTCTTAAAGTTGGGAACTTCACTGGATCATGCCGCTAACGCGGAACGGATTTACTCCAGGTGGATACCCGTGCATATAAATGCGCAATGTCTTTTGAAAATGAAGCTATCATAAGCTCGTCCCACATCACACAATGCAAGCACACACCAGATGGGCGAGTTTTATCTTATGACAACCAAATATGCTTTCATACGTAAAATTCTCTTCAATACCATAATATATATATAGTGTGGAAAACATTTCGCAAGTAAATGTATTAATCCTAGACAGCATATACCCCATAATATATGTTGCCATATATATATACAATCAAAATCGTATGGCTCGCATAAGAAATTTGGATTTCCAACTTGATGATTCCTGGCACGAAAGATCAATCAGGGATACAAAACAAAGTGCCTCAACGGCTTTTTCGACCATACGCGGACACCGAATACACATCGTCAGGGCAGATCAACGGTTTTCGACCAGACACGGCCCCCCGAACATACCCAACTTCCCCAAGTTCATAAGTGGTTTTCCACTGCTGCACAGCTTCATCATCAATTCATATATAAGTATAAAACCTAACCGCCAGTTTCTCATCAATCCGGGGTGTGAGGTTTGTCGATGTCACGTCATACGCAAAGCGATACTTCGATAAGCCATTCTTTGATCATCACTAGCTCGACTCATAACTTGGGTATGCCGCATTGACAATTCACGACATATCACTGATTTAAATCAATGCATACCCTCTAAGTTCATATGACTTAAAGACAAGGATAATATATCGCCACAAATCCGATATACATTAACGGAAATCAGTGCTAAGCGGTCAATTTCAATGTCAGGCACACCATCCATGCAAGTCCGTTCTGGGTCTGAACGGAACAACAACCCGAAATTAAAATCTGCTTTCACTCATTTGAAAGCTCTCGTAAATAGGAATCAAACGTTTTTCTTTTCGTGGAAATCCGATTTAAATTGGAAAAGTTATAAGCATTTACATATTGCCATAATGCGACAAGCTCTAATTTTGACCAAAATAATCATTATTCTTAAATACTTCAAATTACCTTAAAAATCATTATAAACTTATATAAATCATTTAAATTGACTTTTCAAATTATTTGGAATTAAAACACAACTTTTTTTCTTCTAATTAAATCACCATTCAAATAATTTCAAATTAGATTTTTATTTAACCATCCCATCCGTCGGATCAGTTAGGGATAGCCAGGGAGAGCAGGAAACTGATTTTCCAAACCCAAGCCTAGACACTATCCTCTCTGTCATCCTAGAACGTTCTGGTGTATATTATATCATTATTATATAAAAACCATATTCAAATTAAAAATCTCATTTCGAATTTAAATTGAATTTTTTTTTTCAAAACCAGTTTTGCATAGATATAAAGATCGTTATACAAAATCAATACATAATTTAAATTATTTTCCAACTCCTAATTCAATATTTAATAGTTGATATTAAATTCAAAACCAAATTTTTTTAAATCTTATTTAATAATTAAATAAAATCATATATATGAAGGAGAATCTAAATCGATCACCCATATATTCCACAACCACGGTGTGTTTGTGTGTGTGTGATCATACAATGCAATCATATCTATCCAAATGAACTATACGATCAAATGGATATGAATTCATTCATCACAACAACATTAAACTGTGCACAAGCGTTACAGACAATAACGCTTACTCGTGTTCAGTGTATTATCTAACTCATGAACAACCATTCAAACATCAACATCCATCACACAATCATCATCAACAAATTATAATTAATCTCAGCTAATTAAAATTAACTAATTTAAATAAAATTTAAATTAGAAGTTCTCACCTAACAACTTTCCAAATCTTCACGGTAGGTGAGCCTAGTTGAGTGAATCGTCGGACAGTATTTCGGCGCAACGTCTTCTTCACAAAATATATATAATATAATATACACTAATCTCTCTTTATATTATAAGAGGAGGGGGAGAATGACGAACTTTGGCAAGGTGGTGGTGGAAAAGAGGAAGACTTATGCCATGGAAACCATGGCCATAAGCTTTAAGAAGAAGAGAAAGAAAAGAAATGAGAATGAATGAAAAAGTGGAAGGAAAGGGTGGTATTTATAGGAAAGGAGGAGTAAGGAGAGAGTGACACATCATAGGACAAGTGGCAATCATGCATGAAAGGGAGCATGCATAAAGACATGTGTCTTAACACTTGTCTTAAGAAGAGAAGGTGAACTTTTGGTAGCATTTCCCTTAAATGCTATGAAAACTAAAGGCAACACTTAATTCTAACGCTACTAATTCATGTTATAGTTTGACAAATCCGATCGAACGACAAATAGTATCAACAAATCCAAACTTATTAATAATCATTCTCATTTATAATTCAAGTAAAACTTATCATATAACTTATCAAAATAAATAAAATAATAATTATTATTCTTGTAAAATCATAAAATAAATTATCCTTTACCAAATTCATATTTTACAAATCAATATTATCAAAATCAGAAAATATCATTACTTAAACATAAATCTAATAATTATAATTTTCAAAATAAGTTTTCTTATAAAAATCATAATAAATAAAACAAAATGCTTATACAAAGTTAAAATTTATATTTAAACCTAATAAAATCAATTTATATTCAGAAAATCCAAAATTATAAATAAAAATCCATATCAAACATAGTTAAAATTCTGGGATGTTACATTCACCCCCCCCCTTAGAAACTTTTCGTCCTCGAAAAGGAAGTCGAATAAATTTAAACTTCTTCACAAATTTTAAATTCGAATTTCTCCCTCAACATATCAGAAATGAAATGGTCAGAACAAAGGATCATATCATTCTCAGGGCACTCTATCTAATTCTCACTAAAGGTAGAGTCTAATGATACTTCTATGATCTCGTGATTACTAGGGTCGTCACGGGTCTTGTTTAAAAATCGCATCCTCTGAGTTAGACTCAGAGCTGCTATCCTACCATTAAGGAGAACTGGGATAGATATTATCTAGTACTTAGAGGTCTATGACCGTAAGAAAATTATCTTTCTAACTTACTCTTACGGAACCCATGGTTTTTTTATCAATTATAAGACTAAATGCTCAAATTAGAAATTTAAATCCAAGTTCTCAAATAAAATTTTCCCTAATCGTTCAATTATCTTGCAATATAACATCTTGGCTAAATTCAGTATTAGAAATTCTATTGCTCTCAACACAAATCAAGTTCAATTTTAGAGATAATTCAAAATACTGGTTTCAAATCTAAATTAGTTCACTTGTCCGAGGCTTTATCTGAGCAGGGAAAAAGGAAGAATTCCGAAATAAAGTTGAATAATGACAATTCGGGGTGATATTCAAAATATGACAATGGGTTGAGCAAAACCCAGCGACAAGGGAAGAGATAGAATTATATTTCCGAAATACTCAATCTATTTCAAATTTTTATTTCAATCGTTTCCAGATTAACCCATTTATAAGTTAACTTTTATACTCATTTAATATTCAAATTTTTGTTTTCATATTCACCTAATCGAACTTTAAAATTCAAAATATATAAAATCTCTTTTTCATTCTTGTTAAAATATCATGTCTTGTTTAGAAACATTTTCTTACTTAACTAGCCGTACAATCTCTTAAAACAGTTTTATTTAAAAAAATACCATCACGCTTCCTCTGCGCACTCTGATTATGCGTATATTCAAACTAGTATTGGTAAAACATCCCAAAACATAGACTTCAAAATTTCCGGAACCAAATCCTCAAAATTAATATTTAAAAATCCAAATTTTTCTTCCATAAGTTGGATTCTATATTTCAAAGAAAGCTCATTTATTGAGGTTTTGTTACAAAATATCTTGGACAAATTAAAGTTATCGACACGGTTTCACACGGCACAAAGAGGCATACATAGATCAAGTCAAAATTCCATGTGCTCAAGTCAAATAAAGATGCATAGAAGTTCCATGCTAATTTGTGCATGAAAGGTATATATAGACAAAATCAAGTTTCATGAGTTTGGAATAGAAATTCAACATCTACTGAGCATCAATAGGTGCAACGGTTCGAATCAAATACTTGGCCAAATGCACATGATACAAAGGTACGAATGACACTACTCAATAGTAGATGGTTGGAATTTAAATGGACAGTCTAGCCCAAGATGGGAATTCACATGCAAACAAGGATACATATTCTAACAGTTTAATCATGGGATACTCGTTAAATTTTCATAATTTTCCTCTTGAATAAATCTTACTTTAACAACTTCATTTTCTTCCTTTGTGCTTCAAGTGAACACTTGTTGAGAAATTTTCGTTTGACCTACTCGTTCATGCCGGTTTCTCCTAACAAGGGAAAATATAAAACTCAATCGATTTGTTCAATACATATCCCTTTTATCATATTAAACTTGTTGCTCAAAATTCGTATAACTTCAGGTAGGAAAATCGGTCTTCTCCCCACATAAGACATTTACCATAATTTTATTGAATTGTATCGTCAAAATCGAAATATGGGGTGAACCGAGCTCGCTTACATGCATTTTCAAATTTTCACTTTTCAGCTCTTCAAGTGAGATTAGCTTCTAAAATATATCCTTGCGGTTTTGACAAAATAGTCTGATTCACGCTTCTAATTATCAGTTAAGTATGCATTTAACTTAACTACCTTATGTTAAATTCATTTTTTCGCATATCCCATTTCATAACATAATACATTCAATACTTCGAAAGTCATTTGTAAAATCAATTTCACAATTGTGAGGACGTCGCAAAACACTTTCGATTGTTTATCTATACAGCTTTAAGTACTTCTTGACGTCTCGATCAGAAACATATAGTCATCCCACTTTCGAAACCCAAAAATAAGACTGATGATGATCGATCAACCACCAGAATTATCCCCAAGCGACTAGAATGTGACTCTATATCCATCTAGTATATATTGGATTTCATATATACGTTAGCTAGGCGTATATGCAAAATCCTTACATACTAGATCGTCCAACCTTGACGTAAAATAAATACTCGCAACCGTTTTTATTACATGCTGATTATCTTTCAAATCTATAGCTTTGAATTAACGATCTTCTTATCTCAATCCTTTATATATAGGCTGCAAAATATTTTGAAATTCTCATTCTAAGCTCGACGTTTCTTTTTCAATACGCTTATTAAAGCCAATTCATTAATCGCTTATTTCTCGATAACTCCGAACAGATCGACGCTGGATTTTCGAAGTTTTATCACAAAGAGCCCTTTTTATTTTGAAAGTATTTCCTTTAAAAATCTTATTTTCAAATCTTCTTCAAAATATTTTATTTCAAATAATTATTATTTTCAAAAATGATTTACTTGTACAAAAATACCTTATATAGATTTCAAAAATACGCTCTCTCATCATAATATTCCGAAATCTCATTCTAGGGCATTTCTAACCCTATCTCTAATGAGATACTATAGCTCTGATAAGTCCTATCCTTTGTTCAAAATATGTTGTACCCGATAGCTTTGTATAACCAAAGCTCTGATACCAACTGTAACGACCCATCTTTTTGCCCGATTCTTCGCCGGTAATTAAACCAACTTAAACCGTTCAGAAAGACGAATTGTTATGGGTACATACATACATTGAACAAAAATAACAGAACTTTTCATTGAATAAACCAATATTACATCAGAGTTACATGAATATCAGAGTTACAACATAACGTATACAGCGGAAGAAAGAAAATAACTTTAGTCCCATTGGAAGATTTAACACAGCGGAAGCTTCAACTCTATCGTGGACTCCAACTCTAGAAGCGCTCTAAATCCTGCTCCAACGATCTATAACTGCAAAACTAAACTACTGGCTGCCCGTGCAAAAATCATGGGCACCCAGAGTTTAGGTGAGGGAACAATAAACTCCAGGTCAGTCGTGGGACTGGTGTGAGAACTCAAAAACAGTTAGGTTCATTCTTAAAGTTGGGAACTTCACCGGATCATGCCGCTAACGCGGAACGGATTTACTCCAGGTGGATACCCGTGCATATAAATGCGCAATGTCTTTTGAAAATGAAGCTATCATAAGCTCGTCCCACATCACACAATGCAAGCACACACCAGATGGGCGAGTTTTATCTTATGACAACCAAATATGCTTTCATACGTAAAATTCTCTTCAATACCATAATATATATATAGTGTGGAAAACATTTCGCAAGTAAATGTATTAATCCTAGACAGCATATACCCCATAATATATGTTGCCATATATATATATACAATCAAAATCGTATGGCTCGCATAAGAAATTTGGATTTCCAACTTGATGATTCCTGGCACGAAAGATCAATCAGGGATACAAAACAAAGTGCCTCAACGGCTTTTTCGACCATACGCGGACACCGAATACACATCGTCAGGGCAGATCAACGGTTTTCGACCAGACACGGCCCCCCGAACATACCCAACTTCCCCAAGTTCATAAGTGGTTTTCCACTGCTGCACAGCTTCATCATCAATTCATATATAAGTATAAAACCTAACCGCCAGTTTCTCATCAATCCGGGGTGTGAGGTTTGTCGATGTCACGTCATATGCATAGCGATGCTTCGATAAGCCATTCTTTGATCATCACTAGCTCGACTCATAACTTGGGTATGCCGCATTGACAATTCACGACATATCACTGATTTAAATCAATGCATACCCTCTAAGTTCATATGACTTAAAGACAAGGATAATATATCGCCACAAATCCGATATACATTAACGGAAATCAGTGCTATGCGGTCAATTTCAATGTCAGGCACACCATCCATGCAAGTCCGTTCTGGGTCTGAACGGAACAACAACCCGAAATTAAAATCTGCTTTCACTCATTTGAAAGCTCTCGTAAATAGGAATCAAACGTTTTTCGTTTCGTGGAAATCCGATTTAAATTGGAAAAGTTATAAGCATTTACATATTGCCATAATGCGACAAGCTCTAATTTTGACCAAAATAATCATTATTCTTAAATACTTCAAATTACCTTAAAAATCATTATAAACTTATATAAATCATTTAAATTGACTTTTCAAATTATTTGGAATTAAAACACAACTTTTTTTCTTCTAATTAAATCACCATTCAAATAATTTCAAATTAGATTTTTATTTAACCATCCCATCCGTCGGATCAGTTAGGGATAGCCAGGGAGAGCAGGAAACTGATTTTCCAAACCCAAGCCTAGACACTATCCTCTCTGTCATCCTAGAACGTTCTGGTGTATATTATATCATTATTATATAAAAACCATATTCAAATTAAAAATCTCATTTCGAATTTAAATTGAATTTTTTTTTTCCAAAACCAGTTTTGCATAGATATAAAGATCGTTATACAAAATCAATACATAATTTAAATTATTTTCCAACTCCTAATTCAATATTTAATAGTTGATATTAAATTCAAAACCAAATTTTTTTAAATCTTATTTAATAATTAAATAAAATCATATATATGAAGGAGAATCTAAATCGATCACCCATATATTCCACAACCACGGTGTGTTTGTGTGTGTGTGATCATACAATGCAATCATATCTATCCAAATGAACTATACGATCAAATGGATATGAATTCATTCATCACAACAACATTAAACTGTGCACAAGCGTTACAGAAAATAACGCTTACTCGTGTTCAGTGTATTATCTAATTCATGAACAACCATTCAAACATCAACATCCATCACACAATCATCATCAACAAATTATATTTAATCTCAGCTAATTAAAATTAACTAATTTAAATAAAATTTAAATTAGAAGTTCTCACCTAACAGCTTTCCAAATCTTCACGGTAGGTGAGCCTAGTTGAGTGAATCGTCGGACAGTATTTCGGCGCAACGTCTTCTTCACAAAATATATATAATATAATATACACTAATCTCTCTTTATATTATAAGAGGAGGGGGAGAATGACGAACTTTGGCAAGGTGGTGGTGGAAAAGAGGAAGACTTATGCCATGGAAACCATGGCCATAAGCTTTAAGAAGAAGAGAAAGAAAAGAAATGAGAATGAATGAAAAAGTGGAAGGAAAGGGTGGTATTTATAGGAAAGGAGGAGTAAGGAGAGAGTGACACATCATAGGACAAGTGGCAATCATGCATGAAAGGGAGCATGCATAAAGACATGTGTCTTAACACTTGTCTTAAGAAGAGAAGGTGAACTTTTGGTAGCATTTCCCTTAAATGCTATGAAAACTAAAGGCAACACTTAATTCTAACGCTACTAATTCATGTTATAGTTTGACAAATCCGATCGAACGACAAATAGTATCAACAAATCCAAACTTATTAATAATCATTCTCATTTATAATTCAAGTAAAACTTATCATATAACTTATCAAAATAAATAAAATAATAATTATTATTCTTGTAAAATCATAAAATAAATTATCCTTTACCAAATTCATATTTTACAAATCAATATTATCAAAATCAGAAAATATCATTACTTAAACATAAATCTAATAATTATAATTTTCAAAATAAGTTTTCTTATAAAAATCATAATAAATAAAACAAAATGCTTATACAAAGTTAAAATTTATATTTAAACCTAATAAAATCAATTTATATTCAGAAAATCCAAAATTATAAATAAAAATCCATATCAAACATAGTTAAAATTCTGGGATGTTACAGATACGGTGGACGAAAAGGCGTTGATTGCCCAATATTTGACCATGGAAGAGCGTCAGGTATTGGTAGAAGGAAAGGTGATGCTTAAAGAAGATGCCAAAGAGGAAGCGGTAGAAATACTTACTATAGAAAAGGGGAAGGCAATCGTTATTGAGAGCATAGTGGTTGCTCATGAAATTGAAGGTGATGCTTCCCAACAACAGCAAGTCATCCCACCCGCTTCCATTGGTGGCTCATACACACCAGCTTCTAAATGCTCGGAGTATGAACCCGAGCATCCAGAACTAGGCACCAGGGGTTTACTTTCGCCAATTGATGAAGGCACTGCGTCAATGAATGTCATGCAGAGATGTTTGAGAGTATATCCACTTTCACTCTAGTATTTGAAAGAATGACAGCGAGAAGTAAACGCAGACTAACATGTCTTCCTCTCCATTGTGCAGGTACTCTCGGAATGGGGATCCTAACTGGCTTCAAGACCACCATGGTTTTCAGGCCAACATTTGGTGCCGAGGCGTATAAGAGGCAAATAGGTGAAGAGTTTGGACTTGTTGACATCTATGTATGCTTGGATTTGAGCGAGGCAGGTCAGGGTCACATGTTTAGGGAGATGTTAGAGTTCTCCTACATCTTTGAGGAGGAGAAAGGGAAGCATGATATGGATCCCAAGATGATTGGATAGTTTTAAGTAGGCGAGTTATTGATGCACGATCTGGTCGAACAACAACGGGCCCAAATGCTATTGAAATCCAATGAGATTGAGGTGAAGAAGAAGGCTGATGAGGAGGCATTAATAAAAGCTCAAGAGGAGATCAGAGCAAAAGCCGAGGAGGAAGCCCAAGCCAGAGTCCAAAAGTGGCCAGTAAGAAGGACGAAGAAGAAGAGGCTCGGAAAGAGGGAAAGGAGAAGGCTAGGAAGAAGAAAGCCAAGGAGGACGCGAAGAAGAAAAATCAAAGAGGGAGGCTAAAAAAGTGGCTTAGAGGAAAGCTTAGAAAGCGCAGACCTATAAAGTCATGGTCGAAGCCACTCCCCCTCCACTGAAAGTGATCCATCCATTGCACTAAGTGATCGAAATTTCTGATGAAAAAGTGAGGGAGGTCAGGTTAGACTCGTCCAAGGGATTTAAGCCGAGGCCTTGTCATATACCTACTCCACTGGGAGAGCCGAAGGGATTCGGGAGAAGCAGAGAAAAGTTAGAGGAAGAAAGACGAGTATGAGCCACCCCATCCCGAGTCTGAGAAGAAGAAGAAGGGTGGCTTGTCCAAAAGGTGGTTATAGAACAGTTTTGCTTTTGTAGGTCGATAGGATACACGAGTATGACCCTCTCTTTTGGAGGCATGATGTGTTTTTCATATACATCATATCGTTAGAAAGAAATATATTCTAACATGTAAATGAAATTTGGCTTTGATTATATCACATATCATTTTAAGTTCTCAAGTTTCATTTACGCTATCCAGTTGTTATACTTACATAACGTACTCATCATTACACTTAAATTGTGTTGCTCACTGCTTTACTCATGATTAACTCAAGTAGTGCAAAGCTTAAGTGTGCCAACTTTGCTCTTGAGACTTCCTTTCAGTCGTTAGTCTTGAGTCATGCAAAGTTCAAGCTTAGTAGCTCCACTCTCTAAATCTCTTTGTGTTCATTGATCCTAAGCCATGAGGAGTTATAAGTGGACGTCACTGGTTCGATCCTTCATACTCTCATGTCGTTTCATTTGGGTTAGAATCGAGGGCATGTTTGTTTCACAATTTTATACTTAAATCCAATTTTTTTGAATCAGAATTAGCCAAATCAGTGGTTGGTATCATTCTTACTCGGCTAGTGGGTTGCTCTCATGTCCTGGGACTAAGGGATGAAGTTGTAGACTTAAATTAATAAGCATCGCATGTTATTTATCGGCCTAGTCATTGGTTCTAGACTCGAGTTGGCTTGTGAACGGCAGACCACTCCATAAGGTTTGATCTTTAGTAAATACTTAAAGTGGTATATCAATTCCAAGCTCTGAGGTGCCGATTCAGTATTACACACTCATATATGCCAGCCGGTCGTTATTATAGCTTAACACACTTCACATAAACTAAATACACCAAGAAAATGGAGATCTGAAAGCCTATACTGATACAGTAGTGGCCTGTTTACAATGCTATGAATTGAAAACAAAACATTTACGGAAAGCAGTAAGTATGTCAATTAGCTTGGTGAAATAGCAATAAAGTTTCTCGTTGTTCCATGTTCTTGGCAATTCAGCGCCATCAATGGTTATTACCTTTAAATTACCACCTCTAAGCCTTTGTTGAAAAATTATAGACCTTCCCAACGGAGACCGAGTCATGTTGGTGTGGGAAAGATCTTCTTTAGGATGAGGTTGCCAATGTAAAAGTGCTTTGGACCGACTTTGGCATTAAATTATCGGACGACCCGTTGGTGTTGTGTAGCTGCTCTGAATTCGTACTCATCCTTTTTCTCTTCGAGTTAGTTGAGAGATTCCAACAAGAGATCTCCATTAGTTCTCGGATCATAATAAGCGACTCTATGAAATTGTAGTTCAAGCTCGATGGGAATTACAACTTTCGATCCATACGAGAGAGAGAATGGAGTATGGCCGGTTGTTAACGTATGGGTAGTCCGATATGCCCAGAGGGATAAGGGAAGTTCATCAACCCACTTGTATCTAGCCTTTTCCAAATATTTTTTGAAGATGGATTTGATAATTTTTTAATAGCTTCAACTTGACCATTGGCTTGAGGATGAGCTGCTGCAGAAAATTATTTCTCGATGAAATGTCAACGAAAGAAGTCTTTTAACTGAAAACTCTTTAATAGGGTCCTGTTATCAGAAGTGATAATATTGGGAGCTCCAAAACGATAAATGATGTTGCGGGTGACGAATTCGATTACTTCCCTGGTCGTAATTGTTGTGAGAGGCTCAACTAAAGTAATCAACAACTATTACATATCGAGTGCTACCCTTTGCCATCGGAAGATTTCCGACGATACTGATTTTTTTTTGGTAAACGGCCATGGATTGACCATTTGTGTAAGCTTTGTAGGCGAGGCTTTAGGAATCTTGGAGAATCTCTAGCATTTGTCACATTTATGAGTGTAGTCAGTTACGTCCTGCTCCAGAGTTAGCCAGAAATAGCCGTAGCGAAGAATCCTTTTTGCCAGAGTTTGCCCCCTGGTTTTGTCACTGCATTAACTTCGTGCACACCCAATAGTACACAATTTTCAATGTTGTAGGCTGTACGTCGGAGTAGTGTAACAAATAATCCTCTTCAGTACAACACTACATCCTGCATGTTGTCACCCGAAACTATGCGAAGGAGCAATCTTTTTCATTCTGGTTATCAGAGAGGATTCTATGTTACAAGTAGTTTTTGACTGGAGTCATCCATGACTCTGGCTCGGGCTTGGGCTCTGTCATTAATGTCACATCAATCTTCATTGATCGATAGTCAAAAAATTGAGCACTTCGACTGGGACGATTTCCTAGAATTAGGCATCCCCAGAACTTGTGAATTTGGCCAAACTGGCTTTCTCGTTTTGTTCTCAAGGGATGATAGTGATAATGTAGTGCTTGAAATCACTTCGTAATTCACGAACCCGAGCAAGGTAAGGAGCGAGCCACGCCCCTTAGGCTTGATATTCCACACACACTTGACATATGATGAGCTCTGAATTTGAGAAGATCTGAATAGCTTTGATGTTGAGTTCTTTGATAATTCTAAGTCCAGCTATCAAGGCCTCATACTTTACATCATTGTTAGTGGCAAGGAAGTTGATCTTTAGAGCATAATAAATCAAGCGTTCCTCAGGAGTAATAAATACGACTTCGACGCCAGAACACTAATTATTTGATAAGCCATATACATATAGTTTCCATTGGATATTTTCCTGTTCAATATCTTTAGGTGGATCATCAGGAGTGGAGAACTCAACAATGAAGCCTGCCATGGCTTGTCCTAGGCTGGCTCTTCGAAGGGTGTAGGTTTAGTCGAACTGGCTCAGTTTGATATTCCACTTCAAGAGTCTCTTAGATGCCTTAGGTCATTGAAGGATCTTTCGTAGAAGCTGGTCAGTGTAGACCTCGATGGAATATGGCTAGAAATATAGGTTAATCTTTCAAGAAGAGAATAACATGAAGTATGCAATATTTTCAAGCTTCAGATAATTTATGCTATCTCCTGTCAATCTCTTGCCGATGTAGTAGATGGACCATTGGACATGATCTTCTTTGTGCACAAGCACAAAGACGATGGCCTGCACAGAAACAACCAAATAGATAAATAGGTCCTCGTGATCCCTAGACTTTATTAGAATAAGTGGCATCTCCGAGTGATTCAGAAGGTCCTGGAATATGGCGACACATTTTGGTGTCCATGCAAAGTTACGCTTCAACTTATTGATCAGATCAAAGAAAGGAATGCACTTATCAATTGCTTTTGAGTTGAATCGATAAGAGCGGCCACTTTTTTGTTTAGGCTTTGAACATCCTTGATGTTTTCTGGAACTGTGATGCGCAAGATAGCCTCGATATTTTTAGCATTGGCTTCAATCCTTCGTGAATTGACAATGAAACCCAAGAATTTTCTAGATGTAATGCCAAAAGGAAATTTCAAGGGATTGATTTTCATGTTGTACCTGCGAACAACACTGAACATATCCGCGAGGTCATTGATGTAGTCGTTCAATACTTGTGTTTTCACGAGCATAACGTCCACATAAAGTTCCATGGATCTCGCAGTCTAATCTTTGAACATTTGGTAGACTAGACGTTAATAGGTGGCTCCAACATTCTTGGGACTAAAATACATAAAAACATAGCAATACAGCCTAAGACCGGTAATAAATGAAGTGCGCACTTCATCGGGGATGTATAGGAATTTGATTATAGTCTGAGTATGCATCCATGAATGATAGAAGCTAGTGGCCGACAGTAGAATCAATGAGTTAGTTGATCTTCAAGAGTGGAAAGCTATCTTTTGGGCATTCTTTATCCAAGTCAGAATAATCGACGCTTGTCTGCCATTTTCCATTCGATTTCTTTACCAAGATCGTGTTGGAGACCCATTCTAGATAAAGAGCGTCACAGACGAAGCCATGGTTGATTAGCCTATTGACCTCTACTTAGAGTGCTGCAGATGCCGATCATTCTGGTGCGAAGAGTTGTCATTTCTGTTTGATTGTGAGGAACTTCAGGTCGATACCAAGTATATAACATGCAATTTCTGGGTTGACGCCACACATATCGAAATAGTTCCAAGCAAAGACATCTAGGTTAGCCCGTCGAAAATCAATAAGTTCCTCTCGAATAGCTGGATGGAGCTACGATACGATCTTCAATATCCGAAATGGATTGGCGGGGTTGACTTGAATGTCGATGGTGGGATCAACCAAATTAGCCCTTTCATACTTGGGCTCTTCATCCTTTCTTCGATCAAGATCTTAGAAAAGACAGCTGTGATATCTGAGCTAGGAATCAAACCCTACTAGGTGTTATGCACCAAGGCTTTTGGTGTAATGTGCCGTCTCTACACCTTTTGCCTTCTCCTGGTTGATTATGTCTTTCCATTCTGTGAGATAGCAGGCTCTCTCCGTGACTTGGTCGCCTTGGATTATTCCAATCCATTCTCAGTCGAGAAATTAATGAGTAGACACCAAGGTGACTTACATCTTCGGAACTCCGCGAGGGCTGGACATACCAAAAAGGAAATGTATAGGGAAGGGATGTTGATGACGACGAAGGTGAGGATTCTGACTCGGCTTCTATTCCCATCTCCTAATTTTACCTGTTGTCTAACGAGCTTGACTGGACGGTTTGCTGAGCCATTGAAGCCGTGAACTATAGCATGGTTGGGCTTTAACTTTTTGGCTTCAAATTTCAATTGATCGAAGGCCTTCTTGAAGATCATGTTATCAGAACTTCCCGAATTGATGAGGATCTTTTTAACATAGGTCGGGCCTATGTAGGTGGAGATGACCTATGGATTAATGGATAGGGCCTTAATACTTATAACATCATGTTCTTTGAAGACAATGCCATCTCTCATAGTCTTTTGTAGTTTAGCCGGGGTTGTCTCGTCCGTGATGGAGCACCCTTCATAATCAACATGCTTGATGTAGTTGACATACTTCTCATAGGAAGATTTCATTTGCGGGGTGAGGATCGCCGCAGCTAGTGTTAATTACAATACCCCTTTGAGTGGGTCTTAGATTGGATGGCCTAGGTGTCACTTAGATTTGAGGAGGTGCAGGATTTGAAGTACTCATGGCTACTTCCTTTGGAGGTTTCTGGACATATTATTCTAAGTGCTTCTCATGGATGAGTTTATCGATGGCATCTCGAAGTCATCGACAGCCGTTTGTATTATGGCCGAACATGTAATGGAACCTACAACGTAAGTCGATATACGAGATCATTTGGTATAACTCCTTTTTTAATTCACAACGTAAGTCGATATGTGTTTATATTGCATACGATAATCAAAATAACTCTAGTCGACTCCAAACTGGAAATCTTATAATAATTGATCATTACAGATTTAATAAAATTGGTTTCGTTTAAATTGGAGTTCGTTTGAAAATTGACTTTTCTTAAGTCCCATATTAAATCGATAGAACGATTAAATAGAAATCTTGGCGTTTATGGTTAACGCGGTCACATACGATATCGAACTGACGAAAATTTTATTTTCATACAATAATTTAACACTTCGGATCCAATGAAACTAATTTCATCGAAAATGAAGGTCGTTTGCAAAAAGGCTTATTTTTAATGCTTAAATAAATCGATAAATATAAATAAATTCAAATACAATTCAATTGAATAATAATAAATTATTATCGTATATATCCGAATAGAACATCATATAGCTCCAAAATAAACATATTTGGATTTTAAACTCGATATTTCAAATCAAAACAACGTTCAGATTATTTCAAACCGTTATAATTTATAAATGATTCCATAGTGACTATTTGAAAATTTGATTTGGACATAACTCACAATCTACAAGACGAAATCTCAATTTTTCTCCTTTGTTAGAAAAATATAGTTCAATAGATTCAAGCATTTCTTGTTTCAAAGAACTCCGACTTATATTGGATCTTGTATAACCGATTGAAGTTAAAACGTTAAATTACGAACTACCGCGACATTACAAGCTCGTTTTAAATTTAATTATAAAGAATACGTTCAATCGTCGTTTTTAATAAATAAATCCCTTATCAAAATCTTATATATACCAATTCATCATTTAAAACCAATTTATATATTTTTAAATTAACGGCTAAAAATTCGGGTCGTTGCATTCCTTCCCCCTTAAAAGAAATTCTTCCTCAAAATTACTAAGGTAGGAAAAGTGCTACAAACCCTATTGATTACGCTAAAATCATTTGTTTTACTTCTTAATTTCATGTTTAACTAAGCTAATTTATTTTAATTAAAATATTAGTTCATTCGTACTAACGAAAATTTTCAAGAATTCTGAAAATTTTCTGACACCTTAAATTTTGGAAAAATATTAGCAGACTCTCCTCTGTATAAAGGGACTTCAGCGATATCGCGGGGAAAAAAATATATATACATCGACCCACATGGTCGGAAAACAAAATTCAAATCCTAATTTCTTGTATTTTGCATAGGCGTACCTTATATGAGCATTCTGAAATGAGCTCACCATATATTTATGCAACTTATGCAGCAAACCGAGCCACACAGCTCCGTATGCCTGTACTTACTCAATTTAAACAAGTATATTTCAATAATTGACGCTTTAACAGTCATTCATTTTTTAATTCATAATCCATATACAAACATTCACATCCATCCAAATTGATTCTAAATCAATTCATCCACTTTCAATTTATAAGCTACTCAATTTAATTTCCAATCCGGTATAATTCTATTTAACTTAACTTAAGTTAAAAAAATTTATCTATCCGATTTAATTATACCATTCCAATTCATTTAACTTACACAAGCTAAATTAAAATTCAGAATTCAAACTCCTTGCATTTGTAATCAACTGCAAATCCAAAACATTTGAATTTTTTAAACAATTCGTTCTTTTTAAACAAATTTCCATTAACGAATTATTATGGTAGCAATCCATCACTCAAAAACTTGAAAATGAATACCGATAATGTCGCGATCCATTATCAGAATTGTTTTCTTGCTACTGAAGTGATTTTAGTGCTTAATCACTTTCAAAATCCATTTAAAACAATTCTTGTTTAAAAATCCTCCAAAATACTTTAGAAAATCTTTCTAAACATCTAGGATTTAAATTCTCAAATTCTGATCTCAATCCAATTTTAATTCAGCTCATTTGTATATTCCATTCTTATACATATTCCATTTGGTTGTATATTACCATTTCAGTATTTTATAATTTCAGTTGATCATAATAACAATCAATACATCCATATACTATTATATCTCAGAAATTGTTTCTTTTATATCAAAATAATTTTTGGGCACAATAATTTCATTTACCATTTTAAAACAATACTGTATCGAATTGCTTTGTTTGAGAGTTTAGAAACACCTATCGATACAGTTGTACATTCTGCATCGACTAGAGTTAAGAAACCACTCAACAAACCAGTCAACACAATATAAAACAATTTTTATAACACTACCAAGTAACCTCTCTCATTTATACACTCAACTCAATCTAGGGTATTACTAACCCCATCTCTATTGAGTTACGCCATAGATCCAAGGTTACTACTCAACCTTCAACCGTGATACCACTGTAACGAACCAACCAATTCCCAATCCTGATTATCAACACAAATACCATGTCAGTTAACCAAGCATCAAAAATTCGCTGATCACTAATAGTAAGAAGTTAGAGAGTGAGAAATAGACAGAAAGAAAAGTTGTAGAAAAAAATGAAGAACACAAATCTACCATTGTAACGAAAAAATATATTACATAACATAACCTTTGAAATACAAATTTGTTTTGTATATACATACCATCGTCAGAGTACAACAATACACATTAAAGTGGAAATAAATAGTATCCATCTAATGCTGAAGTATCCTGATCCAAGCTCCTCCAAGTATATCTGAAAACTCCTAACTACTTGACTGGCCGTACAGATTTGGGCACCCAAGAGTTTAGGGTAAACGAACAAAATAAACTCTGGGTCAGTCATGGGACTGGTGTGAGTAAACTCCAACCATTTGGTTTAACTTTCAAAAAAATCCATTCAAAAGAAAAGATAATTGGAAGATTGGTCCATACATAAACACGGATGGTTTTTACCTTACGATAATTCAAAATTTTTGATATCAAATTTGGTAATATTATAGTAGTGTCTAAATTAATTAAATAGCAATCTAGCAGAATGCTTGCATCTCACGCTCCACATATATAATATATAATAAAATCCGCAGGGCGCTTATTGGAGAATGGATTTCCAACTATGATAAGGTATTATATCACCTTCTGTTAGTGTATCTCTAGAGAGGAATACACTAGGTTCAACAAGAACATCTTGTTACCCGACCACAGATGACCGACCACTCATTAAACTTGAGTGTACCGAGCATATTATCATCCACGATTGTGATCAGTAACTGTTACCAGAAGCATATTGCAGCAAATAGAATAAGAAGCAAATGAAATTTCTCAATATCAAGTGATAATACCCCTAATGGGAATGATGCACTTAGCTATGCTGCCTGCCCGATTTTTGTCATTTCCCGGTTGATGAGGCCTGAGGTCATGATTACCTTTCAGAAATAGCATATTCAAACTTTGAACGCCACATCGTCATATCCATCAAATCACTAATTGACGTCCATAAATATACTCTGGGTGTTAATATAGGGGAACAAATTCCCCGCCACCATACTTGGTACGATTGTAAAAATTAATGTACGTGAGTTTTCAAGAAATACTCTGTCAGTCATTCATCCATACAAGTTGTCTTGGGACTGGACAAACCGAAGGTACTATTCCATTAATCCATCTTGGGCAATTTCTATCTAGGATTAACAGAACATTCCTTGCACTTTACTCCATCTTCAATTATCTTTGGCATAATTTATTTTGCAACGCTTATGCCTATACGAAGTGTTTTTCAGATAATAAACCCAATCCCGGTCTCTCCACATTGAAACGGAATTATAAAATTAAAAAAACCTTGATATTGGAGATTTAACTATCAAAGAAAACATCCGTGCAATCGATGATCCTTATTTCCAAATGGAAATTTTACAGATCAACCATTAAGAAACACTGGGCCCTTAATTTAATATTTCATTAATTAAATCATCCCTAATTCATCTCAATATCCTTATTGATATATTTTCCAAAACTACTTTAGCCTCTTGGAAAACATTTCAAAATATTATAAACTCTGATTTTCCCTTATTCCAAGAAATATATAATTAACGTTGGAAAACATTTCCATCTCTTCACATTCTGTATTCAAAAAATATACGTTATTAACATTGGAAAACATTTCCAATTTCCATTTCCTAACTTCTCATTTACCAAATCAATTCATTTTCTATATTTATAAAACATCTCTAGTTATATTTGGAAAACATTTCCAAATTCTATTTATTTGGATTTAAACGAACGTCGACAACTCATCCCATTAATCATTCATTAACTAATTGTATCACTAACGAATCCTCGCTACCGAACCTTAACCATTCCTCTATCAATCATAAAGCTAATCAAGTTGGGGTATAATTACCTTTCAGACCTTAAGTGAACAACATTCTCAAATTAAAACTTGAAAAATCTCACAAATTCAAACAAAACATCCTTTATGTGACTCCCAAATTCAGTTTAAGAATACATTTCTTTTATGGAAAACATTGATTATAACGATAACGTTATAATCCTTGTTTCCGAAATATTTAATTTTAAAACATAACTCTGATTCATTAATTTGGATAAGTTAATATATAAAGTAGTAAGTAAATAAATTAATAATTTAGATATTTAAACTTTTATTTTTAAATGGAAACTAAATAGTACTTTCTTGAATTCGATATAATCCAATTCAAAAAATAAGTCTTTCTTGAATAATCAATATTCCATTAATATTCTGAACTTCGAAATAAATCTATCTTTTCAGGTTAACTCAAATTCCCTTATAATCATTTCCATTCGCAAAGCATTTGCTTTCAATCGTTGTTCACTTTCAAATATGAATATCATTCCGTAAATAGAAATCTAGATTCATTTTGTCAAATCAACTTGATTTTAGTTGCAAATATCATTACAGATTCAAACCTTAGTTATCGAGTCACTTAATAAACCCACGTCATATTCTACTCCATTTAGAAATTCTATTTAAAAAAAACTGCTACTAACACCATTCTGTTTATATAAAACAATTCAATTTCCTTTTTTTAAAACGTATTTACAAGATATACATTCCACGCTTCTAATATCAACTTTATTTGATTCCTACAATTCCCTTCTCGTGTAATAATTCTAATTTAAAAATTATTAAATTATTGCAAAGCATAGATATTTGTTTTCATATTTATAACCATTGAAATATTAGCTTCTTAACATATTTTATTTAAATAGTAAATTCACACTAAATATAGTTTAAATATCCTTTCTGTACTAAATCATTTTAATAAGATTCGACATTGTCGAATTCTAAATATAAGTCCTTCGGATTTATCTCAAATTATTTTATATTCCAAACTTTGGAATTAAATCCATCGTTTTCTTTCGAAAACGATTTTCTTGTTCAAATTTCAATATGAATTCATATTTCCTTTATAATCGTTATATTCCAAACCCAATTATAAATATTGGTTTAAAAGCTCACTTCCACTTTTCTATATAAATTCATACTTGAATTTATATCTCATTTTATCCAACGATAAATATTTATTTAATTTATAAACGTCATTTGTAATCAACTTCTTGTTTTATTTATTAAAACAAGTTCCTATTTTCAAGTCCATTCAAAATTAAATTTCTATCTTGGAAATAAATTTCCTTTCCAAATCCCAAATTTTCTTTTCTATATTTGAAAATATCTTATGGTATTTAGATACCAAAATTTTAGAGCCAGCGTAATTCAAACAAAACATTACCAATCATCGATTACATATCACATCATATATCACAATCAATGAAAAACAGTAGTATAATGTTGAGGAATCCAGTCGGATCCCTCCAACCAGTTTTCCTACATCCACAGATGTTAATCGACATAAATAGCATTAGTTTTATTTCAGTATGCGATAATATTGTAAACAAAATCAGTATTCAACCAATGATAATATATATGTCAATTATTTCAACCAATTTATCAATCATTCATCCAAACAACCATCACACAATATAAAATTACTATATATAAATTTAAAACCAATTTATATAAAAATATAAACGAGCCAGAGTTACTGAGTATACTCACATTGTTTGCAGTTGACGATTCTTCTTTTGCTTCATTTAAATTGAAATAGTCATTTGATTTTTCTATGGAATTCCAATAGCTATGTTCTCAACAATAATAGTTACACTATGTAGATTTCATCGTTATGATTCCAAAGTGACTGGTTTCATCGAATTGCGTTCACAGATGAGATAGTTGTGAGCGTTATAAGTTTCTAATTTGAAATTGAAATAAATTATAACGCTAATGACCTTATCATGTTAATCACTTTACTTTGCCCTTAATAAGTCATTTTAAAGCATGCTAATCATCTTCTACACAGTGAACAGACGAACCCAACCAAACGAAAACAATCTTCAATCATCTCCTCCCAGTGCCGCCTGTACATTGCTAGAGACTACCGCAACCTCCTTTCGGGCATCGTCATTCCACCAACACAAACCGCTCCCAAGCCCGAGATTCCTCAATACAGTGTTCACCAGTATTAACGTGAAACCCGAAAATCATTCATGCCAGAAATTTCCAAACTCTGACCATCCTTCGACACCAGGACGCCACCGTTGGTTAAGCCTACATCCATCGCTTCGAATTCGTTTAGACTCCACCGCTCATCGATCAATAACGGTAGCCATAAAACTCAAAAAATAAGACTGCCAACCCACTGTTCGAACGCCAATTGCTTTGCCTCCATGCCACCGCGACTTCTTTGACCACCCTTAGTTTGAAGCCAAGACTCCCTTCTCCCTTAGACTCTGAGACGCCTTGATCAACGCGTCAACACTAAAACTGATGTCCAAGTCACTTTGAAGAACGACGGTAGAAGAAAAGGGCATTCGATCTATGAATTTATTGAACGGAAGTGAAGTTCCTGCAATAACAAGTTCATTAAATCAAGAATCCTTCAATACGGTTGAATGTGTAATTTTATTTTGATTTTTGAAGGTCATGATTTATTTTGGATTTGTGAAATTGAATATCGACTGTTAGAGACGGGGATGGGATTTAGTGATTTAGGTTAGGGATAACTTTATAGATAGATTTATTACTATTTTTACTTGATTTTTCTGTTAATTTATATAATTTCATGTCTATCACCGCTTTCCTCGCATGATTCCGTGCAATATCCGTTTGGGGGCAAAAAGGGATATACAACTATAGTTTGATGATCTGGACTCAATGAAACTTGGTTTGTCGAAATACGACTTTGTTTGGAAAATTATAGAAATTTTAAATATTAAAATCATTGATTGATTCACATTTATTTTTTGTATGCTAACAAAATAATTAAAATTGGCTCTAATCCTGAAATCTTATATTTCGGACACAATGGAGCTGGTTTTGTCAAATTCCGAGATCGTTGAATATAACTCCTTTTTTCAACTCGCAGTGTAATCGATACGCGTTTATACCTCTATTCGACACCAAATTAGAAATCTTACAATAATTAATCATTACGGATTTAATAAAATTGGTTCCGTTGAAATTGAAGACTGTTTGAAAATTCACTATGCTTAAGTCCTATATTAAAACGATTAATAAAATCTAGGCATTTTTGGTTACCGCGGTTGTTGGAGAATGGAATTTTGTTGACAACAACCTTGTTTCAATTAATAACATGATTAATTATAAAATATATACTAACATCTCTGTCCATAATATATATGTATATGCATGATATATATGCAGGATATAATCATTTAAGACTGTGCAGTATTAGAGATTCAAGATATCAAGAATTCAAGTCTCATAAGAATCAAGATATCAAGATTTCAAGAGCTCAAAAATTATCAAGTAATAGAGTCTAGTTTATATGTAAAACTCCGATTTGCACTTTCAATTTCTGTTTTCAAATTCCTTTTCAAATTGATTTTAAAATAATTTCAAACTCCTATTTTAAAATGATTTTAAATTATTACGATTTTACTTATGATTTCAAATATATATATATATATATATATATATATTCTTAGTTATAAAGTTTTATAATATAAATGTGTGTGTGTGTGTTTATATATGTTTTATAGTTTTATATTACATAAGTATGTTTATACTAGATATCACTATGTTTCTATATGTTTTTATATTTTAGAAACTTCATTTGAAACACTAGTTTTGATTCAAGAATTTGTAGAATATATATTGATCTAAATACTTAAAAAATGATTTTATAAAATTAAAATAACATGTATATGTCGACATTTGCAATTGGGTATGTCGACATATAACTGTCATATTTTCAATTTTCAAAGGAAGTGTCTTTTCATATTTTGAAACGTTTCAGAAACGTTGCAACCTTTCAAACTCTATAAGCAGGGGTTAAATTCGAATTTTTTATCACTTCTTCTTCTCCATCTTCATCCTAATTCTAACCACCATTAATATACATTAATTACTTGATTTCTACACTTATACTCTGTTGATTTCTACTCAAATTATATCAAACAGCTTCTCTTCTTAATCTCTATCAAATACTCTTTGATTGGAAGTGCGATTGAAGAGTTCTAGGGTTGTTGTAATCATTTGGGAATTGTTTCGAAAAAGTGTGATCCTTGTAGCCCGGAAATCATGGAAAGAGTTCGGTGTGAACCTTGTAGCCGTGAAATCAAGGGTGGTGGAATTTGTGTTAACCTTCATCTGCATTTGAAATAAAGGGAATTGTTTTTATGTTTGTGATTGTTTCTGCCATAAGATGCTTAACCTGCATCCCTGATAGTTGTTACATACGATATCGAATTTCCACGAAATTTATTTTCATATAATAATTTAATATTGTGGATCCAGTGAAACTAATTTCATTGAAAACGAAGGTCATTTGCAAAAATAGGCTTATTTTTAATGCTTAAACAAAACGATAAAATATAAATAAATTTAAAAACAAATCAGCTGAATAATAATAAATTATTATTATCGTATATATCCTAATAGAACATCTTATAACTCTAAAATAAACATATTTAGATTTTAAACTCAATATTTCAAATTACAACGACGTTCAGATTATTTAAAATTGATTTAATTATATAATAAACCGTTATAATTCATAAACTATTCCATAGCGATTATTTCAAAATTTGATTTGGACATAACTTACAATCTACAAGACAAAATCTCGATTTTTCTCTTTCGTTAGAAAAATATAGTTATAGTTCAATATATTCAAGCATTTCTTGTTTCAAAGAAATCCGACTTATATTGGATCATGTATATCCAATTGAAGTTCAAAACATTAAATTACGAACTACCACGATGTTACGAGCTCGTTTTAAATTTAAATATAAATTATACGTTCAAACGTCATTTTTAATAAATAAACCCCTTATAAAAATCTTATATATTACCAATTCATCATTCAAAAATAATTTAAATGTTTTAAAATTAATAGCTAAAAATCCGGGTCGTTCCACTCAGGCTTAAACACAGTCCCCATTTGAGACGTCTACTTTTGGGTTTATCCACACAAATGTTAAGATCCTATTGCTGAGTGTTGGGGTAATTACCCCTTCAAGAAGACCGAAATCTTGTCTGTGGTGGGAACACTTAGGACACACACTCATAAGCATTGCATGAAACAACACTTATTTATGTGCATGGGATAGTCGTTTTCGTCCTTTATACTCTCCCATCATTTCATTCTGGTTAGAGTAGAGGGTGTCATTGGTTCGTCGGTTTGGCACCCAGATCCGAACTCGGAGGATCGGACTTAGCCAAGCAAGTCGTCTGCATCACACTTACTTGACTGGTGGGTTGACACCAAGTCCGGAGCCTAAAAGACGAAGCTGGACATTTAAGATAATACGCATTGTGAGTTATTTATACTTGGCCTTGTTGTTGGCTCTATATTCGAGTTGACTTTTGAAGTACGGACTGCTTCACAAGGTTTGAGTCTTAGTAAAGACTCGGGATGGTAGATCGATTCCAAGCTCGGAAGTTTCGATTTAGTGTTGTGCGCTTATGCATGCAAGTAGGTTATAATCATGGCTTTAATTATACTACGAAAGAAGTAGATACAATAAAAATATGGAGATATGAAAGTATTTATTGGTAAAATATCGGTCGTATTGGCTTTTTCTTTACAATGCCTTGAAGTAAAAACAAAATATTTGTGTAAAGCAATATGTGTGTACTGTAAGCTAGGTGAAGTAACGGTGGAGATGCTCGTTGTTCCACGCTCTTGGTAGTTCGGCGCCATCAACGGGCTTGAAAGTACCATCTCCAGGCCTCAGTTGAATGACATGCGAACCTTACCAGCGAGGATTGAGACCGGTCGATGTGGCAAAGATCTTCTTATGGATGAGGTTATCTATGTCAAAATGCTTTGGACGAACTTTTGTGTTAAAGTATCGGATGACCCGTTGGTGATGTGAAGTTGCTCTGAGTTTGGACTCATCCCTTTTCTCTTAAAGTAATTCGAGAGATTCAAAAAGTAGAACTTTATTGGTATTTGGATCATAATAAGTGATTCGATGAGATTATAGTTCAAGTTTGATGGGAATTACAGCTTCAGATCCATACGAGAGAGCGAATGAAGTGTGGTCGGTCGTTGACTTATGGGTAGTTTGGTAAGCCGTAAGGGATAGAGGGAGTTCATCTACCCACTTGCCTCTGGCCTTTTCCAACCGCTTCTTGATGATGGATTTGATGACTTTGTTGACAGCTTCAACTTGTCTATTAGCTTGAGGATGAGAACCTACTGAGAATTTTTTCTCGGTATGTTGATAGTAGCATAATTCTATGAATTTAGAACTCTCGAACTAAACCTGTTATCAGACATGATAGTCTTGGAAACTCCAAAACGACAAATGGTGTTATGGACGACAAGTTGATTACTTCCTTAGTCGTGATTTTCGTAAGAGCCTCAGCTTTGGCTCATTTTGTAAAGTAAACAACCGCGACTATGGCATATCGAGCACCATTTTTTCCATCAGAAGAGTTCTGATAATATTGATTCCTCTTACGAATGCCCATGGACTGACCATTTGAGTGAGTTCCATAGGCGGCACTAGAGGAGTCTTGGATCATGTTTAGCATTTGTCGCATTTGCGGGTGTAGTCTGTTGCATCCACTATTTTAGATCTCGAAAATATTGCACGAGATCTCATTTTGGGCTCCTCCCGAAACGAAACAACAAATAAATATCACTGTAATTCTCGTTTCAAATATATCATTCGAGATGTTGCAGTATTGAATGATATATCGACCGAGATGAGGTACAGGAATGTTGTTTGAGATCTTGGTTATTCTGGTTAAAATTTAAATCCATACCTGAACTAGAATAATAATTAAAAAAACTCAAATCTAGCTATAATAATCTCTTGTTATTTGACATTTTGCATGTTATATGACCATATCATATGTTCATATATGTTCTACAATGTTTATGATTTTCTTATTCGTCTTTTTTTACATACATGTTACACACAAAATTATGTATTTTATGTTTTACTTATGTTGAATTTTTGAATATTTTGGTTCTTTTTTATGTTTTATGCTTAATAATAATTCATGTTCATGAATCATATGTTGTAAGTACTAACCTATTTGCGTTGTATTATATTTCTATTATAAGCATATAATGATTTAGATTATGAATGATCTTTCCTAAAATAAGAATAATGAAGTGATTTTGCAACTCATGTTTAAGTTACCATATTTATAATAACATTCATACAAATCATTGTGTAACATTATCATTTTTTAACATATCATGTACCCCGAGACTGTTCCGATATCAACTTTCGGACTCGAGATGGAAATCCGAAATGAACCTTTAAGTTAAACTCATCTCATCTGAGATCTCCCCCAATACGAGATCAAGTCTCTAAAATTCCCAAGATGATACGCGATCGATATCCAAGAGTTAAAACTTTAGTTGCATCCCTCTCTAGAGTTGGCCAAAAGTAGTCATATCGAAGAATATTTTTTGCCAAAGTTTGCCCCTTGGTGTGGTCACCACACTCACCTTCATACACATATAGTAGCACACATTTGGCATCATTGTAGGCTACACACTGGAATAATGGAACAAAGAACCTTCTGCGGTAAAGTATTCCTTCTTGCACGATGTAGGGTGATGCTTTATAAAATAGTGATCCTTTTCGTTTCAAGAGTCTCGGAAGATTTCATGTTTCAATTAGCCTTTAGTCGGTGTCATCTTGTACTTGGGTTCGAGTTCGATCTCTGTCATTGATATCAAATAAGCCTTCATCTGTTCGCCCAGAGAGTCGAGCATGCACTTCGACAAGGACCAGTTCTAAGATTTGTGCATCCCCAGAACTTGCTACTTTATCCAACAAGTTGGCCTTCTCATTTTTTCCTCAAGGGATGTGAGTGATGATGTAGTGGTTGAAGTTGGTAAGCAATTCTCGAACCCTAACTTGGTAAGGAGCGAGCCATGCTCCTTTTTCTTGATACCCCCATGCACTTGGCAGATGATGAACTGTGAATCCGAGAAGATTTAGAGAGCCCTGATGTTGAGCTCAATAGCAATTCTGAGTCCGGCAATCAAGGTTTCATATCAGCATCGTTGTTAGTTGCGGGAAAGTTGAGCTTTAAAGTATAAAAAATCAAGCACTCTTCGGGAGTAACAAGTACAATTCCAGAGTTGGAACACTAATTGTTTGATGACCCATCCATGTACATTTTCCATTGGGTGTTGGGAGGATCACTATTTTTTGGAGGATCTTCGGGGGTAGTGAGCTATGCGATGAAGTCTACTAGGGCTTGTTCGTAGATAGGGGTGAGCATTTGGTTAGTTTGGTTTATCCGATGATAAATTTGTCAGACCAAACTAAAACCAATAAAAATGAAAACCAAACCAACCAAATTAAGTTTGGTTGGTTCAGTTGGTTATCCGATTAAACCAAACTAAAAATGTTTTACACTATGTGTTTGAAATATTCACTATAATTTGAAACAAATTATAAATATATGATTACAGTATTATTATTTTTGATTTTTAATATTAATTTTGACACATAGGTGATGATTAATATATACTTAAATAACTAAACTAACCTAAAATATTTATTATAATACCGATAATTTTGTAAATATAGTAAAAATTCGGTTAATTTGGTTAAACCGATAACCGAACTTAATATTTTTTCGAGTCGATTACAAACCGATTTAATTTCAAAACCGAATCAAACCGACCAAAATAAATTGGTTTGGTTGGTTTATTTGGTTTAACCGAATAATGCTCACCCCTATTCGTGGATGGATCTTTAAGGAATGAAGGTGGGCTCGAATTGAAATGACCTAAATCCCAGCCGGCCTAAACCGAACAAGAAGATGAATTGTCATGAGAACACGACGCATCAAAACACAGAACAATATAACAACAATTTACACCAGAGTACAAGATATCAAAGTACAAATAATACACAATGGAAAATTATCAAAGATTTTAAATTACAAAACAACAGAAATATAATACATGAATATAATGTACAGCGGAAAACATCCACTAACACAACTGAAAGAAATACAGGGATACAAAGCATTCAAGAGTATTGCTCTAGCCGTAATTCAGGATCCTGTGAAAAGAAATATCAGCGAAACCAAAGCAACTAGCTGCCCAAGTGGAAATTATGGGCACCCAGAGTTTAGGTAGGAAACAATAAACTCTGAGTCAGTCATGGGACTGATGTGAGAACCAAAACAGTTATTAACTTTTATTTAAAAGTTAGGTAAATCATGGGACCACGCCATATAACATGGAACGGGCTTACTCTCATGAATACTAGTGCATAAAACAAACAACGCAATGCTAAAAGGAAAAATGAAGCTACTATATGACTCAGGTCCCATCACACAATGCAACGCAAGCCGGAGGATAGAGTTTTATCTTATAATAGCCAAAAATGCTTGATACACAAAATTTATCTATTATTATTATTAGTGCATAGTGTAGAAAACAATTTCGAATATAAATGTATCAATCTTAGACTGCATAGTACCTATCCTATAATGTCGCCACATAGATTTACAACTAAAACCGTAAAATTGGATATTGGAATTTGGATTTCCGTCTATGAACCAAGTCAAGGGATCTTCTTTCTCGAATCCGAGACAATCTAGCCCATGCCTTAGGATTCACGCGCACGTGTACCTAGGATCATGTAGGACCGGTCAGTCGTCACTGATTGGTTATACCTGAACAATATGTTCCTCGGTCCTATGGGACCTAAAACCTAGTCAGTATGTCAACCATCTTGGTCAGTATGTCGACCATAAAGGGCCTTGTGCAGCAAAATCCGAGGTAACTCGCTTTCTCCAACATCCACATAAGTAAATATCTGGGCTCCATACCATGACATCACTCCTAGCTAGAAAGAAAGGCATGTCCTCCCTATTGTCCTTCATCCTATTTTTGATTCATACCGAAGTGTGAAGCTCGCAAATTAACGCTATTGACAAAGCTGCGCTATATTAAAGCTATGCTTTGATCACCAACCACAAAGCTCTGCTTTTCAACAAAAGCTTATATCCATGCATTTCAGCGTGCCACATTGTCAATCCATACCATACCATTGATTTCTTCCAATATATAACCTATGAGCTCGTACGTCTCAGAGAAGGGTGTTAAGCTAAGAGAATAACTTCTCCGCCACCAAATAAATATACATTTCGCAGACGGTATTATCGAGCCTTACCAAAGTAATCATTCATTTTATTATCCCAATCCCAACCTATTTATCCCATGGAGGAAAACTGGCAGTACCCTATATCTAACACCCATTATGTTAACGGTAAATTTAATTACCATTTAACGTTCAAATCTAATTAAAAATTTAACTATCGCATGGAGTAAAACTGGTGATACTCCATTTCGAATACTTCCTGAATTTGGTAAATTTACTTACCCCTTTCCCATTTCAATCTAATTAAAGATTCATTAAACTCCACTTAGTTTTAATCTTCAAATCATTATTTAATGATTATTCAACTTTAGGAAAATTAATCCTGTCTTTAACGAGGTTAAATAACCAATGTCATTTAAAACACAGTTCACGATAAACCCAAAATCATCTTCCATCGAAATTGGAATCTTCACGGAAATCATAACATTATATAGTTGATATAAATTTCCATATCAGACTAATACTATAAATAGAGTAATGACAAATCCTTTTAAATTCCATAAATAGTAATGGTCTTCCTTCACAGAAGCTCATCTCGATTATCACTAAATCGAATTCCATTCAATCCTAATTTGGTTTATTAAATTGGAAAACCTCACTTTGGAAAATTTCCATTAAATCTTATTTAAGAGATTTATAAATTCCAAATCCTAACTTCATTGTTAATTGGGTTTTAAGAACTAATGTTATTTAAAAACATTGTTCACAATGTACTCGAAATCAACTTCCATTTTATCCCAGTTATATTTATTAATTGGAAAACTTCATTAATCTTAATTAATAAAATTAGTCCTTTCTCAAATGGGTTTAAGAACAGTGTTATTGAAGACTTCACGACAAACCCAAAATCCAATTTGATATTAAATACAAGGTTCTGAATAGAAATCATATTGACTTATATTCATTATCAAATTCTAAAACCAACAGATATCGTATTGGGAATAACGACATCTATATCTTCCAAATTCCTTAACAATATCTGTATAATCACGGAATCCAATACTAAAATATCTGAAGATTATTTTCATTTAAATCCATTCTAATTCATACATTGGAAAAATTCTGGTTATATTAAAACCATTTCAATTCCTTTTAGTTCTTTACCTAAGTTGATAAACAACTTATTTATATAAAAATATCTTTTATCTTTATTAACTTGGAATATTTCATCCAAAATCATTTCAAATCATTTATTATGACTTAATATAATATTTTCCTATTTCTAATCATTTAAAAATAGGCCCTTCCATTTAAATGACGTTTCAGGTTATTTAGCTGCACTAGCGCTGTTTTTATTTAAATTTGAGTTAAACATTTCACAAAATCTAACTGTTAGATTTTAAATCTCTTATTATCATTTGGAAGATCTTTTCGATATGAACCGAATGGTACCGATTTCAGGAGAATGCGACGTTTGGATCTCCGGTTACGTCCATTTAAAGTTAATGGTCGAAATTCGCGAACGGTCACTGTGCCACTCGTACAATTCAAACCATTTTATTATATATAAGAATTTTCATCGATTTCCATTCAAAACGTATTTTTTAAAACATCTATAAATTCGTTTTAAAAAAGATTTCAACTTCCATTTCAATTCTAAATCAAAATTGAACATTCCATATTATTATAGTATCAGAATAATGATATTCCCAAAATGTCAGATTTTGAAATCCAATTTTCTCAATATTCATCATAAAATAAATAAGATCGATAGAAAAATCCATTCGATTTAAAATGACGTTTATTTACTTAACTCGACTTCACATTTTAATATTTTCGTGTCCATCCAAAATCGGACATCAAAATCATGTTTTGATTCTTCATGAATATTACATTAAAATATTCGTTTTAATTCCAGATTGAAATGAGATTCAACAAATTACCATATAATTTTGGTTATATGGATTTCATACATCACATGTATTCAAAATAGTTATAAACAGTTATTAAACATTCAGTTCACATCTAGAGTGCATCTACAACTGTATAAGCATTACATAATTAAATAAAGCTTATAATGGTCTGTCAATCAATCGGTTGACATACAACTAAATACAAGGGAGATATGTAGATTAATTATCATCCCGAAACCGGTGTGGGGTTTTCAACCAATATTTATAATATTAGTGTAATTATTGGCATATTTAGGCGATGTGTAAAATTATCGTAACAATACCCGTGTGAGGTTTACATCATAATTCATGTGAACTTATCTTCATTTGGGAGACATATAGGTCAATTATCATCCCAAAATAATTTATAATTTAAACTTTTTATTCTACAATGCTTTTATTTACAGTTTAATAATAAAAACATCAAAACTGTAAACATCCATCAATCACCAAACAAATTTTGTAATCACAGACTGTTAGTATATATTTAGTTATGATTATAATAACTGTACAAAATAGTTGAGTGAGAGACTTCTCACATTGACCGATTTTGAAATCGTTAAATAATGATTGTTTTAACTGAATTAAACCGGACGTTTAATTTAGTCAAATATTCCAACTTCTTCTGAATCTGTTCAAGTCTGTTTCATTTCATAGATCTCGATGATGTGATTCTGATGCATTTGAGTTTGTTGAATTTTGTTTTCGTATGGGCAAGTTATGGAAGTTTTATCATTAATTACGCAATATAATTAACTAATGATAATTAATTAAATTAATTAAACCTATCCCCACCATTAATCTTACCCATTGTTTCCTTGTTTATGTTTACACCTTCCAGGCATGAGAAAACCCATAGCATGCAAAAGAAAATGGACTACCGTACCTCCTCGAGATGATTGAACCTTCATCGGACAACGCCACGCTGAGCGCCTTGACCTCGCCTCCCCATACCTGGAATGATGGCCAACTCAATCACCCACGGCGGCCAGAAATGGCCTTCGAATTGACCCCCTTTGAGGGTTGAGATCTCACAAACCACCTCACAAAAAACGATCATCGCCCAGACGCCTCAGATTTTTGAAGGACTTATCATATCCACTGATCAATGTAGACTTTGATTGGATGTGATTGAAAGTAAAGGAGTAGCTTTCGAGAAGATATCAATAGGCGGTAAGCGTGCTTTTCTAGCTTCAGATAGTTCTTTCTGGCTCCCGACAATCGCTTACTGATGTAATAGACTGGGCTTTGAACACGATCTTCTTCGGCACAAGCGTTAAGCTATTTGCCTGTGCAGAAATAGTCAAATAGATATATAAGTCTTCGTGGTCCATAGGTTTTGATAGGATAGGTGGTCGTTCTAAGTGATTCAGGAGGTCTTGGAACGTAATGATGCATTTGGTGTCCATGCAAACTTGCGAATTTCTTTTGTGATAAAATCGAAAAAAGAATGCACTTGTCGGTTGCTTTTGAAACGAACCGACTTAGGGCAACCACTTTTCCATTTAAGGTTTGAACATCTTTGAAGTTCTTTAGAGCTTTGATGATCCCAAATAGTTTCGATCTTTTGTGGATTAGCTTTGATTCCTCATGAATTGATGATAAAACCAAAGAATTTTCCTGATGTAATGCCAAAAGATCGTTTCAAGAGATTGAGTTTCATGTCATATTTACAGAGAACATTGAACATCTCTGTGAGGCCGTTGACATGGTCGTTTCACAGTTTCATTTTCACGAGCATGTATTCCACGAAAACTTCATTGATCATCCAGTTTGGTTTTTGAACATTTAGTTGACGAGTCATTGATAGGTGGCTCTAGCATACTTTAGATCGAAGGGCATGACAACATAGTAATATAGCCCAAAGTCAATGATAAATAAAGTGTGCTGCTGATTGGGGATGTACATCGGAATTTGGTTGTATCCCGAAAATGCATCCACGAAGGAGATAAGCCGTTAACCTGTAGTTGAGTCAACGAGCTTGTCGATCTTCAGAGCGGAAAGCTGTCCTTTGGGCACACTTTATTAAAGTCAGAATAATCGGCGCATGTCCTCCATTTCCCTTTTGATCTCTTGACTAAGACCCACTTGGAGACCCATTTTTTATAGAGGGCGTCGCAGATAAATCCATTGTCGAGTAGACTATCCACCTCCACTTTTAATCCTACTGATCTTTCTGATCCCAAGTTTCGACGTTTCTGTTTGATAGGAAGATACTTCGGGTTGATACCAAACATATGACAAGTGACTCCTGGGTCGATGCCATACATATCGAAATGGGTCCAAGCAAATACATCCAAGTTGGCCCATAGAAAGTCCACAAGTTCTTCCTTGATTATTGGGTGGAGATGCGGTCTAACTTTCAAGTCCTAAGAAGGGTCAACGGGGTTGATCATGATATCAATGGTCGGTTCCACTGGAGTAGCCTGTACATACTCTAGCTCTTTGACCGTCCACGAATAAACATCCTATGAGAGACGGTTGTGGCGTTTGAGCCAGGACTTAGATTCTGGTGGCTGCTACACACTGAGGGTTAGGTAGCAGGGTCTTGCTGCGACTTGGTTGCTTTGGATGAGTCTGATCTCGTTGTCTATCGTGAACTTCATGAGGAGGCACCAAGGCTCCATAAATACCTAGAACTCGGCAAAGGCTGGTCATCCAAGAAGGATGTTGTAGCAAGAGGGGACATCGATGACGATGAAGCTGAGGATCCTGACTCGACTTCAATCCCCATCCTCAAGTTGTACTGGTAGCTCTACAAAACCGACTGACCGGTTGGAAGCACCGTTGAATCTGTGAAAGACAGATTTTCATGGCATCAAATCTTCGGCATCAAGCTTCATTTGATCGTAGGCCGGTTTGAAGATAATGTGTATATAGCTCCCCGAGTCAAACGGGACTTTCTTGACATGGGCCAGACCTATGTAGGTAGAGATGACAAGTGGATCTGTGGTTGGAATGTCGATTCCCGTAGCATCCTTCCCTCAGAAGACTATGTCATCCTTCATAGTTTTTGCAGATTTGTCAAGGCAGATTCGTTCGCGGCAGCGGAGCACGCCTCCTGGCCGGCGTACATAAACCGAAAGCTTGCTTTATAGGGTGAGGTCCACCGCAAATAGTATTAATCACGATACCCCTTTAAGGAGTTCTTGGATTGGATGACCCAAGTGCCGCTTGGATCTGAGGAGGTGCGGGCGTTGAAGGACCCATGACTGCTTCTTTTGAAGTAGGATTCTAGACGTATTGCTCGAGTCATTTCTCATGAATGATTTTCTCAATTGCATCCCTGAGGTGTAGACAATTTTTTTTATTGTGGCCGAACATGTCATGGGATCTGCAGTACTTGTCGGAGTTCTTTTCTTAGTCGGTAGATTCTCGCGATGTTGGCTTCTTGTATTACATTTGTTAGAGGTATCTAAGTATATTATCTCAAACTCATAGCTGAGTGGAGTGTAGAGCTTGTAAGTCGGGAATCAGTTGTGCTTCTTGGAGTCATTTTCTAGATTGTTGCGACTCCCTGGTTTGTTGTTGTTAGGCTTGGGCTTGAACTGGGCGATCTCCATGTCCTCGTCGAAGCTCTCTCAGACTTTTTTAGCTTTAACGCTGTCTTACATGGAAGCTGGTGTGGGTTTTTTGGGTGGCCATCTCGAGTAGCCCAATTCCTGCATGCTTCTTCCTGGCATAGGAACGGATTCGCCTTCTCATTGAAAACTTCCATGACTTTCGTTATTTCTTATCAATCCAAGCCCCAAACTTGGAATCGGGTAGCATGCCCTTGGCAAGCTAAACAAAAACTGTGTGGGGATCAAGGTCTTCGGTTTCGGCAAAGGTATTGTTGAATCTTTCGAGGTAGCTCTTAAGAGTTTTCCCGGTGCCATGATAGATGTTCGAGAAGGAGAGAGTGTCTTTCAGCCTAGATATACATTCGCAACCGCTTCACCATCTCGGTATCCAACTGGTCAAAAATTTCTATGGTTCTCAGTGGGAGTCGAGTGAATTAAAGCGGGGCCATGCCTTCGGGAAAGATAGGAAAACACTTTCACTTTACTACGTTGGTGGTATGGCTCGAGTCCATGTGCCACTCATAATGGTTTAAGAAGTTTCGAGGAAAGCCGTCGGTTGTGGCATATTGAAGCATCTAGGCCATTCAGCATTTAGGATTCCCGAAGTAAAGGGGTTACGTCTCGTACTGGTTTCCCAGATGTGACAAATCGCCATATACCATCGGTGATCATAACTAAAAAATTGCGTTGTACAAGCACCCGATAGATGTAAAGCGATCCTTAAGAAAAAAATAGTAGAAAGGAAGAGAAAAGGGAATGAAAAGAAGGAAACATAAGAGAAGAGAAAGAAAAGAATATAAAACTCAATCGCAAAATCTTTCGTATATCTCACAGCGCATCAGATAACATTTAATAATCAAATAACATATATAAAACAGCTGAGACAATAATAACTATATAAACCAGATGATCGGAGTATAAAGCCATATACAGCTATACAGAATAGTAATAGAGTTTATACATGAGATAAATAAACCCAACTGATAAATTGTCTCAACAAGAATGCATAACAATGTCAAAGATCCACAGAGTTACACAACGGAATAAATGATACAAATATAAATAGGTAAAACATAGCCTCGTGCTAATCCACCTGCGCAGCTTCGAATAATACATATACCTTTCACCTGGCCTGCTCATCAACGTCGTCATTCAACACCCAAGGTAATAAGAAGGAAAATAAAATCTTGGGTCAGACTAAATTATAGTGTGAGCGATAATAAATCTCAAAGTATTGTAAAAGTCATATAAGTATAAATGGCATGGAGGGTATGGAGAATCATACCTTTCCTACCCCTGCATTCATAGAGATAGCACATTACAGTCAACATATGCTACACTATGATAAACATCATATAGATAGAGTGTGGTAATCTAATACTAAATGGTGATAAAGAAGTAAATAACCATAGCATCCACCAATCATCCTCACATTCACTCACTCAGTGAATAAAGCATATGGTATCCAATACTCTGGTCACCCAATCAAACAAGGCACTTGCAGGCCCCACCGCATGAGCTTTACCAAACTATTGCTTTGTCCCACCACATAAACTACAACCGATAACCCTACTCTTTCAACACCGCATTGGCTCTGGGGTCTAGGACAATTAGTTTAAGCGGAATTGTCTCTGATCCATCCTTATGCCACTCTCTTAAAGGAGTACCGAAGTCTACAAATAAACCCTTCGCAAACTTTCTCCGCAGCAAAATCCATGTTTAGACCGTCAACAAAACTCCCATCTGAAGTTTTACAACAAGTGGGATATCCCCGATGAACAACAACGACATGAGATCTCATTTACTGCCCTCCAAGTCATAACAAATATGTGTCATTTCATCCTCAAATGATAGTCACCTTAATATGACTTAATGTTGATTTTTCTGCGCCTTGGAGAAGAACTATGTATCACAACAACCTTGCTCTCCATATTGCAATCATTGTTGTCGAATGACGCATCACTCCACAGAAGCACCACATTCTCTCCTTAATCCAAAGCCCTGATCGAAGGGCCATCATGTCAAAATCGCTATCGAATGAACCACATATCCTTCTTCTCAAAATCGCACCGTCGTCCACATCAAATTGTCCATGGGCCAACAACAATAGTAATCAATATCGACTATTTTATAGTAATCGATAACGAGTACTTGGATAACCTATTTAAAAAAAATTAGTTAAATATGCTCCAAGAAAACGTCCAGCATTCATTGCGAATTCCAACTCAATGCCAAGTCTATCCTCTGTGTTTAGGTAGGCCATCAAGCTCTAGTGTCGCTCCATCTTTGAATCCGTCGTTGAGCTTTCATGTTGCTCCATCGCCAAATCCATCCATCTGATCTATAGCTCCTTCGAGAATATATCTCACCCGTTCGAGTCTATAATCCTTGTGTGTTTAATCGATATACACCAACATATGCGTTCGATCGATAAGCACCCCAACATCTTTGGAACAAAATATTTCCTAATACTAGATCGCCTTTGAATGGCATTTTAAGATAAACTAAGCAAACAATTCAACCATGCAACTAATAGTCAAATAAATTCCTAAACAAGCATACAAAAATTCATAATAGCAATAATATATCAAATAGAACAAATTTATAGCTATCAAGGTGAAATAAATGTCCAAGTAACTTATGTCTAACAACATAGTCAAAATAGCACGTAAATGGGTAAATAGTGCATAATAGCGTGTAGATAGGTAAAAATGTGACTATTATGTTAAATATATTTAAATCTTTATTTAATCTTTTTATTTATCATTTACTAGGTTCAACTATCATAAATATTATGTTTTATAATTAGAAAACATTTTAAAATGTCAAATCTATGTTATACGATCAAATAAAGTGTAATGACAGATAATATCACTCACCTTAGCCAAATCATCCCAAACTAGCTCTATAGTGTAGGGCTCATCAACATGAGTCCAACGCATAAAACCGCGACCAAATCTGAACTCATGTGAAAAAGTTACGCATGTTATAAGTTTCACGTTTAAATGAATAATTAAATTTATTCAAAAAAGGAATAATTTAATTGTATTATTTAATAAAAGAGTTTTTGGATAATTGGGCCTTACTTGTATTATTTAATCAATTTTATCTCAAATATGCCCAAAAACTTGTGAACACCAATCAACATGTGACATCTGCCATCATTTACGTAAAAACATTTTTTGAAACCAATAGGACTAACCTCGAGACCCAAATCGATCATATGTGGAAGATAGATTTTAAAACTCGAATTACAATGTTCGTTTCTTACAGAAATTGAAACACGTTTAATTTACGCACGGTCGGACGGTACATCTGTTTCTATGAAACTTGATGGCGAGCAGCAACTCATTATGACGATTCCAAAAAATATATAAATTTTATCGAAATCCGGCACTAAGCTCCTGTAACAACTATTTATGCGTAGTTCGAGATAAACATGACCACCGACCAATCCAAACTCGAAATATAGCAATCCAAGTACTCATTTTCCATGTAACAAATAATTCAACTCAATGGAACTTGTCCAAAGTCCTGATTCGATTGTATTTGGAAAATCCCATTTTGGTGTCGTCAATTGGATAATTGACAATCAATATTTAAATATCCAATTACTAAAATACGAGTCGTTACATTCTTCCTCCTTAAAGAATTTTGTCCTTGAGATCCTTAAGGATAAACAACACAACCAAACACTCTCGAAGAAGTGACGATACAAGACAAACCGTCAATTAACGCTCTCATAAACAACCATTGAAAACGATCACTACAAAGTAAATAGACTCCGAACTTGACATGGAGCCAACATTCCCAATTCTAAGTGCAACCACAATTCAAAATTGAAATTGATGTAGCCAAGCGAAACATCAAACTCGTACACTTATTTTCCAAACCAACACATACAGGAAAATGAAAGTGACAACTTACTAATTTGGAAGACAATGTAATTTAGCAGTGCGTGTTGAATTTCTTTCCAAATATGGCAAAACTCATGGAATATTTCGACAACACCTTCCTTGTATGGCTTGATCTGAAAAAATCCAAAATTTCCATGCAAGGCTCATCCCAACAAAAGAAAACAAAAGCCCAAAAGTGGCCGGGCTACCCATACATGGGGCAAAAATCACCAAAATGCACTAAATGGCCAAAACCACAACTCTATATCCACTACATACCTCCTTTTAATCAAGCATAGCATTTATATGTAAATAAAAGTGAATTAGCATCCAAACAAATCAAATCATCCTTCCTTGTACCTGGGAATGTGCTCAACAAAGAGGATTCAATGCAATAGTAAAAGTAACAACAAGGGAATAAACATGTTAAAAAAACTAAATTTATTTAACATAAGCATGTCAAGTCGTGTATAGAATTTATTTCAAATAAATAAATGATACAAGAATAAAATTATGCTGCATGCCTAACAGTCATATAAATATAAATGAACATGCAAACATCATCAATTAAGCATGCATAAGAAAAATAATAACAATTATAGAAAATAACATCCAGCCTATCCTAGCATGCTAGATACTATATTACTTGAGCTTTTATTTCTATTATTTCGTAAATAGCACTTTGTTTCCAAGCTATGTAATAATCATGACTCATCAGTTTCCATTGTTTTATAAATAAAGGCTCATTCCATGCTCTGTAACCATGTATAGTTATATGGGTAAGTGGTGTGATTTGACCGGCCAACGCCAAAACTCAAACGAAGGGAGTGACTAATTTCCTAACAACATTCGTTTTTCATGTTTCAACGAGCCTACTTTATTCCGTGACTAGTCAAATGAGAGTTGACAAAATCCAAGTTTGACGTAGACGCTCGATAAGGCAATTCTCACTTTAATGACTAAAGTGTAGGAACGATGCTTAGGCGAATGCAAAACGACCATTCGCATATCCAACTCTAACTATCATGACCTGAGAGAGGGAGTATAAAATAATTGGGTTAGCGTGAACGGCAGGCCATGACTTACAACTGCTTTACCCATAATTCTAACCTAAGCAACAACAGGAGAGTATAAGTTTGAAGGACCGAACGTCCAAAGCTAAAGCTTAGCTTTTCCTAGACTGGAGGCATAAGTACGAACTTGAGAATTAATTACTAATATGCCCCAAATGTGGCACGTGACTCGCAATTAATTGGTGGCATACACACTGCCTCCAGAATAGAACACTTAAATATTTACTCGCTTTAAGCAAGACTACTTAAATGCTTGCTCACTTTAAGTAAGACTACCTAAAAGTTGATTAAGACTTGGTAAACTCACAATTACATTGATTGGAACGCTAAGTAAACTTGCAAGACAAAGGCTATTTTTATTTTATTCAAAAATAAAATGTGGGTTTATACAAAAATTAAAGACAAAATGTGAGGGTCGTACTCACACCAACACAACAGGCCAACAAAAAAGTTACATTGATAAAAGTGACTGAGTCTTTGGCTTTTTCTTTGACTTTTACAGGTTAGGCTCTTTCACGATTCGCTTCCAGGGTTTTCTAGTAGAGAACTCCTCAGCCCTTGACATGGGATAATCATGCTTCCTTTTTGACCTCCTCTTTCTCCTAGAATACTTTGTTCCGTTGGTTGATACTCCCGTATTGGGTACTCGTGGTTGCTACTCACCGGGAAGAAGGATGAACTGTAGGGGATCGGCAGAGATGCACCTTGACTCAATCTTAATCTCTCGGATATTCTCATCATGCAATGCCTCTAGTTCCACCATGCTCAACACGCCTCCCTTCCTAGTTTTTCCAATGAAGAGCATGTCATCATCCCCTTCATCCTGAGCCTCCTTGCTATCCAATTTCTTCAGGGCACCTATCATCCCTTTCTTTTTTGTTGCACCATCACCAGTAGGCACTTGAGGCTTGCCTGCTGCCTTTGCCTCCACCCTAGGAGCCTCCTTGACTTGCACGTTTCCTAAAGCAAGAAAATCAAAAAAAAAAAAAATCCTTGAGGGATGATAGATCTCTCAATCGGTAGTCCCACCGCCTGACAGTATGCCATGTTAACTTTCATAAACTATGGAGAAATTAAAAAAATATCTTCTAAGGAGCCATCGTCGGGAGTCGTTGGTGTTTTCATCTCGATAATTAAAGTCATAGGCTTATGCAGACTGAGACCTGATTCATCTGAATTGTACTCCTCTACCCTCTCTGAAACATGAGCTAAGGAAGGCAGGACGATGACATGTACTGCGGCAGATCACAACGCGAGTGGGGTGGCTTGTTAATTAGTGAGAAGAAGTGCCAGGCTCAGCCATGCTGGAACCCTCTCTTATTATGGCTTTGCCTTTGACCCGAAGCGACTTCGTTTCCTCTTTCTGTAGCTGTCATCCTTCCTCTAAAACTTCAGGCTCATCTCCCCTTAAGAATTTGTCCCTCAGATCCTCCTCATTCACAATACCTTCCTCAAAAGCGAGTCTTTCCTCTTCCAAGAATCAATCCCAAGTGTCAGCTAAAGTCATCGAGTAATCATCAAGCCATGTCAGGTCCTAGTACCTGAGGACTCGGGGAAAAAATTTGAGCACTTAGGAGCGAAATTCCTCCTCCATTCTTTCCACGTCGGCCGCTTTAGCTTTTATGTCTTGAATCTCCCTGTCATATTGATCTTAGGAGTTTGCAGCATATTCAAGAGCCGTGTAAGCAGTTTCTTTATCTCTTTTCTTCCCTTCCTTGGAGGCCGCAGCTGGGCTTGAGTTTTTCATTCTCCAGAATATACCTCTCATTCTCTTTCTTTAAAGCATCATTCTCAACCTTGAGAGATATGTTCTTCGGGGGGGGGGGGGGGGGGGGGGGTCACCTCGGGTCATCGTCAACTAAATTACCCTTGAGCGGCCACGGGTTAAGCTCGCTATAGAACTAGGCTTAAAGCTTCTAAACCGCTATTTGAGTTTTTTCTTCTGACTTTTTAGCAGCTACAAGGTTGTCCTCATGGTTTGCTAAGTATTTCTTATAATGCTCCAGAAGTTTCTTGTCGCAGTCCTACTGTTGGTTCATCTTGTCTATGTCAAGCTCAAGACTCTAGATAATCTCATATAACCTCCTCGAGTATTTGACCATCTTCCAATAGTCAACTATCAAGTCATCGACCCCTGATTTCAGTTAAGCATCGGAGGATTCAGATATCGCGTGCAATTGAGGCACAAAGCTGATTCAAGAAAAATAATGTTAAGGAAAAGCTCTCTTCAGCTCCTTTTTGTGCTGCTTTGAGGTAATCTCCTGTTCGTTAATAAGGGAGGCCTGAGGTTCTTTCTACTGCCACCTTCCAAATAAGACATCCCTTTTGTTTTTTGGTGGAACTTTCTTAGATTGCGAGGTCTGATCGGCTAGAGGCTTAGGGTGTGACGAGCCCCTAACTTTTTATTGCTCGTTGGATGCTTCATCGTGCGAGCGGGAAGCTTTGTCATGGGAGCGGGGAACATAGCCATGATGATGCCTTTCCCTCTTGTGCTTCATTTCTCGTTCGCGCTCCTTCTCTTCTCTATTCTGATCCCTCTTTTCCCTGTCGCGCCTTTCCAAGCGTTCTTGTTCAGATAAGCTTTTAGAAGTGCGCTCACTCCTTGAAAGACTAGAGTCGCGATGTCCGTGGTACTTTCTTCCTTTTGTCATCGAGCCTGTAATTCACGGGAAAAACATAAGTTAGAATTCAGCAATCACGTAGTAAATTAGTACTGTGACGTGTAGAGCTCATGTTATATGTGTCCTTGTGATCCCCCAATGGACCCAAGTCCAAAGTTTGACCAGTAGGAATGGCCTTTCCGACTTTGGCTGTTGTGGTTTCTTCTTGGTAGTCGGGAAGAACGTCGCAGAATCTATGTTTTGAGAAGAATATTGCACATTTGGCAATGGAAGATCGCTCAGATCCTTAAGAGGCAACTACGTGTCTCTTGTTTCACTATCATGAACAAGGGATCTAGCCGGAGATGGAGTTTAGGCAGTCAGCTCTACGGTAGGCATTTTATCTAGAGGGGGACTCCCATGTCCTTCCTCAACCTCTTTCTTTGGGGACTTTTCTTTGTCTCCCTCATTGCTCACTTCCCTCATAGGGTCCCGATTAATCTCATTGGCAATCAACTTCTTTAGCAACGCCTTCGACTTAGGTTTGGACCTACCGTACAAATGTTAAAGGCCCCCCAGTCGAGGGTACATTGGTTGGAGCTTGATCGCTTTCTCTTCCTACTCCTCTAGTTAGGGCACCGCCTATACCCAAATCTATTTTATGTCAAGTAAATGAAATTGGTGTAGGAATTCGCTAGTGGTGCATCTCCTGATGCTTTATTCATCTACTAGAACATTCCTCAGAGTAGCTAAAGCCATGCAATATACATTGCCTGTGGGCTTGGCTAGGCTCTCGGCTGCATAATGACATAAAATATTAGGTGCACTCTAGTGATTTTGGAGGAGATAAATGGCTTTGAAACACTTACGACACATGATCCACCTTTTGGCAAAGCCTTCTTGTGGTGGAGCGTAAAACCAGTCCAGCTTAACATTCCCTAACTTGTTATAGCTGTCCATAATGAACCGATTACCTGTAAATCACTTTGAAGTAAGCGAGGTGTGAGGTATCCTTACGATGCCTAAAGTTGAAGAAAAAGGTGATGTTCTCGAAGGTTGGTTCCCAATTCAAATGCTCTTTGTATAGTATGTACAGTGCGAAGAGATAAGAATATGTAGTGGGATGCAAGTGCATGGTGCCAGCCTCACGCGATAGAGAAATTTATAGATAAACGGGATGAAAGGAGGAATGCACCCAATTGTACACATCTACTGACTGCACATCATAAATCCCTCTAGGGGAATATAGGGAGTCTCGCCTGGGGCTCGCACCCAAATATGTTCAGAAGTGATTATGTGCTTTGAACATTGCCTCCTTAGATTGCCCTCATCCGTCGAAGAAGGCTAAGAATCAATCGAGCTTTCTAGAAAGACTATCCAGGATAAAGTGTTAGGAGCACCACCCCCTCAGCCTCTTCTTCTACTCCCGAAGAGATCGAATCCCAAGATGTTGAAGTTGATTGTTTGCCATGAGGTTGGACCTCGAGTGATGAATCTTCATTGTCAGATTCAATTCTTAAATTAGACTTTGAGCTAGGTTCCTGATAGACTACATCTTATTTTCCAACCTCGAAAGCTCTTGTGGAGTATCTTCTTTGCATTATGGCTTTGATATCTAAGAAATATCACTGGTTAGAGCGATAAACCTATACATTCATGTGCATGAACTAGTAAAGTATGTGCAATGTGGTGCAAAGGCTGTGATGTGACATGAACAGAACTAAAGCATTGAATTGTGATGATAAGCGACAATTTGTTGGATAGTTGTTCCCAACCTCCTCATCAAATCATCATCGTAAGCAATTCCAGACTATTGACTTCATGAGGAATGAGTTCCTATTTTTCGGACCATTTTTGTGTTGTTTACAAGTTCGGAGATATTCATGTGCATATGTGAAAGTCCAAATATGCTCTATCCTAATTGTCCGAAGTCCAAGTATATGATTGTGGTATTAAGTCATTGTTATTCTTCGGAAGTCATTTAGTCTGAAATTCGCTCAAAATCGATGATGAAAGTCCATAAGCGATGCTTTGAAGTTTGAATTGGGTGCAGGCCGAGTTCAATCATGTCTAGATCGACTAACCTACATTGACTAACAATGGATCGACCTTTCCTCGTCGACTTTTCCGGATTGTTCAATTATGGATCGACCTTCCCGAGTTGGCCATATCCGGTTTGAATTTCCTGGATCAATCAACTCCGAACCGACCTTCCTGGGTTAGCCATATCCAATTTGAACTTTGTGGTCAATAAATCCCGGTCGATCCTTAACTTGGTCAGTCCAAAAACCATGAAGCGCCTCATCTTCTCCATCTCCCCCTCAACATTTCCACCATCTTCTCGAAGTTTTCTCCATCTCTTCTTGGTCCTTACATCCAAACTTATATCAACACCCATCTTAACCTCTTCGATCACTACCTGGATCCACCACAACTGTGCTATCGCCACCATCGCCTTCGAGTCCAGCAAAAAAAGTCCTACCATAACTCTCGAAAATTGAAATCCAAACTCAATAGAAAAGTTATATGATTCAAATCAAACCCACCGATTTTGGTTTGATGTTGAGATTTTAAGATGTTGCTAAGTAATTGATCAAAATCGATTCGAGCTGAGTCAAAGTTTACAGGAGATAGAAAAATCTTCAGTTCAAGAGGTGAAAAAGTAAAAGTAAAAAGTGAGAAAAGTTTGTGAACTTAGTATATATAAGAAGAAGTCAAGACTTTTCCACATATACTACTGATATGACAGGCTGACGGTCCAGATCGGCCATGACGATCCGGACTCCAGTTCAATCACCGAACCAGAAAGTAAAAAAGGAAATGAAAGAGAGAAGTAAGAAGAAAAGTTATGATATTTCCCTGACTTGGTTGATAACTTCACGTGCCAACTCATGTGTGATAGTTGACTCGATCTGAGAATGCACTGGACTTGCGCAAAGAAGAGATTTTTGGTGGCAACAACCTACATGTGTTAAATCACATGCGATAGCAATAAACACAACGCAACATGACCATCTGGCAAGTACATTCGACCTCTCGACTTTACAGGGTTAAAGTAATTACCTGTGTATCTCAGTAACTCTGATCAATGACTTTGATCAAACAAGTACCGTCGAACATTGTATGAAATATGTCTAATATTTATGAAGAGAAAACGAATATAAGTTTCATGACTACTCAAAAGGACGTGACTATTCATCCCCGTATTTCTGAAAATAGATGATATCCTATTCTAAGCATGTCCCATTCTCAACACGACGTACTTTGAGGTGCAAAAAGTTGACTTATCTTTTGGCCTAGAAGCAACTTCAACTCAGCACAAAATTCGGTCTGAATAGACCCTGGATCGACTGAGCCACCTGAAGACAAAATCCAGCTTAACCATGCATTTGGTTCAACCAAGCAGAAGAGAAAAGTTCATGACTGATTAAATCCTGGTTCGACAAAGCTAGTTGACAGAAATTCTGGTTCGACCAACATCTGGTTCGACCATACCGAACCCGATTCACGCCGAACAGGATTGGCAGTTGCATATGATGTGACCCAATAATTCTTCTCTTTCCACTACTTCTATAATCCTAAATACATTCCACGTTGAACCGGATCGATACCTTAGTTATAAATAGTTGTATGAAGAATTTGGAAATGAACTTTTGACTTCTCTTATTTCATTAATTGACTCTAATTGTGTTGTATCGAGATTTCTTCATTTCCAACTTTTATAATCTCCATTTTCAGTAAGAATTAAGAGAAGCTATAAAGTTAACGTTGGTAATTCATGTCAAACCACTATAAATTATTGTGTTCTTCATTTTCATCTACTTTATTTTCATTTTATTGTCTTCATTATAATTTCTGGGTGTTTGTACCATTTTTGGTGCAAACAGATGTAAAATACACATATAAGCACCGTCAATTTTTATGCAATTTTGACGTGTAAATCGTAAATTCAAAGCTCTAGAAATTTGATTCCACTAAACGAAAAGTGGTATACATATTAGAATTTAATTTTGTATTTCAAAATAAATTCAAAATTTTCATCTTAAATTCAAACTTTGACCAAAAACAATTTTTTTCATAAATTTTTTCCTTTTATTAACTTTAGTCGAACATACTACTCAAAATCACAAGTTCATTATTTAAATTTGAATTTTTTTAACTTTAACTTAAATTCAACCAATTATACATTTATGTTTGCTCAAATTTTACGAGTCATTACATATCATGAACTCATTTTTTTAATAATAATTTTTTATGTTCTATCTAAAAAAGAAAATTATATCTGAAACTTCGTATTATATGCATCCATGAAATTCTATAAGTGATTATTTGGACGTTTCCCTTTGTGTAATACTTAACAATTATGCCCATAAAAACTGGGTCATGTTATTTATTAACCTGTAGTTCATAGATTATAGTAGAAAGCTACTTCCCATGGAATTTAACCCACTACCTTCCTCAACTATGGCTACAGTTTGCCTTTTTCAACATTGAATTCTTCTTCACCTTATAAAGTAAAAATTTATTTGATTGGTTGATTCATAAATCTTAAACTTTATATATTTTTCAATCTTGAATACTTGTTTTATTATCTCTCTTAAATTCCTTACCTAATCTTTTATCATCAGCAATGAACACATCCAATTTTGAGTTTGATTTTATAAATCTTGCTTGTTATAAGGAAAAAGAAACCATACCTAATTTCTTGTTTTCTCTACTTTGGATAGAAAACAATACACAATATGATTATTTGTTATATATAAACTGAGTTATGAAGTTCATTGTTGTTCTCATAACATCTCAATGAGCTTGGGTGATTTCCTAGGCTAATATGCAACCTCCAAGTAGGCCGTGAGCAGTTGGTAGCGTAGTTTTTTTTTTTTGTCCTCCCTATACAAACGTTGATGGTGATATCAGTAATCCAAAAAGATACGACTGAAAGTAAGTTCATGGATTTATTATCAGCAGTAGTAAAGGTGTACTGCGTAAATGATTGTACAATTAATCTGTATTTAATTTACCTATTTCTCTCACGTTGATATGAAGTTAAATATCAATGCACTCTCACCATATTTGTATACTGGAATCTTGTAAATACTAAAATAATTTTAGGAAATAAAGTTACTATTTCAATAATTGGTTACATATTTAAATGTGTATGTTAGAGATGATTCTTTTTCAAAGGCACAATGTCAAATATGATGGCATAATATTTCGAAACCATTGGAAATATTCTTGGATTTTTTCTTAAATTTATAAAAAAATATGCATAACTTAATTAATATGGTTTGACAAAATTATAATTTTTTTAGTTTAGTCGGAAGGCGATTACATAGCATGATGATATGATTAAAATATAGTATTCAGAATTGGACACAAATAAGAATCTTGCTAGACTATCTCTATAACAAGTTGAACAATAAAATAAAACCAGTAACACCCCTCTCGAAAAGCTAACATAAAAGATCTTTTAGCATAGTGGTTAGTGCGTAGTGTTGTTCTACGGGAGGTCGGAGGTTCAAATCCTGCAGTTGTCGCATTTGGTATCATAGCCTATACCAAGCCAAATTGTGTGTGTAATGCTGCAAATGTCAGTCATGTGATGTGGGTTACATGCACAATGCGCAGGTGGTGGGTGATATAAGCCAATGAAGATGTTGGGCTCTTCAAAGGGGTAATCCATAAAACCCCTCTCGAAAAGCTAACATAAAAGATCTTTAGCACAGTGGTTAGTACGTGGTGTTGCTTTACGGGAGATCAGTGGTTTGAATCCCACGGCTATCACAAGATCAATGGCTATTTTGTATAAAAAAATCATTACTTTATCTTTCAATATTTTACTTCAAACAATATGTGAATTTTATATCTAATAGTAAAATGAATTTGTTGACATGTTTATTAATATTTGCCTAGTAATTATATTATTATACTATTAAAGTTTATCAGTGAACTAAATTCAAATAGTAAATATCATATCAAATAATGTAACATACCACCTTTTTGAGATAATTCATATTGACAATAAACAATACATGTCCAACATAAACCATTCCAAAATGACGAATTAATTAATGGGGACTAATACAAGAAATTAAAATAATATGGGAAAGAACTAAGCAATGAACAAAATCTCATAGCGGAACAATAAAATATAATAATAACATAAACAGTTCACGAAACTGTTAAATAACATACACTTGATTTTATTTTACCATATTAGAGTTAAACATTTTAATATAACACGCCAATAATGCAGCGAAAATAAAATAGTAGATATACGGTCTTTAACTGTGTCTTCTTCTTCAAAATAGAGAGATCTTTGAAATACTGAAATGTTTGGTCTAACCCGAGCATAAAATAAAAATCTCAAGCCAGGACTAACATTATTATGCAATTAAATTAAGTGAAATGTACGAGTAACCCAATAAAAAAAATGCTCAAATTTAAATAAATATTGTATTTCATGTTATATGTCGATTCAGTTCAAACACTGATTTTTGTTATTATGTTTCAGTAATCTATTCAATATTGAATTACATTTTTAGATTTGAATTTCCATGTCACAAAGTAGTTCATTATCCAAACATAAAATATGATTTTAGGTTTCTATGTCAAAATATATCTCAGTGAAATTTTTACATCCATACAATTTGACTTTAAATGATTCAGATTGGAAATAAACCTTAATTTAAAATAATTAAATCTAATACAAAATAGTTTAACTTAAAATAATCGTAGAATAGTTAAATTTAATATAAAATAATTTGATTAAAGAACTGTGCTAAGGGGCCCAGAAATGCAATGTCAGGAAAGTGCAAAAGTGGTTTCATACAAACAAAATTTTCGCCAGTAATTCAAGGGGGGTCCATGATGATATCTTTGCACCGCACATATTGCCCGCTTTTCCTTTGGGATCTTTAGCAAATTTAAAATAGCTATAGAAATGTAATAGTTAAATTAACAAAATAGGTTTATGTCATATAGTTATAGATATAGTAGTATGAAACCAATAGCAAAAGAAAAATTAGTTTAGTTAATATGAAATAATACAAATTTAAAATAATTTTGAATAATAGAGTATATTTTCTATTACCATTTGAATTTTACTTTGGGTTTTAGGTTCCATACGCCAATCCAAATAATATATCAAACATTTTTTTAAGTTGCAACTTAAAATCAACTCATATTTCAAATTTCAATTTCAAATCAACTTAAAGCATAATGGCTTCAATTTTTAATTTAAACCATAATGTTCAAATTAGTTAAAATTTAAATTCCAAATCAATTTCATAATGATTGCATATAGTTTAAAATGTCGGTAACTTGTAGTGTGATAACAAGGATGTTGTCAAAATAAATGAACAATTCTTAAAAACAAACATAGCAACAATAATAACAATCACAAATAAGTACTATTATTCATTTACCACTATTATTATTTTTAAATTTGATTGCACTGAATTGACAATTCACTTAGTGCATTTTAAATTCAGCATGATGATTTCAATTTAAATTTTTTTTAGCACCATATATATATATATATATATGTATGTATGTATGTATGTATATATATCAACAACCAATCAACCAACAATCAATTAATTCAATTTCAATGTCGGGCATCAACCAGCAGTGGTGTCAAAAGGTGGGTGTTAAATTTAGTTCCTAAACTACAACCTAAAGGTATAACTTGTATAAAATATATATGTCAAAAAATCAATAAATTTAATATACAAAATGTAAGTCGTGAGAAGCTTTCCTTTCATTATTTGAGAAGGCGATAAACAATGAATTTAGATACTAAAAATCAAGAACAATCCACGCTTGAACAATGACAAACAAAATCAACAAACAAAAAATCGATTTGTTTTTTTGTTTTAGTTTTAAAGGTATCATGACTGATTTGGAGAGGAAGCAAAGAAATATGGAGAAGTAATGGGTTTTGTTTTGTGAAATCAGGTTTTAGCTTGGAAGTAAAATAAAAGGGGAAGAGAGGAAAACATTGATTTAGGGAAATATGTTTGTGTCGTTTTTTATTCTCAAAAGTATTTGAATGGTTATAAGAAGAGAGGAAGAAAAAGGAGGTAGTGAATTTGAAAAAAGTAGAAATGGAAGAGGAAAGAAAATAAACTTGCATGAAACTTGAATGGACGTAGAAATTATGTGCATAATTTATTTTCCTAGGACGTCTCTCCGAATTTTGGATAATGTTACATAGAATGGTTTACGGGAAACCATCGTTCGCCGTCAAGAATAGAGCGAACAATTCTACCTGAAACCAAAATTGTATATTCAATTGTAATCAATATTCCATGCAAATAGAATGATTTACGTAGAACTTACGTAATTATTTCTATTGGTTTCTTAATTGGACAAGTGAATTTATTCAAATGTTCTATTTTATATTCAATTTTTAAATTCCTTACAGAAAAATTCTTTGGAAAAAATATTTTTTATTAAAAATACTTTTATATCGAAAATACTTTTGATAACACGAAGTTACTGCAATTTTATCCTCATTCTTAAAGAATTTTGGTAATATGTTTGAAACGACCCTAACTCACCCTTACGGGAAAGCCCGAATTGAGTTGAGAATACGACAAATCAGAACTGAAACAATAGAAAATTTCATTGTTGTTACAACAATTTATATCATAGTACAAGAATAAAACAGAGTATGAATAAATATTATACGTTGGAAAATATCAGAGATTAAAAATTACAATGCAGTTGAAGAATAATACATAACACAACTGAAAGAAATACACGAATACAGAGCTTTTCGAGTATAGTTCCAGCTGTGAACCAGGATCCTGTGAAAGTAGAAATCTGCAAAACCAAAACTACTAGCTGCCCGTGTGGAAAATAGGGGCACCTAGAGTTTAAGTTAAAACAATAAACTCTAGGTTATTCATGTGACTGGTGTGAGAACTAAAACAATTATTTAAAACTTTACTTTAGAAATAAAGTAAACCAAAGGACCTCGCCGTATAACATGGAACAGGTTTTCTTCCAAGAATACTAGTGCATAAAACAAAAAGCGCAATGCTTTTAAAAAAATGAAGTTATTATAAGACTCAAGTCCCATCACACAATGCAACGCAAGCCAGAGGATAGAGTTTTCCCTTATATTAGCCAAACATGCTTTGTACATTCAAATCTAACACTACGATGTTATCGGTAAAATTAATTACCATTTCATGTTCAAATCTAATTAAAGATTTAACTATCGCCTAGAGTAAACTGGTGGTACACCATTCTCGATCACTTCCCAAATTTGATAATTTAAATTACCGCATTTTCATTTCAATATAATTAAAGATTCGTTAAAACTTCACTTAGTTTTAATCTTCCAAAAATCATTATTTAATGATTATTAAACTTTGGAACCACAAACATGTCGCATCGACAATTTACACCGTACCATTGATTTCTGTCGATATATAACATCTAAGCTCGTACATCTTAGAGAAGGGTACTAAGAAGGAGAATAAATTATCCGCCACCAAATAGATATATATTTAGCAGAGATCAACAATACAGTTCAAAATACAATGTTAGACATGAAATCCTATCTTTAACTGGGTTAAAGAACCAAAGTCATTTAAAACACAGTTCATGATAAACCCAAAATCACATTCCTTTAATTATGGAATCTTCACGGAAAACAGATCAATATATAATCGATATCAATTTCCGTATCCGACTAATAATATAAATGGAATAACGACAAAGCCTTTTAAATTCCATATATATTAATAGTCTTCCTCCACAAAAGCTCACTTCGATTATTAACAAATCGAATTCCATGCAATCCCAATTTATTTAATTAAATTGGAAAATTTTACTTTGGAAAATTCCTATTAAATCTTAATAAATAGATTTATAAAGTCCAAATCACATTTCACTGTTAATCGAGTTAAAGAAAGAATGTCATTTCACATTTCACATTTCACAAACCCGAAATCCAATTTAATATTAAATATGAGGCTCGGAATAGAAATTATATCGGCTTATATTCAATATCAAATTTTGAAACCAGCACATATCGTAAGGGGAATAACGATATATACCTATCTTCCAAATTCTTCCACAATATCCATATAGTCTCAAAATCCAATATCAAAATATTCCGGAGATTATTTCTATTCAAATCCATTCCAATTCATACGTTGGAAAATTTCTAGTTATATTAAAACCCTTTTATAAATCTAATTTATTTATTTAAGAATTATTGTATTTCAAAACTAGTTAATAACTAGTTCATTTTGATAAAAATATATTTCTATCTTTACAATTGTGGATTTTTCATCCAAATTCTTTCCAAATCGTTTATTATGATTTTACAGAAATTATTAATATTTTTAATAATTAAGGCCCATTCAGTCAATTTCCATAAGGTCATCGAACTGCACTTACAACGACCTTTTCCAAATTTGATTTGGACATAATTCCAAATCCAACCGTTAGATTTCAAATCTCTTATATTCGTTGTAAAGCTCTTTTCGTTACAAATCCAAGGTTCCAGTTTTAGGAGAATCCGACGGTCGGATCTCCCGTAATGTCAATTCGAATCAATGGTCGAAATTCATGAACGGTCGCCTTGCGGCACGTTCTATTCAGGCCATTTAATATATATATATAATATATTATATATTTAGCCGATTTCCATTTAAAACGTATTTTATAAATCGTTTATAAGTTCGTTTTAAAACGATTCCCACTTTCACTTCAATTTTAAATCAAAATTGAATACACCTTATCATTATAATATAAATGGTAATATTTTCAAAATATCAGATTTAGAAATAATTTCCTTTTCGATATTAATTATAAAAATGAATAAAATCGATGTAAATATTGTTCGCGTCAAAATGGCGCATATCTAATCAATACGGCTTTACATATTTCAATAATTATATGCTTTACATATTCAGGCCATTTAATATATATATATAATATATTATATATTTAGCTGATTTCCATTTAAAACGTATTTTATAAATCGTTTATAAGTTCGTTTTAAAACGATTCCCACTTTCACTTCAATTTTAAATCAAAATTGAATACGCCTTATCATTATAATATAAATGGTAATATTTTCAAAATATTAGATTTAGAAATAATTTCCTTTTCGATATTAATCATAAAAATGAATAAAATCGATGTAAATATTGTTCGCATCAAAATGGCGCATATCTAATCAATACGGCTTTACATATTTCAATAATTTCGTGTCCATCCAAAATCGGACATCAAATTCACAATTTAATCCTTTACTGAATATTATTTTAAAATATTCCTTATTTTAAAATATTCATTAATTTAAAATATTCGTTCCTTCTGAATTGGAATCAGACCCAATCAATTACCATATAATGTTAGTTATATGGATTTCCTACAACACATGTATATAACAACAATGATATACAATCAACCATCATCCAGAGTGCACTACACAACTGCATAAGCATTAAATATAAATAATTTATGCTTATAACAGTCTGTCAACCAATCGATTGACATACAACTAAACAATTGGATAAATGCACGTCAACTATCATCCCAATACCCATATGGGGTTTCAACTGTCAAATAATTATTATTATTTGTGCACTTGGGTGATGTGTAAAATTTATCGTCCCAATTGATATCACAATAATAGGCGAGCATAAACAAGTTGTCCGACTTGTAAATGGATGTGTAAACTTATTTTTAACTATCCAATAAATATATAGAATTTTATAACTATGCTTATAAAATTCTATACAACACCTAAATAATTTTATTCATCGCAGTTATAAACTAAAAATAATATTTTTAACGAACTAGTATTTATTCCATAACCTACCCATTTTATATATCTCATATATATGTTAAAAATAATATTATTTTTAACTAACTATTAATTTTTTAACACATTTAAAAAATTTCGACAGCATAACGGTGCGATATTAAAACTGGAATAAGGTCTAGCCTTATCCCTCGCCTAATACTGGCTCGAGCCATACACAAACCAATATTAACCCAATTCACATCCAAATCCAAACAAATAAATCAATATCCAAATTTCCACAATATAATCCAAACAAACAGCTATGGTTTGTACAATAAATAGTGTAGGGGGCTTCTAAGCCCCGTCTGCAACATAGAATATTTTTAAATGTAAAATATTTAGAGTGAGAAAGAGTTCTCACCTTTGGTTTCCACTCCGTCATTCTTTGATTGTCAATCTGAAAATTTTCCAGAAATCCAACATGTCTATTTTATAAATAACATACATATGTTAAATAATGATATTTTATCTATCGAATAATTACTTCATAGCTTGTCTATTTTATATATAGCATATACAATCTAAAAATCATATTTTTATCTTTCTAAAAATTATTTCATAGTTGCGATAAAAAATCGTATTTTTATCTACTACAAATTATACTTTTACATAACTTAAAATCGTACTTTTACATAACTAAAAATCGTATTTAATCAAGGAATTAAAATCCGAAAACTTACAAAATTTTCTACGGTTTTGATCAAGAGAGCTCAAGCCAATCAAGCGAAGAAGCAACAGCTACCTGAGCCTCGGAGAAGGGGTGCGCCGATTAAGGAGAAGGAAGGGGGCGGATGCGCTCGCGGTGGTTGCGCGATGAGGGCTCGCAGTTCCAGGTGGGAGGCAGGGGAGCTCGCGACTGGGAGGGTGCAACTAGAGGGGGAAGGAGGCGGAGAGCCGGTGAAGGGACGGGTGGAGGAGCTCGCGATGGGATGGGTGGTGGGTCTCGGGTTTCTAGGGTTCGCGGGCTTCAATCGGAAGAGGAGAGGAGTAAGAGACGGAGGAAGAAGGAGAAAGGGGGGAGATTGAAGGAGAGCGACGAGGTGGGGAAGATGGTCGTCGCCATTTTCCGAAAGAAAAAAGGGAAAAGGGAGCTCGATTTTTAGATTGGAGGAAAAAAAGAAAAAGGGGGTTTAAGTAAAAATGGTTATATATATATTTTATTTTATTTTAACTTTCAAAAAGGTTGACGTTTTATTCGAACTCCAAACCAGACCCAACAACTATCATCCTTAACCAAATACCCCCATTCCGAACACAGTGGGATATGTGTGGTAAGCCAATTCGACTCTTTCATTCTATTTTCCGGGGCCACACACTAACTCCGAAAATTCCCGAAAAAATAAATCTAGCTATGTATTGACGATACGGTCCTAACAAATCTAATTTCTTCGAATTAGGAGAACGTTTGAAAAATGGTCATTTTCCTGTCGATTAAATTTAAATTGAAAGTGCCAAACGCGTTTAAATTCGCACGCTCACATATTGATTCCAAAAATTATGAAAATTGGAATTTAGCAATAATTTGACATTCTGAATCCGGGAAAAGTGGTTTCGTCGAAAATGGAGACCGTTTGCAAAATGGCTATTTTTATGGGCTATATATTATATAAAATATATACAAATTCCATGGCGACTATTTTAAATTTTAAACTGGACATAACTTTCAATTTATATTATGAAATCTGGATTTTTCATATTCGTTAGAAAGATATAATTCAACAAATTCAAATATTTCTGGTTTTACTAAAATCCGATTTATTTTGAATTCTGTACATTCAATTGAAATTTGAAATCGAATTTTCAAACTACCACGCCATTTCAAGCTCGTTTTATAATTAAAATAAATTTATTCATTCTAACTTCGATTTAAAATAATTTTTTAGTTATTATTATTTAAAATAAATCATTTTAAATATCCAAATTCTATTAAAATAGCTAAAATAAAAAAATTTAAATTGGTTCTGAAAATCCAGGTTGTTACAATCTCCCCCACTTAAAATCTTTTCGTCCTCGAAAAGGAACGAAGTTGAAAGTTGCTTAACTAACCAACTCAACTTTCATTCTGGCTTTCATTCTTCAACGTTTCAGTTTCTAAGAATTTTCCAATTTTTCAAAAATTTGGCTAAAACCCTAAATTTTCGAAAAATTTCGCCATAACCTCCTTTGTACAGGGAGACCTTTAAAATTGCAACTTGCCTCATAGTGCCCTCATCAATCCAAAATAAAAAAGAAAAAGCCAAGCAGCTATCCAATCAGCTCATAAAAACAACAAAACCAAAGAAAATAATAAACATGTACCTATTTGTCGGGCATACAATTTTATTCCTCTTCTTAGCGTCATGCTATGACCTATTCACACATATATATGTACATATATGCAATTTCAATCAAGTTTCAATTTAGTTCAATATTTGATTCGATTTGTCTAAATTAACTTTCATTTACATATTGGTTTCAAAAAATTTATTAGCTAAATTAACAATCAAACAACACAACCAGCAATCAATTAGTTAATTAAATTTTCAAACATATACTTGGATATATATTCAAAACCATGTTTTTAATGCCACTTCACAACAATGACCCTATCTAATTTTGGTTCTCACACCAGTCAATTGGAAATATATAGATATCACACTTTCGAAACTCGAATATAAATTCTGATGATGCAGCTGCTATCATCAGAATCATCTCAGGGCGACTAGAGTGTGATTCTATATCTATCCAGTATATTTGAGACTTCGTACACACGCTAGCTAGGTGTATATGCAAAATCTTCATATACCCGATAGTCCAAAATCAATTTAAAATAAAATATCAAATACATATAATAAGGCTCAAAATTTTCAAAACAAAATTTGTTTTCATTTTTATTTTAAAAATAACACTCTTTGAAACTCATTCTAGGATACTACTGATCCTATCTATAACGAGTCATTCTCATTTGATATTACTAATCCAATCTCTGATGAATTATTTCGCTTGGTTCTAATGTGTCTTGTTCTCGAGCTCTGTAAACCAAAGCTCCGATACCACAAATGAAACGACCCAAACTCGCCCTTACGGGAAAGCCCGGATTGAGTTGAGAACACAACAAATCAGAACCCAAAAAATAGAACATTTCATTGCTGTTACAACAATTTACATCAGAGTTCAAGAATATAACAGAGTATGAATAAATATTAGACTTTAGAAAATATCAGAGATTAAAAATTATAATGCAGCGGAAGAATAATACATAACACAACTGAAAGAAATACAAGGATACAGAGCTTTCCAAGTATAGTTCCAGCTATGAGCCTGGATCCTATGAAAGTAGAAATCTGCAAAACCAAAACTACTAGCTGCCCGTGTGGAAAATAGGGGCACCCAGAGTTTAGGCTAAAATAATAAACTCCGGGTCAGTCATGTGGCTGGTCTGAGAACTAAAACAGTTATTTAAAATTTTACTTTAGAAATAAAGTAAATTAAGGGGCCACGCCGCGTAACATGGAACGGGTTTTCTCCCAAGAATACCAGTGCATAAAACAAACAGCGCAATGCTTTTCGAAAAATGAAGCTATTATAAGACTCAGGTCCAATCACACAATGCAACGCAAGCCGGAGGATAGAGTTTTCCCTTATAATAGCCAAACATGCTTGATACGTTTAAAATAAATCATTTGATACTATTATAAGTGTATAGTGCCAAAATCAACTATAAATATAAATGTATCAATCGTAGACGGCATGGGTACCATATATCATGTTGCCATACTAGGCTCTACAATTATAACCGAAATGTCACGTATCGGAAATTGGATTTCCATCATGAGTCGAGGCAAGGGATGCACTCCTCGCCGGCTTCAAGGCACTCTAGCAAATGCCTCAGGGTCCCCCGCAGTGAACCCTTGGATCCTCCAAGGCCGGTCCTCCCTTACGTTTGTGGATTAATTATTCATGAATACACGTTTCCCGGTCCTATAGGACATATCCATCGGCTTCGTAGTAACCGATATATCTGAGGTGCCTCGCTATCCATCATCCACATAGGTAAAAATATAATAAATGTGTGGGCTCCATACCATGACACCACCCATAGCTAGAAGGAAACATCATGCACTCCTTGGGTCCCTTACCCTGTTTTGACTCATACCGAGGTGTGAGGCTCGCGAATTAACGCTATACACAAAAATATGCTATTTAAATCCGCGCTTTGATCATCAACCACAAGACTCTGCTTTTCAAAAAAAGCCTTGATCATTTACATCTCAATATGCCACACTGACAATTCACGCCATGCAGCTGATGTCTGTCGATATGTAACCTCTAAGCTCATACGTCTCAGAGAAGGGTGTTAAGCAAGAGAATAAATTCTTCCCCACCAAACAGATATATATTTAATAGAAATCAATCGACACAGAATAAAATCCAATGTCAAACACACATCCATTTACAAGTCCGTTCTGGGTCTGAACGAAACCGGAGGCACCTTATTCCTTGTCCCAAATTTCCAATACAGGAGAGAGGTCCTCGCATATCCAGTCGATCTCCAAGTACGTCTGGACGATCACCACTTATTACCTTGTCTTGGGTGTACAACCCAGTCAAGACATCAGTAATCATCCAAACGAAGAACTCTGGTCTTCAACCACCATCTTCATCGTCGACTTATCGTCGAATCAATTATTCAGAATGGGTATAAACCCGGCCTTTCCGAATAATTCACGTATCTTAAAATCATTTGCTATAAAAACACAACGTACGCCTCATTCCAATTTCGAATATTCTTTTATTCAAATATTCATATCCTTTGGAAAAGGTTCCCATAATTTTATCAAATATAAATTCTTTTAAATTTATACTTTAATCTTCCTTTGGATATCAGTTCAAACCAAATTAAGGTATATAAACTAGCCGGGATTAGCGCACCTTACCGAAGTAATCATTTGTTTTATTTCCCAATCCCAACCTATTCATCCCATGGAGAAAAATTGGTAATACTCCATATCTAACACCATGGTGTTATCGGTAAAATTAGTTACCCTTTCACTTACAAATCTAATTAAAGATTTAACTATCGCCGGGAGTAAAACTGGTGGTACTCCATTCTTGTTCACTTCCCAAATTTGATAATTTAAATTATGACATTCTCATTTCAATATAATTAAAGATTCATTAAAACTTCACTTAGTTTTAATCTTCCAATAATCAATATTTAATGATTATTTAATTTTGGAACCGCAAACATGCTGCATCGACAATCTACACCGTACCATTGATTTCTTCCGATATATAACCTTTAAGCTCGTACGTCTCATAGAAGGGTGTTAAGCAAGAGAATAAGTTCTCCGCCACCAAACAGATATATATTTAGCAGAGATCAACAATACAGTTCAAAATACAATGTTAGACATGAAACCCTATTTTTAACTGGGTTAAAGAACCAATGTCATTCAAAACACAGTTCATGATAAACCCAAAATCACATTCCATTAATTATGGAATGTTCACGGAAAACAAATCAATATATAATCGATATCAATTACCATGTCCGACTAGTAATGTAAATGGATTTACGACAAAGCCTTTTAAATTCCATATATGTTAACAATATTCCTCCACAAAAGCTCACTTTGATTATTACCAAATTGAATTCCACTCAATCCCAGTTTATTTTATTAAATTGGAACACTTTATTTTGGTAAATTCCCATTAAATCTTAATAAAAAGATTTATAACTTCCAATTCACATTTCACTGTTAATCGGGTTAAAGAACGAATGTCGTCAAAAACACAGTTCACAATAAACCCAATTCACATTCCATTTTATTCCAATTACTAAATATAATTGGAAACTCTAATAATCTTAATTAAAAATATTTATTCTTTTCACGTGGGGTTTAAGAACAGTGTTACTGAAGACACCATTCACAACAAACCCAAAATCCAATTTAATATTAAATATAAGACTCTGAATAGAAAATATATCGGCTTATATTCAATATCAAATTCTAAAACCAACACATATCGCATGGGGAATAACGATATATATCTATCTTCCAAATTCCTCCACAATATCCGTATAGTCACAGAATCCAACATCGATATATTCCGGAGATTATTTCAATTCAAATCCATTCCAATTCATACATTGGAAAATTTCTAGTTATATTAAAACCCTTTTATAAATCTAATTTTTTATTTAAAAATTATTGTATTTCAAATCTAGTTAATAAGTAGTTCATTTTGATAAAAATATATTTTTATCTTTACAAACATGGAATTTTTCATCAAATTTCTTTTCAAATCATTTATTATGATTTTACACAAATTATTAATATTTTTAATAATTTTACTAAGGCCCTTTCAGTCGATTTCCATAAACGGTCATCGAACTTCACTTACAGCGACCTTCTCCAAATTTGATTTGGACATAATTCCATACCCAACCGTTAGATTTCAAATCTCTTATATTCGTTGGAAAGCTCTTTTCGAACAATGGTTCCTATTTTAGGAGAATCCAATGGTCGGATCTCCCGTAATGTCAATTAGAAGTCAATGGTCGAAATTCACGAATGGTCGCGGCGCGGCGCTTTCTGTTTAGGCCATTAAATATATAATATATATATATATATATTTCATCGATTTCCATTTAAAACGTATTTTATAAATCGTTTATAAGTTCGTTATAAAACGATTCCCACTTTCACTTCAATTTTAAATCAAAATTGAATACTCCTTATCATTATAATATAAATGTTAATATTTTCAAAGCAGCAGATTTTGAAATAATTTTCTTTTCGATATTCATTATAAAAATGAATAAGATCGATGTAAATATCATTTGCATCAAAAAGGCGCATATCTAATCAATACAGCTTTACATATTTCAATAATTTCATGTCCATCCAAAATTGGACATCAAATTCACATTTTATTCCTTTACTGAATATTATTTTAAAATATTCCTTATTTTAAAATATTCATTATTTTAAAATATTCATTAATTTAAAATATTCATTCCGTCTAAATTGGAATCAAACCCAATCAATTATTATATAATGCTAGTCATATGGATTTCATTCAACACATGTATATAACAACAATGATATACAATCAACCATCATCCAAAGTGCACTGCACAACTGCATAAGCATTAAATATATATAATTAACGCTTACAAAAGTCTGTCAGCCAGTGGATTGACATACAACTAAACAGTCGGGAATAGTGTATGTCAAATATCATCATAATACCCGTGTGGGGTTTCAACCGTCAAATAATAATAATTATTTGTGCACTTGGACGATGTGTAAAAATTATCATCCAAATCGATATCACAAAAATATGCAAGCATAAACAAGTCGTCCGACTTGTAAATGGATGTGTAAACTTCTTTTCAACTATCCAATAAATATATAGAATTTTTTAACTTTGCTTATAAAATTCTATACAACGCCTAAATAATTTTATTCATCGCGGTTATAAACTAAAAATAATTTCAACAAATTTTTAACTAGTATTTATTCCATAGCCTAGCCATTATATATATCTCATATATATGTTAAAAATAATTATTTTTAACTAGCTATTAATTTTTCTAACACATTTTAGAAAATTTCAGCAACATAACGGCGCGATATTAAAACCGGAATAAAGCCTAACCTTATCCCTCGCCTGATACTGGCTCGCGCCATACGCAAACCAATATCAATCCAATTCACATCCAAATCAAATCCAAACAAATAAATCAATACCTAAATTTCCACAATACAATCCAAACAAAAAACTATGGTTTGTACAATAAATAGTGTCGGGGGCTTCTAAGCCCCGTCTACAACCTAGGATATTTTAAACTGTAATTTATTTAGAGTGAGAAAGAGTTCTCACCTTTGGTTTCCATTTCGTCAATCTTAAATTTTTCCAAAAATCCAGCATGCCTATTTTATAAATAACATACATATGTTTAAAAAAAATGATATTTTTATCTATCGAATAATTACTTCATCGCTTGACTATTTTATATATAGCATATATAATCTAAAAATCTTATTTTTATCTTCTAAAAATTATTTCATAGCTACGATAAAAATCATATTTTTATCAACTAAAACTATATTTTTACATGACTAAAAATCGTATTTTTACATAACTAAAATTGTATTTAATCAAGGAATTAAAATCAAAAAACTTACAAAATTTTCTAGGGTTTTGATCAAGAGTGCTCAAGCCAATCGACCGAAGGAGCAACAGCTACGCGAGCCTCGGAGAAGGGGTGCGCGGATTAAGGAGAAGGAAGGAGGCAGGTGCACTAGCGGTGGCTGTGCGATGGAGGACTCGCTGTTCCAGGTGGGAGGCGGGGGAGCTCGCGACTGGGAGGAGGCGACTGAAGGAGGAGGAGGTAGAGGGCTGGCAAAGGGACGGGTGGAGGAGCTCGCGATGGGATGCGGTGGTGGGTCTCGGGTTTCTAGGGTTCGTGGTCATTAATCGGAGGAGGAGAGGAATACGAGATGGAGGAAGAAGGAGAAAGGGGGCGATGGAAGGAGGGCGACAAGCGACGGGGTGGGGAAGATGGTCATCGCAATTTTCAGAAAGAAAAAGGGGGAAAGGGAGCTCGATTTTCTGATTGGAGGAAAAAAGAATAAAGGGGGGGTTGAAGTAAAAATGGTTTTATATATGTTTTTTATTTTATTTTATTTTAATTTTCAAAAAGGTTGACTTTTTATTCAAACTCCAAACGAGACCCAACAATTGTCGTCCCCAACCAAATACCCCCATTCCGGACATAGTGGGATATGTCTAGTAAGCTAATTCGACTGTTTCATTTAGTTTTCTTCAAAATTAAAATATAAATTGATACAATGTTCATTTTAATTTACTGGGGCAACAAACTAATTCCAAAAATTCCCCAAAAAATAAATCTGGCTATGTTTTGGCGATACGGTCCTAACAAAACTATTTTTGTCGAATTTGGAAACCGTTTGAAAAATGGTCATTTTCTAGTGGATTAAATTTAAACTAAAGTGCCAAACGCGTTTAAATTCGCCATGCTCACAAATTGATTCCAAAAATTATGAAAATTGAAATCTATCTATAATTTGACATTCGGGATCCAAGAAAAGTGGTTTCGTCAAAAACGGAAGTTGTTTGCAAAATGGTTATTTTTAAGGGCTATATATTATATAAAATATATAAACTCCATTGCGACTATTTTAAATTTTAAACTGGACATAACTTTCAATTTATACTATGAAATCTGGATTTTTCACATTCGTTAGAAAGATATAATTAAACAGATTCAAATATTTTTGGTTTTGTTGAAATCCGATTTATTTTGAATTCTGTACATTTAATTATTTGAAATCGAATTTTCAAACTACCACGCCATTTCAGACTCTTTCTATAATTAAAATAAATTTATACATTCTAAATTCGATTTAAAACAAATTTTTACTTGTTATTATTTAAAATAAATAATTTTAAATATCCAAAATCCATTAAAATAGCTAAAATAAAATTTTTAAATTGGTTCTGAAAATCCGGGTTGTTACAATGTTAATCATGCGCATGACTACAAATATCTAAGTACTTAGTAAACTCATTTCAATATCCAGTTAAATACTTGAAAAACTTTAAAAATAGGCGCGGGAAGTACAATCTGTTAAAACCGATGAAACGAATCGCATATACATATGCCTGGGTCCTCCAGAAAGCATTCACACCCGTAAAAAATCTCTTCCCTGTGAATTTTGTCATGAACATATCAACAGAACAAATAAATAGAATAAACCTATGATCATCATGGAACTCCTACCCTAATGTCACTCTATCACCGAGTCGAGAAGATAAAGCGCCGCAGCCGTTGGTGATTAGGCAAATCACTGCCACACGCATTTCGTACAAACACCTAAAAAATCAAAACATGGATTGTAGTCTACTTCTAGTAACACTGGTGGTTAACGTCTCTATCACAATAAACTTTAAGAAATCATTGCCGCTTGAATTATTCCAAGGGGACCATAAGTATACAATGGTTTTGTCTGGTGCCCCCAAGAAGCATCCGTATTGTTGACATGGGGAATTGTCGCTTATTCAACGAACGCCAACCTTCGAGTGTGTGTGTCGTAGAAACACAGGAATCCAAAGTGATGTAAGTAAATATAGGTAGAACACAACTTTTTATAGTGTTTCGGAACTAACCACTACGTCCACTTTATAGTAATCATTCATCATATGTTGTCGATTACAAGAGTTGTATAAGTTAGGGCAATATTTGTATGCAAAGCATTGCAATAGAATAACAAGTTGTATGTTAACTCTAAACTTTGTCTGAAATGTCCATCTTCTTCGTCGTTGAGTGAAAAGTGTGTTGACTTAGCCAACAATGTCCAAGAAATGGCTTCATTGTCCAAGAGTGTGAAATTATGTCCAAAAGTATGTCAAATGTCCAATTGAATGTCCAAGAAATGAAGGAAAACGTGTATGCAACGTTTTAGTGGTCCAAGCTATGTACAATAGTCATTGAGAAGGAGATGACAACCATTAATGATGCTTTTGGAGCTCTAGAGTGAGAAAAAACCCCAACCCCTTTAATGAGTGAGGTAGGGGGAATTTATAGTAGTGGGATAGGTAGTATTATTGTAACAACCCGAAAATCTGGGCCAATTTAAAAAAATTTATTTTGGCAATTTTAATGAATTTTAATTATTTAAAATGAATTATTTTAAATAATACCGACGAGAAATTTATTTTGAATATAATTCGAACGTATATATTTATACGCGTCGTCGTTAGAATATAAATATTTATATATAATTATAAATAGAATTGAAAATGGCGCGGTAGTTCGATAATTCGATTTCAAACTTCAATTGAACGTACCGGGTGCAAAACAATCCGGATTTTAGTGAAACCAAAAATAATGGAATCTAATTGAGGATATCTTTCCAATGAATCCGAAAAATCGAGATTTCATAGCGGGAATCAAAAGATATGTCCAGTTGAAAATTCTGAATAGTCGCTATGGAATTCAAGCCCTTAAAAATGGGAATTTTGCAAACGGCCTCAGATTTTGACGAAACCACTTTTGTTGGATTCGTGATGTCAAGTTATTGCTAGATTCCGATTTTCGTAATTTTTCGAATCAATATGTGAGCGTGGCAAAGGAAAACGCGTTTGACCAGTTTCAGTTGATTTTAATCGACTGGAAAATGGCCATTTTTCAAAAGATCTCAGAATTCGACGAAACTAGTTTTGTTAGGACCGTATCGTCAATACGAAGCTAGAAATAATTTTTTAGGAATTTTTAGTGTCCGTATGTGACCTCGGTAAATTAAAATGTATGTTCAAATTGAATATATATAGAATTATATTTTAATTTTGATAAAAACTGATTCAAACAGTCGAATTAGCTTACGATACACATCCCATTGCATTCGGAGTATGGGTATTATGCTAGGGACGACAGTCGTTGGGTCCCGTTTGGTGTTCAAAAGAAAACTCAACATTTTGGCGAATTAAATAAAATAAATATATATATAATTTCTTTCCCCTAAAGCCTAGTCAAAGTCAAAACACTCAGTCAAACAAAAAAAAATCGCGCCTACAATAAAACCGATGGAGGAAATCGTTCTTCCCGTCCCTCTCATTTTTCTCCTTCCACGATCATAATTAAACCGCACTCCTTTGGGGGATTTGTCGAGCTTTCCTTCTTCTTCGAATCCATACCAGGATTGTCGAATCTCATCAAGTGTGGATGTCGAATCTGCTGCTCGAAGTTTCGCCGCTTCGAGGCGGATTCCGGTGGCTATAGGCCATCGAACTGGCTCTGGTTGGTGGCGTTGGGAAGCTTGTTCGGAGCTCTACCAGAAGGCGCCATCCGATCGTCACCTCATGCCTCGATCCGTGCGCAAGAAGCTACCCTAGGCTACGAGCAAAGGTTGAGCGATAGTCTGGAAGATTTAAATGAAGAAGAAGAAGGAAGCTGCAGTGTATATTTCCCTTAAACTTTGTTAATTTATTAATTAAGGGATTAGGGGTTTTAATTATAATTAGTATTGTTTTCAAATCAGTTTTTATTGAATATAAATGCAATTTTCAAATCAGTTTTATTGAAAATAAATGACATGGGTTTTAATATGAATACCCTTGTTTTGAAAATATAAATTTGCATGGTTTGAAAATATAAATACCCTTGTTTTGAAAATAAAAATGGCATTCTTTTTGGAAATAAAAATGGCATTAGTTTTGTTTGAATTAAAGATGTAATATTTAAATTTAAGAACTTCGTTTGTAAAATAAGATTTGCATTGTTTGTAAAAGAAAATAATCCTTGTTTTTAAAATAAAATTGTCATCGCTTTTCAAATAAAATTAGCATTGATTTTCCAAATAGAAAATATACTTCGTTGTTTTTAGAACTGAAAATATAATATACTTTGAAGATTGAAAATATAATATACTTTGAAGTTTGAAAATATAATATACTTTGAAGTTTGAAAATATAATACAAATAGCAGTGTTAAAAATATGATTTCTAATATAATATTTTGTGAAACATATTGCGTTGAAATCCAGAACAACGAATCTGAGCGACAGTAAAGCACGGCGTAGTGGATCCCAAATGTGAGAACTTCTCACTCTTCAATTTCTTTTTCTAGTTATATATATACTAGGATTCAGACGGTGTTTAGTAGCACCCGACACAATCGTCCACAGACCATGGACTTGTTTGTTTGGTTGTGTAGTTGGTTAGATTATTTGGTTTGAATTGAATTGTTTGGTGAATTGAATGGATTTGATTGATGTGTGAATGGCGTGGGCCTTCACTAGACCGGGGATAAGGGTAGGCCTTGTCCCGTTTCTAGTATCGTGCCGTTATGCCGCCGAAATTTTCTAAAATATGTTAGAAAAATAAAAATATCATTTTATTGAATAAATGAACTGAATAGAATATTCATAGTTTGAATAAAATATTTTGATCGTTAAAAATATAATTTTTAACGTGGAAGTGAATAAAATAAAATATTCATTTGCAAACCGGACGATTTGTTTATGTACACCTATTTGAAGGACATTGATTGGGTCGATAAATTTTACACATCGCCCAACTGCACAAATAAAATCCGTGTTTGTTGATTTGAAACCCCACACGGGTGTTGGGATGAAATTTGAAGTTCACTCATCCTGATTGATTAAATATGTCAATCGATGGATTGACAGGCTGTTACAAGCGTTAGATATTTATATTTGATGCTTATACAGTGTAGTGCACTTTGGATGTTGGTTGATTATTTATCATTGCTATTATATACATGTGTTGAATGGAATCCATATAATTAACTTTATATGGTAATTGATTGGGCCTCATTCCAATTTAGAAAATAAAGAATAATATAAAATAAAGGTTCATGTGTTGACAGTACTCATCCGTTGAGATTAGTCATGTGTTGAACGAAATATTTTAATAATAAAATTTACATCTTTATCAATATAAAATAAAGGTTCATGTGTTGACAGTACTCATCCGTTGAGATTAGTCATGTGTTGAACGGAATATTTTAATAATAGAAATATTTGAAAAAGAAATATTTGAAATAGAATATTTGAAAATAGAAATATATGAAGCCGTGTTGATTAGATTGACACCATTTTGACGTAAGCGATATTTATATCGATTTTATTCATTTTAAAATGAATATTGAAAAGTGATTTCGAAATCGAATATTTTGAAATGAAATTTGAATTAAATTGAATAGAAAACGAATTCGAATTGAATATATAACGAATTTGATTTCAATTGAATATATAACGAATTTGAATTGAATAGAAAATGAATTGAATTTGAATTGAATAGAGAATGAATTGAATTTGATTTGATAGAAAATGAATTGAATTTGAATTGAATAGATAATGAATTGAATTTGATTTGATAGAAAATGAAATTTGAATTAAATTGAATAGAAAACGAATTCGAACTGAATTGAATAGAAAAACGAATTCGAATTGAATTGAATAGAAAACGAATCTGAATTGAATTGAATTCAATTGAAAACGAATTGAAATAGAATTGAAATCAATTTGAATTGAAATCAATTTGAATTGAAATCAAATAGAAGTGAATGTAGAAAGAATTTATAAGGGAAAATTCAATTTTGATTTGAATTTGAAATAAAGGTTGAAATTGTTTTTGAAACAAATTTGAAATGATTTATAAAATTCGTTTTAAAAAGGAAATCGACGAAATATATATAATATATATATATATTATATATATAATGGCCTGAATAGAACGCGCCGCGCTGCGCCAGTTCGTGAATCTCGACCATTTATTTCAAACGGACATTACGGGAGATCCGACCGTCGGATTCTCCTAAAACCGGAACCGTTGGGTTCGTATCGAAAAGAGCGTTCTAACGAATATTAGAAATTTGAAATCTAACGGGTGGATTTGCAGATACGTCCAAATCAAATTTGGAAAAGGTCGCTATAAGTGCAGTTTGATGGCCGTTGATGGAAATCGACTGTATGGGCCTTGATAAAATTATTAAAAATAGTAATAATTAGTGTAAAATCACAAGAAATGATTTGGGAAAAATTGGGATGAAAAACTCCATATTTGAAAAGATAAAAATAGATTTTTATCGAAATGAACTAGTTTTGAACGGAAGTGGGTTTAAATAGAATTGATTCATGGGTTTATCGTGAACTGTGTTTTAAATAACACTAGTTCTTTAACCCGATAATAAATAGAATACGATTTGGGTTTATCGTGAACTGTGTTTTAAATGACACTAGTTCTTTAACCCAGTAAAAAGAGTTTTAATGAATCTTCAATTAAATTGAAATGTGGATTGATAATTTAAATTATCAACTTTAGAAAATGAGCGAGAATGGAGTATCACCAGTTTTGCTCCAAAGCGATAGTTAAATCTTTAATCAGATTTGAACGTGAAATGGTAATTAATTTTACCGATAACACTGTGGTGTTAAATATGGAGTATTACCAGTTCTGCTTCATGGGATGAATAGGTTGGGATTGGGAAATAAATTAAATAATTACTTGGGTATGGTTCGCTAATCCCGACTAGTTTGGAAAACCATAATTTGGTTTGAAATGACATCCAAAGGAAGATTAAAGGATAAATTTTAAAGAATTTATCTTGGATAAAATTAATGGGAACCTTTCCCTAAGAATTGAAATTTAGAAACTAACTGAAGGTTAGTTAAGAAGAATGGTTTCCTGGATATTGATCTGATGTTGGTTTTGGCCTTCGGGGTTAATATTTGGGGAATTTCTTTCTTACTGATTTACGGTTAGTAACTAATGAATTGGAATGAGGCGTATGTTGTGTTTGTGTAACATTTATTTTTAATATACGCGGGTTGTTCGGAAAGGCCGGGTTTATACCCATTCTGAATAACCGATTCGACGATATGTCGAAGATGAAGACGGTGGTTGAAGACCGGAAGTCTTCACATCGTTGGGATAATTACTGACGATCCTGATTGGGTTGTACACCCAAGAGGATGGAAATAGTTGGTGGTCGTCCAGACGTACTTGGAGATGGATGGATATGCGAGGAAAGTGCCTCCGGTTTCGTTCAGACGCAGAACGAACTTGTAAATGGATGGTGTGTCTGACATTGTATTCCTTTATATTGTATTCGTTGATCTCTGCTAAATATATATCTGTTTGGCGGCGGAGAATTTATTCTCTTGCTTAACGCCCTTCTCTGAGACATACGAGCTCAGAGGTTATATATTGGCAGAAATCAGTGGTACGATATGGATTGATAGTGTGGCATGCTGAGATGCAGTGATCCAGACTTTTGTTGAAAAGCAAAGTTTGGTGGATGATGATCAAAGCGCAGCTGATATAGCATGGCTTTGTGTATAGCGTTGATTCGCGAGCCTCACATCCCGGTATGGTGGTAAACTGATGTTTTGATCAGTATGCTTTTTAGTGGATGGGCACCTTAGTGGTGTCGTGGATTCGGTCAACCGAGATGAGCTTAGTGCTCAGGGATATATAAAGTAAGCGGTGTTTTCTCTCGCTGGTACGTAAGCCGTGGTGATACTCTGGTCCCAAATGTGCGGATGTGCAGACGGTGTTTTCTCTCGCTGGGACGTAAGCCGTGGTGAATTGCATTACGCGATCGATCTTTCGAATCAGGAGCCACCATGATGGAAATCCAATTTTCAATATGTGTATTGCGGTTTTAATTGTAGAACTAGTATGGCGACATGATATATGGTACCCATGCCGTCTATGATTGATATTTATGATTGAAATTGTTTTGACACTATACACTTATTATAGTATCAAATGATTTGATTTTTAAAACGTACCAAGCATGTTTGGCTATTATAAGGGAAAACCCTATCCTCCGGCTGCGTTGCATTGTGTGATGGGACCTGGGTCTTATAATAGCTTCATTTTTAGAAAAGCATTGCGTTGTTTACTTATATGCACTGGTATTCTTGGGAGGAAACCCATTCCGTGTTATACGGCGTGGTCCCTTGATTTACCTAACTTTAAAATAAAGATTTACAACTGTTTTAGTTCTCACACCAGTCACATGACTGACCTGGAGTTTATTGTTTTGACCTAAACTCTGGGTGCCCTTATTTTGACACGGGCAGCTAGTAGTTTTGGTTTTGCAGATTTATATTCACAGGATCCTGGTTTACAGCTGGAATGATATCCGGAAAGCTTTGTATCCGTATATCTCTTCTAGTTGTGTATTGTATTATTTTCCGCTGCGATGTATTTAAATGTAATTTAAATCTCTGATATTCCTGTGTAATATTCATTTATACTCTGTATATTCTTGTATTCTGGTGCATTGTTGTAATATACAATGAAATGTTCTTTCGTCTGCATTCTGTTTGTGGCTTGTTCTCGAACTATCCGCGCTTTCCTCACCGGGGAAGTTACGGGTATTCACAATTATGTGAGATTTGGGGACCATACGACAGAATTTCGAACCCTTGGAAACTAACACCTAAAATTTCGCATCCTCCCTAAGTGTACAGGAAGATTTCGTATCCCTCCTGGCGGATGCGAGTTTTGCATCCCAAGGGGCGCGAAATTTGTATCTCTTGGGGATACGAAGCACGCATCCCTGGGATATGAAATTTCTTATCCTGAGGGATATGAAATTCGTATCCCAAAGGATATGAAAATGAAGTTTTAGGGGATGCGAAGTCTTCAGATGTGAGGTGAGAGAGAGTCAACATTATGGAGGGATGTAAGGTGACCGAGGGAGTCAAAATATGGTGAGGCGATAGAGGGATTCAAAATCCTGTAGTAAGTCGAAATCCTAGGAGGCGAGGTGAGGGATGTGAAACACTAGAGTGAGGCATTCGAATTTTAAGGGATTCGAAATGTGATGGAGGGATTCGAAACTTTGAGGGGCGAAGTTTTGGAGGGCGAGGCCAAAAGATATTGTATCCCCTGAGGGATACGAAATCATGTCCCCAGATTGATATAATTTTGTATCCTTAGTGATGCGAATTACGCAATTTGCATCCCCTGAGGGATACGAATTGTGTATTTTCGAATCCCAGGGGATGTGAAAAATCCAGGATGCGGGCGCCGAATCTCGGATTTGCCGGGTAGAGTTGCTCGAGCGGTTTTGAGGGATCAATGGATGTTCATGAAAACTGGCATAACTTTCAAAACGTAAGGTCATTTAGGCCAAACAATTTTTTTACTAAAAGGTAACTCAGAGGGCTATAAGAGGTATGTTGCAAAGCACCGAAATCCATGTTTTTCACCCGAAAGAGCTCTACTAAAGGGGTTTTAGGCCATTTTTATGCTTATCTCGCAACTTCGACTGAATCGCATTGTGTTTGCTGATGATATTATTGACGTGTGACGGCTTTGACCAAATCACAATGGTTTTGTTTGGTTCCTCCAGGAAGCTTCTATAGTATTAAGCCTTCACAAAGCTGCAAATTTCACACTCTGATCGAAGAGGAGGAAACTCATAATTATTATGTTTGGACAACTAAGAAGAGAAATATTGACACGTGTATCTACCGAGTAGGACCCCGATTTCCAAAGGAAGGTACTTTCCTTACCTTAATTTCAAAACGTACATTACATTATACATAAGATTTTTCAAATCATGATTTCAAATAAATCATTCTTATATAAATTCCATTGTATACAAGATTATCATTTCATATCGCGTACTTTGAAAATAATAGTTTCGAATTAACTTCTTATTTATACAATATAAGTTCGAAAACTCTTTGTCAAAAATATTTGAAATCAAAGGTTCTCGCAATTTATCCATTTCAATATCTATTTAGTTTTACATATATGATTACAGCAATTACTTTATTCAAATCGTATATTATTCAAATTCAAATCTTCGAAAATTTAAAATCTAATGGTTTAGGGAATTCACTTATGCTTCATAATGTCATATTTATATAAAATCAAATTTTCTTTTACAATCGTTACTTTACTTGAAATATTTATGAAAATAATATTTTGTACGAACATTTCAAACAATTTCACACCTATATAATATTTAATTTTATTTATTTATTATTTCAGATATTTTATCCCTTTAGATTTGTTTACATTATAGTTAGCTTAAAGTTTTTAGACCTCGCTAGGAATGGTCAGGTTATTTAAAATTATTGGAGAAGTGAAATTTCAATTTAATCATTGGAAACTAGAAATCAGTCATCTTTTCAAGATGTAAAATCAAATTATCCTAAAAGATAGGATTTGTGTGTTCATGATATCATTCAACTAGAACTCGAGTATCAAACTCCAAAATTTTATTTCAATAATCTGAAATATACTTATATCTTCGTATATCAAATCATAATTCAGATATATAAATCAAATTCAAGTTATCAAATAACAAGTTGTACTATAGTGGTCTCTCCCACTTGAAACTCGGAAATGAATTTTGATAATATGGCCAATATCATCAAAACTATTTTCTAGCGACAAAAGAGGGTTCTTCGCATATTTTTTTTTTGAAAACATTTAGGTAATTATTTTGAAATATTTCAATTCTGAGAAAACTTCTACATAACACAAGTATCATTTTCAAAATATTCAAAATAAATTTTAGTTTTTCGAAATTCAATTCTCAATATTTTAGTTGAATAAGTTTTCAGTTACAATTTTTAGGTAGAACGACAAAATTGGAGAAAAATTTAGGCATAAGGAAAACAAAATGCCAAAAAAATTGGGCAAAAGGACACTTGTTAGTGTATATCAAGGAATTCAGGGGCCCACTATCATTTCCTATTTTACCCTAAAAAGTGTCATTTAGCCGAAATTTTTGGCCTCTTGTCCTTGTGTATGAATTTTTCTTTAATCTTGTCCTTGACATAATTTTTCTGCTAGATTTATATGTCGTCAACCCATAAAATTTTATTACACAATTGTATTCGTTTTCCTAAATTAAATACAGTTTTTTATATTAAATCAAAGTTATTACGCCTTATTAATACATGTTATTCATATAACATAAATATTATTCATTTTCAAATTTTCATTTCAATTATTAACCTTAAATATATTATCAATGATGACAAACATAAATTCGAATATTTTACAATAGATATTTTTATATAGATTAACAACACGTTTAATTTATCTTAGATTATAAAGATCCAAGCTTATAATTAAGTCAACTTATTATATAATTACCATTTTCAATTTAAGTTTTTTCCTCAAATTGTAATAATTATTCATATACTTAAAATATACATATAAAAACAGAAACATCCCCTCTCACTCTCAATTCATTATAGGTACAACTGACACCATCTCTATCGCGTTTACCCCAAATAGGCTTTCGTGTTCGATCAACTAAAGCTCTGATATCTTTTATAATAACCTACCATTTGAGATGATTCAAGTTGACAATAAACTACACATATATACTCAAATCTTTCCAAAATAACAAATTATTAATGGAGATTAATACAATAAGAGATAATAAGATGAGAATGAACAAAACAATATACAGAATCTCCCATTAGAACGATAAAATAAATAGTTCATGAAAATGTTAAATAATATACACTTCATTTTAGCTTAAAATGTCAAAGTTATACATTTTAACATAACATACCAATAATGCAGCAAGAAATAAAATAGTATTATATATGATCTTCAAATCCGTCTTCGTCTTCAAAACAGAGATCTTTAAAATATTGAAATGCTTGGTTTGACTCGTGCGTTAAGTAAAACAAAACCTCTAGTCGGGATTAACATTCTAATGCAGTTAAATTAAATCAAGTGAAATTTATAAGTACTCAATAAATGGAGTACTCAAATTTAAATAAACATTATATTCCATTTTAAGTCGATTCAGCTCAAATACTATCTTTCATTATCGTTTTTCATAAAACGATTCAATACTGAATTAGATTTTTAGATTAAAATTTCTGTATCATAAGTTAGTTCATTATCCAAACATCAAATTTGATTTTAGGTTTCCAAGTTATAATTTATCTCAATGGAATCTTTATATCCAAACATTTGTACTTAAATGATTTGGATTGGAAATTGACTTTTATTCAAAGTAGTTAAAACAAATATAAAATAATATAACGTAAAATAGTTGTAAAATAGTTAATTTTGAACTAATATAGTTTTATTAAAATAGTTATAAAAATGTAATTATTAAACTATTATAAAATAGTTTTAATATAGCGAAAACTGGCTCATGTCCCTGAAATAAAATTTAACGCACAAAAGCTCCTTCCATAAAACCGATTGTAAATTAGGTTCTTGGAATTTAATAACTAAAAATTGCATAGATTAAGCAATTATTCAATGAATAATTGCAGACATGTATGCAATTATGTTAAAAAAGGTATAATTTTTAGCAAATTTTCTGTGAAAAATTGCAGATATTTATGCATTTTTTATGAATAACGGCGGAAATTTCTGTAATTTTTTGAAAAACAACAGAAATTTCTGCAACTTTTTCGGTGACAATTTGCAGAAATTTCCACAAATTTTCATTGAATAATTATTGAAAATTTTGCCATTTTTGATATAATTGCATAAGCATCTCCAACTATTCACTGAATAATTGCATAGATTTATGAAATTGTTAGTTAACTTAATTCTAAGGACCTAATTTACATACCTTTTTTGATAAAGATGTTTTGACTATTTTAAACTTAATAAGGACTTTATCCAAACTATCCCTTAATTATATACAGCGATAGATATAGTAGTATGAAAAAAGATTGCAAAAGAGAAATTAGTTTAGTTAATATAAAATAATACAAATTTAATATAATTTATTTAATAATTTCTATAAAAGGATTTATTTTCTATTACCATTTTAATTCAACTTCGGGTTTCAAGTTCCATATTCCAACCTGATCCACGTATCAAACATTTTTCAATATTTAACTTAGAATCAATTCAGATTCCAATTTCAAATCTAATTAAAGCATAATGGCTTAAATTTATACTCTAAACCGTAGTGTTCAAATTATCTAAAACTTAAATTCTAGATCAATTTTATAATGGTTTCAAGTATAGTTTAAAAATTCGGGAACTTGTAGTGTGGTTACAGGGATGATATCAAAATAAATAAATAGTTCATACAAACATATGATACATACATACAAATAATAATAACAATCATAAATCAGTAACTATAATTACATTTAGAACTATTATTTTATGTATATCTGATTGCACTAAATTGAAAATTCACTTAAGTTATTTTAAGTTGAACATGATTATTGACGTCAAAAAGTATGACTCTTGACAATTAACCCCCAAAGTGCGTAATCCACACACAAATCATAGAATATTCTCACAATCTCAATCATAGAATGCAAGAAAAAAAACACTGGTAACACGCAACAATTTTATAATGGTTCAGCCAATTCCAATCCTATGTCCACTTATAATCTTTGTTTATATTGTTGATGGTAGGTTACATTTGTTTGGTTTGTAGGAATAAAGAGAAATAAGTTGAATTATACACAAAATCCTTGTGTTTTTAGTGATATATTCAGTCTCCCTTACTGCTAGGTTGTGAGGAAGTGGAGAAGCAAAAGTTCTTTCTTCAGCCTTTGAACTGAGTATTTATATGTGAGTTCCAGGTCGGCTCAACCTACCACGTGGAGGATCCCAGGTCGGGTCGGCCACGTATCAGGCTATGCCAATAATCAAGACTAGCAGATCATGCCTACCTTCACGTGAGACACAGTCCTCCTCGTATTACGTAGCACACATGTTATTCAATCTGGGTTTTAAGGAGACAGAGTAGGCCAGGGTTGACTGAGTTTGCAGCTTTCGAATGTCTCTAAACTTCGAGTTGGTGTGGGTCGGCTCGGTGTGACTAACCCGAGAAGCTTTGACCTGAAATATTGGTGGAGGAAGCGAAGAGCCATGCCGACTCAGGGTATTTTGACCTAAAAGTGGACTTAAGTTCTGAGGCCTGGAAGTTCAAATTTAGGTCAAATCGACCTCAGTCGACCCGAAACATAGGTCGATCCGAAGCTTGATAATGTGACATCGTATCCAAGTAGATTGATTTGCTAAAAGATTATGCCTACATCCTGAACACCTCTTCTAACAAAAATCCGAGTTGCGATGGCCTTGGTAAAAAGGCGCGTCAATACTTTCCCCCCTAGAACATATCTTTTTTAATGCAGGAAGATATGTTCAAGATATCTCGTAATCCATAGAAATCCAAGATTGTTAAAAAGAGAAATCTAGTATATAGGAGTTTAGAATGCAACGATCTCGCTGGATCGTATTAAGTAATAATAGAAGACAAGAAAACCTACGACCGATATGGATCGTATTGATAGAAAACCAGACAAACAGATGTGTCAAATTCTGACAATTATCGTTTAGCCTTTTCCAACATAAACCATGCTTGAATTTCATAGTGAGTATAATCCATACTTGATCTATGACATAATCGCCTTGTTAAAACTTGACAAGACAACTCAACCCTTTAGTCATAAACCAAACTTGGAAACCCAAACTGACCATAAGCCATACTGAAGTTATGATTGAGTTTTCTTCTCACATCCTGATAAGTTAATTTGTCCTCGCAAGTATAAACCATACCGAGAGTTTTAAATCGAGTATAAACCATAGTCTAGAATCCAAATTGAGTACAAACCATACACATGTCATGATAAAATTATGCTTGCAACAACCTGACAAGATAATCCATCTCTAAGCACAATCCATACCTAGAGTTTTGAGATGAGTACAATCCATACTTGGATTTGCGATTTGAGCAATCTTGCCACATCCTGACAAAATACTTAAGTTTACCAAACATAATCCATAATTGAAAATTCATATTATTGAATCCAAATATTATTACAAAACCAAAACAAAGCCTGATTGGTTTATGGTTGAATCTAGAGCGCCTAGGGACGACTAAATCCTAATCTCATACGTGTGTACTTCAACTTAGCCATTTATTCATCGGATGGTTTTATTATTGATAACAAAACATGTCCAAGAATTAATTCCTAATCTACGTGCATACTTGAGTCGACGTAGCCATCCGGAAATCCTAAAACAAAAAAATACAAACCATATTCTTAATAAAGCGAAAATCCATGGTGATATAATCCTCCAGATCAGCTGATAACGATCATGTGGTTGCTTTGTCCTGGATCATTCCTATTCCAAGGAGCATAGGGTGGTGGTAGCATCGGTGTAAGCGCTGTTGTTTGCTTAAAATATTCGGGCAGCTCGCCACGTTTGACCCGGTCTTCGATAAGGTCATGCTAGTGCCTACAATCATGTGTGGCATGACCTGCCATATCATGGAACATGCAGTGTAACCCAGAATCCGGCTCCTTTTGAGTTGGCTCCCTCCTGGGAGGATTAGGGAAAGGAAGAGTTCCTCGCATGTCGAGATATATCCATCAAGTAATGAAATTGATCTTGGTATACTTGTCGTACTTGGGTTCTCTTCGGAACCGCACAATCCTCTCATTCTTCTATGGGGCCTTTCCCTTGCCTTTGTTCATTCTAGACTTGGATGATCCCCCATCCTCTGCCAAGTAAATATCGGAGTCATTCACCTCGACATGTGCATCCTCATGTCGTAAGAACCGGTCGGCTTCAAAGAAGAATTCACCAAGGTCTCTAGGTGGATCTCGTCATAAGGAGATTATGAAATCCGTCTTGTTCAAAATGTCGAAGATGGTTTCCATGAGTACCATGGAAGGGTCTGACTCGTCCACTGATGCCATTTTCACATTAAACCTTTCCAAATATGAGCGTAGGGTATCGCCGAATCTTTGTTTGATGGAGGTGAAGGTTGTGACATTCTCGGGTTGAGATATATGGACCTTGAACTTCTCTGTGAAGCAAGCAACCAATGCGTTTTGGTTGCTGATCGATTCAGATTCCAGTTGTCGGAACCACATATCGGTGATGCCGGCTCGGAACAGAAGGAAGCACTTGGCCATGACATTATCCTATATTGAGAGCACCTCCATGTGGTGCATTAGATACATAGTTGTATCAGTCCTTCCATTATATGGCTCTAAAGATAGAAACTTAAAGTCAGGTTGGCTGCGGGAGTTTCTGATTGTAACAACCCGGAAAATCAGAACCAATTTAATTTTTTTAATTTGGATATTTTAATGAATTTAGAATATTTAAAATAATTTATTTTAAATAATAATGACTAAAAATTTATTTAAATCGAAGTTAGAGCGAATAAATTTATTTTAATTATATAACGAGCCTGAAATAGCGCGGTAGTTTGAAAATTTGAAGTTGAACTTTGATTGAATGTACAGGATGCAAAATAAATCGGATTTTAGTAAAACCAAAAACATTTAAATCTGTTTAACTATATCTTTCTAACGAAACTGAAAAATTGAAATTTCATAGCGGGAATAAAAAGTTATGGCCAGTTGAATATTCAAAATAGTCGCTATGAAATTTAATATAAATATAGCCCTTGAAAATAGACATTTTGCAAACGACCTCCGTTTTCAACGAAACCACTTTTGTTGGATCTTAAATGTCAATTTATTGCTAGATTCCAATTTCCATAATTTTTGGAGTTAATATGTGAGTGTCGCAAAGGAAAACGCATTTGGTAATTTCAGTTTGAATTGGATTGACCAAAAAATGGCCATTTTTCAAATGGTCTCCAAATTCAACGAAATTAGTTTTGTTTGGAATGTATCGCCCAAATATAGCAAGATTTATTTTTCGGGAATTTTTGGAATCTGTATGTGGCCCTGGCAAATTAAAATGTACGTTCAAATCCAAATTTGAATGTTTTATAATTTGAAGAATAACTGATTGAAACAGTCGAATGGGCTTACGAAACATATTCCGTTGTGTCCGGAATGGGGGTATTTAGCTAGGGGAGTCAGTCGTTAGGTTTGATTTGGAGTTCGAATAAGAAAACACTATTTTTAAAATAAATAAAGATACCGGCCAATGAGAATTTTCCTTTTATAATTTTATTTTCTAAAAAACGTGAGAAAAACCCCGTAACCTATATGTATCGACGACAAAAGTGCTTCAATCCCTTCTCTCCTCCGTATCTCTCAAACCGCGCCATAAAATCGCTTGCTCCAGTTGAGGATTTTGTAGATCTCCTCTTCCTCTTGATTCACCACCTATCGTTGTATATTTTTTGAGATCTGAGCCTCGAAAGTCACGATCTTCATTGCGCCGCTGGAGCCTCCTTCTGCCATCGATCTGAGCACCTCCACCATCAATTTGTGCGCATCTCCGAGCTCTACAAGGTGGCAAAACCCGATCGGCCTGCAGTGCTTCGGTTTTGCACGAGATAAAAACCTAGTTTTGAACGAGTTTAGAAGGTATACGGCTGATTTATTTTTGAACTGTTTATAACAGTTAAAAGCATTGCGAATTATGATTGTAGAATAAAAATCATATCTTTTTCGTATGTTGTCGAAATCCAGTGAAACAAGAGACATTGGGACCGTGACATCATACGCTACATTCTAGAAGAGACCGGAGAATTTTTGGAGCTTTCTACAATTTTAGAAGGAGTGGAACCCGATGTGAGCAATGTAAATTCAAAAATAAATAAATAAAAATATATAGGTTGCAGATGGGGCTTAGTAGCTCCTGAAACAATCGTCCACAGACCATGGGCGATTTGTTTGGTAGAATTGTGTTGTAGGAATTGGTTGTGGTTGTGAATGATTGATTGTCGTTGCAACAAAATTGATTGTGTTTGCAGTGAATTCATTATATTACGAAAATGAATTGTATTATGGAAAATGAAAGTATTGTAATGCTGCAAGGCCTAGGATAGCAGAGGAGCCGTGCTGGACGCGGTGCCGGTGCTACCTACCCTGCCGTTGTAATGCTGAAATTTTCTGAAATGACTATATAAAATAGTTGTTGTGTTGAAATAAGTTGTTCGAACAATGAAAATCACATTTTTATTGTATATATGAAGTGTTAAAAATAGTCAAAGGTTGAAATAAATATTTGTTGATTGAAAATATTATTTTTATCATACATATGAAGTGTTAAAAATAACCACGGGTTTAAATAAATATTTGTTGATTGAAAATATTATTTTTAACATGTATATGAACCGTTAAAAATAGTCATGAGTTGAAATATATTTTTGTTCGCCAAAAATATTATTTTTATCACGTATATAAAGTGTTAAAAATAATCATGTGTGGAAATAATTATTTGTTGGCTAAAAATATTATTTTTAGCGTAGATATGCATATATATATATACATATGCTGAACAGGAAAATGGATTAGCTGTTGAGTAAAGAATTTATTTGCGTGCCCGATGAATTGGTAAGCCTTAATGAGTTGGCTACGTAATTTCATTTATTATATAAACTCTTGTGAATTCCATTGGATGCGGTGTGCTGGTTGTTTTGTGTGAGATTATAAACAACACCATAGAATAGTAACAATTAATTTTGAACTACACTGCATGGCATACTTCATGAAGATAACATACTCTATCATATACCACATAAGCATTTGGAGCTTATGTGACGAGGTTGGAGTTATCATACAAGTCGGATGCTTGTATGGAGATGACTGTATTCCAGGTTGAACCGAAGACGAACTATTGGTTAGATAGCATATCATATTCCATATAAGCATTTGGAGCTTGTATGACGAGGTTGAGATTACCATATGGGCAAGACGCTCGTATGGCGATGATTGAATTGCAGGTTGAACCGAGGACTAATATGGATTAAATAAATATAACGTAAATTGCTAGATAAAATAAAAACCCCACATGGGTGTAGAGTTGACAATAATCATGTCACTCTAGTTATTAGATACGGCACATGGATTATCTATTTTCCAACACTGGATGAGGTGACGAGATTTATCTCTGGAGTAATTTTACACACTCCCTCCGGCATAGAATAGGACACTAAAAATTGTGTATGCTTATACTGGATTTATTGGGTGCCTAATACGGCCCAATAAATTTCCAAACCCCTCTCAGCACAAAGGAGGTTATGGCGAAAATTTTCGAAAATTAAAGGCATTAGCCAAAATTTTGAAGTGAAAATGATTTAGAAATCGTCGAATGAATTATATTTATATATAGATAAATATAAATTAAAATAAAACGAATTGCGCCGCTGCAGTTCGTGTTTTGAAATCATAATTTTAAACGATTATTACGGGAGATCAGACTATCGGATTTTCCCAAAACCGGAACCGTTGGGTTCGCTTTGGAAAGATCTATCCAACGATATAAAAATTTGTTGAAATCCAACGGTTAGATTTGGAGAAATGTTTGATTCAAATCTGAATAAAAACAGCACCAGAATGAATTATATATATATATATATAAATTAAAATAAAACGAATCGCGCCGCTATAGTTTGTGTTTTGAAATCGTAATTTTAAACGATTATTACGGAAGATCCGCCCGTCGGATTTTCCCGAAACCGGAACCGTTGGGTTCGCTTTGGAAAGACCTTTCCAACGATATAAAATTTGTTAAGATCCAACGGTTAGATTTTGCGAAATGTCTAATTCAAATTTGGACGAGAGTAGCACCAGTGCATCAAATGACCTGAAACGTCGTTCGATAAAAATGGGCTATTTTTATATATATAAAAATAGCGAAAAATCATTATAAAATATTATAAGCGATATGGAATGGAAATAAACCGATTTTGCTTGGTTTATTGGATATTCTGATGTTTAGATGTATTTGACATGAAATTAACATATTGATTTGAAACGTGAATGTAGAATAATTTAACCATGAAAAAGAATTGATTTGAATTCTATGTATACGTGAATTATTTGAAAAGACCGAGTTAATTCCCATTTCAAATAATTGATCAACGATTAAAAGTCAAAGATACGAAGATGGTGCAAGATCGGTGATCTTCACATCGGATGGACTACTACTGATGTCCTGGATCGGTTAGCTCCCAAGAGGTGTTGCAATGTTAGTGGTCCGGATGTATTTGTTGATTATTCGGATGTGCTAGGGCCTCTCTTATGTATTGGACGAGGAATAAGGTGCCTCCGGTTTCGTTCAGACCCAGAACAGACTAGTAAATGGATGTGTGTTTGACATTGGATTTTATTCTGTGTTGATTGATCTCTATTAAATATATATCTGTTTGGTGGCGGATAATTTATTCTCTTGCTTAAAACCCTTCTCTGAGACGTAAGAGCTCAGAGGTTATATATCGATAGACATCGTTCGCATGGCGTGGAATGTCAGCGTGGCATGCTAAGATGCAAGTGATCAAAGCTTTTGTTGAAAAGAAGAGCCTTATGGTTGATGATCAAAGCACGACTTTAATATAGCATAACTTTGTGTATAGCGTTAATTCGCGAGCCTCACACCTAGGTATGAACCAGAAACAGGAGAGGACTGCCTGGAGGACATGCTTTTCCTTCTAGCTAGGAGTGGTGTCATGGTATGGAGGCCAGACATTTTTTACTTATGTGGATAATGGAAAGTGAGGTGCCTCAGATATATCGGTTATTACAGAGCCGATGGATATTGAGTCATCTAGCTCATTTATGCCCCATAGGGCGGAGAAACGTATTGTTCAGGGATTATTAATCCACTTAGATAGACCGATCCTGAAGATCCAAGGGTCGATGCGTTCTGATCCTGAGACATGGGTTAGATTGTCTCGAAGTCGGTAAGGACGATTCCTTTCCTTGGTTCATGATAGAAATCCAACTTCCAATACAACATGTGCGATTTTGATTGTAAACCTATATATGGTGGCATGATATATAGTACCCATGTTGTCTATGATTGATACATTATGATTGAAATTGTTTTTGAAACATATATGCACTAGTGATAATATCAAATGATTTTGTTTTATATGTATCAAGCATGTTTTGGCCATTATAAGGTAAAACTCTATCCTCCGGTTTGCGTTGCATTGTGTGATGGGACTTGAGTCTTATAATGGCTTCATTTTTGTAAAAACCATTGCGATGTTTAAATCATTTACTTGTTTTAAGCACCGACAATCCTATGGAGTAAACTCGTTCCGCGTTAGCGGCGTGGTCCTGTGGTTGGCCTTATTATCAAATAAGTTAAGTAGATTTCTCATACCAGTCCTATGACTGACTCGTAGTTTTTTTCACTTTGCAAACTCGGCTGCCCCTTGTTTCTACACGGGCATCCTTGTATCAGGTTTTAGCTGGTTCATTCTGGATAGCTATAGAGCTGAAGATGGATTCTTTCATTTCTATTACACTGTTCCAGACTGTATTGTGTATATTAAGTTTGATTCCGCTGTAGACATTTTGTATTATGTTGAAACTGTATTCTGTACTAAGTATGATCCTGTTATGCTGTGTCACTCTGATGATTATATTTGTTCCAGTGTAATTTGATGTACATTATCTGATGCAATTCTATATTTTTGTTCTGCTATTATAGTTTATATGTTATATTCCACTGATTATCCTTGCTTCCGTGGCACGGGAGTTTGGGGTCATCACAGTGATGTCCCATGTGAAAGGGCTACGATTAACGTTATCCATGTCGCCTTGAGAAGTACGACCCCTAGAAAATCACCAAATCAAATTAGAAATCTTGTGATCATCTTCAAGAAGTTGCTTCCAACTGTGCAATTATGTAACGACCCAGTGGAATCCGACACCCGAATTTCGATAATAATACATAATCCTGTACTACTTGCCAAAACCCAAGTATTGAAAACACCAGATCGTTGATAGAAAGAAAATAGAGTGTGATATGTAGAAAAGAAAGAAATGTTAGAATAGAAGAAAAGAAGAGAAATAACAACACAACAGAATCAGAGTCTCACATCACAGTAAAATAAAATATAGTACTGAAACAAATCTTTATTGAGAGCTTGAAATAATACTTACAATCACCAGAGAATATCAAACAAGAAATACATCTGAACAGTTGTAACAACCTTTCCTCATATAATACACACAACGGGAAATAATACTAATATGTTTAAACTACTCTAGCATGTCTTCTGAAGTCCGTAGCATCCTAACCTGAACCTGTAAAATACGGTATGACCCGAGCATTGTAAACACCATGGATCATCTTGTGAACCAGTGTGAGAAAATCACTAAGTTATAGGTATCATCCAATTGATTTTTAAAGTAAAAATCCTTTTTTTTAAAAGGACAATCGTAAGACCGGTCCACACATAAACACAGACGGTTTTTACCTTACAATAACCCAAAATATTTCTTTTACAAAACTATTCTGATATTATAATAGTGTCTAAATCAAATAAATAACCATCTAGCAGAACGCTTGCATCTCACGTTTCACATGCTCTGCATATAATTAAAAACCGCGAGTACATATTGGAGAATGGATTCCAAATATGGAAAGGTGTAGGACTACCTTCCGATAGTGTACCTCTAGAGAAATACACCGGGTTCAATAAGAACATCTTGCAATCCAGCTAAACATGACCGACCACTCATTCGTTTGAGTGTACTGGATGTATGTCACCAACGGTTGGGATGAACAACCATTACCGAAAGCATATAAAAACCATAGAATAAAGAAGCAAATGGATTTTCTCTAGATTAGGTAACAGTACACCATAATGGAAGCGACCCACATAGCCATGCAGCCTACCTGATTTTTGCCATTTCTTGGCTGATAAAGCTTGAGGTTACTATTACCTTTTTAGAAGATCACTGTAACGACCCAGGGATTTTTGACCCTGAAAATCGACATAAAAACCAATGTCAACTATTCAGACATCGGAAATACCTGATCATTAATAAAAAGAAGTTAAAGGGTAAGAAATAGAAAGAAAGTTAGAATAAAAGAAGATCACAACAGAATATTATCAGACTAAACACAAATCTCACAGCGGAACGAATAAAATATATTATATAACATAACTTGGAATTGCAAAACCATATTTGTACTTACATATATCATTCGAGTACATCATATCAATATCACAACGGAAATAAACTCCATCTATCTATCACTAAAGCATCCTGCTCCAAGCTCCTTCAACGGTATTTGTAAAATCCCCACTACTTGGTTGCTCATAAAAATTTGGGCACCCAAGAGTTTAGGATAAAACAAACAAAATAAACTCTGGGTCAGTCATCGGACTGGTGTGAGTAAACTCCAATCATTCGGTTTAACTTTTCAAAATCATTTTCAAAAGAAATGATAATCGTAAGACCGATCCACACATAAACACGGATGGTTTTTACCTTACGATAACCCAAAACATTTTTGAAATCAATAATATTCTGATATATAATAGTGTCTAATACAAGTAAATATTGATCTAGCAGAACACTTGCATCTCATGCTCCATATAAATAATATACAATCAAAATCGCGAGCACTTATTGGAGATTGGATTCCGATTATGACAAGGTATGGAACCACATGCCGATAGTGTGTCTCTAGAGAGGAATACACTGGGTTCAACAAGAACATCTTGCAACCCAACCACACATGACTGACCACTCATTTCTCTTGAGTGTATCGAATATATCGTCACCTACGGTTGCTAGCAACATAATTGTTCCCGAGAGATACAGAAGCGAAAAGAAGTAACAAATATGAATATTCTCTAAATGGTGACAATATACCCTAATGGGGGCGACCCACATAGCCATGCTGCCTGCCCGATATTTGTCATTTCCTGGTTGATGAGGCTTAAGGTCATAACGTATCTTTTGATAGATCACACCTCCATTTACTTTAAATACCACATCGTCATACCCGCCAAATCACAAATTGATTTCCATAAAAATACCATGGGTATAAATCTAAGAGAAACTAATTCCTCCGCTACCAAACGTGAATACGTTTGAAGAGATCAACTTACGCGATCTATTAGATATACTCTATCAGAGATCAATCCATACAAATTGTCGTGGGATTGGACAAACTGAAGGCACTATTATGTAAATCCATTTTAGGATATTTCTACCTAGTATTGCCAGAACAGCCCTTGCATTAACTCCATCTTTAATCATCTTCATTATATTTGATTTGCAACGCTAATGTCATACGGAGGGGTTTTCGGAAAGTAAAATTTGATCTCGGTCTCTCCATATTGACAGCGGAATTGGTCTAAACTTTGATAGCCGATGATTTAACTATCAAAGAAAAAGATATCCATCCAAATAACGGTCACATTTCCATATGGAAATTTTACCGATCAATCATCATTTCAATTCCCAATTCCCCTTTAATATATGTACCCGAATACTTCTCCAACTCGTTTAGCCTCACGATTCTCAGAAAAAAACGTTTCCATATACTCGTAACTTCTAATTTTCTGTTTAGATAATATACGTTATTAATCATTGGAAAACTTTTCCATTTCTTATTCACACATCCCTACTCTTTCAGTCCTTAACCGTAAACCAGTAAGTGAACGATTCCATAAGTATCAACCCCGAAGGCCGAAACCAACATTAGATCAATACTAGAGAGTTGTTCAACTTAACTACTTTCCAGTCAGTTCCTAATTCTTTTAACTCCATCTCTTACTTCTAAAGTCATTTCATTAGAAACATCTCTGGTTATATTTGGAAAACACCAAAATCTATTTATATATATTCAATGAACGTTGTATAAAACATTTGTTATAACGATAGTGTTATAATACCTGCTTCCAAAATATTTAAAATATAACTTTAATTCTTTATCTAAATAAATAGTAATTAATTAATTAATTAATTAAGTAATCTTGATCAAAAACGGAAGGTAAACGGTACCTTCCAGCATTTGCTATAATCAAATTTCAACTTATAATCTTCTTTAGAATAATCTTTATCCAATTAACGTTCCGAACACCAGAATAAACTTCACTACTTCAGGTTAACTCAATTTCTAAATTCACGTCTAAATTTATCACTTCCAATATTTACCAATTTCATTTATAACCATTCCAATTTGCAAAACGTTTGCTTTTAAACCATTATTCACTTTAAACGTGAATATTATTTCTCTATAAAAATCTGGACTCATTTTATTAAATCAAATCTTGATTTAAATAATAAAAACCATTATAGTTTAATATTCTATTTATCTTGTTATTTTATAAATCCATACTTCATATTCTATTTCATAAGCTCGTTTTATAAGTTATAACTTATCTCGATTATATATTCGATAATAAATCCAAATATTTATTTATCTTATCAAATTCTGATTTCCATTATATATAATTTATAAAAATAAATTATTTTTATAATATTAGACACAGTCAAATTCTAATTATAAAAATTTATGGATTTATTTCAATCCTACTTACATTTTGAACAATCGAAATAATTCATCGCTTCCTTTTTGAAATGATTTCCCATTTTAGTTCGTTCTTGAATTTAAATTTCCCATTTATTAATCATAGTTATTTCATATCATTTATTAATATAGATTATAAATCAAATCACTTTATTTTAATAAATTAAAAACAAGTTAACATATTCTAGCCAATTGAAATTCAATGTCTTTTTCTAAAATAGAAATTCCCTTTTTAAAACCCCGATTTCTTTCCAATATATTCAAATATAGTGGAAGGTATTTCTATTCCAATTATTTCTGGTCAATGTTGTTCAAACATCCCAAAACACACAATAATCAATCATCGATTATTTGGCATATCATATAATGCAATATATGAAAATTAAAAATAAAATTGTTGAGGAACCCAGTTGGATCCCTCCAACCTGTTTCCCTGCATCGACAGACATTCATCAACATAAATAATACCAATTTCATATCAATATGAAATATTATAATAAATTGGATCAGTGTTCAACTAATGACTTATATATATATATATATATATAATGATACATACAATTTCAACCAATTAATTAGCTAATCATCCAAACAACCATCACACACAGCATTCAGTCATTTTTATCAATATTAAATAATGTTTGTAAAATTATAAAACTGGACAGAGTTAGTGAGTTTACTCACTTTGGTCATTAATCATTGAATAACGATTAACGTCAGTTGATCCGATCAGCCGTTTATATTTGCCTAAAATTGATAGGAGTTCCAACTTGCTCCAGACTGGATCCATCGTGTAGCTTGCGACAACACGAACTAAACGGATCCAAATTTGCCATATTCTAATAACGTATGAATGTGTTATGATATTTTCAAGTTAACTTGTTATTTAATTAATTTAAATTATAATTAGAATATTTGGAACTTACCTATTTGTTTTGCTCGGCCCAAACTCGTTCATCCGCTCCACTACAGTTCCCCCTCCGAATTATAAATCCGCTACTCCTGTAACCCAAAACTGTTTATTCGGTTAACACATGGGATTTACTTGAATTCAAGCCCGCCCACCTTTAAAATGCACCGCCTAACATATATGTTCCCCACCCGCTACCCCCTATAGCTCCATCTTCCCAAACTAGAAAAAGAAAGCCTGTACTCCTATACTCACATAACCACCATTTTCGTGCTCTTGAACCTCCCAATACATCCTCTTCTATTCATTTAAAAACCAAAAGAGATGTGCCATTTCTCTCCTCATCAATCCCTTTTCAACGCCATCTCCATAACATCAAACTTGCAACCGCCATCTTGATTGGGTCAAACTGCTTCTCTTCCAGTATACGCGGTAAACCACACGACTGTTTACCCCATTTCAGCACCGCATGTGTGCCTTTTACACTTGTCCCCCTTCACGTAAAGAGCCACTCACACCTACTATACACTTTATCTTCCGTGAATGAAATCATCTGCTCCTCATGAGAACAAACCCGACCTTCCTCCATTCTTGTGCAACGAACCCAAAATCCGTCGCTACCTGTAAACCCAACCTCGAGATCTCCCATCACCCCCACCCCTTCACCTCACATTCACGCTTCCCTACGTACACCGTCTCCTCAGCATTTTCCCCATGTGGAGCTTGCGATTCCTGGATCCGTGTATATATATGTATGTATGTATGTATATAGTTTGGCTCTGGCGTTTAGTTTGTTGAAGCAATTAATTAACAAGCTTTGGTTTTGATTCCCAGATGAACGAAACGAGTTAAACAATGGAGTGAAGATATAGCATAAGTTTCCTTGGCAAGCACGTATTTTAGATTAGCTTAAACTATAGGTTTCTATGTATTACTTAATGTCCAAGGAGCAGTTGTATAGGATGGTGATGATTCCAGTAGTAGTTACGTGTTAGATTTGATCATTCAGAGAAGATTTTTATTTATTTGTTTACTATGTAGCTTAGATTAGATCATACATGGTGTACGAGCCTGGAAAAATACAAATATATATATATATATATATATATATATATTCATATCCTTACTAGTTAAGAAATTGGGTAGGATGTGCAGACTGTTTTATGTATAGGTTAGCTTAGGTTGCTTCATCGCGTGGGCACAGGTTTTTAGCACTATGGAAATTTTTATTTCAACACCTATAAAGTTGGCGACATTTTCCTTGTTTTTGGTACACGATTGTATGGGTACCTTGCAACTATAAGGTCTATACTCGCCATATAAAAAGAAAACCAGATTGTCATTTTTGTTTGGAAAACATATTTACAGGGATCGCAATATGGTGCTAATTATCAAAAGTTGTGAATATATACACAAGCAAAATTAGTAGTTTAAAACAACACATACCATGACATTGCACTTTGGAGCATCCGATGTATGTTGATTACAACAATTGTCTATGTGGAGATAATGAAGATCAAAAATTCAAAGAGTCGGCCTTTTATTTGTATATACATGATTAAATATAGAAATATGGGCTATTTCTTTTGCAAGTCAAATTTTTATGTATGGATCTTCTTATGTTGTTATAAACCAAAATACTGCAAATGTAATATTAATGTTGTTAGAAAGTTCCAGCTGAAATGATGACGGTTTGATTCCTCTTGCAATGTTGTATGACGCCATATGGCCATTGTTTATGCATTAGATATTGTAGTTTACGACAACATGGAATAGTTGAATTTGAGTAACGTCCAAGGCAATGTGGAAGGGGAATGAACAGATGTGTTGCATGAATCAATAGTAAATACTATAATAACTGAATAATGTGTTTGGCAGTCGTACTTATAATAGAAGCGAGAAAAAATGCATTACTTTGTTATAAAGTTTATGAACAAATCCGGAAAAACGAACGTTAGTTATCGCTGAAATAGGTATACCATGACTGTAGCAGATTCATGGACTATAATCGAGCCGCTACGGACAAAAATAAAAATATAGTCGTGTCGGGTGCGATGCCACGATTCCAAAAATATAATAATATAGACAAGTTAACTTGTCCTATGAAATTCCAAAAATACTAATATAGGGTGCAAAATACTCCAAATAAAAAGTTGATTATTTTTTAAATTAAAAATTACAGTTAAATTCTAAAAATTAAATTTTTACTACGACTCAAAGATCTTTTCCAAATTCAAAACCTGTATTTAATTATATTAAATAGACCGTTATGGCTTATATACGATTCCATAGAGACCTCCTAAGAATTTAATTTGAACATAACTTGTAATCTATAAAGTGAAATCTCCATTTTTCACTTCCATTAGAAAATTATAGCTCAACAGATTCGAACGTTTCTTATTTCAACGAAATCCGACTTATAACGAATCTGGTTGTGACAACCCCAAACCCCTGTTCCACAGTGGAAAGGATAATCTTTGGAATAAAACACATAAACAGATAACAGCAGAACAAAAATATATAAATACACCATATAATGTACAATAGAATACACTGGATAAGCATGATCCTCAGAGTTACACAGTATACATGATCATACTTAGTACAAAATACAGCTCAGCTTTACATAAAATATCTACAGCGGAATCAGAACATAATATGTACAACAAGAGCTGAATAACATAAAAAGAAAGAAATGATAGAATACATCTTCAGCTCCAGCTATCCAGAAAGAGCCTGCTAAAACCTGAATACAAGGCTGCCCGTGTAGAAATAGGGGCACCCGAGTTTGCAAGTGAAACAAACTATGAGTTAGTCATGGGACTGGTATGAGAAATCTACTTTTAACTTATTTTAATAATAAGGCCAATCACAGGACCACGCTGCTAATGCGGAACGGGTTTACTCCATTGGATTGTCAGTGCTTAAAACAAATAAATCATTTAAACGTTGAAATGCTTTTTATAAAAATGAAGCCATTACAAGACTCAGTTCCCATCACATAATGCAACGCAAACCGGAGGATAGAGTTTTACCTTATAATGGCCAAAATATGCTTGATACGAATAAAACAAAAGCGTTTGATATTATTACTAGTGTTTATATGTTTCAAAAATAATTTCAATCATAAGTATCAATCATAGACGGCATAAATGCCCCATACCACTATGTCACCATATATTGGTATACAATCAAAACTGCACAATGTCGTATTTGGAAATTGGATTTCCATCATGAACCAAGGCAAGGGATCGTCCTTACCGCTTCGAGACTATCTAGCTCGAGTCTCAAGGTCAGAGCGCATCGACCCTTGGATCGTCAGGGTCGGTCCACAAGGAGTGGATTAAAATGCCTGAACACTGTGTTTCCCACCCTATGGGGTGTAAACTAGTCATATCCGACAAGGCCATCGGCTCCGAAGAGACCGACGTAACTGAGGCGCCTCGCTATCCATCATCCACATAAGTAAAATGCCAGGCCATGTAAAAACACTGACACCACTCCTAGCTAGAAAGAAACGCAGGTCCTCCCTGATGTACTCTCCTGTTTCTGGCTTATACCGGGGTGTGAGGCTCACGAAACAACACTAAACACAAAGCTAGCTATTTAAAGTCGTGCTTTGATCATCAACCACAAAGCTCTGCTTTTCAACAAAAGCTTTGATCACAGCATCTCTGCATGTCGCGCTGTCAATCTACAACGTCAGACACACGTCCATTTACAAGTCCGTTCTGGGTCTGAATGAAACCGGAGGCACCTTTTTCCTCTCCCATATGTCCAATACAGGAGAGAGGCCCTCGCACATCCAAACGATCAACAAGTACGTTCGGACGACCACCACTGTAACCCTTTCAGGGCAGCAACTCCCATCAAAGGCATCAGTAGTCATCCATTCGATGTGAAGATTCTTGGTCTTGCACCGTCTTCATATCTTCGACTTCTAACCGTCGATCAATTATTTGAAATGAGAATTAACTCGGCCTTTTCAAATAATTCATGTATATTTAGAATTTCAAATTAATTCATTTCAATGGTTAAATTATCTGACATCCATAATTGAGTTTATTAATGTAATTTTCACGTCAAACACATTCAACCATCAAATATTCAATAAACCGGGTAAATTCGGTTTATTTCCATTCCATATCGTTTATAATATTTTATTACGATTTATCGCTATTTTTATTTATTTAAATATAGCCAATTTATTCAAACGACACTTCAGGCCATAACGCGGCCATGACGCTGTTTTTCTCCAGATTTGATTTACACATATCTGAAAATCTAACCGTTGGATCTTTACAAATTTTATATCATTAGAAAGATTCTTTCAAAGCGGACCCAACGGTTCCAATTTTGGGAAAATCCAACGGTTGAATCTCCCGATACAATCGTTTGAAGTTACGATTTTAAAATACGAACTGCAGCGCCGTTATTCGATTTATTTTAATTATATATATATATATATAATCCTCCTGGCACTGGTTTCATTCAGATTTGAATTCAACATTCCAGACAATCCAACCGTTGGATCTTTGCAAAGTTGGTGTCGTTGGAAAGATATTTCCAAAGCGCATCCAAAGGTTTCGTTTTCAGGAAAATCCGATGGTCGGATCTCCCGATACGATCATTTGAAATCATGGTTTCAAAATACGAACTGCAGCTTTATTGTAACACCCCATGTCCATTAATGTCACTCACAAAGGGAATGCATCAATGTCCATGAAGCGTTATTGTTGTATAGAACAGATAAATTACAAGAATAAATAAATAAAACAACACAGCGGATGTTAAAACTTATTCCATTTCATCATAACTCAAAACGAGTTTACATAAGTAGTCTCCAAAACCATTACAACAGGACCAATAGTCTTTTTCAAAAACTTTAAAGTACATAAAGAAGCAAATACTTAAATAACATAAATGCATAAATTCCCACTGAGCATAAGCAAAGCCATAAAGATGAGAGAGTCCCAAGCGATACATCTACTCTCTTCAAGCAACCGAAAGAAATCAGCACTAAGCTGTAGTATTCCCTCCTTGCAAACCTGAGGGGGGGAAAGGAAGAAAAGAGGTGGAAAGAAAAGGGGGTCAGACATAAAGTCTGGCGAGTGCAATAACTTTAAAAATATAATTATCAAAATAACTAGGATAAGGCATAAGCTGGAAAATAAGGAAATGATTGTGAACAATTGGGTACGCCAGAACAAACAAAGAAATAAGACGAACAAAGATAACGTTAAAGGCGCCCCTAATCACTAAAGGATAATTACTCTACTACACCACCACTAGTCACCCTAAAGGTTGATCCTGCATACAGAAATTAATAGTGCAAATGGTAGTTTCTTGTACCCCTAGCTACCTCCATAGGTGCCGTCTGCCCCTATCTCCACTAGGTGTACCCACTACCCCTATTCGATCGGCTCCCTAACTCGTAGATACCGTGCTGGCCCCACAGTGGGGTGTATCACTCCCCAAAGTGGCAACCCGATACAACCAAAAATGCACGGCTTATATCTACATGATGCAACAATGTCTTACCTACCAGCCCAGGCCCACACACGCATATGAACCCGTTGGACTTGCGTTGCAACCGCTGACCCGTTTTGACCTCTTACAATCAAATCCAGTACGAGTGTCCCGTTCTCGACTAGGGTCGAGCCCACAAAGATACTTAATGGGTTACTGGTTTGACAAGGGCCCCCATTACTTGACACAAGCTATCAACCTAAGCTTGGTCCCCTCTAGTACATCCCACTTTACCCTCTTCTTATTCATGTCCACTTGCATGTTTCAATTTTGGTTAAGTGCATCTAATCGTATTTCAAATGCCACCCAAGGCACCCACTAAATTCCCCATGCCACCTAAGGCACCCACTTAACCCCCTCATGTCCCACTACATGTTTATCTGGTTAAGAGTTTCTTAATTCATTAAGACCGTAACCTTATAAAGACCTCCCACATTAGACTAGCATTTGTGGCAGCTGGATTTGTCGGACGGGTCCGGGTAGTCTTACACCACAAACGAGCCTAACCTCGTGTCTTTACAACTGTTACGCATTTAATTTATGCCTTTGACCTCTCACATTAGACTGGCATTTGTGGCAGCTGGATTTGCCGGGCGGGTCCGGGCAGTCTTACACCACAAACGAGTCTAACTTCGTGTCTTAGGCGATTAATTACACATAATTAATTATCCCCAGTTTGAGTTAATTTACCTATTCAAATTGTCAATCAATTACAAATTTAACTATGTCCATAATTGACTCAATTATGTCCATCTATTTATGGTATATAAAATTATACCAATTAACATCACATTTAAGGCATTTATGCCAATTCTCAATATTAAATCTTTAAATATTATCCCATTGCCCCACGTTGTACGTTCGTTCATTTAATGTGAAATATACGTTAGACTCAAATAGTTTAACTTATGGAAAATAAGAGAAAACATCACAACATGCATAGAATAAAAACTAGATCTAAACATAAGGGGTGAACTTGCATGTGTGAATAAGGTTTTTAATCTAAAACTTGCATACGCCAAAGTTACAAACTTGCATAAACTATGGATGTTATAGATCTAATCATAAGGTGTAAACTTGCATAGGCAATAGTCACAAACTTACATTACATGATTCATACTCCAACATATATATACTTGCATATGTGATTTATACAACATAAACTATGATGTAAACTTGCATCTAACTCATACATGTCATAGCCTAACTTTAGATTCAATTTACACATAAAATAGATGTCATGAAACATGTAAGGTTGTATATGATTCTCACTAACTTGCATATGATTCATATCTAAATTAACATCTAAACTTGCATACATACATATGATTTAACATATGAATTAGTTTCACAAACATAACCAAACTAGCATATGAAGCATCATTATGAATTGATTGTACATAAGACAACAATTAACTTAGATTTACAACATGGATAATAACATCACAGCTTTACAACATAGATAATAACATCATAGATTTACAACATAGATAATAACATAACGGTCAATGATTCACAACATAACCATATAACCCAAATCATAACTCAACCTAATTAAATTGTTAATTATCTTATTAAAGAAATCGAACTCACAACTCAAAGAAGGTCTTGAGTTCTGGAATCTGAGTTCTGAAATTGATTTAGCTCGCCTTTGTAGTAGATTCGTTATTGTTTAGATTAGAGTTGAATAGAGTTGAGTTGATTAGCTTTTCTTCCTCCTAAATGGTGGCGGCTACTCCAGGTTGCAAGGTGATAGCATGACGGCCATAGTTCCAATTTTTTATTTGATTTTAGGGTTTGAGTCTACACATGTTTATATAGAATTTCAATTTAATTATAGCTGTCGGATGATCTTAGGGTTAATCGAAACCATTCAGTCAGGATAGGGTGACACCTCAGCCCTAATGACTCAGCAAGGAGTCAGAAAGGACTCAGCAATGAGTCGTAGTATGGATTAGATCACACCAGAAAGTTGTGCAGACTTTCTGCTCGGCCTAGGCGCACTTGGGAAGTGCACCAGTGTATTTTTGTACTGGCGCACTTTCCAAGTGCGCCAGTGTTTTTATATTTTTTTCCTTCTTCTTCTGGTTTTTCCGCCTAACTTCGTTTGTCCATATCTCCTTCATACGGTGTCCGTTTTACGCAAACTCGGACTCTATCTCAAGTAAAATTCCGAGACGAACGTAATGGCGTAACCCGTTTCCTTTAATTCTGACATCTGAGATTAAGTATTCTTTAATTTGTGAACATTAATATTAAAATTACAGGGTGTTACTTTCGTTATTCGATTTATTTTAATTATATATATATAATCCATTCTTCGATTTCAAAAACCATTTCAGCTCATATAGGTGATAAAAATGATATTTTTATCAAACAAATATTTATTTCAATATATGACTATTTTTAACAATTCATATATATAGTAAAAATGTGATTTTTATTGTCAAAACAATTTATTTCAAAACACGATTATTTTATATACTTCATATAGATAATAAAAATTTGATTTTTATTGTTAAAGTAATTTATTTCAAAAATGAATATTTTTAGCGTTTCATATATATTATAAAAATGTGATTTTTATTGTCAAAACAATTTATTTCAAACTTGCGATAAAAATGTAATTTTTATCGTTCAAACCATTTTATTTCATACATTCGATAAAAATGTTATTTTTATCGTTCAAACCATTTCATTTCAAAAATAAATAGTTTTCCCATACATGAATATAAATCAAACACAGGAATATTTCAGAAAATTTAACAGTAGGGTAGTTAAAACTGGCACCGTCCCGAGTACGGCTCCTCTCTCTACCTTTAAGCCTCGCAGCTTTTGACAATGGGGATTTCAATATCTAATTCGTACGCAGACGAATTTTTCCATATACTAATCCTATTGGGATTTCAACCACAATCAATCATTTCAACCATTCGTATTCATCAACCAAATTTCACATCAACCAAATAAAAACAATCACAACCAATATATATCGTCCATGGTCTGTGGACGAGGGGAGTAGTGTATATATATAGATAGATATACGTGTCTAAATATATTTCAATTTCAATTCATTTCAATTCATTTCAATTCCATTCAACGCATATATAATTTTTACAATGCATATATAGCTTATACATCGCACATACAACTTATACAACGCTTATACATGAGGTGTACAACGCTTATCTAACTCATACATCGACCGTATAATTTATACATCATTATTCCATATCGTTTATAATTTAAAAATCTCACATTGGGTTCCACTCCTCTAAAAATTGTAGAAGGCTCAGAAAAATATCCAGTCTCTCTAGAATGTAGAAGATGTCCTCACGGTCCTGGTGTCTCTTGTTTCACTGGATTTCGATCACAAATGAAAAAGATATGATTTTTATCGTGAAATCAAAATCCGAAGCGTTTAAAGTGCTATAATCCTTTAGTAAAGTAAACAGCCATTACCTTTCTAATATGTTCAAAACTGGGTTTTGAAATAGCTTCCAATCCGAAGAACATTGCGCCGAACAGACTACACAGCGTCGAAGAGGAAGGAAGGGGCTCTCTGGCACCGGGGGTTTCACGTCGAACGATGCTATCAAGAGGGCATGGTGGCGAGCTAATGGCGGCGACTTTGAAGCATTGGATCTCGACAATGGCGCAGCCATAGGGGTCGTGTCAGGTATGGATGTAGAGAGGGGATCGAGATCTTCCAAAACCCCAACTGGGTCAATGGGTTCTGGTGAGCGGATTCGCCAGAAAAGAGAAGAGAAGGTTGGGAAGTTTATCGCCGTCGCGATGAAGAAGAGCCGGGGAGAGAGAAATGAATTCCATTGGCCTATATTTTTTTATTTATATATATTTAAAATCCAAAAATACCCCTTACCACATACTAACTCCAATCCAAACCCAATGACTGTCGTCTCTAGCTAAATACCCCCATTCCGAACACAATGGAATATGTTTCGTAAGCCCATTCGATTGTTTCATTCAGTTTTTCTTCAAATTAAAATATAAAACATTTAATATTTGATTTGAACGTACATTTCAATTTGTCGGGGCCACATACTGATCCCAAAAATTCCAGAAAAATAAATCTAGCTACGTTTTGACGATACGGTCCCAACAAAACTAGTTTTGTCGAATTCTGAGACCGTTTGAAAAATGGCCATTTTCTGGTCGATCCAATTTAAGTGAAATCAACCAAACACGTTTTCCTTTGCCACGCTCACATATTAACTCCAAAAATTATGGAATTTGAAATCTTGCAATAATTTGACATCCTGGATCCAACAAAAGTGGTTTCGTCGAAAACGGAGGTCGTTTGCAAAATGGCTATTTTTAAGGGCTATATAAACTCCATAGCGACCTTTCTGAAAATTCATTTGGCCATAACTTTTGATTCCCGCTATGAGATTTTGATTTTTCAGATTCGTTAGAAAGATATTCATAAACAGATTTAAATATTTTTGGTTTCACTGAAATCCATTTTATTTTGCACCCGGTACAGTCAGTCAAAGGTTGAATTCAAATTTTCAAACTATCGCGCCATTTCAGGCCTTATTTATAATTAAAATAAATATATTTATTTTCAAACATCGATTCAATAGACTTTTCGTCGTTATTATTTAAAATAATTTATTTTAAATATTCAAAATCCACTAAAATAGCCAAATTAAAATTTTAAATTGGTTCTGAATTTCCGGGTTGTTACAATCTCCCCCACTTAAAATCTTTTCGCCCCCGAAAACGAACGAAGTCGAAAGTTGTTTAATTAACCAACTCAACTTTCATTCTGGCCTTCATTTTTCAACTTTTCAGTTTCTAAGAATTTTCTAATTCTTCAAAAATTTGGCTAACACCCTAAATTTTCGAAAAATTTCGCCATAACCTCCTTTGTACGGGGAGGGGTTTGGAAATTGATAGAGCTGTATTAGGTACCCAATAAATCCTAATAAGCATACACATATTTATAGTGATATATTCCGGTGTCCACATGGGAGTGTGTATAGATTATAACTCCAGAGAATAAATTCTCATCAACCTATAAATGGTTTTTGTGCCTTAATGACCAAAGAGACGTGTTTATTGTCATCTCCAAACCTGTGTGGGGTTTTTATTAATCTGGCAATTTACCGTTACATTTTATATAGTCCATATCAGTCATCAGTTCAACCTGTAATATATAGTCATCGCCATACAAGCCTCTCGCTCGTATGGTAAATCTTCAACCTCATCACATAATCTCCAAATGCTTATGTGGTATATAATGAAGTATGCTATCTTCTAGAAGTATGCCATGTAGTGTAGTTCAAAATTAATTGTTACTATCCTATGGTGACGTTTATTATTACATGTAGAACAACTAGCACTCCGCATCCAATGGCATTCACAGGAGTTGATATAATAATAAAATCGCGCATCCAACTCATTAAGGTTTACCTATTTGTCGGGCACGCAAATAAATTCTTTACTCAACAACAAATCCATTTACTTGTTCAAACATATATAATGCACATGTATATATTTCTATCTATTTTTAAATCAGTTCAATACTTGATTTAATTGCATAAATTTAACTTCATTCTCTTATTGATTTTATTATTCCAATGTGATTTAGTTTAAACTAACAATCGCTCCACACAAACAACAATCAATTTATTTTTAACCTTTTTATATATATAGTAATTAATTCATGTACTCTTTTAAAATCATTCAGACTATATGATTAAAAATTCTACATCCATGAAAAGGAAACAACAACTAAGCAGAAAACAATATGGAAATGCAAAATATGGAAATGCAAAATATGGTAAATGTACCTTGCACCAGAGTTAATCAGAGATATCCACCCTGCATTTGGGATAGGCTTTCTTAATGCTCTCCTCATTTTCCCAAGTACAGTCTCGCGGATCTCCACTCCATTGCACTTTGACTAAGTGACCTTCTTGTTCCTCAGCTCTTTTGTTTCTTTGCCAATAATCTTTAGCGGCTCTCTTCTCACAGCCAATTATGGAGTAATTTCCAAATCCCATTGCGCGGCTTCTTCCACGATCAAGTTTGGATTATGCACATGCTTTCGAAGTTGAGATACATGAAACACATCATGTACTCCAGGCAACTAATCTGGTAATTGAACTTTATAAACGAGAGTTCCAATCCGTTCTAGAATAGGAAACGGACCAATAATTTTGGGCGCCAATTTCCCTGTTTTACCGAACCGGACTACTCCTCTCTTCGGAGGTACCTTAAAATACACATAGTCGCCAACAACGAATGATAAATCTCTTCTTCTCTTATCTGCATAGCTCTTCTGTCGGTTTTGAGAGGCTAGTAATCGTTTCTTAACGAAATCGACTTTGTCCGCAGCTTCGCGAATCATATCAGGTCCCAATACGAGTCTATTACCAGGTTCTACCCAACAAACAGGAGATCGGCACGGTCTACCATGCAGTGCTTCGAATGGTGACATTGTCAGGCTCGCTTGGTAGCTGTTGTTGTATGAGAACTCAGCCAAATGTAAATGGTCTTCCCATGATCCGACAAAATCAATAACATAAGCCCACAATAAATTTTCTAGAATACGATTCACCCTCTCAGTTTGGCCATATGTTTGAGGATGATAAGAGGTGCTCAAGTTCAGTTTCGTCCCCAATTCTGCTTGGAATGCTTCCCAGAATTTACTAGCAAAAATCGGGTCACGATCGCTAAAGATACTCATGGGGACTCCATGGAGTTTAACAATTTCCTTAAAATAAATATGCGCCAGACTTTGAGCAGTTCTATTCGATCTACGATCACCCAGATACTGTCATTTCCTTTCTTGGTTCTGGGCAAACTATCTATGAAATCCATAGAAATCTATTCCCACTTCCCACCTGGAATTTCCAATTGTTGCAACAATCCGACGAGTTTCTATTGATCGCTTTTAACTTGTTGACAAGTGGAACACCGGCTAATGTATAAAGAAATGTCTCGTTTCATAGATCTCCACCAGAAAGTGCGTTTGATATCATTATACATTTTTCTCACTCCTGGATGGGTACTAAGTTTGGCTTTGTGACATTCATCCAATACTTCTCTCCGGAGTTCAGGAATGTTCAGAACACAAATTCGGCCTTTCAACCTCAGAATCCCATCGTTATCAATCAGAAAACTCGAGGGATCGCCTTTCTGAATTCTCTCTCTGGTCTTCTGAATGAAGTGATCATCCTTCTGAAGAGCAGATATGTTATCAATCAATGAAGGCGTGATGATAAGACTGGCGATAATTACATTCTTTCTGCTGAGCGCATCAGCCACAACATTGGCTTTCCCAGAGTATATAAAATATCAAGATCATATGCCATGAGAAATTATAACCAACGCTGCTACCTCATATTCAGATCCTTCTGGGTGAATAAATACTTCAATGATTGATGATCAATATATAGTTCAAACTTCTCACCCAATAAATAATGCCTCCAGATTTTCATAGCAAACACGATGGCTAACAACTCAAGATCATGAGTTGCATAATTCTTCTCATATGGCTTCAATTGACGACTAGCATAAGCAACTACTTGGCCTCTTTGCATTAACACTGCGCCAAGGCCTTCTTTAGAAGCATCAGTCTATACTTTCAAGTCCTGATTGCCATCGATAATTGTTAACACTAGAGCAGTTGTCAATTTCAACTTCATCTTTTGGAAAGCTGCCTCACATTCTGGAGTCCAATTGAACCTCGAATGTTTCTTAGTGAGCTTCGTCAAGGAACTGGATATCTTCGAAAAATTCTTAACGCACTTCCGATAATAACTGGCTAATCCTAGAAAACTTCGGACTTCTGTGGGAGTAGTTGGCTGTTTCCAATTCTGAATGGCAGTGATTTTACTGGGATCCACAGAAATTCCTTCCTTTGATATGACATGGCCAAGGAATTTTACCTCTTCTTGCCAGAATATACATTTGGAAAACTTTGCTTTCAAAACATTCTTTCTGAGAATTTCTAACACTTGTTCCAAATGTTTTTCATGCTCACTCTCCGACTTAGAGAAGATCAATATGTTATCATTGAAAACCAGTATGAATTTATTCAATACTTCTCTGAATACCCGGTTCATTAGATCGACAAAATAAGCTGGAGCGTTACATAAGCCAAACGTCATTAATAACCACTTGTAGAATAAGTCTGGACCTCTGAGTGCTATCAAAGGAACACACTCTTCAGCAATTCAAAGCTGATGGAAACCTATAGCTAGGTCCATTCGTGAAAATACTTGAGTGCCATTCAATCGATCCAATAGATCATCAATTTGCGGCAATGGATATTTGTTCTTTAATGTCTGCTTATTCAAGTCACGATAATCCACACATAGTCGGAGAGTACCGTCTGACTTCGGGACAAATACCACATCTACTCCCCAATCAGAGAAACTAGGCCTGATCAGACCCTTCCACACAAGCTATCGAATTTGACTGTCTAACTCTTCTTTTTCTTTCAAGGTCATTCTTCAAATAGCGTGAACTACTGGCCTTGCATTCGGAACTAAAGAGATTTTGAAATCAATTTCTCTACGCGGAGGTAAGCTAACAACTTATTCGAACACATTCGCATAGTTCTTGACAACAGGAATATTTTCTATGTCGACTGGAACATTCTCAATAACGATAGGAATCTTTTCTATTTGGGCAGGAGAAACATCCAGAGTTGACCAAAAATCTTTTCTATCAGAATCCGGTCCTTCACAAGGTATGGTTATATAGCCAAGCTTTGTTTCAACTTTAACAATTCTTTCTGCATGGTTAACTTCCGCTTCATATTTGGTAACCAATCCAATCCCAAGATAAGATCAAACTCTGTGAAATTCATGATGATCGAGATGGTAGGGAACCGATAACAGGAATAAGAAACAAGCACCCCACAAACCAAACTAAGATCGAGGGAACTCCCAACCGGATTATGGACAGTCATGGGTGTTTTGATCTTTTTCAAATTCAAATCCAATTTCTTAACTGCATTCTTTGCAATAAAGCTTCATGACGCGCTTGTATCAAACAGTACTTTAACTAGAATGTTTTTGGCATTAAGCGTGCTTTCTAAAACATCTGGCCTTTCCTGACTAGTTGAGGGTGCTGGAGTTTCTGCCACTTCATTCACTTGTACTATTTCAGGTTTCTTTAATAGCCGGCAATCTTGCTTGACATGGCCAACCCGATGGCAAAGATTGCATTTTCTATCCTCTTGAAACTTGTTATTGGATTTGGATCCATTCTTTCCTCTGCTCGAAGATTCACAATTCCTCATCGAATGCCCTTGTTGATTGCACTTTAAACATACGACTGCCTTAACCTTTTTCCTATTGATCTTAGGCTTCTTTCTGGCCCCAGACGTCGTACTTACCTCAGACTGTGCACTTGTCTCTCGGCTATTAGTTTCAAATTTTCTTTTGTTACTAGAACTACATTCCTCTTCGTCTCTCAAAAGACCTTGCTTATCTAGATCGTCATACTGGTAAGCCATGTATATCATTTCAGAAAAATATTGTCGCACATGTGCAGTTACCCTACTTTGGTACTTTCTTTGGAGCATTAATAAATCTCAGATTCTTCATCTTTGGATTTTGAATTAGATGCGGGGAGAAACGAGAAAGTTCAATGAATTTCTTATGATATTCTGGAATGGTCATGTCTCCTTATATCAGATAGTAGAATTCATCACTTAACCGCTCAGTTGCTTCTGGAGGAATAAACCTTTCATTGAAAATTTCTTTGAATCTATCCCAGGTGATATCACCTTCTGGATTATCTTGAATAACTGTTTCCCACCAGATTAGAGATTCATCTTTGAGCGCCCAAGATGCCAGTAATCTTTTCTGATCATCCCTCAGCTTTGAACCTTCAAATATTTTCTCAGCAGAGCGCATCCATGCTTGTGTTTGAATAATAGATTCATTGCCTGAGAACGGTACTCCACCCAGATTTCGATACTTAATTAATAAAGCTTCAATATCTGGTTTTGACCTACCTCTTCTACTTCTGCCACTCATTTTTCGATGTTTGCAAATAGCAGACAAAGTGTTAGGCCAACTGAAAAGGTATTTTTAAAACATAGAGACATATACTTAAATGTAAATGTGTCTATCAAAGTGTATTTCATTCTGCTACACTCATTCTAGGATATTACTGATCCTATCTGAAATGAGTTATTCGTCGTAGAATACTACTGGTTCTATTTCTGACGAGTTCGTTAATATGTTATATTCCAGAACTAAGCTTAACCAAAGCTCTGATACCACGTTGTGACAACCCCCAAAACCCTGTTCCACGGTGGCAAGGGTTATCATTGGAATATAACACATAAACAGATAACAACAGAACAGAAATATATAAATACAACAGATAATGTACAACAGAATACACTGGATAAACATAATCTTCAGAGTTACACAGTATACAGGATCATACTTAGTACAAAATACAGTTTAGCTTTACATAAAATGTCTACAGCGGAATCAGAATATAATACGTACAACAGGAGCTAAACAACATAAAAAGAAAGAAATGATAGAATCCATCTTCAGCTCCAGCTATCCAGAAAGAGCCTGATAAAACCTGAATACAAGGTTGCCCGTGTAGAAATAGGGGCACCCCAGTTTGCAAGTGAAACAAACTATGAGTCAGTCATGGGACTGGTATGAGAAATCTACTTTAACTTATTTTAACAGTAAGGCCAATCACAGGACCATGCCGCTAACGCAGAACGGGTTTACTCCATTGGATTGCCAGTGCTTAAAACAAATAAATCATTTAAACATCGAAATGCTTTTTATAAAAATGAAGCCATTATAAGACTTAGTTCCCATCACACAATGCAACACAAACTGGAGGATAGAGTTTTACCTTATAATGGCCAAAATATGCTTGATACGAGTAAAACGAAAGTATTTGATATTATTACTAGTGTTTATATGTTTCAAAAACAATTTCAATCATAAGTATCAATCATAGACGACATAAATGCCCCATACCACCATGTCGCCATATATAGGTATACAATCAAAACCGCACAGTGTCGTATTTGGAAATCGGATTTCTATCATGAACCAAGGCAAGGGATCGTCCTTACCGCTTCGAGATTGTCTAGCCCGAGTCTCAGGGTCAGAGCGCATCGACCCTTGGATCGTCAGGGCCGGTCCACACGGAGTGGATTAAAATGCCTGAACACTGCGTTTCTCCACCCTATGGGGTGTAAAATGGTCATATCCGACTAGGCCATCGGCTCCAAAGAGACCGAAGTAACTGAGGCGCCTCGCTATCCATCATCCACAAAAGTAAAATGCCAGGACATGTAAAAACACTGACACCACTCCTAGCTAGAAAGAAACGCAGGTCCTCCCTGATGTCCTCTCCCGTTTCTGGCTCATACCGGGGTGTGAGGCTCGCGAAACAACGCTAAACACAAAGCTAGCTATTTAAATTCGTGCTTTGATCACCAACCACAAAGCTCTGGTTTTCAATAAAAGCTTTGATCACAGCATCTCTGCATGTCACGTTGTCAATCTACAACGTCAGACACACGTCCATTTACAAGTTCGTTCTGGGTCTGAATGAAACCGGAGGCACAGTTTTCCTCTCCCGTATGTCCAATACTGGCGAGAGGCCCTCGCACATTCGAACGATCAACAAGTACGTCCGAACGACCACCACTGTAACCCCTTCATGGCAGCAACTCCCATCAAAGGCATCAGTAACCATCCATTCGATGTGAAGATCCTCGGTCTTGCACCGTCTTCATATCTTCAACTTCTGACCGTCGATCAATTATTTGAAATGAGAATTAACTTAGTCTTTTCAAGTAATTCATGTATATTTAGAATTTCAAATCAATTCATTTCAATGGTTAAATTGTCTGACATCCATAATTGAGTTTATTAATGTAATTTTCACGTCAAACACATTCAACCATCAAATATTCAATAAACCGGGCAAATTCGGTTTATTTCCATTCCATATCGTTTATAATATTTTATTATGTTTTATCGCTATTTTTATTTATTTAAATATAGCCAATTTATTCAAACGACGCTTCAGGCCATAACGCGGCCATGGCGCTGTTTTTCTCCAGATTTGATTTACATTTGTCTAAAAATCTTACCGTTGGATCTTTATAAATTTTATACCATTAGAAAGATCTTTTCAATGCGGACCCAACGAATCCAGTTTTGGGAAAATTTGACGGTCGGATCTCCCGGTACAATCGTTTGAAGTTACGATTTCAAAATACGAGCTGCAGCATCGTTATTCGATTTATTTTATATATGTATGTATATATATATATATATATATATATATATATATATAATCCTCCTGGCGCTGTTTTCATTCAGATTTGAATTCAATATTCCAAACAATCCAACTGTTGCAACAAAGTTGGTGTCGTTGGAAAGATATTACCAAAGCGAACCCAACGGTTTCGTTTTTCGGGGAAATCCGATGGTTGGATCTCCCGGTACGATCATTTGAAATCACGGTTTCAAAATACGAAGTGCAACTTCATTATTCGATTTATTTTAATTATATATATATAATCCATTCTTCGATTTCAAAAACCATTTCAACTCATATAGGTGATAAAAATGATATTTTTATCAAACAGATAATTATTTCAACATATGACTATTTTTAACAATTCATATATACAGTAAAAATGTGATTTTTGTTGTCAAAACAATTTACTTCAAAACACGATTATTTTATATACTTCATATAGATAATAAAAATGTGATTTTTATTGTTAAAATAATTTATTTCAAAAATGAATATTTTTAGCGTTTCATATATATTATAAAAATGAGATTTTTATTTCAAAAATAATTTATTTCAAACTTGCGATAAAAATGTCATTTTTATCGTTCAAACCATTTTATTTCATACATTCGATAAAAATGTTATTTTTATCGTTCAAACCATTTCATTTCAAAAATGAATAATTTTCCCATATATGAATATATTTTAATACATGAATATAAATCAAACACTGGAATATTTAAGAAAATTTCGGCAGCATAACAGCAGGGTAGTTAAAACCGGCACCGTCCCGAGTATAGCTCCTCGCTCTACCTTAAAGCCTCGTAGCTTTTGACAATGGGGATTTCAATATCTAATTCGTACACAGACGAATTTTCCCATACACTAATCCTATTGGGATTTCAACCACAATCAATCATTTCAACCATTCGTATTTATCAACCAAATTTCACATCAACCAAATAAAAACAATCACAACCAATATATATCGTCCATGGTCTGTGGACGAGGGGAGTAGTGTGTGTGTGTATATATATATACGTGTATAAATATATTTCAATTTCATTTCAATTCATTTCAATTCCATTCAACGCATATATAAATTTTACAACGCATATATAACTTATACAACGTACATACAACTTATACAACGCTTATACATGAGGTGTGCAATGCTTATATAACTCATACATCGACCGTATAATTTATATATCGTTATTCCATATCGTTTATAATTTAGAAATATCACATTGGGTTCCACTCCTCTAAAAATTGTAGAAGGCTCAGAAAAATATTCGGTCTCTTCTAGAATGTAGAAGATGTCCTCACGGTCCTGGTATCTCTTGTTTCACTGGATTTCGATCACAAATGAAAAAGATATGATTTTTATCGTGAAATCAAAATCCGTAGCATTTGAAGTGCTATAATCCTTTAGAAAAATAAACAGCCGTTACCTTTCTAATATGTTCAAAACTAGGTTTTTGAAATAGCTTCCAATCCGAAGAACGTTGCGTCGATCAGATTACACAGCGTCGAAGTGAAAGGAAGGGGCTCTCCGACGTCGGGGGTTTCACGCCGATCGATGCTGTCAGGAGGGAACGGCGGCGAGCTAAAGGTGGCGACTTCGAAGCGTCAGTTCTCGACGATGGCGCAGCTACAGGGGTCCTGTCAGGTATGGATTTGGAGAGGGGATCGAGATCTTCAAAAACCCCAACTGGGTCGATGGGTTCTGGTGAGCGGGTTCGCCAGAAAAGAGGATAGAAGGTTGGGAGGTTTATCGCCATCGCGATGAAGAAGAGTCGGGGAGAGAGAAATGAATTCCATTGGCCTATATTTTTTTTATATATATTTTTAAAAAATACCCCTTACCACATACGAACTCCAATCCAAAACCAGCGACTGTCGTCTCTAGCTAAATACCCCCATTCCGAACACAATGGAATATGTTTCGTAAGCCCATTCGACTATTTCATTCAGTTTTTCTTCAAATTAAAATATAAAACATTCAATATTTGATTTGAACGTACATTTCAATTTGCCGGGGCCACATACTGATCCCAAAAATTCCAGAAAAATAAATCTAGCTATGTTTTGGCGATACGGTTCCAACAAAACTAGTTTCGTCGAATTCTAAGACCATTTGAAAAATGACCATTTTCTGGTCGATCCAATTTAACTAAAATCAACCAAACACATTTTCCTTTGCTGCACTCACATATTAACTCCAAAAATTATGGAATTTGAAATCTAGCAATAATTTGACATCCCGGATCCAACAAAAGTGGTTTTGTCGAAAACGGAGGTCATTTGCAAAATGGCTATTTTCAAGGGCTATATAAACTCCATAACGACCTTTCTGAAAATTCATTTGGCCATAACTTTTGATTCCCGCTATGAAATCGTTAGAAAGATTATCATAAAAAGATTTAAATATTTTTTGTTTCACTAGAATCTGTTTTATTTTGCATCCGGTAAAGTTAGTCAAAGTTCGAATTCAAATTTTCAAACTGCCGCGCCATTTGAGGCCTTGTTTATAATTAAAATAAATATATTTATTATCAAACATCGATTCAATAGACTTTTCGTCGTTATTATTTAAAATAATGTATTTTAAATATTCAAAATCCACTAAAATAGCCAAATTAAAATTTTTAAATTGGTTCTGAATTTCCGGGTTGTTACACCGGTATACTCAGTTAAAGTTCAAATCGATATATTACGAACTATTGCGACGTTACGAGCTCAAATTATAATTATATTAAAATTTATATGTTCAACGGTCATTAAATTAATATATTCGTTGTTATAACTCGAATATAAACAAAATTATATATCATATATTATCCAAAATGCACAATATTTCCAATATAACTATATTCTGATTATTTTTGGAAATTAAGTATACTATTCCACTATTTAAATTAATTAGATATTACATATATTTGAATTCAAATCGTTTAAATTAACAAATCACCATATTAAAATAATTAAATTAATTAATTATTAAATTGCTGAAATTCCAGTACGTTACAATCACATTAACTTTGAATGCCACATCGTCAGATCTGCCAAATCACTAATTGACATCCATAAAAATACTCTGGGTGTTAAGCTAAGAGAAGGTGTCTTCTCCTCCACCAAACATAAATATGTTTGAGGAAATCAATACATGATCCTTTGGAAATACTCTATCAGACATCGTCCATACAATTCATCCAGGAACATGATGAACCGAAGGCACCCTCCTATCACATCCTAGGAATCACCCTATGGATCGCTAGCGAGCAGTCCTTGCAATCCGTAGGTTTCAACCACAACAAAACCAAAATATATATATAATTGGGCACAAATCAGAGATTTTAAGTACTTCCGTTTTATGAAGATCTATGGTCTTAAAATGCTCCATCATGATCGGCATCTGATATCTTTTACAATTACGTATTTACTAGTCGGAATGGTATTCGAATATAAATTCGATCCCCATCTTTTCGTAGCAGCAATCGATAATTAGCTAGATTTGATAGTCGGTTATTTAACTATCAAATAAAAAACCATGCAACCATGAAAATAAAATAAATTCACTTGTTCAGTACTCAGCACCACTTGGCTTCTTTAATTAAAACTAATTAATGAATGGTTGTTTAAAACTTCTAAAATTTTCAACAGTCTGAACATAGCTTTTACTTCTTATTTTAATATACGTATATTCTCAAAACCATTTCATTTAATACTTAGAGAAATATCTTATAACCATATCCAATTTTCCATTTAACTATCATTCGCAAAACATTTGCACTATATTATTATTTTCTAAACGGGGAAATCTGTTCAACTTATCATTTATAAAAAAACATTACAAAATCTCTTTTGTTTCATTATTTGAAAACAATAACCAACACTTACCTTTTTAGAGTAAACCCATTCTAAAACTTATTCCTTTACTTCCTCTTACCTCGAAAATATTGTTATATTTTCACAAAATCTCCTTTTATTATCTTTACTTTGGAAATACATTATAAATTCTCAAACCCTTTTATTTTCTTTACTTTGGAAATATTATTATATATTCTCAAATCTTTTTATTTTCCTTTAGTTCGAAAATCTCATTATATTTTCTCAAATCCTGCAAATAACGTTACATTATTATTTCTCTTATGAAAATAACAAATTATTTCTAACATCTTACCATTACAAACTAATATCATCCTTAGATAATCCTAAAGTCGTTCAAGTTGAGGTATTTTATTCACCTTTTGGACCTTGGTCGACAATGCTCTTATCTTAAGATAGATATGAGCTGTAACTCAAAAACTCATATACATTCTAATACCAAACAAATCACATTATTAAAAATATGGTTTTATAAACCCTTCTTACTTTTTAAAATCACCTTTTCAAATATAACTATTATTACTTAATTCAAATATTAAGTAATAATATTTGAAATTCGTTGATTAAGTAATTGCTTAATAAAACACCACCTTTTAACTTTAACTTCTTCAAATAATTCGTTTTATAACTCGGTTTTTTATTACAAATCCTATTACTATCTCCTTTACCAAATAAAATTAAGAAAATCCCTTTTACCCATTTTCCTCTCTGAAAATCTCATTTCAATTCCATTTATTTCACTTAGTTCCAATTTTATGTAACGCTAAATTAAACTCAACGTTTTAGCTTCACATCTCTTTTATAAACGTTGTTTATAAAACTTAGGTTTAATATAAAACCTTTTTTATCTTGATTTCATTTTACTTAATTCAAATATTAAGTAAACATTTATTTTAAGCTATCGTATTTGCTTAAAATATCTTTTATAACTTAGTTTATAAAACTCGTTCATAAACTCCTTTCAAAACTCAACTAGATTTCATTACAAACTCGATTACTTTCTTAAATGAAATTCATTTAAAAAGTAATCACTTAAATTATTATTACTTGAAATAATAATTTACTTCATCATTAACTACATAGAAATAATTAACTTCTTTATTAACTAAAAACAGAATAGTTAATTTATTTAAAAGATTATTAAAATAATAATTAACTTTATTAATAATAAACAACTCGATAACCACCTTTAGATAACATTAATTCAAGATAAGTAAATTTTTAAGAAATCTTCTTAAGATTTTAACATCTGTTTGTTTAAAAATTATATTTACAAATTAAATTGAAAACAAATTAGTCTAAGGACTAATTTCAATTTAAACAATTGACTTATCCAACTTGAAAACAAAATCGAAATTTATCTCTTAAGAGAATAAACTCTTCTTTATATACTTTAAACATCGAATTCAATTCATATATAACATCTTAAAATATTTCAAACTTGATTCCAATGATTCTTATAACAATGGTATTAAAGAGCCAAACTACTGCTAAAATGTTAAACTTGTAAAATAAGGGTTTGTGCCATCTAATTTCACATCCAGTCAAATGTATTGAACATATATGATAAGCATTATAAATATTAGTGAGGAATCCAATTGGATCACTAACCTGTCGTTTCCACCATCACAAACACATTACCTCAAAAATAACATCATCCATTACAATATACATATATGATTTCAACATTCAACCAATAACAACAATCAAAACATCTCTTTCAATTTAATACATTTATATTATAAACGTGACCAACAAAGTAAGTTACCTTATTCAGTAATAATCGTTAAAATAACGATTTGATTTCATTTAAAAAAAACATTTAAATCAACCAATATATATATATATAAATATTTAGCATTCAACAACAATTATCAACCATAGCACACAAAATAAATCTCGACTTATATAAAATATAAGTGTATCAAGACTGAGTGAGTTATACTTACTTTGATTTCATTCGTTGTTGAATGATTTAGTTTTAGTTAAATTAAACATGTGTTTAATTTAACTAAAAATTCCTGTTGCTTCCAAATATGTCCAAACTATTTCAGAATGTTTTATATGTCAATACGGACCCAATGTAGCTGGTTTCGTCCAGTTCTGTTAACATATGTAAAGTTATAGATATTATAAATATATGATTTTAATTAACATAATTATTTCCTTAATTAAAATTTTGTTAACATAATTATGTTTGTTTAAAAATTTCAGACTGATTCAATTTCTCCCTACACCGCTTTTGTTCATAACCATGCAGCACGATACCTACCACGCTCACCACCACTTCATCACCGCCACTCCCCACATCGCCCACCTGAGCTCGATCTGATGCCACCAGAATATGCGCTCAAACCTCCTCGTGCTTCGACCCAAACGTTGCTATGTCAGGTGCCACCGTTGACCTGCTGTTGTCCTTCCAACATCGCCCCTTTCTGAGATGGTTTTGACTAACCCACCACCTCAAAACCGATCACCACCGACTAGCATATAGCTCTCGATGAGCTGAAGGATTTTGTAGTTGTGATTTTTCAAATAGATTCATGGACTAGAAGACAATTGAGGGTGAAGACTGGAATTTCTGTCCGTTCGTTAATTTGAAGTGGCGGCATAGCTAAAGGTTGACCACAAGATATCTATTGATCGCAAGAATAGGGTTTGGTGTGTGTATTTATAGGGCAAGGTTTATTATTTTAATATTTAACGAAACTTACCCTTGAAGTAACACATTAAAATGACTACATACGAACTCTGATTGCGATGAAAATTGTAATCCTAGAATAACATAATATTCCGGACACGATGGAACTGGTTTCGTCAAATTCCAAGATCGCTTGTAAAAATTTCTTTATAATTCACAATGTGAATCGACATGCATTTACATTGTGCATAATCACAAAATAAATGAATTAACTTAAAAATTGAAATCCTACAATAATTAATCATTACAAATTTAATAAAAATTAGTTTCAATGAAATTCGAGTTCGTTTGAAAATCAACTATTTTTAAGTTTATATTAAATCGATAAATGATTAAATAAAAATCAAGATGCTTACCGTTTGCATGATCAAATGATAAGTCTGATCGTTACAAAAATTGAAGTCTTATAATAACTTACTAATACAGATCCAATGGCACAAGTTTCATTGCATTTCAAGACTGTTCTCCCTGAACGATATTTTATACGTAAAACGACGCTATTTTTGACACTAAAATACCTAATCTCCAAAATTAATGAACTATATGTCTATCCTGACTCTAAACGTCAATAAAAATTCAATGGAAAAAGTTTTGCGTCTTGATTCGATCGTTAATCAAATTACATAAGAAGTCCTTTCAAATCAGATTAAATTAAATAATTTAATTGTTATAGTTTATAAATGATTTCATAGCGACTTTTTGAAAATTTGATTTGGACATAACTCAAAATCTATAATATGAAATCTCCATTTTTCTCTTTCATTAGAAAATTATAATCATATAGATTTGGATGATTCTTGTGTCAAAGAATTTTGACATATATTGGATTCCATATATTCAATTAAAGTTCAAAATGTAATAATACGAACTACCACGATGTTACAAGCTTTAATTATAAATTATATGTTCAAACTTTTTTAAATAATAAATAAAAACCCTTTTATAATTTCAATTCAGCATTTAAAACCAAATTAAATGTTTAAGTATAATGGTTAAAAATCTGTGTCGTTACAAATCTATTGTTGGGGACTTCAGCGCGAATCTCAGAAGACGGCGGAAGCATGTTTTTCACATTACGGTGCACCTCGTATCTCCCCTCAGCTCTCGGGTCGGGCTGAAAGTCGACCCGCTTACTCGGGTCGGTATGGCCGAGCCGGCCAGGGATAGCACTACTCGTTCTCATCCCTAGGTTTCCCCCAACCGGGGCTACATTAGCTTGGTTTGCATTAGCGTTTTCCTCCGTAGTGTCGGCGGCTGATGTTGTATTGTGTTGCTCTTGGTGTGGAGGATGATTGCCCCCGGTTGTACTCAGGTCGACACGAATAGTAGGTTGAACCGAGAGTTGCATAAATCCCGTTTGCGGTAAGATTTCGGATTGAGCTGGAACTTGGGTCAACCCGAGCTATGGAACTATTGTTGCTCCAACGGTGTGGTTTCCGGGAGTGGTGGTGGGTTAGTTGGCCTTCCATCCACCAAGAAAAAGAAACTCTCTATCTTCTCCCGCTGCTTGCGAAGGAGCTCATCTAGATGCTCCATCCTCGTTCTCAATTCTTTGAGAACGTTTTCCATCTCTTCTCTCATCAAGTATAGAGGGGGGTCTCCATGAGAAGAAGCCTCCTAGATTGCCTAATTGCCTGTGACCTATGCTTGGGAGGACACTCTATCCTTCTTCCTCTTTACCGTTTTTAAACCAAAAACGAGCCACCCGAAGCCTTTTGAGCTAAAAATTGTTGAAGGTGCGTGCGCCCTCCACCTAGCATGCCAAAGTGTTGACGTCAAAAAGTGGGACTCTCGACAATCAACCCCAGAAGTGTGTAAGCCACACACAAATCACAGAATATTCTCACAATCTTAATCGCAGAATACAAGAATATAAACAAGCACAGGGAACACACAACAATTTTATAGTGGTCCGGCCAAATCCAAATCTACGGCCACTTATAATCTTTGTTTATACAGTCGATTATAGGTTACAGTTGTTTGATTTGTATGAAAGTAGAGAAAGAACACGAATTGTACACATAATCCTTGTGTTTTGCTGATATATTATAGGTGAGTTTTAGGTCGGCTCGACCTGTCACGTGGCAACCATCCCGGGTCGAGTTGGCCACGTGTCAGGCGATTCCGTTAATCAGGGTCAGGCGGCTAGGCCTAGTCTTCACGTGAGACACAGTCCTCCTCGTATAGCATAACACACGTGTTATTCGATCCGAGTTTTAAGGAGACATAGTAGGTCAGGGTTAATCGAGTTTGTAGCTTTTAAATGTCTATAGACTTCGAGTTGGTGTAGGTCGACTCGGTATGACAGACCTGGGAAGCTTCGACCCGAAATATTGTTGGAGGAAGTGAAGAGCCATGCCGACTCGAGTTAGGCCGACCCGGGGTATTTCGACCCGAAAGTGGAATTTAGTTCCGAGGCCTAGAAGTACAAATTCAGGTCGATCTGACCCGAGTCGACCTGAAACATAGGTAGATTCAAAGCTTGATAAGGTGACATCGTATCCAAGTAGATTTATTTGTCAAAAGATAATGCCCACATCTTGAACACCTCTTCAGACAAAAATCCAAGTTGCGACGACCTTGATAAAAGTTGCGTCAATAACAATGATTTAAATATATTTTTTGACAAAGCCATCCGGTTTTTAAGTTGATCGCAAACTCCTTTTTATTACAACTTATAATAAAAATACAATATGGTATAGGTGATTGTACCTAATAATCAGCTACATTGGTTTTTAAGGTGGACGTCTACCGCTTACGAAGTTTATAATGTTCTGTCCACTCTACCTAACAGGATTATAGTACAGGAGCTAGTCAAATTTAACTAGACTACAATATTTCCTATGACCTAACTCACCACACAGGGAGAGAAAGCAACTTACATACTACAAAAAGTAGTGATTACATGTGAATACAGTGTTATACATTACATGACTGGTAGTAAATATGCTTTGGTATCCATCAAATGACATGCCAATTCCAACTGTTAGCACGGTACGTGAGCATGCGACATCCCACATTAGCAAACAGTGACCAACATGTTTCTTGAGCTCTACTCCAATAGAAGCAGATGTGTGCATAGGTTTCAAGGATGAGATGACTATACAACCGAACAAGTAGGTGTTATGGACGTGGAAGGAAAAGAAGGAGAACATCGAAAAGGCAGCAATTTTGAGAGCCATAGTCCCCACCTACATCACCATTTTACGATGGCAAACCATGGACCATAACACCAGACCCATCAACACCAATCGTACACTGATAAGTGAACTACTCGGCATAAAAATGATGAATGACAAGCATCATAACACCCAGGAGTAGTACAGTTAAGAAATAAACACCACCATACGAGCTTTAGCAAAGGTCCGTGCAAAGCATCTCGTATATTCCCACCAGTCGATGATGGTGACCCAACCATACTACAACCAAACAGCGTGACACACAAAAAACAATACCGAAAAGAAATGGATGAGTAGTTCACAAATCACATGAGGATGTGCCAAGCATCACAACACAAAGGATGTACCAAGCACCCAAACAAGCTTTTACCAACCCAGTCGCACATACCAATAACCAAACTACCAACAAGAGGAGAACAGACTTACATTTAATACTCAAAAAACCAAATCGTTCCATCATAATCAAAACGACGAGACACGACACAGGTCACCCTCTAAGAGTTACTACAAACCTGTAGCCTCCACATTACTAACTGACATCCATTAAAACCATATAGCTACCAATTGATGATTTTTATTTAACAATCAAATATGTATATCAATCATAGTAAAAGATGGTTAAGATCAAAAAGCTTCGTAAGGGGCGAGCTACTATAAATGGTGACTAGATCTTTTCTTTCCCTCTTTTCAGTTCTTCTCGTACAAACCCTTTCTTTCTTCATCTTCTGTCTCCTCAAAATTCTCTATTCTTCTCCTAGTTTTCGTTATGCGTGGAAGCTCCCCCATACGCTACTCACTCATCTCTAGATCTAAGCTTTTATCCATGAAATCTGCTATGTGCTTTCATTTTGCCCTATTTTATCAACCTAGTCTATACAAACTTGTTTCTACTTGATTGCGCTTCTGATAACGATCCATGCTCTTTGCAACATCGATTTCAGGCAACTCACTGCCTTTCCAACGTCTTCAACTAGTGGCTGCTGCAAGATTTTGGATTTGACACTAATGTGGAGCCACGAGGTAAGCAGTAACTTCTACTTGTTGAATCGATTATGCGTCTCAACTTCAGGTCTATGATGGGTCATTTTACTAATTGGGTCTTCAATGTTGGTCCTGTGTGCGTCTTGTTTGGTAGCTCGTGTATGTCAATTGCGTTTCTAGTTGAAACTATTGTCGAGGTGTTTGGTTTTGTTTCTGGCCATTTGGGGAGCAAAGTCTATGATATGTTTTGTTATGTATGTTATTCTGCTCTCTGTTCGAGCTTTCCCGTCTGTGAGTTTCATGTTTTCTGGTGATAGTATAGATGGCTCTTCGCAAGTGAATGATGACAAAACACGAGAGGCCACGACCTTGATTCCTTGCTATTGTTTTTTGGTGACGATCTTGGTTGCCTGTGCTAATTCTCGTTAAGGTGAAGCTTGCAATTCGGTTACCATTTAATGAGCAGTTACCTATCTATGGTGTTTTACTGGTTGTCGTGTGATTTGTGTTTTGGAACAAAGTTTGGTCATCGGTTGTACATTGAAAATGGTGAAGTACATGGCTCTCAAATTGTTGTTGCTACCGGCGATCTATACTATCCCATGTCTTTGTCAGTTTGGCCACAATGTCAAATTCACTTTGTAAACTTGGATGATCGCAATAGGCTTCTGCTACGGTCACGTGGAGGTCAATTCAGGAGCTTCACTTTTGTCCTGAAGTTGTTATGTGATGGTAAGTGTCTTGTGACACTGAATAAAGCAAAGTATTGTACATTGCATGGGTGGAGTAATGTATGCAGTAGGATTAGTTACGGCTGTGTATTTTATTTTTACCTAGCAACTTGTAATTTTCCTCCCTGTGTGGAGTGAAATATGTAATAATGTAGCCTAGTATTTAGCTAGCTATAGGTATATAATTTTGTATAGATTTAGTGGACAGCCCACTATAAATGCCGCAGATGGTGGACGATCCACCTTAAAAACCAAACTAGTTGATTGTCTACCTACAATCACCTGTATGATACTGTATTTTTTATTATTGATTAGAATAAAAGGTGTTTGCAATCACCTTAAAAACCGGTCGGCTATGCCAAAAAAAATTATATCAATAACCAATAATCAATTAACTCATTTCAATCCAGTGTCGGGAGTCAACTAGCAACGGTGTAGTGGTGTCAATATGTCGATGTTAAATTTAATTTCCAAACTACAATCTAACGATTTAACTTGTATAAAATATGTATGTTTGAAAATCAATAAATTTACTGCAAATGTAAGTCATGAGAAATTCACCTTTTGTGGTTTGAAAATGCGATAAATAATGAATTCGGATAGGAACAAGCACGAACAATCCACGCTTGGACAGCGACAAACACAAATCTGATTTGATTTATTTTTGGTGTTTTAGAGGAGTTGCAACTGATTTGTAGATGAAGGGAAGAAAAGAGGAGCAGTGATGGGTTTTGCTTTGTGAAATTGAGGAAATAGGGTTTTAGCTTGGAAGTGAAATAAAAAAGGAAGAGAGGAAAACATTGATTGAGGGGAATACATTTGTGGTTGATTTTTTTTCCTTTCTCAAATGAATTTGAACGGGTATAATAATAGAGGGACAGAAAGGAGGCAATGAATTTGGTGAAAGTAAAAAAGCGAAGAGGAAAGAAAATAAGATTGCATGAAACATGAATGGATAGTGAAATTATATCGAGATTTATTTCCTTAAGTCGTCGCTTTGAATTTTTGATAACATTACACAGACATTAAATGTGACTGATTCAACATGAGATGTCAGCCCATTCTTATTTATTTCTTATTCAAAATTCAAGATCGAATAACAGATTGTATGACTAAAGTTAGACACAAGTTATGTAGACAGTTTTGCGCAATTTGACTAAGAAAATCTTACATAGGAGCTATGAATGTCCAAACTTCACGAAGAGAAAAGGACGTCTTTCTTAATAAAGAAGCCTAATATTTTTTTAAATGAAAATTTTAAACTTCAAAAATATTTAAAACTTAAATTAAAAAATGTCTAAATTTGCAAGTCGTTATAAATAGTACATGCCATTCTACATATAAAAGAAATTAATACATATTTCAACTAATTAACAGGTAAAGTAGATTATGTATTAATTGTCTTTAATTCCAATGAAATAAAGAATTGATTGGTAAGCAATTAGTTCATTTTGAATAATTCCTTTTAACTACAGCATTTTATAAAGCATTATACTTTCTAACTCTATAGGAGAACACGTAATGTGATTGTTTTATAGCTTTAAATCAACACTTCTTGATTGCTAAAGAAAATAAAATAGAAATATACTATATTTTATACAAATACAACTTTTTTTCCTTTTGTACTTTTGGGAAAATAATAAATAAATGAGAAAAAAATATAGAAAATCTTTTCCTGCAAATGAAAAAAATATCCTTTGAGACTTTTCGTAACATCAATATTCAACTTTGCACGCTTGAAATAAAATATCATACATTCAATATATAATAAAACATGTTAGTAATTATTATCAGATTTGCATAACCTATGAACTAGGTTAAAATTATATTGGATCGACGTTTCTGTGTAAAAAAAATATTGCGAGCATTAGAATCAATGTTGAGTCAGTGAAACTAAGAAAAGACATGTCAAATATCTAAATCTACATATTTAGACAAAGATACCATGTTTGGATAATGATACCATATTATAAGTAGAAATGGTTGAAGGCAAATCGCCTTAGAAAAGGTGAAGGTTTGTTAAAAAAAAGTTGAATTAAAGTGAAAATTATGGTTGAATGTATAGTTTGTATTAGGCAATGCAAGCTTGTCAAAGGAGTTGTTTATAACCTTGTCCATTCAGCGAACTTTTTGGGTGGTATTACACAAAAGTAATGGAGATTAGCAATGGATAAGTGATACTAAAGTTTTATATGTTCATTTTATGGAAAGGAACGTAATTTATCTGACCCAAATTCCATACATTTTATTTCATAGTAAAATGAAATTAACTTTAAGCACTTGTTGAATTTTATTAATCAATATTTTATTATGTGAAATTCCTACACAAAGGATTTTTTTGCTTTTGCTTTTGTGCATATCTTAGTATCTATTTTGTATATCCAAATCATAATCTATTTTTATTATGCTTTGTTTCTTTACACCATTCGTTCTAAGTTTTATTTTCAATAAAATGTCATGTAAGGTATTTTATATGTATCTAAATGTACTTAGTTTGATGCCATTTTAATTTGCTTTGGATTATTCATATTATTATATTGTATTTTAGCTATTATATTTGCATGAATATTTTATGTAAAAGAAAGAAAACCGGGCTATAAAAATATTTGATTAAATAATGTGCATGTTACATTTTAGTGTCATGTAACATTACCTATATCAGATACCTAATATTTCAAATATACTATATGACGTTAAAGTGGTTCACGGTTCTATAGCGGTGGTGATGCAAAAAGTAATAGCAAGGATATAAAGGAAAATAGCGGAGGTGTAAATAATATCATTAGATGTAAAACAAAATATTGATTACTGATTTATTCTCACTCCCACGCCATTTGCATAGAAGATAGAAATATTGTTTAATTTTATATAACAAAACTAAAAGAAGATCATGATTCATGAATTCAGATTCTATGGCTACAATAAATGTCTAACATATATATGTTGATCATTTATGCATTGAAATTTAGGTTTTACGTTGACTTTATTGATTTAGTTTAAGAAAGTGCTAGATTAATCAACCTTTTTATACAAATTTTGCTAAGGCGGATGCTAAAAAACTTGATTTAGCAGGTGTAATGGAAAATAACGGGGTTTAGAGCGGATCTACTAGTTATTATGGATAAATTCAAAAAGCATAGCAAATCCAAAGAGCGTTATGCATCACTGGGTGGACTTTGTGAGGCTTTAATTGCATAGAATCTTCTATAAAATTTTCTCTAATTCGATTATCATGCATAACATCATCAAAAGGCAAAGGGTGAATGCAAGTTTTCCGAACTTGATTTTGACATTATTTCAATTTGAATATAATTTCTCGAATATAGGTTTAGAACTCTATTATAATACTAAATTATATATGTGTTTATTTTCATGCATTAAACGTAAGATAAAATTATATAGGCTTATATCACTTACATTTGAAAATTAATAGGTGTGTATGTTTACGTAGTGTAATATTTGTCAAATTAGAAATAACTGATTTTTGATGTTACCGATCATTGTATAAAACCATTGGCTTCAAAATATTAATTTTCTATTTGCTTGATTTTAGATTGTTCAAACAAATTCATCAAAATAACATTTGTTGGTTGCATTTAAGGAGAAGCTATTTAAAAGTATTACAACCCATTAAAATTTTTTCCCAACTTCTTATAACTTAGAATTCAAAAAATGCACTAGGGTTGTCAATCGATGCTTTCAATGCAGATAGTGTCATATTCGTATCTGCATCCGACATATTTTTTTGATATCGGATGTTCACATCCGCATATAGGGACGAAATCGGATAATTGTTCACTCCGCCAACCGTTGATACATCAATGAACATACATGAAAGTTTTAGTTTAATATAAAGTTTTTTCAATTCATTCGATTAGTGCTAAAAATAAATGAATACGATGGTAATATATAATTTTGTGCAACTAGTATGCATTTAGTGGACTTTCAACTTTACAAATTAATAAATTCGTACGAGCGTAACGGCATGCGCTTCGTGCGTGATGACGGCACGCGCTCTGCACGTAGATTGTTATTGACTCATTATTTAAGAGCCAACACATACATAAATGAAGTTTTGAAAAGTTAAATAAATCAATCGCAAATATCCTATTTTTATAAGATTGTTTTTTAATATAAAAAAGGGCAATTTTAACACTTTACGATCGGACAAAAAATATGTGTTTCCAAGAGAACTATTAATAAAGATATTTCATTATGCTAAAATATACCTAATTTAAATAATAATCATGAAAAATGGGTGGATAAATTTTGGATGCGGATGTACCTGTATCTACGTCCGTCCTTCCGAATATAGAACATTTATCTGCTTTTTAGATGCGGATGCGGATGAATTTCACATTTTTTGAATATCAATTAACAGCCCTAAAATACATTGTCAAAATTATATAGCAAAATGCGTGTACCTAGCATGGGTTTTGCGCTTTAGTATTATTCAATATATTTAGTATTATTCAATATATTTGAGCCACGACACTTCTCCACTCTTGCTTTTAGATCCATTCTCCCTTTAATCTTAGTTCGTTGTACTATTGAATGCAATATAAATGGGCATTATACTTCTTCACTCTTTCTTTTAGTTCCATCTTGCCCATTGACGTTGGTTCATTGGACTTTTGAATTCAATATAAATAAGCATTATTATATTATAATTCATATAGTTTTAATATTGTATAATCAGTGTTGTATATGATAAGATTACACTTTTACATTCATCATTATCAACTCGATTTAATGCCGAGGGTTGATATATATAATTATTCCCCTAACGGGGTCTTATCCAAATAAATATCCAAATTCATTTATTTTTGTACCCCCTATATTAGTGTGGTAAGTTCATCTCAATATGTTATTCATGTAGCGGTAAATAGAGAGAATGACAAACTTAACAATAAATTTGGTGAAAAGTATGAAAAATTTAGAATTTAGTGATAACGCAAAATGATAGTGTAAATGAGAAAATGTTAGTGGGTCCATGAATTTCTCCTTTAGTATAAATGCGTCATTCTCCCTAGTTTTGAAACTTTCCATATTTTTCATCAATTTTTTTCCAAAGTTTGTCCTATAAAAGAAAATCCTTCTCCCTCTGGTACCACGACTAAAAATATCGCAAGAATTAGTATTACACTCTTCTTAATACCACACACTTAAAAAATAGGGGCTACCACACTGTTTTACCTTATTTTAATTTTGCTCGATATTCATTCGTCCTCATTTGTAAAACCGATCAATGAGCTAAACCCTAGATCTATAACCGATCAACAAATTTGATGTTGCAATATACAAAAGCAGGTTTGAATTAAGCAAACTAGAAGAGAAAGTGAGAGATTAGAGTTTTTAGATCATCAACAATTGAGAGATTACAGTACGAATTTGATTTTTTCCGCTAGAGATGCGAAGAAGACAACGATTACTACAGATTAGGGTTAGCTTAGTACAGGATTAGTTTAACAAATAATGATTGAGTGAGATATTAGAATAGAGAGATTGGTATTAGGAAGCATACACAATTGAATGAATTTTACTTTTTAAATTGCCGTACTAGGAAGAATATACTGGGGTTGCAGTAGTAGAGCACTATATACAATGTGTACTGCTAAAAACACCCAAGTTTATGCTTCCTAACACCATAGCATGGTAGCCAAAAGCATAAAACTGGGTGTTTTTAGTTTCATATAGTGGTGTAATGCTAAAGGCACCATGTTTTATGCTTTTGGCTACCACATCATGGTATTAGAAAGCACAAACAATGTGCTTTTAGCAGTACACAATACAATATATCACCGTCAGAGCTCATCAGTTTCAATTCATTCTTCTATCTTATTTTTTCCTGCATCGTGTAAATGATCTATCCCGCAATAGTCGCTTCGTCTTCCGTCACTATCCCCCGCCTCTCCACCTCCACCTCACTTGCCAAAAACCCTGAATTTGTTTCTCTTCCGAAACTACACTGGTCAAAGTTTATCTTTTTCCGCCGCCAGTTTTCCTTTGCGCTCTCCTGCTCTCTATCCTCTGCCTATTACCCGGCAGGCGAAGATGAATCAGCTGAAAAAGAAGACTTTTTCTTCGATAAACCACGCGAGGAGTGCGGCGTGTTCGGTATAATCGGAGATCCAGACGCTTCCAGAATCGCCTCTCTCGGCCTGCACGCCCTCCAGCACCGTGGCCAAGAAGGCGCTGGAATCGTCTCCTCCGACGATAAAAATTTGAAATCTATGAAGGGACTTGGCCTAGTTTCCGAAGTCTTCAACTCTAAAAACCTAGACACCCTTACTGGTTCCGCCGCCATCGCTCACGTCAGATACGCCACGTCGGGTGGTTCCTCCTCTATCCTCAACGTCCAACCCTTCATGGCAGGATACAGGTTCGGTCAACTGGCAGTGGCCCACAATGGCAATCTCGTAAACTGCAAAAAGCTGAGGTCCCAATTAGAATCCAAAGGCTCAATCTTCAACACAAGCTCGGATACAGAAGTCGTTCTGCACCTAGTCGCCCACTCAAATTCTCTCCCTTTTATCACCAGACTAATGGAAGCCTGCGAAGCCCTTGAAGGCGCTTATTCCTTACTGTTCCTAGCAGACAATAAACTATTCGCTGTTCGTGACCCATATGGGTTTCGGCCTTTGGTCATAGGCCGAAGGCCAAACGGTGCCATTATCTTCGCTTCAGAAACCTGCGCGTTAGACTTGATCGACGCTTACTACGAAAGGGAAGTGCACCCCGGAGAGATTATCATGGTAGATGGTGAAGATAACATGTCCATGTCTTCATTCTACATGAACACCAAAAAAGGAAGAAAAGCATGCATATTCGAGCATATATACTTCGCATTACCCAACTCAATAGTTTTTGGCAAATCAGTGTACTCCTCTAGACTTGCTTTCGGTGAAACTCTAGCCTCTGAATCACCCGTACCGAACGCTGACGTGGTGATACCAGTACCCGATTCAGGGTTCTTTGCAGCACTAGGCTACGCTAACAAATCAGGTGTCCCTTTTCAACAAGGATTGATAAGGTCGCATTATGTTACAAGGACCTTCATACAGCCTACGCAGGAGCTTAGGGATTTAGCAGTTAGATTGAAGCTAGCTCCAGTGCCAGGAGTAATAGAAGGGAAGGTGGTGGTAGTGGTTGATGACTCTATTGTTAGAGGCACCACGTCAAAGAAGATTGTAAGGCTGTTGTACAATGCAGGGGCCAAGGAGGTGCATATGAGGATAGCGAGCCCACCTATGGTAGGTTCGTGCTATTATGGAGTGGATACTCCTAGCAGCGACGAACTAGTGTCAAATAGGATGGATGTGGATGGTGTTAGGAAGATGATCGGGTGCGACACTCTTGCATTTATGTCATTGGATGGTTTAAGGGGGTTGCTTGGAAAGGAGGCCGATACCTTTTGCAATGCTTGTTTTACTATGAATTATCCAGTGGCGCCGGTGGTGGTAAACGAAGTAAAGAGCGAGTTGGTGATTCAATGAGATCATGCTGATTGGTATGCTTTTTTGATATATTGATGACTTATTGTTTGGCTATAATGTTTCTTGAGAGAAATTTTTAATGAGAACGATTTGGGATGCTTGGAAGAATGAGTTTTGATGACGTGATCATATTTGATATTAAATCTCTTTGTAGCAAATGGATTTATTGAAGATATATTATAATATCAATACATTTAAAACTTTACCAAACTGGTTTGATCAGGCAATGTCCACTAAGTATGCTGCAGAAAAGTTACAAAAGAAAGCTGCTGGTGAAATTTAAACAACAGTAAGGTTTACTGATTCACAAAAATGTAGCATCGTTTCACTAAGTACTAACAAATATACCGGTTCTTCAGTAATCGTAATAACATTTTCGGCTGAGGAACGAAGGGGAACAAAAATACGGAGCAATGACTTCTGTGCGGACTTACCTTTGTTCATCTGGAAATAGTTCTTCAGCCACAAGTCCACATATAGGATGAGCACAAGTCTGAACTAGGCTGACCTTTTTCACTCCGGTTCATATATCCTAGGATAAATATGATATACTGAAAAACAAAAGAGATGTAATTTTTTTTTTTTTTTTAATTAAGGAACGAGTGATCTCCTATAGATGAGAGGTTTCATGTAGTTTTATACTACACTAAGAAAACAACAAATAGCTGTATTTAAAATTGTCTTTTTTCATATTCTCATTTTCACATTTTTTTCAATTAAATCAAAACGGCAAAAAAATGAAATTAAGGGGGTGCTAATTGGTTGAGTACAAAGGGATAGAGAATTCTGGGTATAGGTGATTAGCCGTGCCACATGTTTCGCATCATTCTGCATGAATTTATTTCTGGCACTGTAGCGAAGTCCAACAGAAAAACTAAGGGTGTGTTTGGTTAAAAATGAGTTTTGGGTTTTTAGTTTTCAAAATTAATTACAAAACTCTAAAGGTGTAGAAGGAGGATTGGTAGAATGAAAGCAAGATGGAGGAGACCGCGGAGGGGATGTAGCAATCATGAAATGAGAATTTGATCTCCATATTTCTCTCATTTCTCAAAACATGAAAAATGGATAAAAGTTGTTTTTTATTTTGTGTGTTAACTTTTTTTTCTAAAATTGTTGTTTTCCATGATTTACATGCGTTATGCACATTTTTGTATGGACGAAAACCCAAAACTTAAAATGGTAAACCAAACACTACCTAATGTTTCAAAAAATACAAATACAACTGGTAAGGCACAAAGAACGAACAAAAACAAGGTACGAAGGGACTAACCAAATACGTAATACCCACAACTACACAAAGAAGCTCCACAAAAATGTGAGAGTAACATGTGTGTGTGAGTTTAAAAAAACAATAATACAAGGACTAAGAAAAATCAACAGATGCAGCAGGACCATCGATTAAAAAGTAATGGTCACTAAGAGCATTCCCAGCAGCTTTATGTATTTGGAGCGCGAATCGCCATTTTTCAGCATTGGTTCCCCACTGTTCCAGCAGTCGGTGGGGGACGCTGTCTATTATATTTTAAAAATAAAAATAAACAATAAACGGTTTTTTGAAAACTATTTAGTGATTAAACGGTTTTCTGAAAACCGTTTAGTGATTAAACGGTTTTCAGAAAACCGTTTAGTCCGAGGATATATATATATATATATATATATATATATATATATATATATATATATATATATATATATATATATATATATATATATATATATGGGCAGGTTCAATGGCACCCCAAATAGTGAGCACCCCTTTAGCCTACCACTTTTCCACCACACATTTCCTCCCTCTCTTCTTCCACTCATTCTCTCACCTCCCACTCACTTTTCATTCACTTTTTTAAATATAAATGGATGGCTGAAATCGGGGTGCAAACGGGGGGCTGAAATTCAGATGGGCTCCCTGATCTTATCCCATATATATATAAATATAAATATATATATATATATATATATATATATATATATATATGTGAGCGTTCAATGGAACCCCAAATAGTGCAGCGCCCCTAAATGCCCCCTGATTTCCACCACATATCATGTTTCTCTCTCCCTCCACTCATTCTCTCACCTCCCACTAACTTATTTTAGTATAAATGTTTGGTTTATATAGGGGGGCAAATGGGGTGCTCACCATTTGGGGTGCCATTGAACGCTCCTCATATATATATATATATATATATATATATATATATATATATATATATATATATATATATCGCTAGCTTCTGTTTACAGAGTCATTATTCTCTGTAAACAAAAGCCAAAACCCCAAAATATCAAAACCCTAATCTGATAATTCTTTGAAAAACAAAGGACTTTTGCTACAATTTCAAACAAATCAATATCTACTTTATTCTCCACCTTAAACCCATCAAATTTGGCAATTTTGTTGGTTTAGCAAATTAGTGGAATTTGTTGATGATGGAAGAGGAAATCATTGAAGCCACTAGCGCCGCGAGTGGGTTACGTAGGAGAAAAGTTCCGCGAAAAAACTCGAAAAAAGATTGAAAGTGAAGAAGGTGACCATGGTGTAAGGAAGGAGACAACAATTGACCCGGCGTTTCCATTCATGTCTATCATGAGTCTACAAGAAGGAGTCGTACATATTTACAACAGCGGAAAAGAGTTTACGGTATATTTTTTTTGTTTAAAAGTGTTTTAACTAAAATTATTCGATATGAAAAGATTATGTAACTGATTTAATTTTATAACTAGAATCGCGACAACTTGAGATGTCATGGAGAATTTACGACAATGTTGAAATGGTGGAGGAAAGTTAATGTGTATTCTCAAGTTCGAGATCCGATAGTGAATATATTTGGAAAATTTATGGATATTGAATTGAAAAATTCTGACAACAGATGCATACATGCTATTGTTGAGCGTTGGTGGCCGACTACACATACCTTTTTATTTCCTAGTACGGAGATCGGGTTTACACCGTTAGATTTTACCATGCTGACATCCATTCTCGTGGGAATGAATGATCTAATGATACCATATGATGAGTTGGGGGCTATTTGAAAATGCAAAGAAATTATTGCCACTTCTTGAGGAGAAAGATATTCGGTAGGAAATGTTGCTTTATCGCATCTTGTGAAGTACTTTCATGACGATTATCTTGAGGCCAATGATAACAAAAGTCATATTGCCTACATTTTTGTTTTGTATATGATGGGTACTCTATTATTTATGACAACAAACGAAAATATTAGCCTGGGATATTTGGAGGCCATATTCGATTTAGGCTTAGTGGAACAGTTCGATTGGGGTTCGGGGCTTATGGATTAACTATACCAGAGTTTGGATGTTGATGTAACTAAGGGAGGGCATATAATAGGTTTCATTAAGCTACTGCAGGTATGGTGAGCTATAGTAAGCACAAAGTTTTTTATGTCTTAATGGTTTTTTCTATTGTTTAATATTGCATCTTTTTGTTTTGCAGTACTGGTTTTTTAAGTACATGACGGTGAGCGGATATATTGTCAAAGAAGAGGTAAAGCAAGCTTCATATCCGAGATTGAGAGCCTAGGAGAGAAAAAATAGGCTCATCACGCATGATACTTCGGCTCATTTGTTCTCTAGCACACGGTATCATATTGATCGTCGTCACGCAGCGCATTTAAATTGGAATCTATGGAAAAATTAAGTCGCGTTCGCTTATGCAGAGGTTGTCCATGCATGCAACCTATCGATGAAACGGTTGCCTTTGATTGTTCCACCCGGTCGTTTTTATGAGATGTATTTAGGAGAGAGGTGCATGCGGCAGCTTACAGGCTGGGCGACTATTCCCATTGATCCTCCCGCGCACATGACCTACAAGATGACTTATTCTACATATGCAGAGTTGCAGCAAGCCTTATACCAAGAAGATTGTCAATAGTATATATATAAAGAGCCAAACATGGACTACAACATGTATTGGCAGTCAGTGGGCATAGATATTGGTCCATTACTAGATGCTTCAGTCCGTATCGGTAATATGGATTTTTTCGGACCTTCTGCTTTGAAGGGAGGAATTGAAGCCCTAATTGTCACGTCTTCAGAGGTTAATTATGCATCTCAGTTTTACCAACAACTACAGCAAAGTGATTGGGCAGAGGATCCTGGATGGAACATGCAATGGACAGGACAAGAGCCGTTACTCATTCCTCATTTGATGGATATACCACCGGTTCCGTCCCATTACACCGTTGATAGTTTATGGGAAACGAATATGGGTATGCGGCAATTAGCTCTTGAACAATCGAAGTACTATGAAGAGGGCTTGAATAAGATTAACACAGCTGCAGAAACGTTTGTAAGTTATCAATTTAAATTTTGTGATACATGTTTGTTTTTCAATCTTGCTCAGAACATATAATCCCTGGTATTTTTCGCATAACGATACTGTGTTTGTTTTTCAATTTTGTGCAGAATATGGAGGTTATTAGGGAACCAGTATTGGGTATGGCAACTAAACGGACAGGTCGAACAAAATCCCGGAAAAAAAGAAAAACTCTTGTATAGATGGAAGAGGAGGAGGACGAAGAAGATGATGGCGACAGTGAAGAAGACGAGAAAGATGACGAGGGAGATGAGGAGGGTGATGATGACGACGATAGCGATGAAGGTGGTCAATCCAGTGATGTACGCACTAATCAACATGGTGTTAGGCTTAGATATCCAACCTCATCATCGTCGACGCCGGGTACTTGTTAATTTAAACTCCATATGCAATTGTAACTTGTGTGTGACGACCCTCCCCGAACTAGCCGACATTTCCCTGAAATGCGTTGCGCCGATGTCCAACCAGCACGGGACGACCGTCAAAGGAAAAGGGGTTTGAAATGATGAATCATCGAGGAACCTGTAGTATATCTCATAGAGCATGGAACAAAATATAATAATAACATAACTTGATATAAAACAGGCGAGACAGTGCATAAGCTGAAAATTAAACCATCATAGCAGCAGAAAATTCAAAATACAGCTTATGATCCAAACTACCATCATTACAACTTTTAAAATTGTCTCTAAAGAAAAATAGGAAGGTACACTACTAATGCCCAAAGTAGTGACCAGCAACAACACAGGGAGAATATATGGAAAAAGTACGTGTAAGCCTCCTGCTCATCTCCGGACAGCTACTCATGCATAACCAGCTAACCTGTCTCTAGTATGCTTGTTTAGGAGCACCCGGAGTAATAATAAGAGACATAAAACTCTGGGTCGGACAAAAGTCTGATATGATCGATAAGCAGCAAAAACAAAACAATAACATGTATACATAACCATAGCTGAACCTGGACTTGCAACCAAAGTGTTAGCACAACAGGATGTACAATACTCAATGGTGACACTAACACATGGTGTGAAAATAATGGGGAGGGGGTGTGCATGTCTTGGTGATAGAAAACATCAAACATAGCAATCATCCTCACATCTCTCACTCAGTGCGTAAAGTATACAATATCTACCATTTTGATCACCCAATCCTTTGCTACGATCACTCTGCCCCATGGAGTCACGATGACTCCACTGCACTGATCCATATCCACTAATCCTTTGCTATGTCCACTCTTCCCCATGGAGTCATGACAACTCCACTGCACTGGGTCGTAGCCTTGTTACGATCACTCTGCCCCATTGCGTCATGACAACTCCACTGCACTGATCCATAGCCAATGGTCCATCTCTCAGTGGTGAGCCAAAGCTATAGACATTGATAACCCCTTTGCACACGTCTCGCAGCAAAGTCTAACTCATGAAGTTAGCTCGTTGGTTCCCATCTGGATCCTGAGTTCTACTTCCTATTTGGACTAACTTTGCATCTCGGGTTTTGGTCATCATCCTAGTTCGTGACTCTTCAGTTCGGCTTGTGGTCCTCCATGTCGGTTCGTGCTGCTCTAAGGCTCCAATTCGTGGTTCGTGACGATGGTTCGTGACGATGGTTCGTGGTCCGAGCTCCGGTTCGTGGTCCTCGCATGGACCCGGTTCATGACTTGTGCTCTGGTTCATGAGTCTTCAATCCGGTTCAAGGTCCACCAGTTCGTGAATCCACTTCGGGTTGTGATGCTCCTTCCGGATCGTGGAGGTGGTTCATGGGGAGGGGTGGTGTCACGATCGAGTCGGGTCGTGCTACACTAGTGTGAGCGGGTCGGGTCGCTAGGGTGCCTCACAAACGGGGTACGACCAATTTCCTGCAACTGTTTTCGCCATACGACAGCGTTTTCGACCAGTCTAACAGTTCTAGGCAATCACAAAACATTCCAAATAGTAATAGCAACATATAGAATCGACCATAAACACCAAAATAACGATTATAACATGTTAATATGGATCAAACATACCCAAAACCCATATTTTCCCCTTAATCTCCTTAATCATGATTTAATCATACGATTAGCAAAACATGTCCAAATTAACCTAAATTTTTATCATAGCCCTAAAATAATATTTCGAAATTTCTAAATAGTTTTCTAGAATTTTAGCATGCATAATTTCGTTAATTAACACTAATCACCCCTAATTAGCCGTAATTTTTTTTTAAACTGCCTGATGAAATCGAAGGCAGCGGATCACCCACTGTCCACCCCATGGGATCCCCATTTAATGCCAGCCCAGCAAGGAGCATCAATCCCCACCCTGTTCGTTAGGTATGATTGGGGATAACCGCTCCAAGCCTTAAGGGAGAGCACAGCGCAGTCGCCAAGGATCGAACCTGCAACCTCCAGGAACTTCGTTCCATGATTGCTAGGAGCCCTTGCCAACTGAGCTAAGCCCCGCGGACAAAACTTTGGGGGCACGAAGACTATGTCTACCATGCCCTTTGGTTAATGCCAGTTTTAAAGTGGCTGTGCACTATGTCTCCGTATTGTGGCCGCGGGGGATCGAACCTGTGCCACTGCAAATACATGCAGCAACTCATGGTGTTCGTAAACCACTGGACCACTAGACTTTGACAAAACTTTGGGGGACGAAGACTATGTCTACCATGCCCTTTGATTAATGCCAGTTTTAAAGTGGCTGTGCACTATGTCTCCGTATTGTGGCCGCGGGGGATCGAACCTGTGCCACTGCAAATACATGCAGCAACTCATGGTGTTCGTAAACCACTGGACCACTAGACTTTGACAAAACTTTGGGGGCACGAAGACTATGTCTACCATGCCCTTTGGTTAATGCCAGTTTTAAAGTGGCTGTGCACTATGTCTCCGTATTGTGGCCGCGGGGGATCGAACCTGTGCCACTGCAAATACATGCAACAACTCATGGTGTTCGTAAACCACCGGACCACTAGATTTTGACAAAACTTTGGGGGCACGAAGACTATGTCTACCATGCCCTTTGGTTAATGCCAGTTTTAAAGTGGCTGTGCACTATGTCTCCGTATTGTGGCCGCGGGGGATCGAACCTGTGCCACTGCAAATACATGCAACAACTCATGGTGTTTGTAAACCACTGGACCATTAGACTTTGACGTCACTTTGGGGGCACGAAGACTATGTCTATCATGCCCTTTGGTTAATGCCAGTTTTAAAGTGGCTGTGCACTATGTCTCCGTATTGTGGCCGCGGGGGATCGAACCTTTGCCACTGCAAATACATGCAGCAACTCATGGTGTTCGTAAACCACTGGACCACTAGACTTTGACAAGAAACTTTGGGGGCACGAAGACTATGTCTACCATGCCCTTTGGTTAATGCCAGTTTTAAAGTGGCTGTGCACTATGTCTCCGTATTGTGGCCGCGGGGGATCGAACCTGTGCCACTGCAAATACATGCAACAACTCATGGTGTTCGTAAACCACTGGACCACTAGACTTTGACAAAACTTTGGGGGCACGAAGACTATGTCTACCATGCCCTTTGGTTAATGCCAGTTTTAAAGTGGCTGTGCACTATGTCTCCGTATTGTGGCCGCGGGGGATCGAACCTGTGCCACTGCAAATACATGCAACAACTCATGGTGTTCGTAAACCACTGGACCACTAGACTTTGACAAAACTTTGGGGGCACGAAGACTATGTCTACCATGCCCTTTGGTTAATGCCAGTTTTAAAGTGGTTGTGCACTATGTCTCCGTATTGTGGCCGCGGGGGATCGAACCTGTGCCACTGCAAATACATGCAACAACTCATGGTGTTCGTAAACCACTGGTCCACTAGACTTTGACAAAACTTTGGGGGCACGAAGACTATGTCTACCATGCCCTTTGGTTAATGCCAGTTTTAAAGTGGCTGTGCACTATGTCTCCGTATTGTGGCCGCGGGGGATCGAACCTGTGCCACTGCAAATACATGCATCAACTCATGGTGTTCGTAAACCACTGGACCACTAGACTTTGACAAGAAACTTTGGGGGCACGAAGACTATGTCTACCATGCCCTTTGGTTAATTCCAGTTTTAAAGTGGTTGTGCACTATGTCTCCGTATTGTGGCCGCGGGGGATCGAACCTGTGCCACTGCAAATACATGCAACAACTCATGGTGTTCGTAAACCACTTGACCACTAGAATAGGGAAAAACAATGCAAATCACTCACCTTAGCCACAAATAAACTTTAAAATCCAAAACTCTACTGCTATGGCATGAATCCCAATACGTAGTAGCAGCTTCAACTCTGATTTGGCACTAATCTTCCTTGATTTGGTGTAGATTAAGCTAATACGCGATTAGAAAGTGATTTGGGAGTGATTTAGAAGGTTTTCAAGGATTTCAAGGATGTAATGGCAGCTGGAAATCTGAAATGAAATGTTTTCCCTAACCCTATCAGCCCCTCCCATAACCCTAATCCTGAAATGAGTTATGGGCCTAGCTGCTAATCACCCTAATTAGGCCCGGTTAAGTTGTTTTTCACCTTCCAAACCTTGTTTCGGCCATATCTCCCAAACGGTTAGTCCTTTTGGTTAATGTGACCACTCTACGGAAAGGTAAACCATCATCTGAATCAGATGAAAGTGGTTTCAGGTCAAAACTCCTTACCAATCAAAAGTTATGGGCAAAACAAGATTTGCTAGGGGCAAAATGGTCATTTGAAAATCGGCAAAAATCGTGAACATGGGAAATGACCCCAATAGTTGTTTCCCAAAGTTACACGACCATACGACCTCATACAAAAATGAAATAAATGTTTTATGATCCTCCGATGCGTAGAATGCGGGTCGTTACATTCTCCCATCTCCCCCTCACCCCCCCCCCCCCCCTTTAGAAATTTCACCCTCGAAATTCGTTAATCAAAACATACAATGGATCCCGCATGCCTAACAGCCATTTACAAACAATCAAACACACATAATAACACAACAAGTCTATCCTAGCATGCGGTTTTCTAACAAGGGAATAACTATCGCTATTAAAATCTTACCAGACAAAGAGTTCTGGATGCGACTTCCTTATGCTCTCCTCTATTTCCCAAGTACAGTCATGCTCTTTATCACCCCACTGAACCTTGACCAGTCTCACCGCCTTCTTTCGAAGTTGCTTCGTATCGTACTCGACAATACGGATCGGCCTGCGGTTCCCAGCCGCCTTGGGTTCTACTTCGATGTCATCCAACTGATCCGGTGAAATAGCCATATCGGGGTTTTAACTGGGAAACATGAAATACGTTGTGAACTCCTATCATCTTGTCAGGTAATCCAACTTTATACGCTAAATTCCCAACTTGCTTGAGAACTGGGAATGAACCAACAAACCTTGGTGCTAGCTTGCCTCTCTTACCAAATCGAATCACGCTCTTTAATGGAGAAATCTTGACAAACACCAAGTCGCCAACGGAGAATTTCAATTCTCTTCGTCTCTTATCTGCATAACTTTTCTGCCTATCTTGGGCAACCTTCATTCGCTGTTGGATAACCTTGAACTTATCACATCCGGTCCAAGCACGAATTTCTCACCGGTTTCTAACCAACATGATGGTGAGTTGCACGGTCTTCCGTATAAAGCTTCATATGGAGAAATACCAATACTGGATTGATAACTATTATTACATGCGAACTCAACCAGATGTAAATGGTCATCCCATGATCCTCCAAAATCCAATATACAATCTCTCAAGAGATCCTCCAATATGCGATTCACCCTCTCGGTTTGACCGTCGGTTGGAGGATGGTAGGCGGTACTGAGATATAATTCTGATCCTAAAGCCTCTTGTAAGCTCTTCCAAAACCCACTAGTAAACAACGGATCTTGATCACTCACAATGCTTTTGGGTACTCCATGAAATCAGTAACAACCCGGAAAATCAGAACCAATTTAAAATTTTTATTTTGGCAATTTTAATGAATTTTGAATATTTAAAATGATTTATTTTAAATAATTACGACGAGAAATTTATTTTGAATAGAATTAGAATGTATATATTTATTTGAATCGATGTTAGAATATAAATATTTATTTTTAATTATAAAAGGAATTGGAAATGGCGCGGTAGTTTGGAATTCGATTTCAAATTTCAATTAAATGTGAAGGATTCAAAATAAACTGGATTTTAGCGAAACCAAAAATATTTGAATCTGTTCGAAAATATCTTTCCAACAAATCTGAAAATTTGAAATTTCATAGTGGGAATAAAAAGTTATACCCAGTTGAAAATTCAGAATAGTCGCTGTGGAAATATAGCCCTTAAAAATAGCCGTTTCGCAAACGACCTCCGTTTTCGATGAAACCACTTTTGTTGGATCCGGAATGTCAAGTTATTGCTAGACTCCAATGTTCATAATTTTTCAAATCAATATGTGAGCGTGGCAAAATTAAACGTGTTTTGTCAGTTTCAGTCATTTTGGATCAACCAGAAAATGACCATTTTTCAAACGGTCTTCAAATTTGACGAAATTAGTTTTGTTAGGACCGTAACATCAATACGAAGCTAGAAATTTTTTTTTAATGGAATTTTCAGAGTCCGTATTTGGCGCCGGTAAATTAAAATATGCATTAAAATTCAATATTACTGATTTATATTTTAATTTGAACGGAAACTGATCGAAACAGTCGAATCAGCTTGCGAAACATATCCCAATGTGTTTGGAATGGGGGTAATTAGCTAGGGGCGATAGTCGTTGGGTTCGATATGGTGTTTGTATAGAAAAGATAACTTTTTAAAAGAAAAATAAATAAAATATTAATATAAAATATATAATACCCCCTTTCTTCCCCTTAAACCCTCCTCATTTTCTCGTTCAAGAAAAAGGACCCTGGTCCCCTTTTCCCTAACCCACGTCGCCCCCTCGGCGTCGGCCACCGCCCTCCCTGGAAGCGCCGCCATACCCTTGTCCCTCTCCCCCTCAACTCTCTCCCTCTCTCTTCTCTCCTATTTCAATTGCACCCCCTCGCGCCTAAATCAGCGCACCACCCAAACCCTAGGGCCAGCGCCGCCGTGCCTCGCCCAGTGCCGCCTGCTCCGATCGTTGCACCACCCCCACGTCCAGCTGAGCGCGCACCCCAAAGAACCCCGCCAATGTCGAACGCTTGGCTACTCGAAGCAACCACAACGACTGCCGCCCTCCGGCGCGAACAGCTGCCTCCCCCTCCGTCGCAGACTTCCCACAGTGAGTTTATTTTTTAATCTGATTTTATTTAAATGTAAAACTTTATTTAAATCAGTTTTTAATTTGAATTCATTTTTTATAAATACGTTTTTTTATATATATATAACACATTATAAAATCAGTTTTAATTATATAAGAGGCGACATAAAGTTTTGATTTTTATCATATGATTTTTAGACAATTAAAAATCTGATTTTTAGTAAGTTAAAGATCTGATTTTTATACGAGAATTTTTATTATAGAAAAGTTAGATTTTTTATTATAGAAAAGTTTAGATTTTTATATAGATAAAGAAATAGTTTTTAATTAGATAAAGAAATGATTTTTAATTTACAAAAGACATGATTTTTGGTTTGGTAAAAATACGATTTTTAGTTCGATAAAAATATTATTTTTATCATATGTATGATATGATTTTTAGAAAGCTAAAAATAGAATTTTTATCGAGTTATGAGGTTATTTTTAGAAAGATAATAATATAATTTTTATAGTATACATGAAATAATATTTTTTGAAGAATAAAGTTTAATTTTTATACATATCGTTTAAGATAAAAATATGATTTTTATCTAAGTAGTGGCGCTATAAAAATGGGATTTTTATTTATATACGAGCAGTATAAAAATGTGATTTTTAATATACAATCATCATATTAAAAATGTGATTTTTAATATGAACAACGTGAAAGGATTACGTTGAACTTCGGGCAAATCCTAGCCGTTCAGAAATAAGGAATGGAGGAGTGGATCCCAAAGGTGAGAACTCCTTACTATAATTTTCTTTGTACAGTTATTTATTTTATAACTTCATATATGAACTGCTCCCCGTCGTCTACAGACCATGGACGACTTGCTTGTTTGATTGTATTGTGTTGTTGTGATTGATTGTTATGTGGAATGGAATGTAAAATATTCATCAGTTGAGATAAAATATTATATCATTAAAAATATAATTTTTAACGTGTATATGAATAAACTAAATATTCATTTACAAATCGGACGATTTGTTTATGTACACCCATTTGACTGATATGGATTGGGACGATAAATTTTACACGTCGCCCAATTGCACAAATAAAATCTATGTTTGTTGATTGAAACCCCACACGGGTGTTGGAATGATATTTGACCAACACTAATCCCAACTGTTTAGTTGTATGTCAATCGATTGGTTGACAGACTATTGTAAGCGTTAAATATTTATATTTAATGCTTATACAGTGTGATGCACTTTGGATGATGGTTGATTATAGTCGTTATATACATGTGTTGTATGAAATCCATATAAATAACATTATATGGTAATTGACTATGTCTGATTCCAGTTCAGAAAGAAAGAATATTTTAAAATAACGGATATTTTAAAATAACCAATATTTTAAAATAATATTCAGTAAAAGATCAAAATCTGATTTTGATGTCCGATTTGGGTTGGACACGAATATATTTAAATATATAAAGCCGTGTTGACTAATTTAATGCCATTTTGACGTGAACGATATTTATATCAATTTTATTCATTTTTATAATGAATATTGAAAAGGAATTGATTTCAAAATCTAATGTTTTGAAAATATTATCATTTATATATTAATGATATGAAATATTCAAATTTGATTGGAAATTGAATATGAAGTTGAAATCGTTTTGAAAACGAATTTAAAAGATTTATAAAATACGTTTTAAATGGAAATCGACGAAATATATTATATATATATATATATATAATATAATGGCCTGAATAGAACGCGCCGCGCTGCGGCAATTCGCGAATTTCGACCATTGACTTCGAATGGACATTACGGGAGATCCGACCGTCGGATTCTCCTAAAACCGGAACCGTTGGATTCGTATCGAAAAGAGCTTTCTAACAAATATTAGAGATTTGAAATCTAACAGTTGGATTTGGAATTATGTCCAAATTAGATTTGGAAAAGGTCGCTGTATGTGCAGTTTGATGGTTGTTTATGGAAATCTACTATATGGGCCTTGATAAAATTATTAAAAATATCAATAATTAGTGTAAAATCATAAGAAATGATTTGGAAGGAATTAGGATGAAAAATTCCATATTTGAAAAGATAAAAATATATTTTTATTGAAGTGAACTAGTTATGAACTAGAATTATAATCCAATTATTTTTTAAATAAATAAATTGGATTTGAAATGGTTTTAAAAATAACCAGAATTTCCAATACATGAATTGGAATGGATTTGAATCGAAATATTTCGATATTGGATTCCGTGATTATACGGGCATTGTGGAGGAATTTGGAAGATATATATATCGTTATTCCAATACGATGTTGTTGAGTTCAGAATTTGATATTGAATATAAGCCGATATATTTTCTATTCAGAGCCTTGTATTTAATATCAAATGGGATTTTGGGTTTGTCGTGAATGGTGTCTTCACTAATACTGTTCTTAAACCCAATGGAATTAAGGAAATTAGAAACTAAGTAGACGTTAGCTAAGTTGAATGGTTTCCTGGGTATTGATCTGATGTTGGTTTTGGCCTTCGGGATTAATACTTAGGGAATTGTTCTCTTACTAATTTACGGTTAGAGACTGATGTAATGGTGTCTTCATTAACATTGTTTTGAAACCCCATGTGAAAAGAATAAGTCTTTTAACTAAGATTTAAAGAAGAATTACCAATTAATGAGCATTTAATTGGAATTGAAATGGAATGTAAATCGGGTTTATTGTGAACTATGTTTTAACGACATTCGTTCTTTAACCCGATTTGCAGTGAAATGTGATTTGGAATTTATAAATCTTTATTATAAGATTTAATGGAATTTCCAAAGTAAATTTTTCCAGTTTAATAAAATAAATTGGAATGGAATGGGATTCGATTTGATAATAATCGAAATGAACTTCTGTGGAGGAAGACTGATAATATATATGGAATTTAAAAGGGCTTTGCCGTTATTCCATTTATAATTTTAGTCGGATACGGAAATTGATATTGATTATATATTGGTTTGTTTTTCTGTGAAAATTCCATAATTAATGGAATGTGATTTTGGGTTCATCGTGAACTGTGTTTTAAATGACATTAGTTCTTTAACCCAGTTAAAGACAGGATTTATTTCCTGAATTGGAAAAATCATTAAGTAATGATTGTTGGAAATTAAAACTGAATTAGAGTTTTAATGAATCTTTAAATAGATTGAAAGGTGAATTTGATAACTAAAATTGTCAAATCCAAGAAATGATCAAGAATGGAGTATCACCAGTTTTGCTCCAAGCGTTAGTTAAATCTTTAATTAGATTTGAACGTGAAATGGTAATTAATTTTACCGATAACACCATGGTGTTAGATATGAAGTATTACCAGTTTTACTTCATGGGATGAATAGGTTGGGATTGGGAAACTAAAACAAATGATTGCTTCGGTAGGGTTCGCTAATCCCGACAAGTTTGGAAAACCATAATTTGGTTTGGATTGATATCCAAAGGAAGATTAAAGAATAAATTTAAAGAATTTATCTTTGATAAAATTAATGGGAACCTTACCCAAAGGATATGAATATTTAAATAAAAGAATATTCAGAATTGGAATGAGGCGTATGTTGTGTTTTTATAGCACTTGTTTATTATATACGCGAGTTATTCGAAAAGACCGGGTTTATCCCATTCTGAATAACTGAATCGACGATAAGTCGACGATGAAGATGGTGGTTGAAGACTGGAGGTCTTCACATCGTTTGGATGATTACTGATGTCTTGATTGGGCTGTACACCCAAGACGAGGTAATAAGTGGTGATCGTTCCAGACATACTTGGAGATCGACCGGATATGCGAGGGCCTCTCTCCTGTATTAGACATATGGGATGAGGAATAAGGTGTCTCCGGTTTCGTTCAGTCCCAGAACAAACTTGTAAATGAATGTGTGTCTGACATCAAATTTCATTCTATGTGATTGATAGGCATCGGTTGCATTGCGTGAATTGCCTATGTGGCATGCTGAGATGCAAATGATCAAGGCTTCTGTTGAAAAGCAGAGTCTTGTGGTTGATGATCAAAGCATGGCTTTAATATAGCATAGCTTTGTGTAGCGTTAATCCGCGAGCCTCGCACCCCGGTGCGAACCAGAAACGGGAGAGGAGTTCAGGGAGGACATGCGTTTCCTTCTAGCTAGGAGTGGTGTCTGGGTTTTGCACGCCGAGGCATTTTACTTATGTGGATGATGGATAGCGAGGCGCCTCGGTTATATTGGTCTCTACGGAGCCGATGGATGGTATGGTCTTTATACAGACCAATTTTACGCCCCATAGGGTAGGGAAACGTAGTGTTCATGCATTTTAATCCACATCGAGTGGACCGGCCATGACGATCCATGGCTTGTCTGCGCGCTTGCCTGAGACTCGGGAAGCTAGTAGTTTTGGTTTTACAGATTTATATTCACAGGATCCTGGTTTACAACTGGAATGATATTCAAAAAGCTCTATATCCATGTATCTCTTTCGGTTGTGTTTTGTATTATTTTTCCATTGCATTGTAATTTGTAAATCTCTGATATTTATCAAATGTATTTTATTCATTCATACTCTGTACATTCTTGTACTCTGATGTAAATTGTTGTAATAAACAATGAAATGTTCTTCTGTTCGTGTTCTGATTTGTCGTGTTCTCAATTCAATCCGGGCTTTCCTTCACGGGGAAGTTCGGGTCGTTTCATTTTGGTATCAGAGCTTTGGTTTACAGAGCTCGAGAATAAGACACATTTGAACCAAACGAAAGAATTCATCAGAGATTGGATTAGTAATATCTAATGAGAATGACTCGTTAGAGATAGGATCAGTAGCATCCTAGAACGAGTTGGAAGAGTGTTGTTTTTAAAATATAAGTAAAAACAAATCTTGTTTTGAAAATTTAATCCAATTATATACGTATTTGATTATTCATTTTATATTGAATTTGGACAATCGAGTATATCGATTTTGCGTATACGCGTCATGAACGTATATTCGAAGTTTTAATATACTGGATAGATATAGAATCACACCCTAGTCGCTCGGAGATGATACTGGTAATTGTGATCACATTACCAGTATTTATGTTCGAGTTTCGAAAGGTGAGATGTCTATATATTTCCAATTGACTGGTGTGAGAACCAAAACTAGATAGGGTTACTTGTTGTGATTTGGCATCAAAAACATGATTTTATGTATATATATATCAAAATTATGAATTTGAAATGATAATCAACTAATTCATTGCTGATTGTGTTATTTGATTGTTGGTTTGATTAATAAATTTTTTGAACCATTTAGCCAAATTGAATAAATATTGAACTGAATTGGATTTTGTTTGAAATTGCATGAATGTACATATATATGTATGAACAGGTCATAGCAAGGAGGCTAGAGAAGTGGAATAAAATTGTATGCCCGACAAATAGGTACATATTTACTGTTTTGTTTGGGTTTAGATGATTTTATGAGCAGATTAGCTAGCCGCTTAGATTTTTCTTTTTCTTTTTGAGATGAGAGGGCCTGTGTGGCGGTTTGGGGATTTTCCCGGTGCTCCCCGTACAAAGGAGGTTATGGCGAAATTTTTCAAAAATTTAAGGTGTTAGCCAAATTTTTGAAAAAATTATAAATTCTTAAAAACTGAAAAGTTGAAGAAGGAAAGCCAAACTGAAAGTTGAGTTTGTTAGTTAAACAACTTTCAGCTCTGTTCCTTTTCGAGGACGAAAAGATTTTAAGTGGGGGAGATTGTAACAACCCGGAAATCAGAACCAATTTAAAATATTTATTTTGGCAATTTTAATGAATTTTGAATATATAAAATGATTTATTTAAATTATTACAACGAGAAATTTATTTTGAATTGAATTAGAATGTATATATTTATTTGAATCGAAATTAGAATATAAATATTTATTTTTAATTATAAAAGGAATTGGAAATGGTGCGGTAGTTTGGAAATTCGATTTCAAATTTCAATTGAATGTGCAGGATTCAAAATAAACAGGATTTTAGCAAAACCAAAAATATTTGAATCTGTTCGAAAATATCTTTTTAATGAAACTGAAAAATTGAAATTTCATAGCGGGAATAAAAAGTTATTCCCAGTTGAAAATTCAAAATAGTCGCTATGGAAATATAGCCCTTAAAAATAGCCGTTTTGCAAACGACCTCCGTTTTCGACGAAACCACTTTTGTTGGATCTGGGATGTCAAGTTATTGCTAGATTCCAATGTTCATAATTTTTCAAATCAATATGTTAGCATGGCGAAGTTAAACGTGTTTTGTCAGTTTCAGTCAATTTGGATCGACCAGAAAATGGCCATTTTTCAAACGGTCTTCAAATTTGACGAAATTAGTTTTTTAGGACCATATCGTCAATACGAAGCTAGAAATAATTTTTCTGGAATTTTTAGAGTCCGTATTTAGCCTCGATAAATTAAAATATGCGTTAAAATTCAATATTGCTGATTTATAGTTTAATTTGAATGGAAACTGATCCAAACAGTCGAATTAGCTTGCAAAACATATCCCATTGTGTATAGAGTGGGGGTAATTAGCTAGGGGCAACAGTCGTTGGGTTCGATATGGTGTTCGTATAGAAAAGATAACTTTTTGAAAGAAAAATAAATAAAATATTAATATAAAATATATAATACCCCCTTTCTTCCCCTTAAACCACTCCTCATTTTCTCATTCAAGAAAAACGACCCCGATCCCCTTTTCTGAAACCCACGTGGCCCCCTCGTCATCGGCCACCGCCCTCCCTGGAAGCACCGCCATCCCCTTGTCCCTCTCTCTTCTCTCCTATTTCAATTGCACCCCCTCGCACCTAAATCAGCACGCCACCCAAACCCTAGGGCTAGCGCTGTCGTGCCTCGCCTGGTGCCGCCTGCTCCGATCGTCGCACTATCCCCACGTCCAGCCGAGCGCGCCCCCCAAAGAACCCCGCCAATGTTGAACGCTTGGCTACCCGAAGCAACCACAGCGACTGCCACCCTCCGGCGCGAACAACTGCCTCCCCCTCCGCCACAGACATCCCACAGTGCGTTTTTGTAATCTGATTTTATTTAAATGTAAAACTTTATTTAAATCGGTTTTTATTTTGAATCCAATTTTTATAAATCAGTTTACATATATATATAACATATTATAAAATCAGTTTTATTTATATAAGAGGTGACATAAAGTTTCGATTTTTATCATACGATTTTTTAGACAATTAAAAATCTGATTTATTTTTAGTAAGTTAAAGATCTGATTTTATACGAGAATTTTTATTAAAAAAAGTTAGATTTTTTATTATAGAAATGTTTAGATTTTTATATAGATAAAGAAATAATTTTTATAGATAAAGAAATGATTTTTAATTTACAAAAAATATGATTTTTGGTTTGGTATAAATACGATTTTTAGTTCGATAAAAATATTATTTTTAATGTATGTATGATATGATTTTTAGAAAGCTAAATATAGAATATTTATCGAGTTATGAGGTTATTTTTAGAAAGATAAAAATATAATTTTTATAGTATATATGAAATAATATTTTTAGAAGAATAAAAATTTGATTTTTATACATATCGTTTAAGATAAAAATATGATTTTTATCAAAGTAGTGGCGCTATAAAAATGGGATTTTTATCTATATACGAGCAGTATTAAAATGCGATTTTTAATATACAATCATCATATTAAAAATGTGATTTTTAGTATGAACAGCGTGAAAGAATTGCATTGAACTTCGGGCAAATCCCAACCGTTCAGAAATAAGGAATGGAGGAGTGGATCCCAAAGGTGAGAACTCCTTACTATAATTTTCTTTGTATAGTTATTTATTTTATAACTGCATATATGAACTGCTCCCCGTCGTCCATAGACCATGGACGATTTGATTGTTTGATTGTATTGTGTTGTTGTGATTGATTGTGATGTGGAATGGAATGTAAAATATTCATCAGTTGAAAAAAAATATTTTATCGTTAAAAATATAATTTTTAACGTGTATATGAATAAAATAAATGTTCATTTACAAATCGGACGATTTGTTTATGTACACCCATTTGACTGATATGGATTGAGACGATAAATTTTACACGTCACCCAATTGCACAAATAAAATCTGTGTTTGTTGATTGAAACCCACACGGGTGTTGGAATGATATTTGACCTACACTAATCCCAACTGTTTAGTTGTATGTCAATCGATTGGTTGACAGACTGTTGTAAGCGTTAAATATTTATATTTAATGCTTATACAGTGTGATGCACTTTGGATGATGGTTGATTGTAGTCGTTATATACATTTGTTGTATGAAATCCATATAAATAACATTATATGGTAATTGACTATGTATGATTCCAGTTCAGAAAGAAAGAATATTTTAAAATAACGAATATTTTAAAATAATATTCAGTAAAAGATCAAAATCTGATTTTGATGTCCGATTTGGGATGGACATGAATATATATAAATATATAAAGTCGTGTTGATTAATTTAACGCCATTTTGACATGACCGTTATTTATATCGATTTTATTCAATTTTATAATGAATATTGAAAAGGAATTGATTTCAAAATCTAATGTTTTGAAAATATTACCATTTATATATTAATGATATGGAATATTCAATTTTGATTGGAAATTGAATATGAAGTTGAAATAGTTTTGAAAACGAATTTAAAATGATTTATAAAATATGTTTTAAATGGAAATCGCCAAAATATATTATATATATATATATAATATAATGGCCTGAATAGAACGCGCCGCACTGCGGCAGTTCGCGAATTTCGACCATTGACTTCGAATGGACATTACGGGAGATCCGACCGTCGAATTCTCCTAAAACCGGAACAGTTGGGTTCGTATCCAAAAGATCTTTCTAACGAATATTAGAGAATTGAAATCTAACGGTTGGATTTGGAATTATGTCCAAACCAAATTTGGAAAAGGTCGTTGTAAGTGCAGTTCGATGGCCATTTATAGAAATCGACTGTACGGGCCTTGATAAACTTATTAAAAATATCAATAATTAGTGTAAAATCATAAGAAATTATTTGGAAGGAATTGGGATGAAAAATTCCATATTTGAAAAGATAAAAATAGTTTTTTTATCGAAATGAACTAGTTATGAACTAGAATTATAATTCAATTATTTTTAAATAAATAAATTGGATCTGAAATGGTTTTAAAAATAACCACAATTTCCAATATATGAATTGGAATGGATTTGAATTGAAATTATCTTTAGAATATTTCGATATTGGATTCCATGATTATATGGGCATTGTGGAGGAATTTGGAAGATATATATCGTTATTCCAATACGATGTTTGTTGAGTTTAGAACTTGATATTGAATATAAGCCGATATATTTTCTATTCAGAGCCTTGTATTTAATATCAAATGGGATTTTTGGTTTGTCGTGAACGGTGTCTTCACTAACACTGTTCTTAAACCTAATGGAGTTAAGGAAATTAGAAACTAACCGGAGGTTAGCTAAGTTGAATGGTTTCCTAGGTATTGATCTAATGTTGGTTTCGGTCTTCGAGATTAATACTTAGGGAATTGTTCTCTTACTAATTTACAGTTAGAGACTGATGGAATGGTGTCTTCATTAAAACTGTTCTGAAACTTAGTGTGAAAAGAATAAGTCTTTTAACTAAGATTTGAAGAAGAATTACCAATTAATGAACATTTAATTGGAATTGAAATGGAATGTAAATCGGGTTTCTTATGAACTGTGTTTTAACGACATTCGTTCTTTAACCAATTTGCAGTGAAATGTGATTTGGAATTTATAAATCTTTATACTAAGATTTAATGGAATTTCCAAAATAAAGTTTGCCAGTTTAATAAAATAAATTGGAATGGAATGGGATTCGATTTGATAATAATCGAAATGAACTTCTGTGGAGGAAGACTGATAATATATATGGAATTTAAAAGGGTTTGCCGTTATTACATATTTAATTTTAGTCGGATACGGAAATTAATATATATTGTATATTAGTTTGTTTTTTCGTGAAGATTCCGTAATTAATGGAATGTGATTTTGGGTTTATTGTGAACTGCGTTTTAAATGACATTAGTTCTTCAACCCAGTTAAAGACAGTATTTATTTCCTGAATTGGAAAAATCATTAAGTAATGACTGTTTGAAATTAAAACTGAATTAGAGTTTTAATGAATCTTTAAATAGATTGAAAGGTGAATTTGATAACTAAAATTGTCAAATCCAAGAAATGATCGAGAATGGAGTATCACCAGTTTTTCTCCAAGCGTTAGTTAAATCTTTAATTAGATTTGAACGTGAAATGGTAATTAATTTTACCGATAACACTGTGGTGTTAGATATGAAGTATTTCCAGTTTTACTTCATGGGATGAATAGGTTGGGGTTGGGAAATTAAAACAAATGATTGCTTCGGTAGGGTTCGTTAATCCCGACTAGTTTGTTAAACCATAATTTGGTTTGGATTGATATCCAAAGGAAGATTAAAGAATAAATTTAAAGAATTTATCTTAGATAAAATTAATGGGAACCTTTCCCAAAGGATATGAATATTTAAATAAAGGAATATTCAGAATTGGAATGAGGCATATGTTGTGTTTTTATAGCACTTGTTTATTATATACACGATTTATTTGGAAAGACAGGTCTTATCCCGTTCTGAATAACTGAATCGACGATAAGTTGATGATGAAGACGGTGGTTGAAGACCAGAGGTTTTCACATCGTTTGGATGATTAATGATGTCTTGGTTGGGATGTACACCCAAGACGAGGTAATAAGTGGTGATCGTTCCAGACGTACTTGGAGATCGACTGGATATGAGAGGGCCTCTCTCCTGTATTGGACATATGGGACGAGCAATAAGGTGCCTCCGGTTTCGTTCAGTCCTAGAACGAACTTGTAAATGGATGTGTGACTGACATCGGATTTCATTCTGTGTGATTGATAGACATCGGTTGCATAGCGTGAATTGCATGTGTGGCATGCTGAGATGCAAATGATTAAGGCTTCTGTTGAAAAGCAGAGTCTTGTGGTTGATGATCAAAGCACTGCTTTAATATAGCATAGCTTTGTGTAGCGTTAATTCGCGAGCCTCGCACCCCGGTGTGAACCAGAAACGGGAGAGGACTTCAGGGAGGACATGCGTTTCCTTCTAGCTAGGAGTGGTGTCTGGGTTTTGCATGCCCAGGCGTTTTACTTATGTGGATGATGGATAGTTAGGCGCCTCGGTTATATCGGTCTCTGCGGAGATGATGGATGGTATGGTCTTTATACAGACCAATTTTACGCCCCATAGGGCGGGGAAACATAGTGTTCAGGCATTTTAATCCACATCGAGTGGACCGGCCCTGACGATCCAATGCTTGTCTGCGCGCTTTCCTGAGACACGGGCAGCTAGTAGTTTTGGTTTTGCTGATTTATATTCACAGGATCCTGGTTTACAGCTGGAATGATATTCGGAAAGCTCTGTATCCGTGTATCTCTTTTGGTTGTGTTTTGTATTGTTTTTCCGCTGCATTGTAATTTATAAATCTCTGATATTTATCAAATGTATTTTATTCATTCATACTCTATATATTCTTGTGCCCTGATGTAAATTGTTGTAATAAACAATGAAATGTTCTTCTATTCGTGTTCTGATTTGTCGTGTTCTCAATTCAATCCGGGCTTTCCTTCACGGGGAAGTTCGGGTCGTTTCAAAATCTCACTACCCACTTCATATACAGTTCCGCTAACTTAGCTACCGTTCTATTTGACTAGACTAGTATAAACCTTGCGCTTTTGGTCAACCGATCCCCAATCACCCAAATGTTATCATGGCCCGATCTAGTCCTGGGTAAATCATCAATGAAATCCATTGAGATTTGTTTCCATTTCCATTTGGGAATTTCTAACGGTTGCAACAAACCACTAGGCCTCTTTTGCTCAGCTTTAACTAGCTGGCAGTTCATGCATTTGGATATAAACTTCCCAACGTCTCTTTTCATTCCTTCCCAGTAGTAAGTCTGCTTCATGTCTCGATACATTTTGTTACCACCGGGATGTATAGTTAGTTTTGAGTGATGACATTCTCCAAGCAGTTCACCTCTCAATCCATTGACATTGGGTACAACTAGTCTCCCGTTCTTCTAAGCCATCTTTCTCGATTAAGCCCATACTTGTTCATCTCCTCACTATCGATACCCATCTCTAACTTGGAGATGATTTCCAATAGGTTAGGATCGTCCCTCTGACTGGAACCAATCCGCTCAATCAAAGTGGGTCTGATCATCAAACTTGCTAACATTTCTGAATCCAATTCGTACTTTGGTCTGAAATCATACCCAGCGATATACTCCAGTTGCTTCCATTCCAGAAACATAGACCCTAAACTGGAATGTCTCCTACGCAATGCATCAGCTACCGCATTGCCCTTTCCTGGTGTATATGCGATATCAAAATTATAGGAAGCCAAGAATTCTAACCATCTTTGCTGTCGGAGATTTAGATACTTTTGAGAGAAGAGATACTTTAACGACTTATGATTGGTAAACAACTCAAATCTTTCTCCCAAGAGATAGTGTCTCCACATCTTCAATGCGAACACGATCGCTGCCAACTCCAAATCATGGGTAGGATATCTTTTCTCATGCGGTTTCAGTTTCCGACTAGCATAAGCTATAACCCTAACTCCTTGCATCAATACAGCACCGAGTCCGGTACCACAGGCATTTGTGTATACCGTTATCTCTTCGTTCCCCTTGGGAATAATCGGTATTGGTGCACACATCAACTTCTCCTTAAGACCCTTAAATGCATTCTCACACCTTCCGTTCCAGACGAAAGCCCGATTCTTCTTGGTCAACTGAGTTAACGGTGCCACTATCTTGGAGAAGTCTTGGATAAACTTACGACAATACCCAGCCAACCCCAAGGAACTTCTCACATCTGTTGCATTCTTGGGCGTAGACCAATCTTGTAACGTAGCCACCTTCGCAGGGTCCACGGCAATCCCATTCTATGAAACAACATGGCCCAAGAACCTCACTTCCTCCTCCAGAAGTGACACTTAGAAAATTTCGCTTTCAATTGGTGTTTTCTCAACACCTCCATTACTATCCTCAAATGTTCTTTGTGTTCTTCCTCTGTCCTCGAGTAAACAAGGATATCGTCTACGAACACAAGAACAAACTTATTCAATTGATCCCTGAATACCCTATTCATAAGATCCACAAAATATGCTAGTGTATTGGTCAATCCAAATGGAATGACCAACCACTCATAGAATCCAGACGGCGTCCGAAATGTTGTTTTAGGAATACTTTCAGCTGCTACTCGGAGCTGATGAAATCCTGTCGTGAGGTCCAACTGGGAGAACACTCTTGCTCCTTCCAATTGATCAAACAAATCATCTATCTGTGGAAGAGGATACTTATTCTTCCTAGTCACCTTATTCAACTCGCGATAGTTCACACACAAACGAAGGGAACCATCTGCCTTAGTGGCAAATACAACTGGTGCTCCTCACCCGGAAACACTCCTTCGGATAAATCCCTTCTTCAAAAGATCGCTTACTTTCCCCCCGAGCTCTCGCTGCTCCCTTGGTGCCATACGACGAAGTGACATCACTATAGGTCTGGCATCTTTCACTAAATCAATACGGAATTCAATCTCTCGGTGTGGTGAAAGTCCAGTCACTTCCCCGAAGATAGCCAACAATGGGAACCCCTGATAACTCGTCTTGCGGAATGTCGAGGGAATTTAGAAAACTAGCCATCACCTCATCACTATGTAGGCCACCAAACACTACCCTCCGCCCATTATCCGCCCTAATAGTCACCGAAAATCCCTCACAGTCTACCACCACCCCGTACCTTTGGAGCCAATCGACTCCCAAAATAATGCCAAACCCTGTAAAGCCCAAAATAAATCAATCACAAGAAAACAGGCATCCATGACTCGATAAGTCCAAATTACGACAAATCATACAAAGGCTAGTCGAACCACCGATCGGGTTTATCACCACTAAAGGTCTATCGACTATCTCGGGTTCCAATCCTAACCTATCTAACAAGTCACTAGATATGAAGGAATGAGAAGCCCTGGTATCAAACAATACTCGAACAAGAATATCATAAATAGAAAGCATACCTTGAATGACGACATTCTTTCCATTCTCCATCGTAGTTGGGGCATTCGATGAAGAAGGAACATCATTAATAGCATATGCTTTCACAATCTGCTTCTCTTTCAGAGGTTATGGACATTTATCCTTGTGATGTCCCACTTGGTCGCAATTAAAGAACTTCCTATCCGCTGGCTTTTCTCGACATTCTTTGGCATAGTGGCCCTTCTTGCCACAACTAAAGCACTCAACATCTTTCTTATTCTTTTTCTGACTATCCTTAGCTTGGTTCTGCTTCCTCTTATTCTGGGAATTACTCTTACCTCCACCGCTTTCTTGCGGCTTTGGCTCCCCTGCAGATGTAATAGCGGCCTCGTTTTTCGACTTAGGGTAAAGGCTCTCTAATCTCAATGCTTTCCCCACAATAGTCTCAATTGTCTCATTGATGTGGTTTATAAGCCTTTCCACCATGTACTCGTCTAAGCCAGTTATGAACTTCTTGTTCTTCTTCTTAGCAGTATCGATAAGAGATAATCTATATTTCGATAAAGTATCGAATTCAGCAATGTACTCCAAGACTGCCCTACAATTCTACTTAAGCTCTAAAAATATCCTAAACAATTCCGATTTCCGAGCAGTTGGGATAAACTTATCACTGAATCCGGTCTTAAACTGATCCCAAGTAACTTGATCCATGGGGGTAGCTGCCTTAATAGCATTCCACCAATTCATAGCCCGTCCTTGAAGCTGACGGGATGCTAGCTTTCTCTTCATTGCATCATCGATCCCTAAGTCCTCGAAGATGCACTCACAACTATCTAGCCAATCTTGAAATTTCATAGTCGATTCTGTTCCATGGAACGACTTTCCAAAATGACTAGTGTAATCTTTACAAAGCTTGGTGAAATCGGCCCTAGGCACTTGCACCGCTGCACCACCATCATTTGCAGCATTAGGAGCTTCTTCTTAAACATCTCTAAGCATCTCTCACATAAAGGTAGTAAACATCGTCCTCATGTCAGGAGCATTCCTATTATTGGCCCCTAAACCCGTACCCCTCGTATATCGGCTCATTGTCCAATCTGTAAAGAGAAAAAGATTAACCATCTCTATAGTGGTGCCAGTGCAATGCGACTTCATCCTTAGATATACTAATAGTGTATATATATATATAACTTTTGAAAACCCAAAATAAAACAAATACGCACTCTCATATACTTACTGTCTCTCCCTGGTGTCTTTCCCTAGGTTAACCACGCAATCTGGCTCAGGTACCAAATGTGACGGCCCGCCCCGAACCAGCCGACATTTCCCTGAAATGCGCTGTGCCGATGTCCAACCAGCACAGGACAGTCGTCAAAGGAAAAGGGGTTTGAAATGATGAATCATCGAGGAACCTGTAGTATATCTCACAGCGCTTGGAACAAAATATAATAATAACATAACTTGATATAAAACAGGCGAGACAGTGCATAAGCTAAAAACAAAACCATCATAGCAGCGGAAAATTCAAAATACAGTTTATGTTCCAAACCACCATTATTACAACTTTTAAAATTGTCTCTAAAGCACAATAGGAAGGTACACTACTAATGCCCAAAGTAGTGACCAATATGGAAATAATACGTGTAAGCCTCCTACTCGTCTCCGGACAGCTACTTGTGCATAACCAGCTAACATGTCTCTAGTCTTCTCGTTTAGGAGCACCCAGAGTAATAAGAAGAGACATAAAACTCTGGGTCAGACAAAAGTCTGGTATGAGCGATAAGCAGCAAAAACAAAACAATAACAGGTATACATAACCATACCTGAACCTGGACCTGCAACCAAAGAGTTAGCACAACAGGACGTACAATACTCTAAGGTGACACTAACACATGGTGTGAAAATAATGGGGAGGGGGTGTGCATGTCTTGGTGATAGAAAACATCAAACATAGCAATCATCCTCACATCTCTCACTCAGTGCGTAAAGTATACAATATCTACCACTTTGATCACCCAATCCTTTGCTACGATCAATCTGCCCCATAGAGTCACGATGACTCCACTGCACTGATCCATAGCCACTAATCCTTCGCTATGTCCACTCTGCCCCCATGGAGTCATGACAACTCCACTGCATTGGCTCATAGCCTTGCTACGATCACTCTGCCCCATGGAGTCATGACAACTCCACTGCACTGATCCATAGCCAATGGTCCGTCTCTCAATGGTGAGTCAAAGCTGTAGACATCGATAGCCCATTTGCACACGTCCCACAGCAAAGTCCAACTCATGAAGTTAACTCATTGGTTCCCATCTAGACCCTGAGTTCTACTTCCTATTTGGACTACCTTTGCATCTCGGGTTTTGGTCATCATCCTGGTTCGTGATTCTTCAGTTCGGCTCATGATCCTCCATGTCGGCTCGTGGTGCTCCAAGGCTCCAGTTCATGGTTCGTGACGATGGCTCGTGGTCCAAGCTCCGGTCCGTGATGAGCATCCGGTTCGTGTTCCTCGCACGGACCCGGTTCGTGACTTGTGCTCTAGTTCGTGAGTCTTCAATCCGGTTCAAGGTCCACCGGTTCGTGAATCCACTTCGGGTCGTGATTCTCCTTCCTGCTCATGGAGGAGGTTCGTGGAGAGGGGTGGTGTCACGATCGAGTTAGGTCGTGCTACCCTAGTGCGAGCGGGTCAGGTCGCTAGGGTGCCTCACGAACGGGGTACGGCCAATTTCCTGCAACTTTTCCAACAACTGTTTTCCCTATACGACGGTGTTTTCGACCAATCTAACAGTTCTAGGTAATCACAAAACATTCCAAACAGTAATAGCAACATATAGAATCGACCATAAACACCAAAACAACGATTATAACATGTTAATATGGATCAACCATACCCAAAACCCATGTTTTCCCCTTAATCTCCTTAATCATGATTTAATCATACGATTAGCAAAACATGTCCAAATTAACCCAAATTTTTATCAGAGCCCTAAAATAATATTTCAGAATTTCTAAATATTTTTCCAGAATTTTAGCATGCATAATTTCATTAATTAACATTAATCACCCATAATTAGCCGTAATTAGTGAAAAACAATGCAAATCATTCACCTTAGCCACAAATAAACTTTAAAATCTGAAACTCAACTATTTTGGCATGAATCCCAATACGTAGCAGTAGCTCCAATTCTGATTTGGCACTAATTTTCCTTTATTTGGTGTAAATTATGCTAACACGCGATTAGAAAGTGATTTGGGAGCGATTTAGAAGGTGAAGGCCATTGCTAGGGTTTCAACGATGTAAATGGCAGTTGGAAATCTGAAATGAAATGTTTTCCCTAACCCTATCATCCCCCCTATAACCCCAATCCCGAAATGGGTTATGGGCCTAGCTGTTAATCACCCTAATTAGGCCCGGTTAAGCTGTTTTTCACCTTCCAAACCTTGTTTCAGCCATATCTCCCAAACGGTAAGTCCTTTTGGTTAATGTGACCACTCTACGGAAAGTTAAACCATCATCCAAATCAAATGGAAGTGATTTTAGGTCAAAACTCCTTACCAATCAAAAGTTATGGGCTAAACAAGATTCGTAAGGGGAAAAACAGTCATTTAAAAATCGGCAAAAATCGTGAACATGGGAAATGACCCCAATAGTCGTTGCCCAAAGTTACAAGACCATACGACCTCATATGAAAATGAAATAAATATTATGCGATCCTCCGAAGCGTAGAATGTGGGTCGTTACATTGTGCATATATAAATATTTATTTATTTCTAAGTTTATTAAAGTTCACATATATTAACAGTGTTTATGTATGTTCAGGAAAGAGTTTGGACAAAGGTAAGCAGAAGAGCAGTGATTTAGTCAGAAAGGTGAAATATCTATTTACGGGAAAAGGAAAGAAGAAAGGAAGTAGGATTTACATTCTAGGCATTGAGGACATTCAATGAAGTTCGAAGAGATGTTTCTATGAATTTTTAGGTGCTAATGTTAATGCAATGGTTTGTTAGTGTAATGGTTTGTTAGTTTAATGGTAATGTAATATTGTTATGTGTATTGTTAGGTGCTAATGGTAATGAAATATTTTGTTGTTGTTACGCGTATTGTCAGGTGCTGGTAATGTAATTTTGTTTGTTAGGTGCTAATGGTAATGTAATATTTTGTTTTTTTGTGTATTGTTATGTTCGAGTTCAGTATTTATTGGTACACATTCTGAAATGTTTTTCATGCCATATTATATAATGTTAATGTAACTGGCTATTTAGAAAAACAATAACTTGTTTAGCCCTGTTTCAAACTTTATTACTGAAATAGACCTGTTTTGGGTTTACTAAAGGCGAGTTTACAGAAATAGACCTGTTTCGCCTGACGGACGTATTGCTTTAACCCTGCACTGACTAGTCTTATCAAGAGAGATTCATCACTCCTTGGTTTAAGGGGTCGTCACATTGTACACTGATTTAACCCTACACTGACTAGTCTACTTCATTACTTCGTACTTCCAGGAATTTTAATATTTTGCATTACATTACTGAGAAGCTTACAACAACAACGATTACAACATTAAGAAATGCAGACTACAATTATATGAACAACAACAACTAAACACACAAACATCAAATTCAAAGTACAATAAAAACATCAAGATAGTTTCCACGTACACCTACCACGGACGTGGGAAAAATCCAGCTCCAGCTGCATCAGCAATATTCTTGTTCAAGCATCATATTTCGGCTTGTGCTTCCAGTGCATAGTGAACTCCACGTTCGCATATCGGAGGGTTAATCCACTGCTTAAAGTAACAATCAATTTCGTCAGGAAAAATCTTTTGGTCCTCGTAGGCTTCACAACCAAAAAATCGACGACCAACATTTTTTTCGGTTTTCAAAACAACCACGACCGATTTTTCTCCACAACAGCAAATAAGGTTGGATCCACCCGAACGTAGTGGCTCGACAACGCGCCCTTCAACTACCCTTTCTTTTCCAGGTTGTTGACTTGCTACCGCTTCATCGTTATTTTCCCATTTGTCCATGTTGGAGCCTACACTTTCTTTTTCGTGTTTCGACATGGTGAAAGAGGATGGAGGAGGCGGCTTTAGAGAAGCCGCTATATATGGCCAAAAACTGGGTCGTCCCCACCCACATATAATTTAAACATTTCACCACACAAAGGAGTTAAAAAACATAAAAGTTGGACGTATGAATAAATTGTGACACCCATGGGATTCGAACCCCCGACCTCCCGGAAAGCAACACCACGCACTAACCACTGTGCTAAAAGATCTCTGTGTTAGCTTTTCGAGAGGGGTGTTACAGACTACCCCCCTTAAAGAGCCCAACGTCCTCGTTGGCTCATATCACTCACCACCCAGACGTTGTGCATGTAACCCGCATCAGTACCACACCGACTGACATCCGCAGCATTACACACACAATTCCGGCTGGGTATAGGCTCTGATACCAAATGTGACACCCACGGGATTCGAACCCCCGACCTCCCGGAAAGCAACACCACGCACTAACCACTATGCTAAAAGATCTTTGTGTTAGCTTTTCGAGAGGGGTGTTACATAAATGGTGAGTGAATGGATTATGAGCTTACAGAGCATAAAACTTGGACGTATAAATAAATCTACACTAATTATACTGAGTAGTCCTATCACTGCTCCAGTGTTGTATTGTTGTAGTGTTCCTATCACTTTAGTGCTCCAGTGCTACAGTGTTCCAGTGTTCCTGAGTAGTCATATCGCTTTAGGGGTGGATCCTATCACTATAGTGCTCTATTGCTACATATGTTAAGGAGTTAAGAATCACTATAGGGGACATTTTCTAAAGTGACCCCACTGACTTGTCATATCTCTTCATAACTATCATACTGAGTCATCATATCACTTCAGCCTCGAAAAATTGTACTTTTGTTTAATGGGTCGTCACATGTACACTGCTTTAACCCTACACTAACTAGTCTTATCAGGAAAGATCAATAACTCTGTAATTTAAGGGGTTGTCACATGTACACTGCTTTAACCCTACAGTAAATAGTCTTACCAGGAAAGATTAATAACTCCGTAATTTAAGGGGTCGTCACACGTACACTGCTGTAACCCTGCATTGACTAGTCTAAGGTTGCTCCATCAAATTTGTTGTGTGTTTACTCCACATATTGCCCCTATAAATATTTAAGGTTACTACTTTTTAGTTATCTGGAACCAAAATTTTCATCAAGAAAAAAAAAATGCCTTCATGGTCATGGTCCTCATCAATGGATTCGAACTAGATCAAAACTTTGCTGAGCGTCCGCCATCAAGTCCAAGAACAGATATTGATTGGAATATCGAATACCAAGAGCACTTTACGAGGACCTACGTCGTGACTACCCGGAGCTGGCCCGCCTAACGATTCATCCACCAATTGCTTATGTTCTAGATATAGGTCATCAAGTAGTCCAAACTGTAAATGAAGAACACTTACGAGCGGCACTGTCCCTCGTCCTCCAACTGTTGAAGTGATTGATCAATTCTCGGTAGTTCAGCCTCCATATAAACAAGAGGTACGACTAGTTTCAGTTAACCAGTCTCCGAACAAGCAGGAGGTTAACTCATATCCCGTTTGTTGCCACTGTGGTTATGCGATGGAAGTAGTAGTACGGGCGGACGAAGAGAATATTGGTCATAGGATCCAGTTATGCTCGCTCTGACCTAACAGATGCAATTATTTTGAGTGGATAGACGACCATTTATGTCCAAAGGGTATTTCTTATGCCAACGAGTTAGAACAATAGATTAGGCGACTTCGAACCTCTATAGAATCCCTTGAGATTGAATGCAACAATTAAGGTGCTTGTGTACTGAATTTCCTAGTTAACATCTCTTGTATCCTATATTTTAGTGCCAAGTATTTAGTTATTTCTCTTGTATCCTACGTTTAGCTAGTGATGTTATAATGAACATATGTTGTATCGTAAGTGTTTTTTGGAATTAGTGTCGTTGATAACATTTTTAATAACTAACATATGTTATATCAACTGCCAACTATCAAACTAGAAAGATATAAATTGCTTAAGGAAAACAAAAGATTTAAAACAGTTAATTATGCATATATAATTTTAAATACACGGCAAAAATAAAAAAGGAGTTGAGGTAATTTTGTGATGTACAAGAAAATTTTAAACTTAAAAATAAAAAACAAAGTTACAACTATAATTTTAAAACTATAAAAAATAAGTAACCTAATGTTAAGATAAAAAACAAATTTACAAACTTGAACAGAATTAACAAATTTAAAAAATATATTTCCAAACTTCAAATATCAATGAATTTAAAAATAAGAAACAAATTTACAAACATAAAAGCATTAAAACAAATTTAAACCAAATTATCTACAAACTTAAAGTAATTAAATAATTTAAAAATAGGAAATAAATTTAGAAACTTAAAATGTTTAACAAATTCAAAAATACAAAACTCATATTAAGGATGTGCATTCAAGCTAGAGGGATTTAAAGTGCTTATGGATGTGCATTTAAACACAATGGACTATATATTATAAATGGTTTTATGAAAACCGTTTATATGTTAAACGGTTTACTGAAAGCCGTTTAACACTTATATGGTTTTCATGAAACCGTTTATCTGTTGCTGCTCCAAATTGGAAATGGCGAGCGTCGCCATTTCACTTTCCTCCCCACACCGATCGCACAACTGCTGGAGAGTGTTGATCTCCATTTCCTCCCCATTTTGAAAATTCTCCCCACTACTGGGAGTGCTATAAGGATGAACAAAAAATAGTTGGGAAATTATCATAACCTGAATATAATTAGCATAGAATAGCAAGGTAACAAGTACAAATATCATGCTAAGGGTTAGCAATACAAGAAAAAAAGAAAGCCCGAAGGAAACTAGACAAAACAGTCACACGTGAAACAAAACAGATCATGCTAACATACCATAATCACATATGAATAAACAAAAATACAAACGAAAACACATAGGAATAGTCAGAGCTCTTATATTATGTGCAAAACTACCACGAAAAAACATAGACACAACTTAAGTGCAATTCAGGGTAGAATTTGCACAAAGTAAGGAAAAAAAAGGCTAGACTAGTTAGGCTAAAAGTACCTTAAAAATGAGAAAATATGGACTAACTATTTAAGCCAAAACGACCATGTAGGAAAGAAAAATCTAGGGGAGAACTACACAACGTACTAGCTAATTTAACCAACAACACCACAGTGAACAGTAACAAGGCTAACATAGACAGGTAAAATGCATCGTACTGGCTAAACATAAACATCAACAAGGCTAATGCAGAGAACTTATTCCAGACTGGCAAGACATGCACACACAAAAACGTTTTAGATATACGGGTAACATTACATCATGACTTGGTAGAACAACAGGGCTAACATAAACAACAAAACATGGAAGTTCATGCATTAATGCATTATCCTGGAATAATCAACAGACAGTTAAACATGCAGCAAGACAAAAGAAATTAAAATTAATACCGACAAGAAGCATCAACATGAAAAAAAACATACACTGCATATTGGATAAGAAAAACTCGTATAAGACCAAGAAATTATAACTTTTTTAAGAAATAAACCAATATGAGGCCTTGCTAACATATTAGATTAAAAATTACTAATAATATGAGGCCGGAGATAACCTATTAAGGAAAAAGCTATTGGGAGACAAATTGAAAAATAAAAAATAGAACATCAAGAATCAAAAACCAAAACCTATTATTCTGGAAAAATTAAACAAGTGAATACGAAATGATAATGGCCAAAAAAAAAACAAGGATGGTATATTACTAATTTCTTATTATTAAAATTTAACTTATGCTCGGATATCAATACGAATTCTACTACTTTTAGAAGCTCTTTGAAACTGTTATTTCTATCAAATTTGTAACTGGGATTCGAAACCCCAATAAAACAGAACAAATAAATAACATAAATTAGGATATCGAAATTAGAATAATAATTAGAAAAAGCACGGTGGCTCCTCTCAAATAAAATATACCAACATGTCAATAGGAAAATAGAGTCGAGAAGATATATGTTGAAACCCTTTAACGAAATGTAAGATCATTCAATAAATTTCAAAATTGAAATTGATTATAGTTTAGATCAAAACCAAAAATGTTAAAGACATTAATTAGAATAAATTTTGTAATATTAAAAAAATAATATAAATGGTTTATATTTTACAAACTTTTATCACAAAAATAACAATTCTTATAGATAAAAGCATTCTTCAATATAAGAAAGTCAATATTATTCAATCTTTGATGAATGGTTAACGACATATGGATTCTAGTTATAAAAAGGGAAATGTTTTTCTCCATTTTCTCAAAACGTTCTCTTTTACCATAGAAAATTAATAAAGTTATAAAATGAATGAGTGGTATATTTTCCACTTTTATCCAACATCAAATGTTAATATCTTTTTCATTATCAATATTATACAATTCCAATTTAGCACATAATAAAGAAAATAATTGTAGGGAATTACCTTTTAACATTTGATTAGAACTAAAATTCCAAGAAAAACTATAATAATGTCCATAATTTTTTGTTTCAAAACTGGACACTTTTTTTTTTTGCAAGGCTAATGGGGTTGGACCCCTACCATTTTTATTAATGATTATAGCACCAGTACTCTATACATGCACAGAGTAGCATTTCTGGTTTAAAGTGTCTAGTCACTATCAATACAGCAAAATAGCAAGATAACTACATAGACAGAAAACAAAAGCTTAACAGTCGTCAAGCTACACTACTCGACCTCCGAGTCATCATCATAATCTTCATAATAGGAGCCAATATAGGGTGTCATATTGCGCTTAAAGGACCAAAAGCGAAAGGCCAAGTCATCCACATTAGACGGAGCGAGTAATCTGTTCTTGTCCCATGACGTGTCTTCATTGATCGCAGAGTTATTTTCACCAACTGCACCTTCAGTCCGCAAAACCAATTTCTTACCTTTCGGCTTGAAGAAGAGATGACTGCGATCAATTACTTCATCATCAATAAAATAAAGAAAGTATCATTAGTGTCACAAAGCATTGCGGATGTAATGACCCAAAAATCCGGACCAATTTGAGCTGACCAAATATCACAAGTCCAACCCCAAATTGCACTGGAAATTCAAGAAATTAATAGAAAGAAGATAGAAGGTGAGGATAGATAAGATAGAAACTTAGAATAGAAGAAGAAAACGAAGAACTTACATCATCAGAGTAACACGAATCTCACAACGGAACGAATAACATACAATATATAACATAACTTTGAAATATAACAGTTATGTATACAATAGCACTTATCAGAGTACAACACTTACAACACAGTGGAAATAAACTATAGCTATATGATCCTGAAGCCTCCTGCTCTAGCTCTTCAAGTATATCTGTAAATCCCGACTACTTGACTGCCCGTACAAATTTAGGCACCCAAGAGTTTAGGGAAACAAAACAAAATAAACTCCGGGTCAGTCATGGGACTGGTATGAGTAAAACAGTTTAAAACAGTTTGAACAAATAAACGATATCTCATAAAACCACACCGTATAACGGAACGGGTTTTTCCCTTATGAGAATCCAAAATATCTTTATATCAAAAACCTTTTGATATTATAATAATGTCTATCAGCCACAATATGTTAATCATCTAGCAGAAACGCTTTCATCTCACATTCTACATATATAGTATACAATCAAAACCGCAAGCACGTATTGGGTAATGGATTTCCAACTATGACAAGGTATGGAACCACCTTCCGATCAGTGTACTCTAGGAACAATACACTGGAGTTCAACAAGAACATCTTGCAACTCAGCCACACATGACCGACCACTCATTTCGCTTGAGTGTATCGAATGTACATCACCAACGGTTGGGATCAGCAACCATTCCAGTATATATATATATATATATATATATATATATATATATATATGGGACAACATTGATAGATTAAAGAAGCAAATGAATATTCTCTAGATAGGTGATTATACACCCTACTTCGGTGCGACCGACTTAGCTATGTTGCCTGCCCGATTTCTGTCATTACCGGATGTGAGGCTAGAAGCTATGCTTGTCTTTCAACAGATTACTCCTTCATTCACTTTGAATGCCACATCGTCATACCCGTCAAATCACAAATTGACTTCCCCAAACATACCACGGGTATAAGCTAAGAGAAACGAATTCCTCCACCACCAACGTAAATACGTTTGAAACGATCAACTTACGTGATCTACCAGATATACTCTGTCAGACCTTCGTCCATACAAGTTGTCCTGGGACTGGACAAACCGAAGGTACTATTCAGTATATCCATCTTAGGCACTGTTATCTAAGATTTATACAATAGCCCTTGCACTTTACTCCGTCTTCAATTATCTTTGGCATAAATGATTCGCAACGCTTATGCCAATACAGAGTGGTTCTTTGGATAAAAATCCAACCGGTCTCTCCATATTAACAACGTTAAAATGGTCAAAACTTATATAGTCTGTGAGTTAACTATCATAGAAAAACAAGTGTGCAAACAACGATACTATTTCCAGATGGAAATTATATCGAACAATCATCCAACATATATATATATATATATATATCCTCTTTTTCTATGTTTAGAAAATATACGTTATTAACACTGGAAAACATTTCCATGGCTTAATTAGGTATCACTATTCTTCCACATCTATCAGACTCTAACTATAAACTAATAAGAGAACTACTTCCCAAGTATAAACCCCGAAGGCCGAAACCAACATCAGATCGATACTCAGGAAACCATTCAACTTATTAATCTCTAGTCATTTTCTAATTTTGCTTAACTCTATTTCTTTAACTCTATACGATTAATTCCTTTCAAATAAACTATATTCGATTTACTCCTTTAACTCTAACTGATTAATTCTAACTCCTTTTCATAATATCGTATTTATTTTCTAAATAAATATTTACTTTATTCTATTTATTTTCTCAAATAAATATCCCTTTATTCTAATTCTATTTATTTCCTAAATAAATAAATAATCCTATTTAATCTATTTGTAAATGTTCTACAAATATTTCTCTTTCTATTTGTTTGACAAATATTTTCCCTTTATATTTGTTTTACGAATATTTCCCTCTATATCTGTTTAACCAATATGATTCCTTTTATTCCAAATCCTTTTTCTTTTATAATATAAAATCCATTGATTTTATATAAATAAATTATTTTCAGGATATACTTTGAAAATTCCTTTTCTACATTCTGGTATTTCTTATGGTATTTAACACGCCATATAACAACGATAAATATCGTCCAAACACACATAATCAACGTCAGATTATATATCACCTTATATATCACAATATATAAATCACAGTAAAATAAATGTTGAGGAATCCAGTTGGATTCCTCCAACCTGTTTTCCTGCATCCACAGATGTTAAACAATATAGATAACATCACTTTCAATTCCATATGATATATTCTGTTAAAAAGAATCAATATAGAAATTCAACTAACTGACTAGCAGTTCGATCAAACAGTCAACATACAGTAAATCAGACAATTTCTAACAGTTCTAAAAATACCACATGAAATTATAAACTATTTAGAGTTGGTGAGATTTACACACTTTGGCAGTTCATCGTTAAAGAACGATAAACTGTTATTTGATTTGAATCAAACAATTTATTTCGCCGTAAATTCAGACGAGCTCCAATCCACTCCCAGTCAGCCTCATTTGGTAGTAGCCGTCCATACGATCCTGTCGGATCCAGTTTCGTTAATTTCCGATAACGTATGCAAAAGTTATACTTTTTACAAGATAAAGGGCTATTTTAATTTAAAATAAAACAAATTCTCTTTCATAATTGGGCCCCTTTCTATTTTATCTCAGCCCACATTGAAAGTTGCCAGTCCACCAAAACTGTTTCTTCCCAATCGAACAACTTGCTCCTCCCAGGCTTCAGCAAAGCCCTTTCCAACATCTTTCTCCAAACTTTATTCCTCACGTTGACTTCACCAAAACGCCAACACAAATCACCAACATACCCCTCAACGTGCCCACCAGAAATCAAACCAAGCTACAGGCAACCGAAGTCCTCCATTGTTTTTGACGCAAAGCATCTCCATTTCACAGCAAAAACCTTTTTGTCTGTCCTTCTCTCGTGATGATCCGCACCCACTCTCGGATTTTCTCAACGCTCCTTCTCTTCCTTTGCTCTTCACATCCACCCCAAAACAAGTACCAAACCTGCTCCTCATTCACTTTCATTTCCCCCAAATCACTTCATGACTTCCTACCGCAAACTCTTCTTTTCTACACCAAACTAGTTCATCTCCCACGTGTCCTTTACACCACCGTTTCTTCGGACCAAGACAAGTGGCCTCCCCTTCGAATGCTTCCCCTTTCCATCATTCTTTATGCAAGACCGATACCCTCCCCAATTTGATCAGCAGCTAACCCTAGGTGTACGACATCAGCTTTCAGCGAGCAACTTTCGCTCGATCCCCACAAAACCGCTACCAGGTTGAAGCGTCCCTCTTGTTGCAACTGAATATGTATTGGTTTGGATTTTCATAGGAATATATGTGGATTTTATGAAGCTTTTCGATTTTATTTTTTGAATAAAGTGTTGGCGGGTCGTTTTGATTACAAATGAAACAGGGATTAGGTCTTAACGTTTGTAGTTATCGTGTTATATATACTATCCCTTTTTTTGATTTGCTTGGTCTCCGCCTATCCACGTTGCAGAAGAAACAACATGTCCGGCTGTGAAGAAAATGGAGGACGTGGTCTCTCTTTAGCCACTCCATATTATCATTTTAAATAACTAACCTTATGTGAAAGTTTATACAAAATAACCCCATACGAGTTGTTACGGACAAAACTAAATATACCGTTGAAATCAACACTGTGCCCCGATCCCAAAAATATAATAATACCGGTAGATTGACTCATATTGTGAAACCCCAAAATCGCTGATTAAGGGTGCAAAATACTCCAAATAAAAAGTTGTTTATTTAATTAATTAAAAATTACAGTAAAATTCTAAAAATTAAATTATCAATATTTCCCAAAAGAACCTTGTCTAAATTCAAACCCGATATTCAAATATATTGAAAACCCTTTTATAACGTAAATAAAGCGTTACGAATTATAAAGGAATTCCACAGTGACTTTTCTGAAATTTGATTTGGACGTAAATCAAAATCTATACGACGAAATCCCGATTTTTCTCTTCCACTAGAAAGATATACTTCACCAGCTCCATATGTTTCTTGTTTCACAGAAATCCGGCTTAAAACGAATCCGGTACATTCAGTTGAAGTTCGAATCGCCAAATATCGAACTGCAGCGCCATTTCAAGCTCGATTTTAATTATATTATAATTCTATGTTCAAACTGTCGTTTATATAATATATTCGTTATTCAAATTCAATCCCAAGCTGAATTAAATATCACACATGATCCGGTTCACACCATATCGTCATTTCAGCCAATTCTGATTATTTCAGAATTTAATATATTATTTAATTATTATTTTAATTAAATATTCATCATTATTTTATTCCACGATCATTAAATTCACTATATCACTATTTATATAATTAAATAAATTAATTATAATACCTCTGCCAATGCGGGTCGTTACATTCTTCCCCACTTAAAATAATTTCGTCCTCGAAATTGCTAAGGTAGAGGACGACCCTATCTATTGGAATTCCTAAGATTTGTTTACCGTTTATTTCTGATTTCAACTGAACCAATTAATATCGACTAAAATATTTATTTATTCCGACTAACTAAAATTTTCAAGAATTCTGAAAATTTTCTAACACTTTAAATTTTTGGAAAATTCCGCCATAACCTCCTTTGTACAGCCCTGTCGGTAAAACCACAACTCGGCTCTCTAGGCCATCTCCAACCCAAAAGAAAATCAAACAGCCAAGCAGCTTGCCAATTCGGCTCATAAATCTCATGCTTATATCAGATATAAACTTGTACCTTTTTGTCGGGCATATTAACTTTATCACTTTTACCTGTTATCAATCCATATATACCAATGTCATTTCAACCCAATTCCAATCTGTTTTTATACACAAATCCAACCATTCGCTTATACCTAAGTCGAATTCAATTTCAAATCAAAGTCACATTCTTGATTCCAAACTCTTAACCCATCAACTCAATTCCATTTCAGATTATTCTTTAATCAAATCCAGTTTTATTTAACTTGGTTCAAGTTAAATTCTAATTTACTTATTTGTTTATACCATCTCGATTTATTTAACTTAACAAGTTAAATTTAAATTTCAAGATTTAAATTCCTGGGTTTTATTTCAATTCCATTTTGAAATCATAATAACAATTCAAAACATTTGAATTTCTTGAACAACTTTTTTTTCTAAACAATTTCAAAAACAATTTCTTTGGTAGTAATCCGTCACTTAGCAACTTGAAAATGACACTGATGATGTGGCCATCATCATCAGAGTTATTTCCCAGTGATCGAAGTGAGTTCAATACTATATCAGCTTTCAAAACCATTTCTCAAACACTTCCACTTTGAAATATATTTCAAATACCATTCACACTGCTTTAAACCAATTTAAAATCTCCCAGGATTTTAAATTTTCCTTATACTTAATCCAGATTCATTTACAGACACTTTTCCAATTTCTGGGATTTTAATTCCAATTAATTCTTATTTAAATTCAGTTTTAATTCATTTCGATTCCATATATTTCACTTAAATGAATTCTGATTGGTTATATATAACCATTTCACTTTATAATCTTACTCGATTATAATTACAACCAATATATCTAATATATATTTCCTCTATATCAGAATATACTCTGGGTAAACTTATTTTAATTTACCCTCTTTACAAAACATATCGTGTCGACCCATCGTATTCGAGTGTTTACAAACTCCTACCGATGTAGTGGATCAAATCGATCGATCAGAACCCATAAACAACTCAACCAATGAATCCCCACAATATAAAACCATTTTTATATCAAATACAAATACGCACTCGTATATATACACTCAACTCAATCTAAGGTGTAACTAACCCTATCTCTACTGAGTCACGCCACAGAGCCAAGGTAATTCTTAACTTATTCTCTGATACCAACTGTAATGACCCAAAAATACGGACCAATTTGAGCTGACCAAATATCACAAGTCCAACCCCAAATTGCACTGGAAATTCAAGAAATTAATAGAAAGAAGATAGAAGGTGAGGATAGATAAGATAGAAACTTAGAATAGAAGAAGAAAAAGAAGAACTTACATCATCAGAGTAACACGAATCTCACAGCGGAACGAATAACATATAATATATAACATAACTTTGAAATATAACAGTTATGTATACAATAGCACTTATCAGAGTACAACACTTACAACACAGCGGAAATAAACTATAGCTATATGATCCTGAAGCCTCCAGCTCCAGCTCTTCAAGTATATCTGTAAATCCCGACTACTTGACTGCCCGTACAAATTTAGGCACCCAAGAGTTTAGGGAAACAAAAAAAAAAAAACTCCGGGTCAGTCATGGGACTGGTATGAGTAAAGCAGTTTAAAACAGTTTGAACAAGTAAACGATATCTCATAAGACCACGCCGTATAACGAAACGGGTTTTTCCCTTATGAGAATCCAAAATATCTTTATATCAAAAACCTTTTGATATTATAATAATGTCTATCAGCCACAATATGTTAATCATCTAGCAGAAACGCTTTCATCTCACGTTCTACATATATAGTATACAATCAAAACCGCAAGCACGTATTGGGTAATGGATTTCCAACTATGACAATGTATGGAACCACCTTCCGATCAGTGTACTCTAGGAACGATACACTGGAGTTCAACAAGAACATCTTGCAACTCAGCCACACATGACCGACCACTCATTTCGCTTGAGTGTATCGAATGTACATCACCAACGGTTGGGATCAGCAACCGTTCCTGTATATATATATGGGACAACATTGATAGATTAAAGAAGCAAATGAATATTCTCTAGATAGGTGATTATACACCCTACTTCGGTGCGACCGACTTAGCCATGCCGCCTGCCCGATTTCTGTCATTACCGGATGTGAGGCTAGAAGCTACGCTTGTCTTTCAACAGATTACTCCTTCATTCACTTTGAATGCCACATCGTCATACCCGTCAAATCACAAATTGACTTCCCCAAACATACCACGGGTATAAGCTAAGAGAAACGAATTCCTCCGCCACCAACGTAAATACGTTTGAAACGATCAACTTACGTGATCTACCAGATATACTCTGTCAGACCTTCGTCCATACAAGTTGTCCTGGGACTGGACAAACCGAAGGTACTATTCAGTATATCCATCTTAGGCATTGTTATCTAAGATTTATATAATAGCCCTTGCACTTTACTCCGTTTTCAATTATCTTTGGCATAAATGATTTGCAACGCTTATGCCAATACAGAGTGGTTCTTTGGATAAAAATCCAACCGGTCTCTCCATATTAACAACGTTAAAATGGTCAAAACTTCGATAGTCTGTGAGTTAACTATCATAAAAAAACAAGTGTGCAAACAACGATACTATTTCCAGATGGAAATTATATCGAACAATCATCCAACATATATATATATATATATATATATATTTCCTCTTTTTCTATGTTTAGAAAATATACGTTATTAACACCGGAAAACATTTCCATGGCTTAATTAGGTATCACTATTCTTCCACATCTATCAGACTCTAACTATAAACTAATAAGAGAACAACTTCCCAAGTATAAACCCCAAAGGCCGAAACCAACATCAGATCGATACTCAGAAAACCATTCAACTTATTAATCTCTAGTCATTTTCTAATTTTTCTTAACTCTATTTCTTTAACTCTATATGATTAACTCCTTTCAAATAAACTATATTCGATTTACTCCTTTAACTCTAACTGATTAATTCTAACTCCTTTTTATAATATCGTATTTATTTTCTACATAAATATTTACTTTATTCTATTTATTTTCTCAAATAAATATCCCTTTATTCTAATTCTATTTATTTCCTAAATAAATAAATAATCCCTTTTAATCTATTTGTAAATGTTCTACAAATATTTCTCTTTCTATTTGTTTGACAAATATTTTCCCTTTATATTGGTTTTACGAATATTTCCCTCTATATCTATTTAACCAATATAAGTCCTTTTATTCCAAATCCTTTTTCTTTTATAATATAAAATCCATTGCTTTTATATAAATAAATTATTTTCAAGATATACTTTGAAAATTCCTTTTCTACATTCTGGTATTTCTTATGGTATTTAAAACGCCATATAACAACGATAAATATCGTCCAAACACACATAATCAACGTCAGATTATATATCACAATATATAAATCACAGTAAAATAAATGTTGAGGAATCCAGTTGGATTCTTCCAACCTGTTTCCCTGCATCCACAGATGTTAAACAATATAGATAACATTACTTTCAATTCCATATGATATATTCTGTTAAACAGAATCAATATAGAAATTCAACTAACTGACTAGCAGTTCGATCAAACAGTCAACATACAGTAAATCAGACAATTTCCAACAGTTCTAAAAATACAACATGAAATTATAAACTGTTTAGAGTTGGAGAGATTTACTCACTTTGACAGTTCATCGTTAAAGAACAATAAACTATTATTTGATTTGAATCAAACAATTTATTTTGCCGTAAATTCAGACGAGCTCCAATCCACTCCCAGTCAGCCTCATTTGGTAGTAGCCGTTCATACGATCCTGTCAGATCCAGTTTCGTTAATTTCCGATAACGTATGCAGAAGTTATACTTTTTACAAGATAAAGGGCTATTTTAATTTAATATAAAACAAATTCTCTTTCATAATTGGGCCCCTTTCTATTTTACCTCAGCCCACATTGAAAGTTGCCGGTCCGCCAAAACTGTTTCTTCCCAATCGAACAACTTGCTCCTCCCAGGCTTCAGCAAAGCCCTTTCCAACATCTTTCTCCAAACTTTATTCCTCACGTTGACTTCACCAAAACGCCAACACAAATCACCAACATACCCCTCAACGTGCCCACCAGAAATCAAACCAAGCTACAGGCAACCGAAGTCCTCCATTGTTTTTGACGCAAAGCATCTCCATTTCACAACAAAAACCTTTTTGTCTGTCCTTCTCTCGTGATGATCCGCACCCACTCTCGGATTTTCTCAACACTCCTTCTCTTCCTTTGCTCTTCACATCCACCCCAAAACAAGTACCAAACCTGCTCCTCATTCACTTTCATTTCCCCCAAATCACTTCGTGACTTCCTACCGTAAACTCTTCTTCTCTACACCAAACTAGTTCATCTCCCACGCGTCCTTTACACCACCGTTTCTTCGGACCAAGACCAATGGTCTCCCCTTCGAATGCTTCCCCTTTCCATCATTCTTTATGCAAGACCGATACCCTCCCCAATTTGATCAGCAGCTAACCCTAGGTGTACGGCATCAGCTTTCAGCGAGCAACTTTCGCTCGATCCCCACAAAACTGCTACCAGGTTGAAGCGTCCCTCTTGTTGCAACTGAATATGTATTGGTTTGGATTTTCATAGGAATATATGTGGATTTTATGAAGCTTTTCGATTTTATTTTCTGAATAAAGTGTTGGCGGCTCGTTTTGATTACAAATGAAACAGGGATTAGGTCTTAACGTTTGTAGTTATGGTGTTATATATACTATCCTTTTTTTTGTTTTGCTTGGTCTCCGCCTATCCACGTCGCAGAAGAAACAACATGTGCGGCTGTGAAGAAAATGGAGGACGTGGTCTCTCTTTAGCCACTCCATATTATCATTTTAAATAACTAACTTTATGTGAAAGTTTATACAAAATAACCCCATACGAGTTGTTACGGAAAAAACTAAAGATACCGTTGAAATCAACAGTGTGCCCCGATCCCAAAAATATAATAATACCGGTAGATTGACTCATATTGTGAAACCCCAAAATCGTTGATTAAAGGTGCAAAATACTCCAAATAAAAAGTTGTTTATTTAACTAATTAAAAATTACAGTATAATTTTAAATATTAAATTATCACTATTTCCCAAAAGAACCTTGTCTAAATTCAAACCCGATATTCAAATATATTGAAAACCCTTTTATAACGTAAATAAAGCGTTACGAATTATAAAGGAATTCCACAGCGACTTTTCTGAAATTTGATTTGGACGTAAATCAAAATCTATATGACGAAATCCCGATTTTTCTCTTCCACTAAAAAGATATACTTCACCAGCTCCATACGTTTCTTGTTTCAGAGAAATCCAGGCTTAAAACGAATCCTGTACATTCAGTTGAAGTTCGAATCGCCAAATATCGAACTGCAGCGCCATTTCAAGCTCGATTTTAATTATATTATAATTCTATGTTCAAACTGTCGTTTATATAATATATTCGTTATTCAAATTCAATTCCAAGCTGAATTAAATATCACAGATGATCCGGTTCACACCATATCGTCATTTCAGCCAATTCTGATTATTTCAGAATTTAATATATTATTTTAATTAAATATTCATCATTATTTTATTCCACGGTCATTAAATTCACTATATCACTATTTATATAATTAAATAAATTAATTATAATACCTCTGCCAATGCGGGTCATTACACCAGAGGGGGAATGTACCCACGCGGTCTCAAACTCATTCCAAAAGATATAGGGTAATTAGGAACATCTGGCAATATGGTAGCAAATGGCACAATGATTAGCACAGAAATGTGTTTATTTTATGCTCTTATATCTTATCTTTTGTAAATAAATAAATATTACTTTGGGTATTTTTTTCATGTGTTTTCACAGGTTTAATAATTATCTCCTTCATTCATTAAAGGCCACTTATAAAGAAAAAAATAAAAAGCTACTTTCCCATGTCAACAAGTTTTCAATCACAAAAGAAGTTGTAGCTCGCTAGTAAAGGCATGGGAATTTGGACAAAGAGACTAGAGTTTGATCCTCGTCAAGCCTTATTTTTGCTGAAGAAAGGAACATTCACACTGCCTCCTTTGCTCTGAAGAATTTATGGATTAGTAATATATCGAATTGGGCATATTCTTCATAGAGAAATCAAAGGGAATCTTTCATAATTACATGCCATAGAAAAGAAGATTTCATTAAATTATTGCCAAGGAAAAACAAATCAATCTACCATATATCACTAATCAAAAAAGGAAACCTGTATGGAATATATGAAGTCTATCTTCAAATCTCTTTTATTTGTAAATATTTTATTTCAAGAGATTCAGTCTTATCCCAATTATTCTCATAGGAAGGAGACTATATCTTCTATAAATACCTATTGTATCATTGTAAATCCGATTTCATCATTCTATATTCTGTACTTCTTTTCTCAATTAATAATTTTTTCTGTATTCTTTTATTTTCATTGCAATTTGTGTTGTCTAGTCAATTAGATTTGCTAGAACACAATTGTCATTGCAACTATTCTCATTAGTGATTGACCATTTGATTAGATTCAACGGTAATCCTAATTTAACATTTCCGTTAGTTTATTTCCATTCTGCAAATTTATCTTTAGCACTCTGTTTTATTTTTAATCATTGAATTGATTATACATTCGATTAGATTCAAATCTATAGTTAATCCAATTGCAATGTTACTTGTTTTTATTGATAATTACAATTTTAGTTATCGGTTCAATTAGAATTGTTCTGAACTAAATTGTAATTTCAATTTTAACCCATCTCTAAGATTTGTTTAACTCACCTAAGAAATATATAAATAATAAAATTTAATATTCCTCCCTGTGTTCGACCTGCATAATATACGATCTTTGCGCTTGCAGTTATTATTTTAAAATTCGCGCTTTTCTAATTACTTAGAAAGCGTCGATCAAGTTTTGGGAACCATTGCCGGGGAGATAACAATTGAATTTTATTATTTATTTAATTTTTGATTCGTGTTAGTTTAATTTTTATAATTTTATTTTTCCTTTTGTTTTCTTGTATATATAGAAGAAGAAAAATTTTGGTTGTATAGATTTGGTATTGTTCAATGATATCGTAATTTTCCAAATAAGAGAAAAAAAATCTTGCCATTTTTTCTTTACTTCTTTCCTCTTTTCAGTTTCCTTTCCAATCTTTACATTTCTTTCTCTACAAGCTTTAAAAAAATAAATTTTAAATTCTCTAGCCTTTTATTTGCTTGCTGCATTTGTTTTCCAAATCAACCATCAACTACAGTCATGAACCCCAACCAAACTTCAGATTGACCACCTCCCTCACATCCCCAATACACGCAATATCCTTTGCCAAATACCCAGCTTCCAATATAAATCTTGTAAAGACCCGCAAATCCCCGCCCTTCGAATCGACCATAAACCACACAGGTCTGATCCAAAAAGTGGAAACCTACGAATACTTTAACTTTGGGCATACAACACATTACAACAGATAACAGAAGACTTTTATAACACTATAATAGATGTTACATCAGAGTACAGAATATACATATCAGAGTACATTGGAATATAATTACAGCGGAAGATAAATACAAAAAATGTAATATACTGCAACGGAAGAACACATCGGAAGACTCTCTATCTCTGGACACAGCTTTAAGCTTCAACCCAGAATCCTGCTTAATATATCTGCAAAAAAAAAATAGCTACTCGACTGCCCGTGTGGAAAATATGGGCACCCGAGTTTGCCAGTGGACAAACTACAGGTCAGTCGTGGGACTGGTGTGAGAATTCTTAAACTAATCTTAATTAATAATAAGGAAAATCACAGGACCACGCCGCTAACGCGGAACGGGTTTACTCCATTGGATTGCCAGTGCATGACTAAAGTAAATCGTCAAAATAGCGCAATGCTTTTTAGAAAAATGAAACCATTATAAGACCCAAGTCCCATCACACAATGCAACGCAAACCGGAGGATAGGGTTTTACCTTATAATGATCAAAAGATGCTTGATACGATAAACATGGTATTATATAATAATAGAGTGCAACCAATTTGAAATACATCAAAGTAAATGTATCAATCCTAGACGGCATGAGTGCCCCATCCCACTATGTCGCCATATATAGGTATACAATCAAAACCGCGTGATGTCGTATTGGAAATTTGGGTTTCCATCTGAGTCAAGGCTAGGGAGGAGATCCTTACCGATTCGAGACACTCTAGCAAATGCCCTAGGATTGGTACTCTGTCCAACCCTTGGATAGCTGCAGGGCCGGTCCACACTTGCTTTTGTGGATTAGTTATGCCTGAACACACGCTCCCCGGTCCTTTTGGACCTATAATACGGCCAGTGGCGACCACATAACCCGAGGCCTCGAAAAATCCAACAACCACAATGAATAAATGCCAGCGCTGGTAGGTCCCTGGCACCACCCTAGCTAGAAAGAAACGTGTGCACTCCCTGCGTTCCCTTCTCCCGTTTTAGGCTCTACCGAGCTGTGAGGCTCGCGAAGTCACGATATACACAAAGCTATGCCTAAATAGACTGTGCTTTGATCATCAACCACAAGGTCTGCTTTTCAACATAGCTTTGATCAATTGCATCTTAGCATGCCACATTGTCAGACTCTACCATATCATTGATTATCTACCGATATATATATATATAACCTCTAAGCTCATACGTCTTAGAGAAGGGGGTTAAATGAAGAATAAATTCTCCACCACCAAACAGAAATATATAATCAGTAGCGTTCAACAAATACAGTAGAAAAGAATACAATGTCAGACACGCAATCCATTTACAAGTCCGCTCTGGGTCTGAGCGAAACAACGTGTCCGTCGATCTCCAAATACGTTTGGACGATCATTACCAAATACCTTGCCTTGGAATGTACTGTCCCAATTCAAGATACCAGTCATCATCATCCCAACGATGTGAAAACCTTCGGTCTTCTACCACCGTCTTCATCTTCGACTCTTGATCGTCGTGATGATTATTCAGAATGGGTTAAACCCGGTCTTTCTGAATAACTCGCGTATTTTGTGATTAAAAATCAAATATTGGAAAATCACACATTATGTCACATTCCGACCCCGAATATTCTTTTAATAAGATATTCATATTAAAAGATTTTCATAAATTTTATCAAAGATAAATTAATAAATTAAATCATAAATCTTCCTTAAAAGATTTATTAAAAATTCTGAATTTTATTTAATATCAAAAATCATTTTTACAGATCATTTATTTTAAAGAATAAATCTTCTTTTAAACGGGTTAAAGAACTCGTGTCATTTAAAACACAGTTCACGATAAACCCACAAATCAATTTCCTAAAAATCTAGTTTTCCAATTTAATGTATATTAAATTGGAATTAAGTGCAAATTCTATTGGTAATAATCGAGATGGGCTTCTGTAATAGAAGACCGATATTATATATGGAATTTAAGAGGCTTTGCCGTTATTCCATGTATATTGTTAGTCCGATACAGAAATTTATATCGATTATGTACTGATTGATTTCTGTGGAATTCCATATTTAGGAAATTGATTTGTGGGTTTATCGTGAACTGTGTTTTAAATGACATGAGTTCTTTAATCCGTTTAAAAGAAGATTTATTCTTTAAAATAAATGATCTGTAAAAATGATTTTTGATATTAAATAAAATTCAGAATTTTTAATAAATCTTTTAAGGAAGGTTTATGATTTAATTTATTAATTTATCTTTGATAAAATTTATGAAAATCTTTTAATATGAATATCTTATTAAAAGAATATTCGGGGTCGGAATGTGACATAATGTGTGATTTTCCAATATTTGATTTTTAATCACAAAATACGCGAGTTATTCAGAAAGACCGGGTTTAACCCATTCTGAATAATCATCACGACGATCAAGAGTCGAAGATGAAGACGGTGGTAGAAGACCGAAGGTTTTCACATCGTTGGGATGATGATGACTGGTATCTTGAATTGGGACAGTACATTCCAAGGCAAGGTATTTGGTAATGATCGTCCAAACGTATTTGGAGATCGACGGACACGTTGTTTCGCTCAGACCCAGAGCGGACTTGTAAATGGATTGCGTGTCTGACATTGTATTCTTTTCTACTGTATTTGTTGAACGCTACTGATTATATATTTCTGTTTGGTGGTGGAGAATTTATTCTTCATTTAACCCCCTTCTCTAAGACGTATGAGCTTAGAGGTTATATATATATATATTGGTAGATGATCAATGATATGGTAGAGTCTGACATTGTGGCATGCTAAGATGCAATTGATCAAGGCTTTGTTGAAAAGCAGACCTTGAGGTTGATGATCAAAGCACAGTCTATTTAGGCATAGCTTTGTGTATATCGTGACTTCGCGAACCTCACAGCCCGGTAGAGCCTAAAACGGGAGAAGGGAACGCAGGGAGTGCACACGTTTCTTTCTAGCTAGGGTGGTGCCAGGGACCTACCAGCGCTGGCATTTATTCATTGTGGTTGTTGGATTTTTCGAGACCTCAGGTTATGCGGTCGCCACTGGCCGTATTATAGGTCCAAAAGGACCGGGGAGCGTGTGTTCAGGCATAACTAATCCACAAAAGCAAGTGTGGACCGGCCCTGCAGCTATCCAAGGGTTGGACAGAGTACCAATCCTGGGGCATTTGCTAGAGTGTCTCGAATCGGTAAGGATCTCCTCCCTAGCCTTGACTCAGATGGAAACCCAAATTTCCAATACGACATCACGCGGTTTTGATTGTATACCTATATATGGCGACATAGTGGGATGGGGCACTCATGCCGTCTAGGATTGATACATTTACTTTGATGTATTTCAAATTGGTTGCACACTATTATTATATAATACCGTGTTTATTGTATCAAGCATCTTTTGATCATTATAAGGTAAAACCCTATCCTCCGGTCTGCGTTGCAATGTGTGATGGGACTTGGGTCTTATAATGGTTTCATTTTTCTAAAAAGCATTGCGCTATTTTGACGATTTACTTTAGTTGTGCACTGGCAATCCAATGGAGTAAACCCGTTCCGCGTTAGCGGCGTGGTCCTGTGATTTGCCTTATTATTAATTAAGATTAGTTTAAGAATTCTCACACCAGTCCCACGACTGACCTGTAGTTTGTCCACTGGCAAACTCGGGTGCCCATATTTTCCACACGGGCAGTCGAGTAGCTATTTTTTTTTTGCAGATATATTAAGCAGGATTCTGGGTTGAAGCTTAAAGCTGTGTCCAGAGATAGAGAGTATTCCGCTGTGTTCTTCCGTTGCAGTATATTACATTTTTTGTATTTATCTTCCGCTGTAATTATATTCCAATGTACTCTGATATGTATATTTTGTACTCTGATGTAACATCTATTATAGTGTTATAAAAGTATTCTGTTGTAATGTGTTGTATGCCCAAAGTTAAAGTATTCGTAGGTTTCCACTTTTTGGATCAGACCTGTGTGGTTTATGGTCGATTCGAAGGGCGGGGATTTGCGGGTCTTTACAACTCCATACCGTTCACCTACTTTCTCCACAATCATCAACATCCACAGCCCTCGCAAATCAATCAACGAACATCAAACTGCTCTCCACATCATCCTTAGACCATACTCACCAAATCTTCACCAACAGATCAAAAAGAAGGATCATCCCCTTGGCATCCATACGCCATTCATCATTGCAAACCAAAACTCACAATTCTCTTCACACAAACACTCCATCAGACCCTAACCACTTTCCTGATTCCAATCACAAGCACTGACTCCTCAGACCTTTCATCAGCACCAAGCTCGAAACCATTCAGTTCTTCTGAATCAGACCGGAAAAAAATAATATCGCACCTTCCCACCATCATCAGAAACTCAGTACTGGCCATACCATACCACGCACCTGAATTTCCAAAACGGTGTTCATTCACTACAACAATCGAACTCCATCGTCTCCACCAAAACCGCCATTATTCACGCAGCAACCCCATCATGGTTCTGCCAAAAATCAATATCCCCTTCATCAAGTCACGCACCCTAGTCTGAATACCCCTATCGCATCCCAATCAAACCGTAGAAACCCAAACCAAATTTGCGTCCAAAATACCCCTACACCGAAAACCAATCATCATTCTCCTACCAGAATTGAAGATCCACGCACCCAAACCCCAAATCAGAAATACCCGATTCGCAAGTCAAACCCGATTTGAATATCGGCTTCGAAAAGAAGAAAAGAAAAAAAGAAAAAAAAAAGCAGCGGCTTGCTTGTTTGTTTTGAGGGGATTTTTTTATTGAAATGGGGGCGCGACCTTGTTTGTAGGGTTGGATTTCAATTGTGGTTTTTGGGAATAAAAGAGGCGTGATTTATATTATGGGTATTGAGAATTTCCTTCTGTTTATTCGAAAAATTCCAGTGACGTGGCTTAATCAAGCAATTGTGTTCTTTGGTGTTTTGGTGTGTTGAGTGAATGACTGAGTGTGCATTGGGTTTGAGTACGTTATTTTTATTCTTATTTCTTTTGATCGGGTGCAGTGCACTGGAAGAACCCGCTCTCTTTTAGATTTGAGAAAAGAGATGTGCAAATTTTTGTGAGTCTTCTTTTTGTTGAATTGTTTATTTTGTTGAGTCTTAGTTAGTTAGTTATTGTCTTCAAGTTTAGCATTCTTATTTCTTATTTCTTATTTTATTTTTCAATTTATTTCCTTTTTGTTGGTTTACTAGGTGAGTTTAAGTTAGTCTTTCCTTATAGTTTTCTTAATTTATTTATTTTAAGTCCGATATAGTTTTTTTTCTTTCCTTTTGTTTTAATTGCGCGCCCTCTCTCTCTTTTCTTAAAAAAAAGGTTCAAAGGCCAAAGCGAAGATAAGAATTCAAGAAATTGATCAAGGAAGTCAGAGGTGAACAAATTGCAAATACTGGGATTTTAATCACTATAGCTCTCAACTACTCTCGACAGACTACCATACACCACTGTAAAATTTTCTACCTCTACAGGTGCTGCAATTGCTTACAAAATATATAGATATTGCTTGTAAAAAAATTCTATAGGGGCATCGGCTTGCTTGTAAAAAAATTTAATTTCTAAAATTATTACTGTCTGTTGTCATGTGACTGAAATTTCTGAATTAACTTGGTGAGGAACGAATTTCCACTACTGTCATCATTCTCATCGTTTTTCAATAATAAATCTTGATTTGATTTGCAAAATAATTAACTACAAGAGTGTATTTTATGAAATTGATTCTCTCAAGGGTTTGATCGCAGATATATATTAGTTCAATTTATTGAACTTCTAGCAAAAGAGGTTGCATACTACCCGTAAAACATTGGTCGTATCCCTTAGTATTTATACTATACGTGAACGGCCATAAGACCCTTTCCCCCTTTCAAATCGAAATTATCATCGAATAAGATATATTTGAGTATGTTATTTATTGGATTTTCTATAATCGACAACGATGTGTGAAAAGAGTTTTAGCCACCATAATTCTCCTAGGGATTTTGAGATTAACAAAATTGACATGATTCAAACAACAATTGATGAAACCTCTAATGACACTTCTGAAGCCTAGAAAATGTGTCTTGACCATTTCAAATCCGATTTCGATGATCTTGAATACATTTTTGAATTAAATGAATTACCTGACTCAAAATCCTCGTTGTTTGAATCTAACCATGGAATGTTGACAAATATTAACATACAAGAACGATCTAAGTTGGATCTCAAACCCCTACCAAAAGACCATGAGTATTCTTACTTGGACTCTACAGAAAATTTTCCCATAATCTTGGCCTCTGATTTTACCGAGGACCAAGAAGAAAAGATTATGAAAATTTTATGGGATAATCTGCATATGAAAGGTATAAATCACTCTCATAGCCAAATTTCCATAGGAAGGATTTTCATTTCAGAATTCACCGACATGCTTGTTGCACCTCACAAATCAAATAAGAAATCGTTGTGCATTGTTTTCGATAGAGGCAAGTGTGGGGGGAAAAAGAAGTCTCATTTTTCACATAATACTCATCATCATCGTATATTTCATTCTGCATATGATTTTAATTCGCATATAGTGGCTAAACTTCATTTCATTTTACAAATAATTTTGCAACTCATCCACCTTTGAGTACGATCTTTCAAATTTAGGAAACGTTACAGTGTGGACACTGTTTAGTTCTGCATTGCATTCATTTTTATCTTTCTTTTCATTTTATTTTTCTTTTCACTTTCATCAATTTAGATAGGACCGTCATGCATTTTAGATCGTAGTAGCATACCATAATTTTTTTTTTGGAAAATACAAATCATTTTAGATTGATACAACACAATAAGTTAACGATTGTTAATCAATTGATAGTATTTTTTCTCTCAACTAAGATCGAATAAGAAATATAATGAAAAGTTGAATTTTGAGGGATATTAGTGTAACTGGTACATAGGGAGATTCTTAGGTGATGGCCCTGAAGTCTATTCTAAATTGCAGTCTTTGTTTAATTAGTGGAGGAATTAAAATACATATATTGGCTTTTTGAATCTTTAAAACTAAGTTATGTTAAATTGAATTCGTGTAACTCTCTCTTATTCTTATATTTTCAATAATAATAATAGTAATCCAAGGGTATCCAGCATTGCTTGTATATCTAGCGTTGGTGTGCAAACCCGCCAAGCTCTATCCAACATGTTGTTGACAAAGTCAACGCTGGTATATCTTGGTCTCATTTTATGAGTTGGACACCTAAGGATTACCGACATGTTGTTGACAAATTCAGCGTCGGTCTACACAATCGGCCAAGCTCTGTCCCAACTCTCCATCAGTCCGCAAGGCAGTGTATGGGTGGTATACCTTGGTCTTTTAAGTTAGGTGTATGTAATTAATCATAAATTTTAACTTTTATAGAGATAGAGAATAAGAGATGATGCCCAAACACTTCTTGACCTTATTGATTTGACTAGTCATACACAAGGAAATTAGAATATCACTTTGTGGACTGTGACAAACAAACTAAGAATTTATTTCATGGCTGCACTATGTTATCAACCGAACCAACTGGCCAAACTAGAGCTTAACGTTGAAAACTTGAATTATGTTGAAATTTTTTGACAGGTTGAGGTATCTAAAATAAAACCAACTGACTAGAAATTGTTAACTTAATTTGTTGTACCACTTCCCTGAAATAAGTCATGTTTTTATTTTTATTTTCATTTGCATATGTCTGTTTCATTCATGTAGTTGCATTAGAATCATAACATACTACATTTGGATTTTGTGGGTAGTATCCGCTGAAAACCCTCATGAGACACCACTCATCCTATTAGGGACACCTAGAGGTTTAACAGCTTGTTGCATACGCTCAATGCAATCGTGTTTCCTACGAAAGTGTGACCTACCTAGTTTAGTTTTTCATTTATTTATTTTTACTCGAGGACGAGTAAAAGATAAGTGTGGGGGTATTTGATTAGCACAGAAATGTGTTTATTTTATGCTCTTATGTCTTATCTTTTGTAAATAAATAAATATTACTTTGGGTATTTTTTCATGTGTTTTCACAGGTTTAATAATTGTCTCCTTCATTCAATTAAATACCACTTATAAGGAAAAAAAACTACTTTCCCATGTCAACAAGTTTTCAATCACAAAAGAAGCTATAGCTCACTGGTAAAGGCATGGGAATTTGGACAAAGAGACCAGAGTTTGATCCTCGTCAAGCCCTATTTTTCCGGAAGAAAGGAACATTCACACTGCCTCCTTTGCTCTGAAGAATTTATGGATTAGTAATCGAATTGGGCATATTCTTCATAGAGAAATCAAAGGGAATCTTTCATAATTACATGCCAAAGAAAAGAAGATTTCAATAAATTATTGCTAAGGAAAAGCAAATCAATCTACCATATATCACTAATCAAAAAGAGGAAACCTGCATAGAATATCCTCAAATCTCTTTTATTTGTTATATTTTATTTCAAGAGATTCAGTCTTATCTCAATTATTCTCATAGGAAGGAGACTACATCTTCTACAAATACCTATTGTATCATTGTAAATCCGATTCCATTATTCTATATTCTGTACTTCTTTCCTCCATTAATAAAAGTTCTTTTTTTATATTATTTTATTTCCATGGCAATTTGTATTGTCTAGTCAATTAGATTTGCTAGAACACAATTTCATTGCAACTATTCTCATTAGTGATTGACCGCTTGATAAGATTCAACGGTAATCCTAATTTAACATTTTTTTTAGTTTATTTTCGTTCTGCAAATTTATTTTCAGCACTCTATTTTATTTTTAATCAACGAATTGATTGTACATTCGATTAGATTCAAATCTATAGTTAATCCAGTTGCAGTGTTACTTGTTTTTATTGATAATTACAATTTTAGTTATCAGTTCAATTAGATATGTTCTTAACTAAATTGTAATTTCAATTTTATCACATCTCCAAGTTTATCTAACTCGCCTAAGAAATATAAAACAATAAAATTTAATATTCCTCCCTATGTTCGACCTACATACTACACGATCTGTGCGCTTGCAGTTATTATTTTAAAATTCGCGCTTTTCTAATTACTTAGAAAGTGTCGATCACATAGCCAGTGCATCCTATGCCACTACATTAGCAAATGTCCTACCAGTAGGAACCCAGATACGTTTAGGAGGCTTTGGTAAAGGAGACTTAATATGGGGAGGTAAATTAGCTTCATGCATACAAGCATCAGAGCAATGACCAAAAGATTTGCAAGTTGTGCAAATATCTGTTTCTGATCTATACTTGACATCCTCATAATGCACACGATTGTCTAGATTAACTTTGATCTGACTAGGAAAAGGTTTATCTGGAGTGTTCTCAATCAGGGCCCTAGCATATACTAAGTTTCTTCTCACGACAGTTTTTGCATCAAAGCATTTGAGTTTATCTATATGACCTAGCAAATTTGGATAGTACGAACTCTTTTAACCTAGCAAAGAGGTTCGATAGAATCAAACTCATGACCTCTTACATCATGTTTCTATGCTCTAACCAGCTGAGAGAAGGGTGCTTGTAAATTCCACAAATATTTGAAATTAAAACATTTCTAAATTATAATTATCATATAAAATCTCAATTTATACTTTGAGAGTAATACAAACCAACTATCATATTAAAATGAAGTATTATTTCTAGAATGCATAATAATTTTAGTACCTAATTTATAAACTATAAAAATAGACATAGTAGATTTACAAAAATAAGAAGAAGAAAAATTGAGAGAGATGAGTGATCCTCATATAAAGGAGAGCATTAATGTAATTCTACTCATCACTTAAAAAAGAAATTGTCAAAAAGCCACATAGATAACAAAAAATTCCCTCATACAACAAAAAAATAAAAAATCTTGCCCTGCCTAAGAGTTTATAGTCCAGATAATAATATTACAAATAATAGAGTCCCAAAAAAAGATCACTAAACAAGGAGAAAAAAGAACACTATCCTAGAACCTGCATCTACAAAAAAGAAGGTAACAAATAAGTTAGAATAGCATATATATAAATATATTCATGCATATATATATATAACACAAGCAAAAGCAGAGATAGGAATAAACACAATATAACGTCCAAAAGATAAGCAAAATAGAAAAGAAACAAACAAAGATAGAAACACAGGCTGGTACACAATCATCCTCAGAACAGAATAGATCAATTAATTAAAATATATAAACCATTGTTAAGATTATCATAATTACAATTAAACCTAAATATATCAATGCGAGGCTTAATATTTTAAAATTTTTTAAATTAGGAAATCTATCAAGCTTACAACTAGGATTCATTATCCAATTGTAAATAGAAAGCGAAATTCTATAAAACAAATTATCTAAGTAAATATTACAATTATTAAACGCATATTGGTTCCTTTTATACTAGATAAACCAACAAGTAATAAACAAGATTGTAACAACCCGACCTTGTGTGGTTACCTGTTAGAATATAATAATGAATTATAATGAGATTATAAATTATAAGTCTAGTGTTAATTACTTGATTGAGTGGTGATTTCATAAAATTAATATTAAACATTAAATATGAATAAAAATACGATTTGTGGAAATTGTGTTTGGATAGAAATTAAGCTTATAAAAATGAAGCATAACCCTATATTTGTGTTAAATTGATAAATATATGAAATTGTGATTGAAGGGAAATTTTAATAATAAGTTGGAGTTAACACCAAATTTGGTGAATTTTAAAGTGGGGAAAAAACAATTATAGAGAAATATTGTTTTTGAAAAATTAGAAGTGTAAGAGTTGTCAATAAATAGGAATTTATATAATTCCTAGAGCTTTGTTGCTTAAATTTTGCAATAAATCAATAAAATGAAAACTTTATGAAAACCTTGTAATTAAATAAAGTTTATGTTGAAATATATGTTAACGACATATAAAATTTGTTGGAGAATATTTATTTATGTGTTTTTAAGAATATTTTGTGTTTGGGAATTTTCTTAGGTTGAAATAAGGTGTTTCAAGTAATTAAAACTTTAATTATGTTCATTTTGTTCAAATTAAGTATCTAATGTCCATTTTGAATAAAAATGTAAACTTTAAAATAAAATTAAGTTAAAATATCAATAAGAGTGATTAAAAATATTTTGAAACATAGTTTGACATTTTTAGGAATAGCCTAATACAAAATTTTGTAAATCTTTAAGTTTAAACTTGTGTCTAGAGAAGAAAAAACTTAGAAGTTGTGTAAATTTTGCCTAAAAGCCACTAATCACTTTCCCTAACCTTAAAATTTAATTCAATTATTTAATTAAGGCCTAATAGACCTGTTAGTAGAAAATGGTGGGGAGTTCTGTAAAAATCAACGTACTTCCCATTTTCTTGAGAAAGAAAAACGTCTTCTTCCTCAAAACCAGTAAAGCTTTTCATGGCATCTTCCTTTGAAACTTAAATTTCCAATCCCCAAAGAAAATCTAAAGCAGATTATCACTCTAAACTCCGTTCATAATAGATAATCCACCCCAAGGCTAAAAATTCATCTCAAATTATCTAAATTTTGCTATGGCTGAGAAGTTATTCACTATATATTGTTTTCATGTCTCTATAGCCGATTCTACAGGTGTTGAAGCTTATAAGGAAGCACCAAAGTCCATCTTTTGATTAATTTTAGAGCTTGTTTCCATCCATATTTACTGCAAATCAAGGTGAGGTGTCCCTCACACTTTCTAATTGTTTCAATAAGAAATTTAGTGAATTTGTGTTGTAATAGTAAATTTTCATTCATGGTTTTACTGTAAATCTCTAAGACAACAAAATAGGCCTTAGGCCCATGCTCGGGGCTGCATAATTTCTTCACTTCTTAACGAAATGATGTTTTTATTTTTCCTATATGTTATCGTGTATTTCTAGTTTGTTCTTGCAAAATTTCATCAAATTTTAAGTTGTTTTGATAGCCTAAAATTGGATAGAAAGTAGCAAGTTTGTCATGATTCTGACTTGGGCACAATTGTGTGGCCTGCTCCAAATTGGAGTTGGATCGACCCATGGGTTGACCTAAGCCTCTATGTAGGTCGACCCATGTTGACGAAAATGCTCAGGTTGTTTCCTGAGCCTTCCAGTTTTGTTCCAGTGCTTTTTACCCCTTGTTTCCTTGCATTTTTAGGCTTGTTGCAGGTACATTCGAGTGCCATTTCATGCAATTATAATCAAGGTTTTATCTTTGCTAACTCTTATGGTTATTTTGTGATTTTATTCAGCATTAATAAAGCATTTTATATCAAGGATTTCTAGTAGTTTGGTTGACATGTTCGATGTGCAATTTTGGTGATATTTCTCTTGTGTTTCCAATTACACATACACAGATTTTTTAATCGTTTTTGAAATATTTTAAGAAAAGAAAATGATTTTGAAAAGGAATTATTTTATAACCATATTTTATAAAATTATATAAATAATTCTATTTACACTAGAGTTTTATAAGATGAACTATTTTCAAATATTTCTGAAAACAATTTTTCAACTCGTATTTCTAAAGTATTTCCAATATAAAAATTACACATACTTGCACCCTTCGAGAAGTCGTAATGGAGATTAAACGATTTTTTGAACCTTGTGGTGTAGGACAAGATAGTATATGAAACCGGTTAATTCAAGATTCGGCTAACGAAGCCATTATATTTAGAATTCTCCCGTGTTTTTGGTACTTTCTCGTGTTTTTTGTTTGCTGGTGTTTTGGTGTTTTCCATGTGGAATTAATGAGTGGTTAAAAAACTAATAGTGAGAACGTATGGTATGGATGCGCAGTTACCACTATTTGGGTTACTATTTGTGATTTAGTGACACATTCCGGTGTTATTACGAGTATTAGACCTTCGAGCCAATCCAGTGGACCTTCGGGTCAATTCAGTGATTATGTTGTTATCCGATGTATAATGACCTACTTAGTCATCTTATAAGCTTCCTTTTATATATTATTAGTACTAGTAAGGCCTTGAGCCATTCTGGTGCATTAACACGTGTAGGCATAGCTTCGACTTGCCACTCTGATGGTTGGATCCAACATTTGTTGAATTTGGTGTTGGTGTTAATAATGATTTCACTGTTTCATGATGATTATTATTAGTAAAATTTATTGCTTCGAGTTATTCAAAGACGCTGGTGTGTATATATATATCTGGTGACTTCATTCCCATGTCAAGAACTCTTAGATGAGTTCCCTGTTCCGTCGTTTCCCGCGATTTTTGGTGGTTTATGTATTTTTGGTGTTTTGTGTAACTTCAGTGATTTCTTAGGTTTCCTATCTAGTATTGTGTGATTTCCTGTGTTGGTTATCCTAATGGTAGTATGCGAGCAGTTTGTTCTAAAGCCGTGATTATGTGGTTCCTATACTATGGAAAATGGAATCTACGTTTTTGATTATTCCATTTCGCATATCATCTTTATTGACATGTTCAAGTTAGAATGACCGTGTGCTTTTTCCTCAGGACGATGTGACTTATTTCCATAAATTATACTTATAATTTTCATGTTTTGGTGAATATGGATTTGGTATTACTTTCTCATGACCTCATGAGTTATTCCTTGAGTGAATCCGATGGTAAAGAATCTGCGTGCCAAACACAATTACTTCTCTTGTATATCACTTTAATGTGACTTTAGATTTTATCCCTATGGATGTGCATAAAGGTTTATTGCTTAATTCCTTTATGAACTAATGGAATGTTTCCTTTCATAAGTTATCTTACCTTATCTTGCACTAATTACCTGATTGTGTTTATTATTAGGTTCAGACTGAGTCGCAGGTTAGGTACTTTCGACTTGTGTTTTGCTATTCACTATTGAATATCATATTCCACTCTTATAGATCACACAGTTTTTTAATAGACTTTTGTAGTTATTGTTGGGCAGGATGGTGTATGTTCATTTGTGGGGGTATGATGTACATATGTTGTGTCTTGTTTGACCACATATGTTGTACTATGTATTGCATACGATGAATTCGTATTAATGTGTATTTGTGTTTGTTGTTTTGTAGTCTGTGTATATCATTACATTGTGTTTTGTTATGGATAGATCCTGCAACCACAACAGTAGTGTGTTAAATAAAGATTAAACATGTCAATATATGGAGAAAAAGATCTCGATATATTTAATACTTATTTGATACAATATTACGGATGGTCGCTCCTTATGAGCCTTATTCTCCGTGTTAATTGACAGTATTACTAGTTAATACTCTTTGATAACATGGGTCTCGGGGTAGGGCGTCACAGTTTAGTATCAAAGCAGGGTTCAAAACAAAACATGATGAAACACATAACAGTATATACAATACATTACATCGAGGTACAATGCAAAGTATATACCATATCTTATTATTTTTATTTAGTCCTTAACCTTCCTTGTATCTTAAGGAAATATGTCCTGGAATGTTGTTTTCAATTTGATAGTATTCCTTATTTTGTATTCTTATTTTTTAGTTCAACAAATGATTCATGTCTACCATATTTTCTTTCAGAGATCCCATGGCTGGCAATAGTAGAGGTAGTTATACTTACGTGGGACCAGCCAGCATCCTATGTCCATCCGATGTTCAAATAACTACTGATCATTTCATTGAGCTAGTTACCAAGCTCCAGCCTCTATTTGTTGTCCTCTCTTCTTCTCGCTAGGTCATAATTAGTTCAAATTTGTAGCAACTTTTCTATCTTGGGGCACATCTTTTTTTGCATCGGAAAGTGTCCCTAAAATCTTGAATTAGCTCGGGTCATGTGAGCGCATCTTTTCGTAGATGTATAGTCGACCATGTGTTGTAGTACCATCAAATATGTTGCACAAGAAGCTCTTGAATGGTAGAGTCCTTACTATAAAAAATAGATGAGGCTTGCTTGAGTTGGGACCAATTCAAAGAACGCTTCCAACAAAAATTTATTCCTGGCGCGATGAAGAAGCTTTTGGCTGACAAAGCCAATAAGAGGCGAGTGTAACAACCCGAATTTTTAACAAATAATAATTAATTAAATAATTTATTAATTAAGAAATAAATTGAGAAAATAAATATTAATCAGAATAATATTGGGAATTGAGCAAAAAGGATTTCATCGTTGCGTCCGTTATGAAATTCTGATTCAGATAGACTTTTAGTTTGAGTAAATCAAACAAAAAATTTGTAACAACCCAGAATTTTGACAATAGATTAGTTATTTAATTAGATTTCAAAAATAGAAATTCCTGTAAATGATGGAATTTGACCATGAAAATTTAACCACTGCATTCGTCTTGTAATTCTGTCAACTTTCATGTTTGGACTTTCACGAACGGAGTCGGTATGAAAAAGTTACAGATGAAATACGAAAAACAGATGGAAATAAATAAACAGAATAAATAAAATATATCTTACCATTTATAACCAGCCCTCACTGGAAGAATCAGCCGAAGGGCGGTCGACGACCCCGGGGGAGCGGTCGACCCCTTTGGGCCTGATGCGCTTAGTGACGGCTACACTACGCCATAGATGGCCTATTGCAACGAAAATCCATGGTGTTGCTAGCTACAATGTTGCCATTTCTATGCTGTTTTTTGTCTATTGCAACACACTCTTAAATGTGTTAGCATATACAGCAACATGTGTTGTAGTAGCCACATGAATAAAATTATCGATCCGCGTCAACACGATCTAATGGTCCAAGTTAGCGATCCGCGTGAAATAATGTTTAGTCTAGATTAGCAATCCGCGCGTGAAATAATGTTTACGGCGGGAACCAAAAACAAAGGGGGGAAACTAACAAAATATTGAAAGTTTCAATCGAAATTTAACAAAATACTCCACCGCTCAACCTCTCAAACACTCGCTCTCAGGTTCAATTAGGGCTAAAAGTTCAAGTTTACAAGCTTAATTGGGGTTTGATTAGGGCAAGTTCGAGTTCAAGTTCAATTTGGGCTTCGGTTTTCAACTAGGTCTTCAATTGGGGTTCGTTTGGGTTTCAGATTTCTGTTAGGGCTTTGATTTAATCTACTGCTTAAGGTATCACTCAATGTATATTTCAATTTTTTCTGATTAGATTATTATGTTGCCTAACGTATTGCTTTATTTGTGCCTGATTTACTGCTTTAAGGTATCACTCAATGAACGACGAGGAAAAACTATGGGCAGAACTTCCTAAGTTCAGTGAAGGGTACATAAGTGGAGTGAAACTTTTTATTCAAAATACTTTTTCTAGATTTGCGGTAGGTGATGAAATTACATGCAGCAAAATCAGTTCTTTTAAACAATCTACAAACATGTTATTGATTCTAGCCTCACGTAGTGATAGTTGTAAATTCCAAGTTTCGGCACTTTCAGGGATTTCAGGCATGATTTGTATATAAGCTATGTTCTCATTCATACAGAATTGTTTTTGGTATGGTCAGTTTCAGCTTTAGTAATAGATCCAGCCAAATTTGTTTCTATCTTTTATTAACCTGGTCTTTATTCTAGGGAACATCGAGCTTTAATTGATGGTCATCCATCATCAAAAAAAATATAAAAGAGAGAGAGAACACAGTGAAGAATTTTGGAAGTGGTTAAAGGAAGAGGTTGGGAAAAAGGAGGACATTTCAAAAGAAGTACAACTGCTCGCGGTAGGGCCTCTTCTAACAGCTAAGTGGTTTACTGGATAAGTTATCAATAGATACAGATTTTATACAAGGTTTAGAGATGCCAAATGTAAACACAAAATAGTGTTGTATTTTTCACAGCCTCGACTACTAGCTTTTGTAACGACCCGTATTTTTACGGTATATAAATAATTTATTTAATTATTTAAATAATGGCTTTGATTATTTAAAATGACCAGGATTAGATAGTATTGAATATTTAATTAAAATAAATAATATAATAATATATTTAATTTCTAAAATAGTCAGAAATAGTGAAATTCACATTATGGTGTGAATTGGATCAACTGTGATATTTAATTCAGTTTAGAATTGAATTAGAATAACGAATATATTATTTGAACGGCAGTTTGAACGTATAATTATATTATAATTAAAATCGAGCTCGAAATGGTGCGGCAGTTCGCAATTTAGCGATTTGAACTTCAACTGGATATACAGAAGCCGTTTTAAATCGGATTTCTGTGAAACAAGAAACGTTGGGGGCTGATGAAGTATATTTTTCTAATGGAAGAGAAAAATCGGGATTTTGTCGTGTAGATTTTTATTTATGTCCAAATCAAATTATAGAAAAGTCGCTGTGGAATTCCTTTATAATTTATATCGATTTATTTATATTTTAAAATGGATTTTTAAATATAAATCGAATATCGATATAACTACGAATTTTGAAACATCGACTTATAAATCCCAGTGTAGCTGTATGATATTCTAGTGTGAATATATACGATAATATTAAATTATTTTTAATTAATTTAATTGTTTTTAAATATATTTATATATTTGAATGGGTTATTTAGAGCTTTAAAAATAGTCAGTTTTGCAAACGACCTCTGTTTTCGATGAAACTAATTTTGTTGGATTCGTAATGTCAAATTATTGTTAGATTTCAATTTTCGTGATTTTTGAAGTCAGTATGTGACCGTACGGGATTTTAATATGAAAAACAGTCAATTTTCTGACTTTAAAATACGCTGTGTGAGCAAACGGAGTTGGAATTCGATGAAACCAGTTTTGTTGGGTCCGCAATGTCGAACTATAGCTACGTGTCCATTTTTGTGATTTTTGGATATCACGTGTGATCATAGGAATTTTAAAGGACAAAAATAATCAGCGTTGGATTAAAATCGAATATAAATTTCGAATATAAAAATAATAAAAATCCTATAAATACCCTTTTACACCTTCCTAAACCTAAACCAATTCGGTCTTTGGTCAAAATTCTGCGCCGTCGTTTTTGCTCTTAGCAAAACACAAGTTGGATCCTCAATATAATTCTTAGAAATAGAAACAAAAATTCTAAAATCAATATACACATATATTCAAAGTCCTTAGCAGCTGCTCTTCACATCGTCGTAGCTTCACGTGGTGCGACAGCAGTTTTGTTCGCTGCAGTTTCAGGCGTGGACCTAGGGTTCCAATTTTTGTGAGATTTATGAAGTTTGAATTCGATTTGAGTTCACATTCGGGTTTGTGAGTAGAAATGGCACTTGTGTGATGAAAGTTGGGTAGATTTGAGGTGAAAAGGGTCGCCGCGGTTCTGTACACCGCTGGTGAAAGCTGTCGACGCATCTAAGGTTAGTGGAGCGAGTTGGGTGACAGTAGTATCAATGGAAAGAGGATTGAAAGAGGGGATTTGTGGTATTTTTATTTGGATTTTTAATCAAGTAATGGAGGAGGGATGATGAAGTGAAGTTCGGTAATGGCAGGTAAAGAGGAGCAGCGGGTTCGATCTGTATTTAGGGAAGAAAAGCTCCTGAAGGCCGGTTTTTGTTTGGGAGAGTTGGGCCAAGGATTTAAGGTGAGGCCCAATACTAAAACGAATTTAATCTAATTTAATTTTGAATAGTGTATAGTTTTATAAATTAGGTAACTCTTACATACAATGTCAGAATTGAGCGAAACAAGATCCGTTGGGATCGTATGGACGGTGGCTACACCATGGAACTGACCGAGAGTGAATTGGAGCTCGTTTGGATTTACGGTGAAATTAAATGCCTGAATCAAATCAATGACTAATTATCATTATTTAACGATAACCGTCCAGTGTGAGTAAAACTCACTAACTCTTCTCAGTTATATTTTTATAACTTATTTTTTATAACTGATAGATGATGGTTGTTTGCTGTGTGTTGACTGTTTGGTTGAACTGCTAGTCAGTCGATTGAAAATATAGATAACGATATAGATATAAATCGTTAATCGAATATTGATTCTGTTTATCAGAATAGTTCATACTCGTGTTATTTATGTTGATTAACGTCTGTGGATGCAGGGAAACAGGTCAGAGGAATCCAACTGGGTTCCTCAACATTTATTTTACTGTTTTTCATATATTGTGTTATATGATATGATATGAAATCTGTTGTTGATTTTGTATGGTTGAATGATACCGATCATTGTTATATGGTATGTTAAATACCATAAGGAATACTGGAATGTTAAAAAGAATTTTTTTAATGTTATATTGAAAAAGAAATATTTATAAAATCAAAAGATTTTATAAAAAGAAAATATTTAATTATAAAATAAATAGATTAAAAAGGAATATTTATTTGTTAATCAAATAGTTAGAATTGAAAAAGAAATATTTGTAAACTATTTACAAATAGAATTGAAAAGGGATATTTATTTGAAAAATAAATAGAATAGAAAGAGGAAATATGTGTAAAATAAATAGAAAGGGAATAGTTAGATTATCAAAGGAATCACTTATAAAATCAATAGATTTTATAAAAAGAAAATATTTTATAAAATAAATAGAATTATCAAAAGGGATTTATTTTGTAAATAAATAGATTATAAAAGGAAATACTTGAAAAGTGACTAGAATTGTATGAAAGGAGAATTTTACATTTGAAAGGTTTAGACCCGTGCTTCGCACACGGGTATAACATGATATGGATTTAAAGCAAAGATTTTAAATAGAATCTATTCTGACCGATATATTGAGAAGATAAATTTATAAATAATATTTTATAAATCAAAGGAAATGTTTATCGTTGGATAAATAGAATATATAAGTCAGGACTTATATAGAGATCGATTTCAACATCGATATTTGAAACTAAATAAATATAGAGTTAATCAAAGGAGTTAATCAGTTAGAGTTAATCAGTTAGAGTTAATCCGTTAGAGTTAATTAGATAGAGTTAATCGAATTAGAATTAATTGAATATTAGTTATTCAATCAGAGTTGATCGAAGTAGTTATTTGAGATAGAGTTAGTCAAACATGGTTATTTAGGATGAGTCGCCATTTCGTACGACTGCTAGCGAAATTCGCAAGGCTGTAGATAGCCTACGGCGGTCGAATATTTTCCTGAGGGAATCAGGCATTACCATTGTGATCGCTGCGATCTAGAGTCAAGCGAATGGAGTTAAATCGAATATTAGCCACTCGAAATAAAGTTAAACAAACATAGTTATTCGAATATAAGTTAATCGAATATTAGTTATTCGATAGGAGTTAAATAAGTTGAGTTAATCAAGTAAGTTAATCAAGTTGAGTTAATCGAGTTGAGTTAGTCAAGATGAGTTAATCAAACCGAGTTAATACAAATGAGTTAATCCAAAGGAGTTATTCGAAATAGTTTATTCGAATAGAATTAAAGGAGATTAATCGAATGTAAATCATTCGAAGAGAGTAAATCGAATGTAAATCATTCGAAGAGAGTAAATCGAATGTATATCATTCGAAGAGAGATTATCGAATAAAGTTATTCGAAGAAGGAGTTATCGAATATAGTTATTCGAAGAAAGGGTTATCGAATATAGTTTATTCGAAAAGGAGTTATCGAATAGAGATTATTCGAAAAAGAGAATTATACATTAAATTTGATTATATCGAATTCGAGAAAGTAATATTTACTTTCCATTTTTATCAATATTTACTTATTTATTAATAAATTAGTGGTTTAGTTATTTAGTTAAATTAAGGAATAAAAGTTATATTTTGAATTTGGATATTTAAGAAGAAGGGATTATAACACTATAGTTATAATTCAACGTTTTAAAATAAAGTAGGGGATTCATAAATATAATCTGAGTTATGTAAGGAAGTCGTTAAAGATTTGAAAGGTGAACTTTGTCTATTTCGAGGTTAGAAATGTTGTTCAGTTAAGGTCTGAGAGGTAATTATACCCCAACTTGATTGACTTCGTTTTTAACTAAGGGATGGGTAAGGTTCGATAGTGAAGGTTGATTAAGTGAATTTAGTTGATGAGTGTAATGGTTTAAATTGGCTTAGTAATGTTTTATTTAAACATCTGTTTAAATCAAATGAATAAATTTTGGAAACATTTTCCAAATATAATCAGAGATATTTTCTAATCATAGAAAATGAAATGTTGATGAGAAAGAATACTGGAATGACAGTGATACGCGAAACGGAGATGGAAATGTTTTCCAATGATTGATGACGTATATTTCCTAAATTCAGAAAAGAAGAAATGTTGAATATATAGGAATGGGAAATGAATAAATTAATGGTGAATTAAATTAAAGGAGATTAATGTTGATTGATGATTGATCGATCGAATTTCTATCTGGAAATAAGATCGTTGGTTGTACACCTATTTTTCTTTGTTAGTTAAATCACCGACTATTGAAGATTTTGACCATTTTTCCGTCGTCAATACGGAGAGACCGGGATCGGATCCATTATCTGAAAACCACTCTGTATGGACGTTAGCGTTGCGATCAAATATGATGAAGGTAATTGAAAACGGAGTTATGCAAGGGCTATCCTGTTTACAGAATAGTGCCTTCGGTTTGTCCAGTCCCAAGACAAACGTGAATGGACGAATGTCCGACAAAGTATATCTAACGGATAGCGTAAGTTGATCTCTTCAAACGTACTTACGTTTGGTGGCGGAGGAATTCATTTCTCGTAGCTTTATACCCGTGGTATTTTTAGGGAAATCAAATTTGTGATGTGGCGGGTATGACGATGTGGCATTCAAAGTGAATGGTGGTCAGGTGTTCCAAAGAGACATTATGACCTCAAGCCTCATCAACCGGGAAATGACAAAAATCGGGCAGGCAGCATGGCTAAGTGGGTCGCTCCCATTAGGGTGTATATCGCCTATCTAGAGAAAATCTAATTCTTTCTTTATCTATTATCGATGTTGTCCCTTTCTGGGAAACGGTGGGTGGCTCCCAACCGTTGGTGGTATACATTCAATACACTCAAGCGAAATGAGTGGTCGGTCATGTGTGGGCCGGGTTGCAAGACGTTCTTGTTGAACCCAGTGTATTCGTCTCTAGCGATACACTATCGGCAGGTGGTCCCATACCTTGTCATAGTCGGAATCCAATCTATAATAAGCGCCTATGGTTTTGTTTGTATACTATATATGTGGAACGTGAGATGCAAGCGTTCTGCTAGGTTCTTAATTACTTGTGATTAGACACTATTATAATATCAGAGAAGTATTGATTTCAAAAACTATTTTTGGTTATCATAAGATAAAAACCATTCGTGTTATGTGTGGATTGGTCTTACGATTATCTTTTCTTTTGAAAAGGATTTTGAAAAGTTAAAACGAATGATTTGAGTTTACTCACACCAGTCCCAAGATTGACCCAGAGTTTATTTTTTTTTGCTTTCCCTAAACTCTTGGGTGCCCAAATTTGTACGGGCAGTCAAGTAGTTCAGGTCTTTACAGATATACTTGGAGGAGCTTGAAGCAGGAGGCTTCAGGATTATATAGCTATTGTTATTTCCACTGTGTGTAAGTGTTGTACTCTGATAATGTTATTGTATGTATACTGTTTTATTTCAAAGTTATGTTATAAATTATAATTTACTCGTTCCGCTGTGAGATTCATATTACTCTGATTCTGTTCTGTGGTGATCTTCTTCTTCTTCTATTCTAATTTTCTATCTTATCTATTCTCACCCTCTAACTTCTTTCTATTAATGATCAGGTATTTCCGATGTCTGAATAGTCAACATGTTAGTTTTATGTTGATTTTCGGAGTCGAAAATCCCGGTTCGTTACAGTGGTATCAGAGCTTAAGGTTAAGTGATTACCTTGGCTCTGTGGCGTGACTCAGTAGAGATGGGGTTAGTAATACCCTAGATTGAGTTCGAGTGTATATATACGAGTGAACGTATTTGTAGATTTTATAAAATTGTTTTATATTGTGGAGATTTATTGATTGAGTTGTTTATGAATTTTGGTCGATCAGTTTGATCCACTGTATCGATAGGAGTTTCTAAACACTCGAATACGATGAACCGACACAGTATGATTTGAAAGAGCGTAAATGAAATAATCTTACCCAAAATATATTTGATATAAAAGAAGGGTATATCTCGGAATTATTATCATATATTGGATGTGTTGGTTGATTATAATTGAAATGGTTATATAAATAACCAATTTGAGTTCGTATAATTTAAAAGCAGATTAATTAAATCTGAATTAAACTAGAATTGGAACTAAAATTCTGAAAGCTGGGAGAATTGTTTGTAAGTGGATTTGTGTTAAGTATAAGAAAATTTTAAGATCCTGGGAGATTTTAAATTGTTTACAAGTATTGTGAGTGATATTTTGAAAAAGACTTCAAAATGAAAGTGTTTAAATATGGTTTTGATAAGCGATATAGTATTGAACTCACTTTGATCACTGGGAAATAACTCTGATGATGCTGGCCACATCATCAGTGTTCATTTTCGAGTTGTAAGTGACGGATTACTACCAAAGAGATTGTTTTTGAATTGTTTTGAGAAAAAGGAGGTTGTTTTTAATCCTGAAAGGGGATATTTGATTTTTGAAAGAGCTAAGCTGTTTAAAAATTCCAAGGAAAATTGTATGAATTAAAAACTAATTTAAAGGGATTTGTGAAAGCAAATATGAATTGAATTGAAACCAATTAATTGGAAATTTAATTGGAATATAAATATATCAAGTAAAATCAGATTTTGAATTATGTGATAGGAAATCTGAAATGGTATTAAATCGATGAGTTAGGAGTTGGAATCAAGAATGGAACCATGGTTTGAAATGGAATTTTGGGCATGGATACGTGAATGATTTGGTTTTGAGGATAAAATTGGAATTTTGTTTGGGAATGCATTTGTATATGCCGACAGGGTAGCAGATGGAGGGATATAATGGTATGCCCGACAAAAAGGTACTTGTTTAAATTTTCATATGAGGTTTTATGCGCCGAATCGGCAAGCCGCTTGGCTTTTTGATTTTCTTTTTGAAAGGAAAAGGCCTAGAGAGGCGAGTTGGGGTTTGAACTATTGACCGGTACAAAGGAGGTGCTGGCGAAATTTTCCGAAAATTTAGAGTGTTAGAAAATTTTCAGGATTTTAGGAATTTTTTGTTGATAAGAATAAATTAATATTTTAATTGGAATTAAACGGGTTCAGTTGAAATTGAAGTTAAAAGTAAACATTTAATTTTTAACCCAGTTAATAGTGTCTGTCTTCTACCTTAGCAATTTCGAGGACGAAATTATTTTAAGAGGGGAAGAATGTAACGACCCGTATTTTTATGGTATATAAATAATTTATTTAATTACTTAAATAATGGTTTTGATTATTCAAAATGACCAGGATTAGATAGTATTGAATATTTAATTAAAATAAATAATATAATAATATATTTAATTTCTGAAATAGTCAAAAATAGTGGAATTCACAATATGGTGTGAATTGGATCAACTGTGATATTTAATTTAGTTTAGAATTGAATTAGAAGAACGAAATTTGAACGACAGTTTGAACGTATAATTATATTATAACTAAAATCGAGCTTGAAATGGCGCGGCAGTTTGCTATTTGGCGATTTGAACTTCAACTGGATATACAGAAGCCGTTTTAAATCGGATTTCTATGAAACAAGAAACGTTGGGGGCTAATGAAGTATATTTTTCTAATGGAAGAGAAAAATCGGGATTTAGACTTATAGATTTTGATTTATGTCCAAATCAAATTATAGAAAAGTCGTTGTGGAATTCCGTTATAATTTATATTGATTTATTTATATTTTAAAATGGAATTTTAAATATAAATCGAATATCGATATAGTTGGGAATTTTGAAATATCGAGTTATAAATCCCAGTGTAGCTGTATGATATTCTAGTGTGAATATATACGATAATATTAAATTATTTTTAATTAATTTAATTGTTTTTAAATATATTTATATATTTGAATGGGTTATTTAGAGCTTTAAAAATTGTCAGTTTTGCAAACGACTTCTGTTTTCGATGAAACTAATTTTGTTGGATTCATAATGTCAAATTATTGTTAGATTTCAATTTTCATGATTTTTGAAGTCAGTATGTGACCATACGGGATTTTAATATGAAAAACATTCAATTTTATGACTTTAAAAATACGCTGTGTGAGCAAATGAAGTCGGAATTCGACGAAACCAGTTTCATTGGGTCCGCAACGTCGAACTGTAGCTACGTGTCCATTTTTGTGATTTTTGAATATCACGTGCGATCATAGGAATTTTATAGGACAAAAATAATCAGCGTTGGATTAAAATCGAATATAATATTCAAATATAAAAATCCTATAAATACCCTTTTACACCTTCCGAAACCAAAACCAATTCAGTCTTTGGTCAAAATTATGCGCCGTCGTTTTTGCTCTCAGCAAAACACAAGTTCGATCCTCAATATAATTCTTAGAAATAGAAACAAAAATCCTAAAATCAATATACACATATATTCAAAGTCCTTAGCAGCTGCTCTTCACATCGTCGTAGCTTTCACGTGGTGCGACAGCAGTTTTGTTCGCTGCAGTTTCAGGCGTGGACCTAAGGTTCCAATTTTTGTGAGATTTATGAAGTTTGAATTCGATTTGAGTTCACATTTGGTTTGTGAGTAAAAATGGCACTTGTGTGATGAATGTTGGGTATATTTGAGGTGAAAAGGGTCGCCGCGGTTCTGTACACCGCTGGTGAAAGCTGTCGACGCTTCTAAGGTGAGTGGAGCGTGTTAGGTGATAGTAGTATCGATGGGAAGAGGATTGAAAGAGGGGATTTGTGGTATTTTTATTTGGATTTTTAATCAAGTAATGGAGGAGGGATGATGAAGTGAAGTTCGGTAATGGCAGGTAAAGAGGAGCAGCGGGTTCGATCTGTATTTGGGGAAGAAAAGCTCCTGAAGGCCGGTTTTTGTTTGGGAGAGTTGGGCCAAGGATTTAAGGTGAGGCCCAATACTAAAATGAATTGAATCTAATTGAATTTCGAATAGTGTATAGTTTTATAAATTGGGTAACTCTTACATACGATGTTAGAATTGAGCGAAATAAGATCCGCTGGGATCGTATGGACGGTGGCTACACCATGGAACTGACCGAGAGTGAATTGGAGCTCGTTTGGATTTACGGTGAAATTAAATGCCTGAATCAAATCAATGACCAATTATCGTTATTTAACGATAACCTTCCAATGTGAGTAAAACTCACTAACTCTTCTCAGTTATATTTTTATAACGTATTTTTTATAACTGATAGATGACGGTTGTTTGCTGTGTGTTGACTGTTTGGTTGAACTGCTAGTCAGTCGATTGAAAATATAGATAACGATATAGATATAAATCGTTAATCGAATATTGATTCTGTTTGTCAGAATAGTTCATACTCGTGTTATTTATGTTGATTAACGTCTGTGGATGCAGGGAAACAGGTCGGAGGAATCCAACTGGGTTCCTCAACATTTATTTTACTGTTTTTCATATATTGTGTTATATGATATGATATGAAATCTGTTGTTGATTTTGTATGGTTGAATGATACCGATCATTGTTATATGGTATGTTAAATACCATAAGGAATACTGGAATGTTAAAAAGAATTTTTTTTAATGTTATATTTAAAAAGCAATATTTATAAAATTAAAAGATTTTATAAAAAGAAAATATTTATTTATAAAATAAATAGATTAAAAAGGAATATTTATTTGTTAATCAAATAGTTAGAATTGAAAAAGAAATATTTGTAAACTATTTACAAATAGAATTGAAAAGGGATATTTATTTGAAAAGTAAATAGAATAGAAAGAGGAAATATGTGTAAAATAAATAGAAAGGGAATAGTTAGATTATCAAAGGAATTACTTATAAAATCAATAGATTTTATAAAAAGAAAATAATTTATCAAATAAATAGAATTATCAAAAAGGGGTTTATTTTGTAAATAAATAGATTATAAAAGGAAATACTTGAAAAGTGACTAGAATTGTATGAAAGGAGAATTTTACATTTGAAAGGTTTAGACCCGTGCTTCGCACACGGGTATAAAATGATATGGATTTAAAGCAAAGATTATAAATAGAATCTATTCTGACCGATAGATTGAGAAGATAAATTTATAAATTATATTTTATAAATCAAATGAAATGTTTATCATTGGATAAATAGAATATATAAGTCAGGACTTATATAGAGAAGTAAGAATCGATTTCAACATCGATATTTGAAACTAAATAAATGTAGAGTTAATCAAAGGAGTTAATCAGTTAGAGTTAATCTGTTAGAGTTAATCCGTTAGAGTTAATTAGATAGAGTTAATCGAATTAGAATTAATTGAATATTAGTTATTCAATTAGAGTTGATCGAATGTAGTTATTTGAGATAGAGTTAGTAAAACATGGTTATTTAGGATGAGTCGCCATTTCGTACGACTGCTAGCGAAATTCGCAGGGCTGTAGATAGCCTACGGCGGTCGGATGTTTTCCTGAGGGAATCAGGCGTAACCATTGTGATCGCTGCGATCTAGAGTCAAGCGAATGGAGTTAAATCGAATATTAGCCATTCGAAATAAAGTTAAAACAAACATAGTTATTCGAATATAAGTTAATCGAATATTAGTTATTCGTTAGGAGTTAAATAAGTTGAGTTAATCAAGTAAGTTAATCAAGTTGAGTTAATCGAGTTGAGTGAGTCAAGATGAGTTAATCAAACCGAGTTAATCCAAAGGAGTTATTCGAAATAGTTTATTCGAACAGAATTAAAGGAGAATAATCGAATGTAAATCATTCGAAAAGAGTAAATCGAATGTAAATCATTCGAAGAGAGTAAATCGAATGTAAATCATTTGAAGAGAGATTATTGAATATAGTTATTCGAAGAAGAGTTATCGAATATAGTTATTCGAAGAAAGGGTTATCAAATATAGTTTATTCGAAAAGGAGTTATCGAATAGAGATTATTCGAAAAGGAGAATTATACATTGAATTTGATTATATCGAATTCGGGAAAGTAATATTTACTTTCCATTTTTATCAAGATTTACTTATTTATTAATAAATTAGTGGTTTAGTTATTTAGTTAAATTAAGGAATAAAAGTTATATTTTGAAGTTGGATATTTAAGAAGAAGGGATTATAAAACTATAGTTATAATTCAACGTTTTAAAATAAAGTAGGGGATTCATAAATAGAATCTGAGTTACGTAAGGAAGTCGTAAAAGGTTTGAAAGGTGAACTTTGTCTATTTCGAGGTTAGAAATGTTGTTCAGTTAAGGTCTGAGAGGTAATTATACCCCAACTTGATTGACTTCGTTTTTAACTAAGGGATGGATAAGGTTCGATAGTGAAGGTTGATTAAGTGAATTTAGTTAATGAGTGTAATGGTTTAAATTTGATTAGTAATGTTTTATTTAAACATCTGTTTAAATCAAATGAATAAATTTTGTAAACATTTTCCAAATATAATCAGAGATATTTTCTAATCATAGAAAATGAAATGTTGATGAGAAAGAATACTGGAATGACAGTGATACGTGAAACAGAGATGGAAATGTTTTCCAATGATTGATGACGTATATTTCCTAAATTCAGAAAAGAAGAAATGTTGAATATATAGGAATGGGAAATGAATAAATTAATGGTGAATTAAATTAAAGGAGATTAATGTTGATTGATGATTGATCGATCGAATTTCTATCTGGAAATAAGATCGTTGGTTGTACACCTATTTTTCTTTGATAGTTAAATCACCGACTATCGAAATTTTTGACCATTTTTCCGTCGTCAATACGGAGAGACCGAGATCAGATCCATTATCTGAAAACCACTCTGTATGGACGTTAGCGTTGTGATCAAATATGATGAAGGTAATTGAAGACGGAGTTATGAAAGGGCTATCCTGTTTACAGAATAGTGCCTTCGGTTTGTCCAGTCCTAGGACAAACGCGAATGGACGAATGTCTGACAAAGTATATCTAACGGATCGCGTAGGTTGATCTCTTCAAACGTACTTACGTTTGGTGGCAGAGGAATTCGTTTCTCGTAGCTTTATACCCGTGTTTTTTTTGGGGAAATCAAATTTGTGATTTGGCGGGTATGACGATGTGGCATTCAAAGTGAATGGTGGTCAGGTGTTCCAAAGAGACGTTATGACCTCAAGCCTCATCAACCGGGAAATAACAGAAATCGGGCAGGTAGCATGGCTAAGTGGGTCGTTCCCATTAGGGTGTATATCACCTATCTAGAGAAAATCTAATTCTTACTTTATCCATTATCGATGTTGTCCCTTTCCGGGAAACGGTGGGTAGCTCCCAACCGTTGGTGGTATACATTCGATACACTCAAGTGAAATGAGTGGTCGGTCATGTGTGGGACGGGTTGCAAGACGTTCTTGTTGAACCCAGTGTATTCGTCTCTAGAGATACACTATCGGCAGGTGGTCTCATACCTTGTCATAGTCGGAATCTAATCTCCAATAAGCGCCCGCGGTTTTGTTTGTACACTATATATGTGGAACGTGAGATGCAAGCGTTTTGCTAGATTGTTAATTACTTGTGATTAGACACTATTGTAATATCAGAGAAGTATTGATTTCAAAAACTGTTTTGGGTTATCGTAAGATGAAAACCATCCGTGTTATGCGTGGATCGGTCTTACGATTATCTTTTCTTTTGAAAAGGATTTTAAAAAGTTAAAACGAATGATTTGAGTTTACTCACACCAGTCCCATGACTGACCCAGAGTTTATTTTGTTTTGTTTTCCCTAAACTCTTGGGTGCCCAAATTTGTACGGGCAGTCAAGTAGTTCAGGTCATTACAGATATACTTGGAGGAGCTTGAAGCAGGAGGCTTTAGGATTATATAGCTATTGTTATTTCCGCTGTGTGTAAGTGTTGTACTCTGATAATGTTATTGTATGTATACTGTTTTATTTCAAAGTTATGTTATAAATTATAATTTACTCGTTCCGCTGTGAGATTCGTATTACTCTGATTCTGTTCTGTGGTGATCTTATTCTTCTTCTATTCTAATTTTCTATCTTATCTATTCTCACCCTCTAACTTCTTTCTATTAATGATCAGGTATTTCCGATGTTTGAAAAGTCAACATGTTAGTTTTGTGTTGATTTTCGGAGTCGAAAATCCCGGTTCGTTAAAGCTTTGCAAGTTCGAAAGATCAAAATCCATTGGTTGGTGAAGTTAATTACTACGGATCAATTGAAGAAATATTGGAACTAGATTATTGGGGAGAATTTAATGTGGTTTTATTTAAGTGTTGTTAGTACCAAGAAGAGAAAGATTTATATGGGTTGACTCGTGTCAATTTTAATCGATTGTGCCAGAAATCTGATCCTTATGTTATGGCTTCACAAGTAAAACAGGTGTTTTATATAGAAGATCCAATTGATAGTATGTGCCACAACATTATCAAGAAATTTCCGAAAGACTAGTGTGAACTCGAAAGAGAATATGAAAATGAAAATTTGAAAGATATCCAGCCTGCTTATGGAATGGGAAATCAAGATTTTGATGTTCGTTGGTATAGAGATGATGTTCCAATAAGACGAATCCGTCTTCCACCTAGCAAAGTGAAAAACAAGGCTTCTTAATTTCATGTTTTTTTAGTCCAAGGCCCTTACAAATTGTGCAAATCGGAGATCGTATACAGACACACACTGCTGGTATGTATTTTTGCTTATTTTTATGGTTGGCTGGAGGAATGCTTCAGAATTCTTACAATTTCATCAGTCTAATTCTTACAATTCTGTAGTTCAACGATGATATGTAATTGATCATGTACAAGACTGATGCTTTAGTAATGAACTACAAAATTTTAAGAATTTTATTTCCTCTTCAATCAGTAATGATCGCGTCAGTTCGTAATTGACGCAATGGTTGAGTTTGTACTTGAACGAGTCGTGGCATGTCTAAATTTTTACTGAAGCAAAAAGAGGTATTTCTTCAAATTGTATCACACTGAAGCAGTGCCTCAGGCATACTATTGCATTCCTTGATATCGTTCGTGCTTTGAACAAACTGAGTCATTGCATCAATTTGCAACTCAGCCATAGATTACGAAATGCAACTCTGTGCAGAAAAGAAACGCTGTGCTGAAATGCAACTCAGTTGTGCAACTGAAATGCAACTGAGGTATGCAGGACATAGATTGTGTTAAAATGTCTTTGTGTTGAAGTGAAAATCCGTTATACTATGGCCATAGTTTGTGCTGAAATGCAACTAAGGTATGCATGTCTTACATTTTGTGTTGCAATGTAAACGAGGAACTGCATCAATTTGTAACCGAGGCATGCATGACTTTTGTTATGCTGAAATGCGTTAGTTGTACTAAAGGCTTTTGCTGAAATGCATGACTTTTGAAAGTTCTTTATTTTACAGGTGAAGGAGGCAGTAGAGGTACTGAATGCACTAGAGGCTCGCGCTTTATAAATTCGAAACTTTTAGTTTGATGTAAACATGAATTTAGTATCGGCTGTGTTTGTAAGTACTCTGTAAAACTGAATTTATTGGCTATGTTTTGTTATTCTGTAGTTGACTAAGTAGTACTTGTGTTACTGGTTAATTTGAAATAAAAAGTTGTTTATTAATTTCAGTGTGTGATGTTACTGTTATGTTGTAGTATGTTATATAATGTTGCAATAGCTATGATATAATGTTGCAGTATGTAACGTTAAATGTTGCCGTAGCTGTGATATAGTGTTGCAATAAAGTAATGCATGTGGGCCCCATAAAAGGATTCCGTGAACCCGACTACCGATTTTAGTGGCACAACAGGATTCCGTGAACCAGGATTCAGAATTTAGTGGGTCCCACATTTTTGTAAATTTAGTAACTGTAGCAAAACCTGTAGCGATGTTACCTTAGGATAGCAAAGATGTTGCCTTTGACTCTAAGGCAACGCGGCAAAAGGCAACCCCAAGAAAGTGTTTCCACAAATCATTTTTGGCCTATAGCAACATTATTTGCACTTCCTGCACCACTTCTCTGGGGTTGCCGTATGCAATCTATGGCGTAGTGCTAGGTTAAGATGGTTTAGTTTTATATATAATATTACATAAACGAACAGATGTTTATTTAATCAAATCTAATGCTTCATGGCCTATTCCACTCCTATAAACAAAGGGGTAAGGCCTCATTCTTTTCCACATAAATCTTTAGGCACAAGCGAAGCTCTGTCATTTCCCTTTCTCTTCAAATCGATTTTTTAATTAAAAATATATTCATATACAATCAATCAAACATAAATCACATAGATTTGAAAGGGATAATCAGATTCAAGTGGAAAAGGATATGAATTGATGGCTAAGCTATTCTTCATCAGATTCTCCCCTCTCTTACTATTTTCTTGCAAATCTAAAGATCTGAAAGTATCCCTTTTTCATATTAATTGTAGATCTGTAAGAATTTGGGGATTATAGGCCTAAAAGATTTTTCAGATTTCAGATTTAGATGCTTTCAGGTGAGTGGGAAATTTATATGTAAAGTTACAATAGCTTAATTATCTCATTTGTATTAGATCTTGAATATATGTTTAACATTTATCAGATGTTTTCATAATATTGTAAAATTTGAAATGATGCCTATCAGATTTGCTTATGAATGTTGTCAAAAACCTGAAAGTATAGATTTGTGGTTTTGAACAATATTATTTGTAGGCTTACTTAATTTTTTTTACATATTGCCTACAGTTGTGTCTGAAATTATATTGTGGTTATTGGAAAACACTGTAGATCTGGTAATCAGTCCCATGAAACACTGTAAATATGTAGTTTTATCCCAGATCTCTAGTTTTAGTGTTAAATAATAAATAATGAAATCTAGATTGAAAAGATATAAACCAGTTTGTGTTCAATTTTGTTGGGGTTTTGACTTAGTTATTGTAAATACGACTTTTTCCTCTTTTTAGACAAAAAGACATTATTTTGAAACCAATAAGAAATATGACAAAAGATTGAAAAAAGGGAAAAGTTGTGTAAACTTACGTATAAATATAAATATACATATGTGTGCGTAGTTTGCATCAACTATTCCAAATTATACATAAACTATATTTTGTGGTTTGAAAATACGTTTAATGCAATACTAAGGCATATTCTACAATAATTACAGCTAACTGTCTTTTTGTAGGATTTATAACCTTATTTCAAGATTGAATACAAAAAGGAATGTTTGGGTATTAGTTAAACCGAATTATTAAACTTAACGATAATAACAATAAAAGAAATTGACTACGTTAGCTGCACGAAAATATAAATATAAAAATATGTACATTATCCATCTGAATCTACATAAGCAACGAAATATATATAATAATGGATGTTTGAATGAAATACATTTTATGGAGTTATACATGTAAATGTAATCCATATTAAATGAATATATTTAGGGTGACCGTTGTAGCAATTAGTGTAATCGATTGTTATAAATAGGACCATAAATAAATTAATAACTATTGTAACGATGTTGATTGGGAAAACAAATTTAATTAGGTTGTTAAGCGTAATGGTTACAATTTCCAAATTGGCTATGATTATTGTTGTAAATCCCAATTAGGGAATTTAAAATATAACTGCACTAAGACACGAGGTTAAGTCCAACTTGTGGTAGAAACCTGCCCAGAACCGCCCGACAAATCCAACATCCATAAGTGGTCAGCTTAATGTAAGAGGTCTGGTGCATTAATATATATCATATATATATATAACATACAATAAACTAATAAATTAAATTGTGTATGTTGGTGTACAACAAATAAATATTTCGGGACTGATAAATAAGGATATTTCATTGTTAATTAATGTCTTAGAAAAATTATGACCGTTAGGCTCATGAATGACATTAATTATAATTAATGAAAATAAACGGTATTTAAAGATTAATGGTTGCCTTAGGAAATATGACCGTTAATTATGCTCACAAATGGCAATAACCCTAATAAACAGAAAAAAATGAAATAAAAAGGGGATTAATGGGTATTGATTGCCATTTCAATACCAAGTCCAATAAGAAAGATGATTAAATAAATATCCGAGGCTAAGAGGGATACAACTTTCCTTGTTTATACTAGTTAATCTAGAACTTATAACTAAAAGTTAGATTTGGACTTGGTAGGTTAATGATGTAAAGCATCATTAATCATAGGAACTCGTGATGATAATTAATCGTGTACATATGGTATTGCCATAAAGAGAAACTAAACTGGAATAACTCAATAACGTATCTTGCTTTGGGATTAAGGTCTTAAGTGGTTAGATCCATCAATAAAAAGGTATTATGCGACCCCGTAGCCCACCTCCCATAAAAATAAGCATTAAAGGCTAATTGGGTACGAGCTTGATAATCTTTGTGTATAGTCCGCTTCTTTGGGTCTTAAGTGGTTTTGGGTCGAGGAGTCCACCTAGGAATAGGTCATTCGGTTAGGGGTCTTAAATGGTGTGTGAATCCTACCTAAACCTGGATTTAAAAATGTTCGGTATGGTAATTCCATAGGACTACCTATCTTACGGGAAGTATTAAGCGTCTAAGGAGACTATCCAATAAGGTCAGCTAGATGGTACAACGAGATTCCACCAATAGAAACTACTGGTTTTAAGCAATGAGCTACCATCTCTCACCTTATACGGGGCATGGGTTATGCGTGAATGACGGAAGCCTTAACTAGTAGGTCCACGTAACTTATGTCCAATAGTCCATAAATATGTTGAGTAAATCATTGAGAGGCATTAGATAACCAATAGGTCTGCCTAGGGTCTTAAGAGATCAGAGGAATCCACCCTATCTATCATTCAATAGTGAGACATTAAGTGGTTGCGTATACATTTATGAATAAATAAATTCTGTACTTGGGGAGTTCACTTCACAGTTTAATAATTAGTTAATGATGATACAAAGGCTTCATAAATATATGCATAAATATTCTATCTCGGTATCGATATCATTGGGAATACTAACTTGGGAAGGGTAGTTAGAGTCGTGCGTAAATGTTTACAAGGTTAAGTTAGAATTATTAGCCTTGGTAGGCACACATCTTGGGTTGAACCAAATAGGATACATCTGTGTATTGTAATCTGTGTTGTACTTTTCTTGTTGTTCTGACCCCATCCTCGTTACAACCTCCCAAGTTTCTAGAGAAGGTTGGGTTCTCATAGGTGTTTAGGTTTGCCCTTCGGTTCTCGATCTCTCTCATGCTCGGTATTGGAAAAGTGACTTACTTTCTAAAAGGTAATTACTTGAGTTAATACTAGTTTAACCTATTTGTTTTCCCTGTGAATTATATTATCATACTCTTATTATTCCCATGCTCATTTTATTTGTTGGTACCAGATTTACATGCTCCATGCTTGGATGTGTTCGAGTTTCGATTTTTTTTCAAAATTTGGGCTTAGAAAAGTGTGTGGGTGTTACATTTGGTATAAGAGCACAGGTTAAACGATCATAGGAATTAATTAAATTAGGACTCGTGAGGGAACGTAATTCGATTTTATTTTCTTTTTTTCTTCTTCTTTCTTACTCGACTTTATTTTATCTTGACGATGAATTAGTCGTAGGCCTAATTATATAAAATGGGCTTCAAGCGACTAAGAGTTGAAATATGTTCAGTTCGATTTTCAAGCCAATTCTGTCTCACCCCACAGTACGTTGACGATTTCGTTGTGAAGAATATGAGGACAACATATTATGCATTCCGTTGACTCGATTTTGGAGACTAGACAAAATTCTAGCTACAACCGAGATAGTCGCGATTTCTGGTATTTGGGTTCATTTGGTAGTTCTAGTTAAAGGCATCTTCTTGGTCCTGAAGCAGGAAATCCATATTAATATGTCGTATCCATTCGGAAATAATTACGAGGTGAATCCATTCGTTACTTCGTTGAATTTGCAGATATTCCTTTATTGAAAATATTTATTTGAGTTCTTGGCCTTGTATTCGAGGGGATTTTATTTTTAAAACTGTTTGAAAAATTAAATGGATTTTGAAAAGCTTTGAAATTACGGTTTCAAAAAAATAGTTTTATAAATATATGGTTATAAATTTTAATCTATTCGTGTTTTGGAGTTGTTGGGCTTTATGTGATTTTAATATATATAATCTTATTGGTATGAAGAAGGGAATTGGAGATGACAAGGAATATGCCACTAAACTTGAAAATAATTTTTACCCATTCCTTGTGATTTTTAGTACCCCTCTTTTTATATCTATATCGGATGGTTTATTGAAATCATCACAATTAATCTTCAAGATTTTAAAGTTTCAACATTTTTGAACGTGAAAAAGGTTTTCCAGTTTGTAATATAAACTGAAATATAAATACTAATAGTAGTAATAACAAATTGAGTTTATAAATACAAAACCGTTAGTTTATAATAAATTCCATTTTTGAATTTTTTTAAATTTTCCTTTGAAAAAGCCACGGAAAATCCTTCGTCTTGACTTTTGGGGTGTTTGATTTCAAATCGTTTATTTGTTTAATAGCTAGGCAAGTGGAAAATCCGTTTTTAGTTTTTCTTACGGATTCTAGCTGATTTTTTTGTTCAAAGCTCGTTCGTTCGGTGATAACAATTGTTTGGAGGTAGGGATAAAGGCATTAGAAATTTAATTTCTCTATTTGACGAGTAGTGGAAGTCAACACGAGAATTCGGTTGGGTTCTGAAGTCGTTTTGAGGATATAATAATTTAACTATAATTTTTGTTATATAACTTATTCGGGCTGTTGGGCCGAGGTTCAGACCGCGCCTTTTTGGGGGGCAAGCAGTCGACCGCCCTCTAGAGGCTAGGTTGATCGCTCCACCTTCGGGATACGACCTGTAGCCCGATGAAACGAACGATATATATATATATATATATATATATATATATATATATATATATCGTTCCAGCCGACATCTCCATCCCCAAACCCCATTACCAGCAAACCCAAAACCCTCTTTCACTTCCAAGCTCCAATCCGAGCCACCTCTGTTTCGTTCCTAATTACCACCAAAATCCCTCTCGTGTAGATCTCTACTGGATTATACCCCAGATCTGTAATTTCGTTTTCCTGTTTTGCCGATTACTCCATGGCAGCACCTCGTAATGTCGCCGCTCAACACCCCGGTCTCACACCTTGTGACGACCCGAATTTCCGGTACCTTTTGAGCTGACCAAAACTACACAAGTCCAACCCAAATTGTACCGAAAACCCAGATGTCAATAGAAAGAATATTGAGGATGAGATAAGAAAGAAAGAAATATTAGAATAGAAGAAGAAGAAACACAAACACAGAATCAGAGTCTCACATCGCAGCGGAATAAAATATTATATAGAATTAAATCTTTACTGAGAGCTTTAAAAATACTCATAATCATCAGAGTACATAACACATCTGGACAGTTATAATGACATGTCCTCATATACAACACACAGTAGAATAAATATATATCATACATCTGGACTTCTCCAGCTCGTTTCTTTACTACATCCGATAACCTATACAATCCAGTCTAACCCGAGCATTACAAACGGACGGATCAGTCTGGTGAACCAGAGTGAGAAAACACACTAAGTTTATAGGTAACGTCCAACTTGATTTTAAAGTTAAAATCTTATTGAAAGAGAAGGATAATAGTAAAACCAAATCCACACATAAATACAAACTTTTTTTACCTTACTATAACCCAAATTCTTTTTGAAATCATAGATTTTCTGATATTATAATAATGTATAATATCAAGTAAATAGCAATCTAGCAGAACGTTTTCATCTCACACTCTACATACATAGTATACAATCAAAACACGGGCTCTTATTGGAGAATGGATTTCCAACTATGACAAGGTATGGGACCACCTTTCGACAATGTACCTCTTGAGATGAATACATTGGGGATTCAACAAGAACATCTTGCAACCCTGGCTAAACATGATCGGTGCCTCACTTCGCTTGAGAGTACCAAATATATCATTACCATGGTTGGGGGTCAGCCAACCGAACCGATAGCATACAAAAATAAAGGGACAACTGAAGGCATTTAATTTCACAGATCAGGTAATGATATACCCTTTTGATGGGTGCGACCCACATAGCCATGCGACCTACCCGATTTTATACCATTTCCCGGTTGAAGTGGCTTGAGGTCATAATTAATTAATTAATTAATTAATTAATTAATTAATTTAATTTTTTACCTTGATTTTAATTCTATGTTTGAGAACATCTGATTATCATTCACTTTGAATGTCACATCATCAGATCCGTCAAATCACTAATTGACATCCACAAATATACTCTGGGTATAAAAGAAGTGCCCCTCTTTGCTACCGACTCGGTACATTTGTAAAAATCAATGTATGTGGTTTTTAGGAAATACTCTATCAGACAATCTTCCATATAAGTCATCCAGGAACAGGATGAACCGAAGGCACCCTCCTACCGCATCCTTGAATTACCTTATGGATCAGTAGCGAGTGGTCCTTGCAATCCGTAAAACCTCACTTACGACCGAATCATGTCAGAATATTTCTGGTTGCAACATCAGAGAATATTCGACAAGCAATCCTTCCGCTTATGAGGATCCGCGGTCTTCAATTGCTCCATCTTCTATCTTTAATGTTACGTATTTGTTGGTCGGAATGGTTTTCAAACATAAATTCGATCCGGGTCTTTCCGTACCAACAATTGTATTGGCCAGATTTGATACTCGGTTATTTAACTATCAAATATACAATATAAAATAAAATGAGTTACTGGTTTAGAATTTGGCATTACTTGGCCTCTATTTAAAAACACTTAACAAATGTTAGTTTAAAACTCTTTAAAGTATTTCGATATTACGAATATTGCTTTTCATTTCTTATTCAACATAAGATAAATTTTAAAACTAATTTAAATCTAATACTTAGGAAAAATCCTATAATGATTTCCAACTTTCTGTTCTATTATTGTTTTCAAAACATTTTCTATATCACTTCTTATTTATAATTGGGAAAATTGATTCATCTTATCATTCGTAAAATAATGTTACGAAATCTCCTTTGTTTCGTCATTTGAAACAAAGACTAATCCTTTTATTTTAGAATAAACACATTTCAACACTTCACTTTTCATTTCTTTTTTACTCGAAAATACCGTCATAATTTCTCAATTTCCTTTTATTTCTTTTACTTCAGGAATATCATTATATATATATATATATATATATATATATATATATATATATATATTCTCAAATCTTTCCATTTCCGTTACTTTGGAAATTCCATTTTATATTATCAAATCTTGTCATTTCCGTTGCTTTGGAAATCTCATCATATATACTCAAATTCTGTTTATTTACGTTACTTTGGAAATCTCATTATATTCTCAAATCTCGCAATCTACGCTGCGTTATTATTTCTCATCTGGAAATGTTCTTAACCTCTTTTCCATTACAAACTAATATCATTCTCAGATAATCCTTAAGTCATTCAAGTTGGGGTATTTGAATTACCTTTCAGATCTTGATCAACAACGTTCTTATCTTAAAATAGATACAAGTTATAATTCAAAAATCGATATTTATTCAAATATCAACAATTCTCATTAAAGTACTTTATTTAAAAATATGATTTATAAATCCTTCTTACTTTTTAAAAATATTTATTTTTAAATACAACTTATAATTACTTAATATGTTGGTTAAGCCATTTCTAAATAAAATCACTCTTAACCTTAACTTCTTTCAAAGCATTCAATCTATAACTAGGATTTACTATTACTAAATCCCATTTTAAAATCCTTTACCAAATTCATTTATAAATCTTTTCCATTATCATTCCTTTTTGGAAATCTCATTTTGATTCTAACCCTTTTACTCAACTCCATTATTAAATATCGTCAAGTCAAATCATGCTTTGACTTCTCATTTCCTTTCATAAACTTTGTTATAAAATCTCAGCTTAAACCGCTTTTTATCTCGTATTCTTTTACTTAATTCAAATATTAAGTAAACATTTATTTTAAGCCATCGTTTTCACTTAGAAATCTCCTTTATAACTTTATTATAAAACTCAAATTTAATATAGAACTCGTTTATAACCTCTTTTCATAAACTCATCCATATTCCATTTCAAAAATCGGTTACTTACTTAAATGTATTTCATTTAAGAAGTAATTACTTAAATGATTAAAATAATATTTTACTTCATTATTCTAGAATTACTATTAAATTTCTTTTTAAAAACTTATTCTAGTTAAACAACTATATTCTAAATTATTTCATTTCTAATTGGCAAAAACTAATTTAATTAAATAATCTGTTTCAATTAAAATAGTTGACTTGGTCAACTCTAAAACATGATTAACTCGTTGATCAACTTTAACTCGTCTCTTCATTTAAATTAATTAATAAATTAATTTAAATAACCTCATTTAAATTAATTTAAATAAATATCATTTACTTCGATTAATATTAAATAAATATTAATATAATTCCATTTGAATCGTTTCTTAAAAACAACTAATCTCAATTGTAAATCGTTACATTAATTAAGATGAGGCACGTGCTCCGCACACGGACGATTTCCCTTTTTATAAACTTCATTTTTAAATAATATATTTAAAAATCTATATTCAGTTATAAAATAAATTTCATAACTTCATATTTTATATCGATTTACCTGACGGTAAATTAATATTTCAAACGACTGATTTATCGGCCAACTGTTGCCAATTACTCAACCAATATCACTCATTGGTTTAAACAAACAGTTGTTGAATTTAGATTCAACAATCAGTGATCGAATAAATCATCCAATTAGATTAATTCATATGATGATAATCTGAAAATAAATAACATTAAATATGTTTGAGGAATCCAGTTGGATCCCTCCAACCTGTTCTTCCCCTGTATACAGATACGTTATCACAAATAGCCTCATTCAATGAGAATTTAACTAATAATTTCTATAACAGAAAATAACTACTATTTAACATCAACCAATTTATTTAACACAACAAACAATTCCATACATTTAACACGTTTATTTTATAAATGTGACCAACAAGATAAGTTACCTTTACTGGGTCCAATCGTTAAAATAATGATTTGGTATTTCATTGAAATTAAACGACGGTTTAATTTCATCGGTTAAATCACAAATGAATATAAAAGTAGCAAACAGTCAGTCATTAGCAATCAAAACACACAATTATAAAACCCGACTTATATAAAATATAAGTGAGGAGAACTGAGTGAGTTTAACTCACTTTGAGTTTAATTCATTTACAGTTCAGTTACAGTTAAATTAAACGGTCGTTTAATTTAACTGTAAATTCCTTGGTCTCTATTTCTGTCCAGATCTATTCCAGAATGTACGGTTCAACATCTTGATCCCGATGCCCATTGGTTGGTTCCATTCTGATAATCTATCAATAAGTAATTAGTGTTTTAATATAACTCTATTTTAATTAACTAATTATTTCTAAATTATAAATTTAGTTAAACAATTTACTTTGATTAAGAGGTTTAGCAGTCCGATTGATCATAGGATCCGGCCCTGTTACTATCCTCATTCATATGTGTAGCTACAGTTCGAAACCCTGCAGCAACCTCATGCTAATTTTAATGAAACGACCGTTAGGGAGCTTTCTCCGCAAAAAATCTAATTTCGCGTGACCGCGTGACCATCCTTTTCCTTTCGATTCCGATTCTTCCTCAATTTAATCAAAATCAATGCCGATTCTTCTCTTTTAATCAAATCAATTCACAAATTTCTCCTTGCTAAATACCCTATCCACTTATTACATCAAGTTGCACATAACATTAGTTTATATAATTTTCACGTTCTAGTCTGCATATTAATTTTTTTAAAACACGTTATTTTTTGGAACTTGGCACTGAGCTACTTACCACCTCTATGAGTAATGAATAAATATTTGTCGAGGTTTACCTTGTTTCTGGAACAAGCATGTGTATCCGTTTCGCATGACACAATAAAAATTCATTTAAGTTACCATTAATTAAATAAAATTATGTTTGGGAAAGGTCACGTGTGTGATCAAATAATTTACATATTTCTTCACCAAGTTACCACAAACATTTGTTCTTTGCTTAAAATAAAGTGTGCATTGAAAGTGAAATGAGGAAAAACATTGAGTGTGTTTTTTATTATGTATGTATTCTTTTTCATGAAATAAAGAAATAGGATCATATTAGACATGAAAAAATATGTAGCATTTATAATGGTATGGTTACCATTTTAAAGAGTTAGTATAAAAATGTTGCAAGTGTGGAGTACCCTAATTTTTAGTAACCTGTGGTTTGAGTGGAAATAAGTCTGTCACCGTTGGCATGTTGCTAAAATTTGTTAGATAAAAGTATTGCGAGTGACATATAGTTTATGAACCTCGAAGGACTTGTGATTGAATATAGGATAAGTATTAGCCAGCTAATTAAACAATTCTTATTTTCTCACAAATATATATCTTGCATTTTGAATGTGGTTGGTTATGTGAGTTGAATTTTATGAAATTATTGAAACGGAAATTTTATTACAATCAGAATGTTGTAATAATGAGTCGAATTGTTGTTACATAGCTTAGGATATGATATATATACAAAACAGATATTTAGGCTTGGCCCATGATGACAGAAGAAAACAAAAAGAGAAAAAGGCTAAGGCCTTATATCAAAAGCGGGGAGCTATTTCACGTAATACCCGTATTGAGTATTTCATTTACTTTAACTCCCCCCTGAAACCTAACCCTAATTAGGTTTCCCAAAAGAAAATGGCGACGCCTCTTCGATCGGTGACGGAATCTTCTAGTCAGGCCTCCACGACAGATGGATTTGATGTCGCTTGAGCCTTGAGCTTGAATGACTTCGAATTCATTGAGAGAGGTTAAATTGAAGGTTTAAAACAGAATCGATTAAGATCTGTTATGAAACCCAAGCTGAACTTTACAGATCCAACACCGATTGAAGTGACCTTGAAGATTAATCTGGAATATAAATGATCCTGCTTGACCTTGACTTTGGATATGAAGAATCAACGTTGAGCTCTTCTTTTAATCTATTGAAATTTGGTCCTGAGAGGGGTTTTGTAAGTATGTCTGCCTTTTGATGAAACGATGGTGTATACCCTACTCTCAATTTTCCTTGTATAACCTGTTCTCTGATAAAATACATGTCGAGCTCTATGTGCTTTCTTTTAGAATGAAGAACAGGATTTGAAGTTAGTGAGATTGCACTAACGTTATCACACCATATCACTGGTTTCTTGCTTAATTTGATTTTAAGTTCTTCCAGTATGGATTTGATCCATAAAACTTCAGCTGCAGCACTAGCAACACATCTGAATTCTGCTTCTGTGCTAGACCTAGAAACTGTACTTTGTTTTCTTGCACTCCATGATACAGGATTTTTTCCTAGGTATATACAATAACCTGATGTTGATTTTCTATCATCCAAATCTGTTCCCCAGTCAGCATCAGCATATGCATTGATATTTAGAGAATTGCTAGCTTTAAATATAAGTCCATGATTAATTGTTCCTTTTAGATACCTTAAAATTCTTTTAACAACCTTCCAATGTGTATCTAAAGGATTCTGCATATATTGACTTGCTTTGTTCACACTATAAGACATGTCTGGCCTTGTTATAGTAACATACTGCAGTGCTCCAATAATACTTCTGTAAAATCTTGCATCTTGAATTGCCTCACCCTTATGTTTTGAAAGCTGATTACTTGTGATCATTGGAGTTGAGAGTGAATTGGCTTTGTCCATTTTAGCTTTCTGAAGTATTTCAGAAATATACTTCCTCTGACTAAGATGAATTTCTGACTGACTTGTTTTCTTAACTTCAATGCCAAGAAAATAATTTAAATTTCCTAAATCTTTGATTGAGAATTCTGCATTTAATCTTCCTATAATGAACTCAATTTCTGAACTGCTACTACCTGTAACAATATGGTCATCAACATAAATAAGAATATAAGTAGTATCAGTGTCAGTAAATTTTGTAAATATTGAGTTATCAGATTTTGTAGGCTTGTAGTTATAGTTGACAAGTGTTGATTTTAACTTGTCAAACCAAACTCTAGGTGCCTGTTTCAGCCCATAAATTGCTTTGTTGAGTTTGCACACCAATTTTGTGTTACTCTTATCATAGAATCCTTCAGGTTGTTGCATGAACACTTCTTCCTGCAAATCACCATTAAGAAATGCATTATTAACATCCAATTGTCGAATATTCCAATTTCTACTCAAGGCAATGGTTAAAATTATTCTAATAGACGAAGGTTTCACAACAGGTGAAAATGTTTCAGAAAAATCAAACCCATACTGTTGTGAATATCCTTTTGCAACTAACCTTGCCTTGTACTTAGAAATTGATTTACATTTTCACCAACTGTTGTGCCTTGATTTATCACCAACTATTGTGCCTTGTACTTAGAAATTATTCTACTCAAGGCATTATCACCAACTGTTGTGCCTTGATTTACATTTTCTGATGAATCTGCAACAGGTGTTTGATCACCTCTTGTATCACTAGTAGCTTGACCTGAATGATTCTGAATATCAACACTGTCATCAACACTTTGCTCTTGACCTGGCCTTCTAATAGGCACTGTGAGTTGAGGGCTAGTGATGGTGTCTTTCATGATTTGTTGAGGTGGCACCATCACTTGTATTTCTTCAGGAATATCAGGTATAACAATTCTTGGATTTACTACTTTTTCAGTAGTTTTTATTTTTTCAGTACTGAAAGGAAATACCTTTTCATTGAATTTTACATGCCTAGATATATATATTCTGCCGGTACTGTCTAAGCATCTATACCCCTTTTGATTATTTCAATATCCAAGTAAAGTACATGGAGTTGACCTGAAGCTCAACTTGTGAGTATTATATGGTCTTAAACAAGGGAAACATTGACATCCAAACACTTTTAAATGTTCATAGTCTAGTTTGACTTTAAATAAAACTTCTTGTGGACTTTTTAAATTTAAAACCTTAGTTGGTAATAAATTTATCAAGTGAACAACAGTATAGAATGCTTCAGGCCAAAATTTTAGGGGCATTGAAGCTTGAGCAAGTAAAGTCAATCCAGTTTCAACTATATGCCTATGTTTCCTTTCAACTAGACCATTTTGTTCAGAGGTATATGGACAAGTAGTTCTATGGTTAATTCCCTTTTTTTCAAAATAAGGTTTTAATGGTAAAAATTCTCTTCCACCATCAGTTTGTATAATACTCACATGTTGACCAGTCATATTTTCAACCTTATTAATAAACTGAATAACAATATTACAAGCCTCAGATTTTGATTTTAACATATAAATCCAGGTGAATCTAGAATATGCATCAATGAAAGATATGTAATACTTATACCCATAGTCAGAACTGATAGATGCTAGACCCCATAAATTAGTGGCAACAAGTTCAAGTGGTCTAGAATAAGTTGTGTGTGAGTCTGGAAATGCAAGTTTATGACTCTTCCCCATTTGACAAGATGAACATACATATGAATCTGGAATTTTATCAACAGAAATATTATTATTAATCAATACTTTTATAATTTTGCTACTTGGATGTCCTAACTTGCAATGCCACAGATCAAATTTACTAGAAAACTCAGAATCATTAACATATGTCAACATGCAGTTTTCCTTATTACAGACTGGATTTTTATGATTCAAATCAAATCTGTACAATCCATTACATTCATTACCCTGCAAAATGATTTCATGAGTTAGTATATCTTTGACAATGCAAGTGTTTGGATAAAATTCAAAATAAACATTATTATCTTTAGCAAATTGGGAAACACTCATTAAATTCTTCTTAATAGAAGGGACCCTTAGAAGATTTTTTAGGATTAATTCCTTAGGTCCATATAAACTTGCATTTCCAGTGTGTGATATATATGCAATTTTACCATTACCTACAGATAAGTTTTGCATACCTTTGTATTCCTTGTTACCCAAATTTAAATTGGTCGGATTATTTGTGACATGATTTGTAGCCCCTGAGTCTGGATACCAGCAATCATCATTAGCATCATCTGTTGAGATTGAATATGTGTTTAATATTTCTGGTTGACTTTTGCCTCCATCTTTTTGCACATTGACCAGATTTACACTGCTGCTGTTGCCTTGTTGAGAGGGGTTGTAATTAGAATTATATCTGAAATAGCATTTATCAGCAGTGTGACCAAATTTTCCACAAATTTGACATTTAACTCTGTTTATGTTATTGCCATTTCTACCACCTCTTCTGCCTCCTCTATTTGTAGATCCACCCCTTTGATTATTATTAAATTGACCTCTTGAACCTTGACTTCTTTCTTGCTGTTTCCCTTTGTTATAAGTATAGTTTACAGCCATGTCAGGATTTAAAATTTTGTTGTGTTCTATCCTTCCTTCATGTGAAAGAAGAGTAGAATACACAAACTGTAAAGAGGGAGTAGGATCCATAGTTGATATGATTGCAACAACAACTTCATATTCATGATCTAGTCCACTGATTATATACAACACATGTTCTGAATCTGAGACTTTATGACCTGCAGAAGCCAACTGATCACACAGATTCTTGACTTTAAGTAAGTACTCATTCATACTCATTTCATTCTTTCTCATAGTTTGCAACTGTCTTCTATAATGCATTATTCTAGCAGAAGATTGAGAGGTAAAATTTCTCTCAATTGTTGACCATACTTCTTGGGCTGTTTTACATCCAATTAATTGAGGTAGAATATTAGAACTTATGGATGACATTATCCAAGCACATACAAGACTATCTTGTCTCTGATGAACTATATATTCTGGATTTGGAACAAGTTGATTATCTTTATCTCGAATAAACTTTTGTGGAATCATCTTTGTACCAAGTATGTAATCTTCTAATCCATAACCTCTAACTGCAGTCTCTATTTGCAGTTTCCAAAGCAAGAAGTTCGTTTCATCAAGCTGAACAGAAACAATCTGACTTTGTGGTTTAATAATGGTCTTCATCAGATCATTAATTGGATCACTGGATGAGGGACTAGTTGAACTTCTGGTAACAGATCCAAGTGGTGTTAAATCTCCTTCACCTGTCATGCTGATCAAAATACAGAGACCATAATATTTGAAGAGAGAATTTTAAGGCAGAAATCCTTGAATTGAGACAGAGAGAATTTCAGGTGAAAATATGATGTTATCAAGGAACTCAGATGATGAATTCCTAGCAGAATAGAGGTAAAGGAATCTGATGAGTTTCTCTTGACTGCACTATTCTTCAACTGCTGTTTTCTTGAATTTCTTGATCGGTTTTCTGATTTGATTTTGAATTTTCTCTTCAATACAAGTTGTTTTCTTGTAAACTGCTGCAGCCAGAGTGATGTTCTAGGCGTGGCACAGTTTATCAGAGACGGCAGCAACTTTCAGATGAAAAGATCTTCGATCTTGGATGAAAGGTGTCCAAGTGATGAAGCTTTTCCGATGGACAACTCAATCTGATCAATCTTGAAACACTTCGATCAGAGTTTTCAGGATCGAATGCTGTTAAGCAAATCTTGGCTCTGATACCAAGTTGAATTTTATGAAATTATTGAAAAGGAAATTTTATTACAATCAGAATGTTGTAATAATGAGTCGAATTGTTGTTACATAGCTTAGGATATGATATATATACAAAACAGATATTTGGGCTTGGCCCATGATGACAGAAGAAAACAAAAAGAGAAAAAGGCTAAGGCCTTATATCAGAAGCGGGGAGCTATTTCACGTAATACCCGTATTGAGTATTTCATTTACTTTAACTTGTGATATCTCCGATATTAATGAATAAAGTTCCATTCCTTACCATCATTACTTTTGCAAATTCAATTTCTTACATTTTTGTTACCTACTGTTCAAATTCCTATTAGCAAGAAAAATAAGAAAGAAAGCTATCAAGAGGAGATAGAATAGCATTTGATTTCACTTACTACATCATCATTTGGTAAGAAGGTCTGTAAAATTTATTCTTTCATACCTCTCCTTTTCCCATGTTTAAGTTATAAATTTTAGTGCATTACTTGACACGTTTTTATCAGATAGCATTGCAATGAATTCAAGAAGAGATTATTAAGCAGATTTGTTGAAAACGAGTGTAAAAAGATTGACAGACTTATGGAACTTTATATGAGGTTACCTTTTTTCCTCTCATGCAAGCCTGGTCAAGTTTCCATATTAAATTTGGTGCAAAATGTATTTTTAAGTATGTTGATCGTGTGAGAGTTGAGTCCGAGAAATTAGATGTGCTTGAATTGGACGATCTGGAGGTGTGTTTCATTCATGCTTTTGTAATTACCATTTTTTTTAGTACACTAATTTACATTGACTACCGCTGGTGGCCTTGCTCTTGGTGCTTCATACTTGTGTACGATGGTCGGAGAGCTAGAGGAGCTATTTATTATTATCAGTATATTTATCGCTGCTTTTTCAGCTATGTTTATAAAGCTTTATCCAATAATGAAATCCTATGAGTATGGCTTTCGAGTTTTCTTGCTCACGTTTTGTATAGTAATGGTGTTGGGAAATAGGACGAGGCTTAATCTTGAACAGAACTGTATAATTTATATACATTTGCCCATCTATGATTGACACCATGCTTAACCTCCATTATCAATAGCCGTATAAGGATCATACATGGATAGAAGCAGACATGGGACACATTTGAAATAATGATTTTTTTCCAAGATTCCAGTCAGGTTTATTAACTCGCTATAAGCTCGTCTGCAAATGCATATTTTATATTGCATTATCTCCAGATCAACAAAGTTCCAAGAACCCAAGCAGTTGCATTATTGTCAACATACAATCATATTTCATTTTATATTTCAATGTATGGAATATCACAATTACCCTTGGAGTATAAATGTTGGACTGGTATTTAATCCCAAACTTCACTTATTGTTCCCAACCATAACAAACAAGAACAAAAAAAGAAAGAAAAAAAAATGGAAGTAGAAAAGGAAGAAGAAGAAAGAAAATGAAGATTTCTCTACTGCCCACCTCAAAAGCAAGTGATTTAAGCGCTCACTTTGAAGGTGGTTCCTTAGTAACCAGCGCAGTTTTCAACCTATCAATGACCATAATCAGTTGCGGAATCATGTTACTTCCTGCCACATTAAGAATACTGGGCACTGGTCCTGCTTTCTTCTGGATCAATTTCATGGCATTCCTATGTGATAAGTCAGTCGGGTTCATGTTGAAGTACACATCATATGGTGCATCTTCTACATATGCTGAACTCATGGGCGAATCCTTTGGCAATATTGGATCCAAAATGCCGCTATTGTTCATCATGTTCAATAATTTTAGAGACTTTGTAATGTATCTGACGATCATTGGTGATATGATATCGGGTAATGGGTCTGATGGAGGATCCATTAGTATGTTAGCAGAGTGGTTTGGAGAAGAGTGGTGGAACTCACATGCCATAGCTCTCTTCGTGATGCTTGTAGTAGTGTCGTTGCCTCTAGTGTTTTTTAAGAGGATAGATTCATTAAAGTACACATCGGCACTATCGATTCTTCTTGCTATGGTTTTCATCATGATAACATCAGGGCTCACTCTATATGCATTACAAGTCTGTATCATGACACGGCAAAGTCACCCAGGTTGTTTCGAAATTTTTGCAAGCAATCATTTTTCTAACAGTTCACTGCAGTGCCTATGATTATGGTTCCATTCACCTTTCACTACAACATACACCTGTTAGAATGGAGTTAGCATTCGCTTCTGACATGAAGGCTGTAGTTCGAATCTCACTCGGGCTCTGTTCAATCATTTACTCAACGGTAGGATTTTCAGGGTATATATATGTTGGGGAAATCTCGGTCTTTCCCGCTTCGTGAAGTTAAGATAGGCAATTAAGATTAAAAGTAGCAACGGGTGCACAAGAGTTTATAATTCTCCAATATGGAGATTCTTCCATTATACAAAGGAATTGTAGGATTACAAGAATTTGATTACAAAAGTAACTCACAGTTGACTCAAGCTTAAGGATGGATACTTCTTAAGCTATCTCTCTTTTCTCTCAAAGAGGCTTACTAACTCTCAAGTATTTTTCTCACTCTAAGAAGTGGATTTCTTTCTTGGATTCTTGGATGGTTAGTAATAGGGTCCTTCTCCTATTTATACTACTCAACCTCCAAAATGAATGGTGGAGATTACTTGCATCCGACGGTAGAGATTGATCCTCTAGAATGCTCCACACTCTCTAGGAATCTCTACACTCTTCCATTCCCTTTTTTATTCTTCCATACTCTTCCGAAAGGTTCCAGAAGGTTCACACGTCTCCAGAATATTCCAAAGGGTTCCACACTCTTCCACAAGCTTCTAGAGGGTTCTACACTTCTCTAGAGTTCTCTGGAACATTCTAGAAAATTCTAGATTTCTCTAGAAACATCTAGAATTTTCTAGAAACTCTCCAATTAAGGAGGGATCCCAACAAATCTCCCCCTCCCGACTTAATTGGTGGGTAGTAGTATGCCGGCACCTTGACAACAATCTTCAAACTTCCTTGTTGGTACTACCTTGGTCATCATGTCAGACCAGTTCTCACCTGTGTGAACCTTGTCAAGGTGTATTTGCTTTTCTTCGAGAACTCCTCGGATCCAGTGATATCTTGTATCAATGTGCTTTGTGCGGGAATGAAATGTTGAATTCTTTGCCAAGTAAATTGCACTTTGATTGTCACACTTCAAGACATACTTTTCTTGATCCACTCCCAATTCATGCAACAATTTCTTCACCCACAACATCTCTTTGCAAGCTTCAGTAGCTGCAATATACTCTGCCTCTGTAGTGGATAATGCAATACACTTTTGTAGCTTTGATTGCCATGAAATAGCTCCCCCTGCAAAAGTGGTTAAGTATCTCAATGTTGATTTCCTTGAATCAATGTCACCAGCCAAGTCTGCATCAGTATATCCTTCCAACACAGGTTTTCCTTTTCCAAAGCATAAACATCTTTTGGAAGTTCCACGTAGATATCGGAGGATCCATTTGACTGCAACCCAATGCTCATTCCCTGGGTTAGCCAAGAAGCGACTGACAGCACCAACTGCATAAGCGATATCTGGTCTTGTGCATATCATTGCGTACATGAGACTTCCTACTACAGATGAGTACGGTTTCTTCTTCATCTCCTCCTTGTCTTTTTCACTTGTTGGACTCTGCTTCGAACTTAGCTTGAAGTGCCCAGCTAGTGGAGTGTTAACCGGCTTTGATTTGTGCATGTTGAACCTTTCCAACACTTTCTCGATATATCTCTCTTGGGATAGCCACAACAGTCTTTTTGATCTATCACAAGTTATTCTCATCCCAAGGATTTGTTTAGCCGGTCCCAAATCTTTCATGGCAAAGCTCTTGCTTAGATCTTTCTTTAAAGCAGCTATCTTTATGCGATCTTGTCCAATGATTAGCATATCATCAACATAGAGCAGAAGTATGAGAAAGTCACCACTTACATACCTCTTTATGAAGACACAATGATCGCTTTTCGTCTTTTTGAAGTCATGTTCTGCCATGAATGCGTCGAACTTCTTGTACCATTGTCTTGGTGCTTGTTTAAGTCCATATAGACTCTTTGTGAGGCGGCACACTAGATCTTCTTTGCCTAGAACTTTGAATCCCTCAGGCTGTTCCATGTAGATCTCTTCCTCTAGGTCACCATGTAGAAATGCCGTCTTGACATCGAGTTGTTCAATCTCCAAATCTTGCACGGCTGCTAGCCTAAGGACAACTCGGATTGATGACATCTTTACCACGGGAGAGAATATCTCTTCAAAGTCAGTACCTTTTTCTTGTCCAAATCCTTTAACGACTAACCGAGCTTTGTAGCGAGGCTTTGAATAGTTCTCTTTGGTCTTGATTCTATAAACCCACTTATTCTTCAAAGCTCTTCTCCCTTTTGGTAGCTCCACTAGTTCATATGTATTATTCTCATGCAAGGATTGCATTTCTTCTTGCATGGCTATTCTCCACTCTTCTTTATGACAACCACTCATTGCTTCTTTATAGCTTTGAGGCTCCCCCTCATCAGTGAGCATAACGTACTCCTCTGTGTGGTATCGGCTGGATGCTCTTCTGTCCCTTGAGGATCGTCTTGGCTTCGGTGCGATTGGAGTGCTAGATTGAGGTTCTTCCTGGACCGGTTCATCATGAGTTTCATGATCTTCAGCATCACTACTTTCTTGGGTGTTATTATCTTCATGTCGAACCAAAGTAGTTTCAGTATTCTTATAGCTTCTCAACCTTGGCCTCTCTGAATTCTTGATATCTTCAATTGTTTGGTCTTCGAAAAATACAACATCTCTACTGCGAATAACCTTCTTGTTAATTGGATCCCACAACCGGTACCCAAATTCATCCTTAGGTGAACGAAGATAGATACACTCCTTTGTCTTTGCATCAAGCTTAGCTCTCTCATCTTTTGGGATGTGAACAAATGCCCTGCACCCGAACACCTTGAGATGATTATATGAAGCCTTCTTGCCCGTCCAAACTTCCTCAGGAATGGCCCCATCCAAAGGAACTGATGGTGTGAGGTTGACAATGTCTATCACAGCCATTATAGCTTCTCCCCAAAATGATTTGGGTAACTTAGCATGAGAGAGCACACAACGAACTCTTTCTTCGATGGTTCGATTCATTCTCTCAGCTAGCCCATTCAATTGTGGTGTCTTGGGTGGAGTCTTCTCTAGCCTAATGCCATATTTATTGCAATAGACTTCAAAAGGGCCTCTATACTCACCTCCGTTATCTGATCGTACACACTTGATCTTCCGTCCAGTCTCACGCTCCACTAGAGCATGGAATACTTTGAAGGCATCAAGCACTTGATCCTTTGATTTTAACAGGTGCAACCATACTTTTCTTGAATGATCATCAATGAAGCTGACATTATGTAGAGCACCACCAATGGATCTCTCAGACATCGAGCATACGTCAGTGTGCACGAGGTCTAGAATGTTCTTTCTCCTTGTGGGCGGAGAAGATCTTTGGAAAGCAACCCTGTGTTGTTTTCCAGCTAAACAATGAGCACAAGGATGAAGTGGTTTACCTTTCACGTTAGGGAGGAGCTGTTTCTGAATGAGTATGTGAAGACCTTTCTCACTAATGTGCCCAAGTCGTTGATGTCATATGTCCATATCATCAGTAGAGACATTTACTTCTTCTTTGCATAGCTTAGCTTGCATTACATACAATGAGCCTACCTTCTTTCCTCGAGCCATCGTCAAACTTCCCTTGGTGAGCTTCCACTTCCCCTCACCAAAGTAATTCATCAGACCATCATCATCTAGCTTTCCAGTGGAGATAAGACTGAGGCGCATGGTTGGGACATGCCTCACATCTTTCAAAATAAGCTTGCACCCGGTGCTTGTCATCAGAGTGATGTCTCCTATTCCAACAATCTTGCTTCTATCTTGATTTCCCATTTGCACCGTGCCAAAGTCACCTCTTTGGTAGGATGAGAAGAAGTTTTCATGTGGAGTAACATGGAAGGAAGCACCAGAATCAATAATCCAAGAACTCTCATCGCAAGCAATGTTTAGAATGTTACTTTCACCAACGAGATATAGCAGATCTTCCTTCAATACTATGGTTGTAGTACTCTTTTCTTCTTGCTTCTTCGTTAGGCTTATTTGGTCAGGCTTAACATTACCGGCCTTTTGGTCTCTTTTGAAGCTTCGACACTCCATTTTCTTGTGACCTATCTTTCCACAGTAATAGCATGTAATCTTCGAGCGTGACTTGGATCTTCCTCGAGATTGATGTGGATTTCGGCTCTTACTACGTCCACGAGTTTCATTCCTACCCGGATTGTCAATAACATTAGCTTCGGGATGAATAGACTCATCTCGTTCCATTCTCCTTGCTTCTTCACCAAGAAGGCTGTCACTGACGGTATCCATAGTTAACTTTCCTTCTGGAGCTGAGTTACTAAGTGTAACAACAAGTGTGTCCCAACTTTCTGGTAAGGAACTGAGGAGTAGAAGAGCTTGTAACTCATCATCAATCTTCATATCAATTTTTGTTAGTTGATTTATGAGCCCCTTGAAGTTATTCAAGTGCTCAATCATACTATGACCATCCTTATACTCCAATTTCACCAACCGTCGAACTAACTTGGCCTTGTTGCGAGGCGTTTTCTTCTGAATCATGGACTCAAGCTTTGTCCATAATTCATAGGCATTTGTATAAGTAGAAACATGCTCGAACAGAGTTTTGTCAATGTACTTACGGATCATAGCAACAGCCTTTCGGTTCAACAGTTCCCATTGAGCATCACTCTTCCCTGCCACTTTATCTTTGTAGATGATGGGCTCATGCAAATCCTTACAATACAAGTAGTCCTCCATCATTGGCTTCCAATAGGAGTAGATGTTGGCTATGAGCTTGAACATGTCTCCATCATGAGTAACATTATCCTCCATCTTGAACTTACACGAGCTTGATTACGGCTACGGATGAACCTGGCTCTGATACCACTGTTGGGGAAATCTCGGTCTTTCCCGCTTCGTGAAGTTAAGATAGGCAATTAAGATTAAAAGTAGCAACGGGTGCACAAGAGTTTATAATTCTCCAATATGGAGATTCTTCCACTATACAAAGGAATAGTAGGATTACAAGAATTTGATTACAAAAGTAACTCACACTTGACTCAAGCTTAAGGATGGATACTTCTTAAGCTATCTCTCTTTTCTCTCAAAGAGGCTTACTAACTCTCAAGTATTTTTCTCACTCTAAGAAGTGGATTTCTTTCTTGGATTCTTGGATGGTTAGTAATAGGGCTCCTTCTCCTATTTATACTACTCAACCTCCAAAATGAATGGTGGAGATTACTTGCATCCGACGGTAGAGATTGATCCTCTAGAATGCTCCACACTCTCTAGGAATCTCTACACTCTTCCATTCCCTTCTTTATTCTTCCATACTCTTCCGAAAGGTTCCAGAAGGTTCCACACGTCTCCAGAATATTCCAAAGGGTTCCACACTCTTCCACAAGCTTCTAGAGGGTTCTACACTTCTCTAGAGTTCTCCGGAACATTCTAGAAAATTCTAGATTTCTCTAGAAACATCTAGAATTTTCTAGAAACTCTCCAATTAAGGAGGGATCCCAACAATATAGTTTGGAGAATCAACAATGTGCGATATACTTTCCAACTTCGAAAATGAAAGCTACATTTCAAATTATGGGCTGATGTTAAATGAATAGTTAGAATGATCTATGATTTGCATTTGATATTTGTGTTCCCTCTTATTAATTTCTCTCTAAGACTTGATGTTGATGAAATGCTATTTCCCAAGAAGAAGCCACTGGTGATCGGTAATGTGCGATTTTTCACGGTTTCTCGGGTTTTGATGGTGCTGGTGTACTTGACAAAAATTGCAATTCTATAAGCACCATTGCCATTGGCACCAACATTATCAGCATTTTCGATAACTCGAATGCCAAAATTACATAACAGGAGATGGGCATGATATTCTTTTTCAAAGTTATCGTCTTTCTTTAAATCCTGTGTCATTCGACATTTGCTCTTGGATTGATGGAGTTGTGAAGGCAAGCTATATATACTGCCTTATTTTTTGTTGCTGTACATAGCACTAGATCAGTCCCATGTAGTTGCACGGTTTCCTTCAACTAAACATCTATGTAATACCGCACTAAATAATTATCTCATGAATATTAAATTAATATGTGACTGCCTTCAATTGAACATTCTTGCAATACCATGCCAAACAATTGACACACTACACTTTGTTATTAATCTAATAAATAATAAAATGGGTAAATTATTGAATCAAATTCATAGGATACTGATAACTTTTAAGTAAAATACAAATACCATGTGGTCAGGACACCTCGTCCGACCCTACCAATGATAAACCACAATAATTTTTATATTTTACATATTTTTCTTTCTTGCTACCGTTGGTGGATCCCCCTATCAAAAACCATTTATAAGAATGTTGATGCTGATTAGTATCATGAAATATGCACAATACAATAAAAGGCATTAGAGAGCATCCCGCGCAATAATTAATGCTTTTTCAATTCAAATGTTAATGGGCTATAAATAAAAATTGAAAATCTGACTGGTAATAGCACGTATTACAACCTCCCATGTGAACATGTGCATTCCAGTTTGTAAGTGGCAACTAAAAGGAGCTTGCATTCCAATTTTTAACCTGCCAACAAAAAGCAAACAGGGAAAATTTGAGTAATTATAGTAAAATTTAAATCATCCAATCCTCAGGTATTTTGAAAACCTGACATGAAGACCAAATAATTGTCTTATTCACTGGCATTTAAATGCAACCACTTAAAATGGAATGAATTAACTTTTATCGTGTAAAAGGAAAAAGAGTTAAACTCGACAAAGGAAAATTTGATGCATTAAATATTAATTAAGATTTAAAGAAGATGATGCAGCATTTCAGTACATCATCTAAGCTTCAGAATGTAATAAAATTTGATATGTGACAATAAATGTAAAGTGAGACTATTTCAAAAATAAATAATTAAGGGATGCGATTTTTCAAACTGAAATCATTTAATAAATATACACAAAAAACATTCCCAAATTAAAAGCAGAAAGCATAGAGAAAAATTTAACATATCGCAAATTTTGCGTTTCGGTTAGATTCATGTTCATTCTTTTTTTTTCCTTTTTTTTTTGAAGTTTATACTTTATGATTCATGAACTGAATGTCAATTTCAAATTTTGATATCTACACCATTTTAACTATACCTTCGATTTGACCAGCATGAATCTGGCTTATGCAAGAATTTGCTTCAAGAGTACGCTCGAAAGATGAACTACACAATTCCTGTGTATAAATTTCACAAAGTAAACGATTCTACAAATCTATTTGTTTGCACTGTTGACATCAGTGGCATACGGTACATTGGTACCGCAGCTAGAACTAAGGAAGAATCAGAGAACAAAGTAGCAAGAACTGCCCTTTTAGCAATTCAAAGTTGTTCCAAATATAACAACAGCAGGTCCTCCCAATACACTGTTCTTCCTGGCAAAAAGGTCAAAGAAACCCCAGATCAACTCAAAACAAAGAAACAAAAAGAAACAGCAGAAGTGTAAATTCCCTCGGAAGAATAAATCTGATGGTCGAACTGTTGACCCCAGCGACACTGATGATGGTGATACCGTTAACCCTGGTAACATTAGCAACGAGCAATTTATTAACTCCGGTGCCAATGCAGATAGTCAAAATGTCAACCCTGGCGATGACATTTCATCCATTATATCATCTTCTCATATTTTAAATTTCATCTTTGTTTCCAGATTAAATTTTCTGTTTTTTGTATGATTCATAGCAAGAATATGAAGTCTATAAAATAAACTAATGTTGAAATGAATTCCTTTGTTCTATGTAATACTTTAGAAATGGAAGGTTAAAACATATCAGAACCTAGTTCACAAATGCAATCAGATGGGAAAGAAAATTAAAAAAATGCCACTTTGTTTATGTTTGGCATCATGTGTAAGTACATATAGCATATTGACAATTAAAATGTAAGTGTCCATTGATACTCAATAATGAACCATGATAAAGCTGAAAGTGAAATTGAAGCAAAATTAAATATAAGTTTCCTTAAGTTACAACCTGAGCATCATTGGCCAAAAAATGATCCAGGTGAGTAAATTCAGTTAATTAGCCAACCAGCTACCCAATATCCAATTTAAAATTTGAAATTTTAACAGAGATTAACTTTAGATATCAGTCAAAAAGAAAAATTCATAATTTCGATATTAAGTTATATAATTGTTTCAAATGCATAATTTGGTATTCATGCATATTCCATTTAGTAAAAAATACAATGACATAGAACACCCTTATCAACCTTTAACGAATATTGATAAAAAATTCATCACATTATTTATACAATATGCTTCACTCAAAAAATGAATTTTAAGTAATCATATCCATTACAGAATAACATCCCGCTGATATACTTCATCCATATATGAATCCATCATGTTCAATCATTTATGTTGGGATCTTTTTTATATGAAATCGTCGAATATGAATATTAACCCATAGTATTTAAGTAATTAGTAAATAAATGTTAAGTTTCTTGAATGAAAACTACTTGTAAAAGTAAGTTCTGTAATAGTTGGATTAAAGAGTAAATGATATCATGTAAGAGGAGTATCTAAAAAAGGGATGTATTTAAGAACCTTACAATGGTTGAGTTAATCAATTAATATCTACGAAATTTTTTAAGATAGTCAACTTATTTTTAAAATAGTCAATTTATTATGTTTGTGATTGGAACACCCCACGTCTACTAATGTCACTCTCAAAGGGAATGCATGAACTTTCATGGAGTATTATTGGTGTATAGAACAAAATATAACAAGACAGATACATATATTGGTACTTGAAAAATTTAAAACAACTTTTATTGCAGCGAAGAAATAGTTTGATTACGACAACTTCATAAACCAACAGTAAAACCAAGTACACTTAATATCCATCTTGACGAATTGTTTTCTGAATACATAAAGTAAAAAAGCATAACCCCAGCATAAGTAGCCGTAAAAGAGATAAGCTGATCTTTACTTTCAGCAATCCAAGCACTTCCAAAAGAGAGAGAAAGAGATCTAAATCAAGCTCCACTAGCACTAGTCCCACCCTGAGAACCTGAGGAGGGGGGAGGAAGAAAAGAGGCGAAAACAAAGGGGGTCAGACATAAAGTCTGGCGAGTCCAATAACTTTAACAATATAATTATTAAAGTAATTAAGATAAGGCATAAACTGGTAAAACAAGGAATGACTTTGAAACAAGTGGGCAAGACAAAACAAACAAGAGGAATATTCTGGCGTTAATCTCGCTCTTAATCACTATAGGATAATTAATATACTGCACCATTACTAGTCACTTAAAAGTTAATCCCGCCTACTGAACATAATAATCATAATGGTAGTTTCGTGCACCCCTAGTTGTCTTTATGGTTGTCGCCTGCCCCTGTCTCCACTAGTTGTACCCACTACCCCTATGCGATCGGCTCCCTAACTCGTAGATACCCGTGCTGGTCTCACAGTGGGGCGTACCACTCCCCAAAGTGGCAACCTGATACCACTAAAGATGCATGGCTTATATCTACACGATGCAACAACGTCTTACCTACCAGCCCGGGCCCACGCATGCACATGACCCCATTGGACTTGCGTTGCCACCGCTAACCCGTTTTGACCTCTTACAATCAAATCCAGTAAGTGTGTCCCGTCCTCGATTTAACTCGAGCTCACAAAGATACTTAATGGGTTACTGGTTTGAAAAGGGCCCCCACACTTGACACAAGCTTTCACCTATGCTTGATCCCCACTAAGATTTCCCACTTAACCCCTTTTTATTCATGTCTTCTTACATGTTTCAACTTGGTTAAGTGTTTCTAACCGTATTTCACATGTCACTCATGTCACCCACTTAACCACCATGTCCCAACACATGTTTATCTTGGTTAAGTTTAACTTAATTCATTATAACCGTGACCTTGTAAAGACCTCCCACATCAGACTACTGTTTGCGGTTGCTGGATTTGCCGAGCGGGTCCAAGCAGTCTTATACCGCAAACGAGCCTAACCTCGTGTCTATACAATTGTTACGCATTTAATTTATGCCTTCGACCTCTCACATTAGACTACCATTTGTGGTTGTTGGATTTGCCGGGCGGGTCCGGGCAGTCTTATACCACAAACGAGTCTAACCTCGTGTCTTAGGCGTTTATTATTACACATAATTATTTTACCGCAATATGAATTAATTATCCCTATTCAAATTGTCAATAATTTCCAAATTAATCTATGTCCATAATTGTCACCTAAATTTTGTCCATAGTTTTCAGGTATATAAGTTATACCAATTAGTATCTCAAATTAATTATATGCCTTTAAAGCCATTTTATGCCAATTCACAATATGTATATTTAATATTTTTCCATGGTCCCCACATCGTCCGTACGTTTAATAGGAAATACGTTAGACTCGCAAATAGTCTAATTCACAAAAAAAGAAAAGCAACATCACAACTTGCATAACACATAAAATGGATCTAACTTGCAAATGAGAATTACAACATAAGTTTGCATAGCCAATAACTTGCATAGGCAATGGACATATAAAACACATTTGCATAAACTATGTACTGCCATGGATCTAAATATAGATCTAAACATGGAATTGTGAACTTGCATATATAAATAAGGTTTTCACCTAAACTTGCATATGTGAATATAGTTTTCACTTAAACTTGCATATGTGAATATGGTTTTCACCTAAACTTACATATAGATTCCTACAAACTTGCATATGAATCTAAACATGTAAACTAATACCACATGTTTTACACATAAACTAGCATATATATATATATATATATATATATATACTTGATTCACATATAAACTTGTGTATAATTCGCATACAGACTTGCATATGATTCACATCCAATCTAGCATATAATTTACATCCAAACTTGCATACAAACTGATATCATAAAATGAATCAAGTTAAACATATGTGATTGGGCATACGAAAAAGATCTACTAACATAAGTTAACCAAACTGTCATATGTTCACAAACAGACGATAACAAAATTAAGTAACGTCACATGATTCAACAGACATGTTCTCATAATCCAAATTATAACTCATCATAATTAATTTAGTAATTATTTTGTGAAAAAAATTGTACTCACAAAGATGGATTAGAGAAGAGAATAATTCGTTCGTCGTTTGTATAAGAATTCTGACTTGCAATTCCAAAGCTTTAAGAAGAAGAAGAACTATTCCAGCAGCAGCATGGAGGCCATGAGACTAATTTAGTTTAGGTTTAGAGCTTGAGTCTATGCGTGCATATATAGAGTTTTAGATTAATATAATCCGTTAGATTAAGATAGGGGCAATCAAAACCATTCAGACCAATTGGAACCATCCAGAACCTGCCACCTAAGCCCTAGTGACTCAGCCACAAGTTAGAAATCGTCACATTTCAGATCTGCCCGAGGGGGTAGGTCAACTCCTAGGTCGACCCCCAGGTCGACCTGTATAGGGGAGGTCGACCCCTTGGTCGACCTGACCTAGGGCGGGAAAAATCCCGCCCAGCCCGCTTCTGAGTTTGAATTCGAATTTTGAATATTTAAATCTGAGTTGTTTTAATTTATTTAAATTTCTGAAACTTCTGAGGGCCATAACTTCCTTATACGAAGTCCGATTTACGAAAACTTGGACTCTATCCCAAGCAGAATTTCGAGACGAACGCAATGGCGTAACCCAGTTCCCTTAATTCTTCTTCTAAAAATTAAGTGTTCTTAAATATGTAAATTTTAATATTTAAAATTACGGGGTGTTACATTCTTCCCTCGTTAAAGGATTTCGCCCCCGAAATCTCCAAGTTAAGGATAATGTATATCCTAACATCCAATCATCCATCTACTCAATCATCAAACACAGGCATCCATTGTCCTTACAAGATTTCTAATGCCGGATGAACATATGCAAAAAGTGTGTGTATATGTTCCTTATATAATGCAAAATTAAGCGGTTTACTAATTTAGTTGACCTCTTTAATGCAAATCATGATAGTGTCATGCGTCCATTATGTATGCAAAAGAATCCTAAAGATACATATTATTTCTACATGTGTGCACAACCATTCATCTAAATGCAGCATCCATATGATAACACAACCATTATACATCCATTAATTTAAATATGCACACACATTTATATGCAATATGAAAGTGACTGAGACAATCTAGTGCCTAATGCGTGTGTACATGCATCCACGAGCAACCACTAGCAACCACTTGCATCCATTTGCATCCACCAACCATAACATGTCTCAAACATATGTTTACAACCATAGGCATTTTCCTAACTAAAGATCGAAGATATCATCGCAAAGACATACTAAATGATAGGACAAGTGTCAATCAAAGCGGTATAAAAAGGAGAAGTTAAAAAATATATCCTCAAAAAGGAAAGGGTACAGCGTATGCATCTTGTCTTCAGTTTCCCAAGTCGCGTCTCCTTGATCATCTCCCCATTGCACTTTGACCAACTTGACCTCTTTGTTGCGTAGCTTTTTGACCTCCGATCCGAGAATGCGTGTAGGAGCTCGTTTAACCGTGGCATTTCTCTCTACTTCCACTTCTTTGAGCATGCTCGACTCCACCACTTTCGCCATATCATGTAAACACTTACGCAAATGCGAAACGTGAAACACGCCATGAACACCGCTGAGCTTCTCTAGAAACTTTACTCTATACGCCATCTGCCCAATCCTCTCTGTAATTGGAAAGGGTCCTACGAACCTCGGTGCCAACTTCCCTACTGATCCAAAACAGACTACGTTTCTCAACGATGACACCTTAATAAAAACCATGTCCCCAACATTGAACTCAAGATCGGTTCGTCTCTTATCAGCATATGACTTTTGTCGGTCCTGCGCCGTCTTCATTCGCCGTCGAATCAAGTCTATCTTCTCTGAAGTCTCCCTAATCATGTTGGGTCCAAGCAAAACCTTATCCGTAGATTCCCACCAACAAGTAGGTGATCGGCATGGTCGTCCATAAAGAGCCTCAAAAGGTGCCATGCCAATGCTAGCCTGAAAGCGGTTATTATAGACGAATTCCACTAATGGAAGATGTTCTTCCCATATTCCTCCAAAGTCCAAGATGCATAGCCTCAAAAGATCTTCTAGAATCCGATTTACTCTCTTGGTCTGGCCGCCCGTCTGAGGGTGGTAAGCGGTACTTAACCACAATTGTGTTCCAACCGCCTCTTGTAAGCTCTTCCAAAATTCGCTAGTGAAAATGGGATCTCTATCGCTCATAATGCTAGAGGGTATGCCGTGCATACGAACTATCTCTCGAAGGTAAACAGATGCTAAGCATGCGGCGGTCCTTCTACTTTTAATGAGAATAAAATAGGCACTTTTGGTAAGTCTGTCTACAACTACCCAAATCCCTGTATTACCTTTCCTTGATCTTGGCAACCCATCTACAAAATCCATGGAAACGCTTTCCCATTTCCACAGCGGAATCTCTAAAGGGTGGAGCAAACCACCGGGCTTCTTTTGCTCCGCCTTAACTTGCTGGCACACTAAGCATCTAGAAACGAACTCAGCCACGTCCTTCTTTATTCCGGTCCAAAAGAAAACTCGCTTCATATCCCTATACATCTTGTCACCACCGGGATGTATGGTCATCTTAGAGCGATGTGAGTCTTCAAGAATTGTCTTCCTCAAGCTCTCATCTTGTGGCACGCAAAGTCTCCCATCTCTACGCAACCAGCCTCTCTCATCTATAGCATATCTATTAAGATGACTCGAAGACTCCCCTCCTATAAGCTTGCCTCCTATCTCAACCAACTGTGGGTCATCTCGCTGTGCCTCTCCAACCTGACCCAAAAGTGTAGGTTACACCTCTAGTGATGCCAATAATCCGGGTACATAATCAACAGAGGGTCTGAAGTTAAAGGTAGATATATACTTCAAATTTTTCCGCTCTACGAATAAAGGACTCAAAGTCAACTTCTTTCTACTTAAGGCGTCAGCTACAACGTTACCCTTGCCAAGGGTATATGCGATCTCAAAATCGTAGGATGCCAAAACTCCATCCACCTCTGTTGCCTCAAGTTTAGATCTTTCTGAGAGAACAAGTACTTTAGCGACTTATGATCCGTATACAACTCAAACTTCTCGCCAAGCAAATAATGACGCCATGACTTAAACGCAAAAACTATGGCATCCAATTCTAAGTCATTGGTAGGGTAATTCTTCTCGTGGACTTTCAACTGCCTTCCACCATAGCATATCACCCTTCCCTCTTACATTAAAACTGCGCCAAGCCCTGTCCCGCAAGCATCGATATGTACTGTGAATGGCTTACTCCCATCTGGCAAAACTAAAACTGGAGCTATCGTCAAAGCCTTCTTCAAACGCTTGAAAGCATCATCACAGTCAACATCCCATGAAAAAGTCAAGTTCTTCTTCGTCAACCGAGTAAGTGGGACTGATATCTTCACGAATTTCTTAATGAACTTCCTATAATAACCAGCCAACCCTAAAAAGCTTCTTACTTCTATTGCGTTCTTAGGAATCTTTCAATCTTGGATTGCCACCACCTTTGCGAGATCCACAGCTATCCCTTCCTTAGAGACCATGTTGTCCTAAGAACATCACTTCTTTTCTCCAAAAATGGCATTTGGAGAACTTAGCTTTGAGTTGATGCACTCGTAGGGTCTCTAAGACTTCCCTAAGATGTAGGACATGCTCTTCCTTGCTTCTAGAGAAAACCAAGATATCGTCCACAAAGACTACCACAAACTTGTTTAGAAACTCCCTAAACACCATACTCATTAAGTCAACGAAGTATGCGGGTGCATTCGTCAAACCAAAAGGCATGTAAAGCCACTCGAAGAAACTGTCAGGAGTTCTAAATGCAGTCTTATCTATGTTGTCTTCAGCCACCCTTAGCTGATGAAATCCTATAGTGAAATCCAGCTGCGAGAAAACCGAAGCACCAACCAACTGATCGAATAAACCATCTATCCTCGGCAATGGGTATCTATTCTTCTTTGTGAGCTTATTCAGCTCTCTATAGTCCACGCACAATCTAAGTGAACCACCAGCCTTCGTAGCAAAAACAACTGGAGCACCCCATTCCGAAATACTTCTTATGAACCCCTTCTCAAGCAACTCTTTCACTTGCTTACTGAGTTCTCTTCTCTCTCTCGGGGCCATGTGGCGCATTGGTAATGCAACTAGCTTTGCATTATCTACTAGGTACATTCGTAAGTCTATCTCGCGCCTCGGCTGAACTTCATCGAAGACGTCACTATATTCACGGACCACACGAACAGATTCCAAATCATCATTGGATGCGTTAAGGGATTCTAGGTAGCTAAGCATTACCGGATCTCTAGGGTCACATGAAATATCAAGGGTCTTTCCACAACGAGTCAACAATCTAACTACCCTTCTTTCACAGTCTAGGATGGCACCGTATCTAGCTAGCTAATCCATGCCTAGAATCAAGTCGTAGCCCATGAAGCCAAGAACGAAAGCGTTGCATTCAAACCCAACGCCCAAGATAGACACTCTCAAATCCCGATAAATCATTGAAAGATGAGCCGAACCACCAATAGGATTTGAGACTACTATGGGATCCATAACTAGACTAGTATTTAGGTACAATGTTTCAACTAAAGAAGCAGATACAAACGAGTGTGAAGCGCCAAAATCAAACATAGTATGAACATGAGGATCAAACAGAAAAACCAAACTTTCAACAGAAATGTTTCTACCTCTCTCCCGTCCTGGTGCCATGAGAGCCTGAACCTGCCCTCTTGCCTGCCCTGGTGCCATGAGACCCTGAACCTGCCCTCCGAAAGTAGACCCTGTCCTCTTCCCTTTCCCTTGTCTTCTCGGGCAGTCTTTAATCAGATGTGCCGCCTCACCATAGTTAAAACAGCCAGTCTTCTTCTTCCTCCTACAGTCCTTGCTCAGATGGTCTGGTGTTCCACAATTAAAACACCTTTTCTTTCCTTTGCTATTGTTATCCTTACCACCTTTCTTATGTTGCTGTTGTGATTTCTTTTGATCCCCTTTCTTTTTCGGTGCCTTGTTAGCATTAGCGCCTTTCTCCTCTTCATGCATAAGCGCCATGTCAACCAGTTTCTCAAAGGTAGCCTCCATAGGAATGTGGGTCATAGCCGACCCATGTAGTGGCTCATTCAAACCTTTAACGAATCTCAGGGCCTTCTTTTCAGGCTTTTCACCAAGTCTAAGCCAAATCTTGCCAACTGATTGAACTTGTTGATGTACTCCTTTACTGATACATTCCCCTGCTTTAATGCCAAGAACCTCTCCATGTATAAATTCTCTTCTGCTTGTGAGAGAAATTCCATCTTGAACTTATGCCTGAAATCCATCCATGTCTCCACTGGACGCTCTCCATTCGTGACCTCCCACCAAAACGAGGCTTTGTCCTTCATTAACCAAGCATCTAATTGGACCTTCCTTCCATCTTCTATCTCGAAGATACCAAACAAATCTTCCACCTCCTTAAGCCAATTTCGAGCTTCAACAAATGTCTCTGACCCATGAAATGGTTTCCCGCCCATTGCCTGAAAGTCCTTGCATATCTTTGAAAAAGTATCAACGCGGGGAGGGGGAGGAGGAGGAGCGGCTGCAACTGGGGAGGTGGAACATTTGCTGGGCCTGCGGCGGTGGCCCTAGCCTCCAGATACCTTCTGAACCAGCCTGGTATCATTATGCCCTCGGGTATCTCGGGTTCCCCAGACATGTTGAAAAAGAAAAAGGAAGAGATTCAAAACGAAGAATCGAAGGAAATATATATGGCTCTTGGGGGTTATGTTTTTAAAACAAACCTTTCTCTTGAAAATACTTTCCTTAAAACATACTTTTGAAAGTATTTCTTTACAAAAATGTTTTTTTGAAAACCAGTTTTTCAAAATCTCTTATCTGTTCTTGGTAACCTTCAGCTCTGATACTACGTGTAACACCCCACGCCCATTAATGTCACTCTCAAAGGGAATACATTAACTTTCATGGAGTATTATTGGTGTATAGAACAAAATATAACAGGACAGATACATATATTGGTACTTGAAAATTTTAAAACAACTTTTATTGCAGCGGAGAAATAGTTTGATTACAACCTCATAAACCAACAGCAAAACCAAGTACACTTAATATCCATCTTGACAAATTGTTTTCTGAATACATAAAGTAAAAAAGCATAACCCCAACATAAGTAGCCATAAAAGAGATAAGATGATCTTTACTTTCAGCAATCCAAGCACTTCCAAAAGAGAGAGAAGGAGATCCAAATCAAGCTCCACTAGCACTAGTCCAACCCTGAGAACCTGAAGGGGGGAAAGGAAGAAAAGAGGCGAAAACAAAGGGGGTCAGACATAAAGTTTGGCGAGTCCAATAACTTTAGCAATATAATTATTAAAGTAATTAGGATAATGCATAAACTGGTAAAACAAGGAATGACTGTGAAACAAGTGGGCAAGACAAAACAAACAAGAGGAATATTCTGGCGTTAATCTCGCTCCTAATTACTATAGGATAATTACTATACTGCACCATTACTAGTCACCTTAAAAGTTGATCCCTCCTACTGAACATAATAATCATAGTGGTAGTTTCGTGTACCCCTAGCTGTCTTCATAGGTGTCGCTTTCCCCTATCTCCACTAGTTGTACCCACTACCCCCATGCGATCGGCTCTCTAACTCGTAGATACCTATGCTTGTCCGACAGTGGGGTGTATCACTCCCCAAAGTGGCAACCCGATACTACAAAGATGCACGGCTTATATCTACACGATGCAACAACGTCTTACCTACCAGCCCGGGCCCACGCATGCACATGGCCCCATTGGACTTGCATTGCCACCGCTAACCCGTTTTGACCTCTTACAATCAAATCCACTAAGTGTGTCCCGTCCTCGATTTAACTCGAGCTCACAAAGATACTTAATGGGTTACTGGTTTGAAAAGGGCCCCCATACTTGACACAATCTTTCACCTATGCTTAGTCCCCACTAAGATTTCCCACTTAACCCCTTCTTATTCATGTCCTCTTACATGTTTCAACTTGGTTAAGTGTTTCTAATCGTATTTCACATGTCACCCACTTAACCCCCATGTCCCACCACATGTTTATCTTGGTTAAGTGTTACTTAATTCATTATAACCGTAACCATGTAAAGACCTCCCACATTAGACTACCGTTTGCAGTTGCTGGATTTGCCGGGCGGGTCCAGGCAGTCTTGTACCGCAAACGAGCCTAACCTCGTGTCTTTACAATTGTTACACATTTAATTTATGCCTTCGACCTCTCACATTAGACTACCGTTTGTGGTTGCTGGATTTGCCGGGCGGGTCCGGGCAGTCTTATACCACAAACGAGTCCAACCTCATGTTTTAAGCATTTATTATTACACATAATTACTTTACCCCTATATGAATTAATTATCCCTATTCAAATTGTCAATAATTTCCAAATTAATCTATGTCCATAATTGTCACCTAAATTATGTCCATAGTTTCCAAGTATATAAATTATACCAATTAGTATCTCAAATTAATTATATGCCTTTAAAGCTATTTTATGCCAATTCACAATATGTATATTTAATATTTCCTATGGTCCCCACGTCGTTAGACTCGCAAATAGTCTAACTCATAAAAAAGGAGAAACATCACAACTTGCATAACACATAAAATGGATCTAACTTGCAAATGAGAATTATAACATAAGTTTGAATAGCCAACAACTTGCATAGGCAATGAACATATAGAACACAAATTTGCATAAACTATGTACTGCCATGGATCTAAATATAGATCTAAACATGAAATTGTGAACTTGCATATACAAATAAGGTTTTCACCTAAAATTGCATATGTGAATATGGTTTTCACCTGAACTTGCATATGTGAATATGGTTTTACCTAAACTTGCATATATGAATATGGTTTTCACCTAAACTTGCATATAGATTCCTACAAACTTGCATATGAATCTAAACATGTAAACTAATACCACATGTTTTACACATAAACTAGCATATATATATATATATATATATATATACATGATTCACATATAAACTTTTGTATAATTCGCATACAGAGTTGCATATGATTCACATCCAATCTAGCATATAATTTACATCCAAACTTGCATACAAACTGATGACATAAAATGAATCAAGTTAAACTTATGTGATTGGGAATATGAAATAGATCTACTAACATAAGTTAACCAAACTGTCATATGTTCACAAACAGACGATAACAAAATTAAGTAACGTCACATGATTCAACAGACATATTCTCATAATCCAAATTATAACTCATCATAATTAATTTATTAATTATTTTGAGAAAGAAATTGTACTAACAAAAACGGATTAGAGAAGAGAATAATTCGTTCGTCGTTTGTATAAGAATTCTGACTTGCAATTCCTAAGCTTTAAGAAGAAGAAGAAGAAATATTCCAGCAGCAGCATGGAGGCCATGAGACTAATTTAGTTTAGGTTTAGAGCTTGAGTCTATGCGTGCTTATATAGAGTTTTAGATTAATATAAGCCGTTAGATTAAGATAGGGGCAATCAGAACCATTCAGACCAATTGGAACCATCCAGAACCTGCCACCTAAGCCCTAGTGACTCAACCACAAGTCAGAAATCGTCACATTTCAGATCTGCCCGAGGGGGTAGGTTGATCCCCAGGTCGACCTGTATAGGGGAGGTCGACCTCCTGGTCGACCTGGCCTGGGGCGGGAAAAACCCCGCCCAGCCCGCTTCTGACTTTGAATTCGAATTTTGAATATTTAAATCTAAGCTGTTTTAATTTATTTAAATTTCTGAAACTTCTGAGGGCCATAACTTCCTCATACGAAGTCCGATTTACGAAAACTTGGAGTCTATTCCAAGCAGAATTTCGAGACGAACGCAATGGCGTAACCCATTTCCCTTAATTCTTCTTATAAAAATTAAGTGTACTTAAATATGTAAATTTTAATATTTAAAATTACGGGGTGTTACAGTGATGGTATCGACTCTGCTCAAAATTGTGATAGCGACCTTTCTTTATCTCTTATCATGTCAAAAGATGCAACACTAATACGTAGAAATCATACATACATTTCAGTAAACTATAATGGTTTGATTTTGGTAAACGATCAGCATTCATATTCAGCCTTATGCATTTTACGCACAGTGCTCTTTTCATATGGTATAGTTATAATTCCCTACACTTACATGTAAAAATGAAGCAATATATTACTTCAATTTCATTTTAAATATATAAAACATATACCTAATGGTAAAGAAGAGATATTTCTATCGCCTAAAATGGTAGAGGAGATATTTTCACAACAAGTAAGCATTGACATGGAAGTTAATATTTACAGTGGAAGAAACAGAAAATGAACATGAAACGAATAAATGCTCACTTGCAGCATAATTATGGGAAAGTCCTCCAAGATCATAATATTCCAAGAAGCCTGCTAGCATAATACAGTTGAACCGAGTTACAATATATAAGGGAAACAACAGTTTAAGAACTCAATCCGTGCAGAAAGATTTGAATAAGGGAAAAAGCGTGCATTTAGGTAAACTGAAGTTACAATATATAATGATACTCATTTTTCTACACGACGTCTGATTTGCCAAATCTGAAGTAGAGTTTCTAAAGCAAATCTCAAGTTAAATCTCATGTCCCTTTAAAATGCATCGTTAGGTTCCACAAAACAACATCTAGTGAATTTTATCTACAATACAAATGGTAGTTAAGCATGGGAAAACCTAAAAAAAATATAATAGGTGGATGTTGCCAAAACCGAAGCGCTTGAAAACTTGATTTTTATAAATTTAGATAACTCAAAGAAAAAGAAATGTTATTAGTTTAATCTTCAGCCTTATTTTCATATCAGAAGTTATGTTGGCAATTTAGGTATAACTGCATACCCTATTTTGCCAAGGCCTAAAGGTTTTATTCAAAGTCGAAGATAGAAAAATGCAAAGAATATTGAAGTACCTGAATTGCCGCAAAAGTATGGACCGAGTTTTCAACAGTTGGGGATTTCGAGGACATGACCAATTTATAGCTTTAGCATACTCAAGGACATCGAAATGCTGACATCCCACATCAACCCCATAGATGATGATCAAAGGCACAACAGAGACTACAGAGCCGTGGGAAAGTGAAGCTGCAATCGACGAAGAAAGTCAAACTATAAATCAAATAGAAAGCTTATGATTAAGACCAGAAAAAAGTAGAAATTTCTTGGACTACATCCCCAAAAAAACATCAATATTTGAAACAAAGCTATGCACATTTAATATACATCATTTAAAGAAATTAATGCCACAATATAAACGAAAACATTTATTTAATATATTTCATATGCTACTGAAAAAATATAACTGAAACCTTTTAAGGAAACAATACATATATTAGCCTCAATTCAATGCCGAGGAAAATCCACCAAGCATATAAATCATTATTTTGATGATAAACATGAATAGCAACCACATTACTTTGTCAAAAAAAAACACTGTTTCAAAACTTAAAATAATGAAAGTCTGACAAAAAAACTGAGAAGAAATGATACCTGTATGTGTTCTTTTAATCCTTCATAAAATGAAGCACTACATCAGCTCAAATGCAACAAAACAAAGCTATGCACCTTCAATATACTGCACTGCATTTAAAGCAACTAATGTTAAACATTATGACTGAAAACATTTATTTCATATCTTGCTCAAAAATTATAACTGAAAACATGCAAAGTAACAATACCTATATTAGCATCAATTATCAGCTGATTCGGCCTGGCATTCATCTCTGATTTCTGCAACCCACAATTTTTTTGATATTAACAACCAATTCCCTATGTATATACATGCATAATCAACTGAATCACAAAGAAAAAGAAACAAAAAGTTACGTGCAAATGAAACTCGTAGCATGCATTGCCTCCCTCAACATGTGTAACTGCTCCTTTGACACTGTCCTCACCTACATTATTAATTTAAACTTATTTAGCACCACTCTAATTAAACTGTAAGATTCATGAACTTGTACATTTCATTCAGTTGACGTTCTTTAATTTGATTGCACTATACGATAAACATTGTTGTGCGTAAACTATAAGAAACACGTTTAATAATGATGAATTCTATGATATAACATCTTCAAAAGTGGTTTTGCAGGCTAAATAAGTACTCAAAGAGAAATAAAGTTTGAACCGAGCACCTCATGTGGTTATGTGCCCTGTAAATGAGTGCTTGGTCGAATAAATAATTCATGTTTCAGGTTGACTTAGTTATCGTTTATGAGAAATGTGTATGTTTTGCTGCATTTTATTCTTCTATAGTTAATAAGACAGTTGGTGAGATGTTTTCATTATTACAAAGCTTCTTATATACCATGTCAAGTTTGCTTCATCAAGTTAGTTTTGAATTTAATACCAATAAGTGAAGAACAATTTTGCAGGTTGATAAATACACAAAGAGAAGTAAAGTAGAATTTTATTTCTGATTTCAGTAGTTTTCATCTATAATTTCTATATATATATATATATATATATATATATATATATCATCTCTGCAAATTGTGAAACACCAACGCTGTAAGCAATCAATAATTTAAAAAGTTTTTTTTTTGGATGAGGACAGTTAAATTATATGGACCATGGAATATGATCTACAATTAACGCTAGGTTCAATGATTGGTTAGCTTGCACATAAGCATGATGTTTTTGACATGTGTTGGGCAAAGGTATATCCTTTTTTTGTTAATTATTCTAACCTACAAATGTTCCTATAAGGAAAATGTTGACATTTTTAAATTTGCGTCAGGATAAATTTATGGAAAAAAATTCTTTGCTATATAGTAATACTAAACATGGGGAAAACGATCAATTTAAGGATCACTTCATGTCTAAATTCTGAAAGGGATTATTGTTGAAGTTAGTTTTTTTTTCTTTCCAGAATTATACATAAAATTTGCCCTTTCAGAAAATTTCTTTCAAGTCATTTCATGTTTTTTATCATTCCCTTTAATGATATTATCTCATTTTTATCATTTTGAAAATGCAAGAATGAATACTAAAGTACCTACAGTTAGAACAGTATATTACAAAGAGTAACTTACAATACAATTTCAACAATTCCATATTGCCTGGTGACTTTACAGGCTCACATACCATAAATCTATAGTAAAGGCTTTTTACTAATATATTTTGGATGATTATAAGCTTTAAAAATTTACAATTCATGCTTTAAGGGATTTATGAAAATAAAAGTTGTGATACTTCGTGAAAAATGTAACAGCATAGGAACATGTAGTTTACAGATTTTATTTTATGGCGCCTTTCTGAATTTGGTCATCTTTTGTTAAAAAAACACTGCATGTTTATTCATTTGATAAAAGATTACTGTAAACTAAATGATAACCTATACAAATTTTGAAGAAAAAGAAGGCATTACCAGTAAGTTAACTTGATCATGGTGAAATTGTACCTGAGTTTCTGACTGTGTCCATTGCTCTCCCAGTGCCTATGCTTAAAGCATACTGTCTTTTTGGAAAGGAACACGGACTTGAGAATAGCAGTGTATCTAATAATGAGATTCCATTCGAAATATGAATGAGCATTATATTATCTTTGGAGGCAGCATTAACATCAAATTGTACTGTACATAGGATGAAAAATCAAAATAAAAGATGGATTACCTCAAGCTAAAATAAAAATAGTATTATAAACCCATATCTTTCTTACTAATCCAGCAATCCTATGACTGTGATGTTGCACTAATCACATCAGTAGCACCGACCCTCAATTGTAAGCTGTAAAATGCATAAAAAGATGGATTGTTTGTCTACTGCACAAAAATAACTTGATTAACTGGATTGTTATCAGGTTAAATTAAGTAAAATATTTTGTAAAACATAAAATTAATATAATTATCTTGATTGATAGCTCAACCTGGGATAAAAATATCTCTGCCAACTCTAACCACAAAACAACTCCTCCCAAATCATCTTTTATATCAGCTGGATTCACGCTGGTAATTTCTGGGATTACTTATGTCTAGAACCAGAAAATATAGAAGAACAAAATTAACAATTTGGTGAGAAATAAGTTAGGATTTGAAATACCTGTAGGCAATCAAATAGATGAACGAATCAATAAGATATTCGCTAAAGAACATCAGCTAGAGTTGGAGAAAAAAATTAACTTAATTCTACCAACGCAGGAGTTCTAAAATCAACGCGGAGGTAGAAGATAGAGTCGCTTCGACTCAAATCACGATTTTGGAGGTCTGAAATTCACATGGCGGCAGAGGCTCTTGAATCGACATGGCAGGCTGAGCTATGAAGTCGACATGTTGATGCCGATATAGGAAGAGGAGTGGTGGAAGAAATAAGGTAGGATCTGGACTCGATACATCTCAAATCTTGACCAATGGCTGCCATGGATTCTGGGCCTCTGGCTGTGAGAAAAATAGACAAAGAGGGGCAACAGTGAAGATAAGAAAGCAGTAAATAATTTAATTAAAGAGATGAGAATGGAGGACAAAAATTAAAACAGATGGTCTGGAATCTTCGTTCTGAAGCCATTTAGTAATTATGTTTTTTATCGTGATACATGAGAGTTTACCTTACCAAGACAGTGTCAAAAAAGAAGACGATGTTATCGAGAAAAGTCGACACATATATTATTTATTTATTAATAAATAAATAAATAAATAAATGGCTGAATGAGTTTGGGTGGGAATTTGGATGGGAAAATGAAGTAATCAACGGACGTGATGCTGCCACGTAGGCTCAATGGCTTCTGCTTTAGTATATATTAAGATGGACATTCAATTTTTATTTTTATTTTAATAAAATTTGTTACTCTGTCAGTATAGTACTAAACGGTTTTGTTTGTTGTATAATGGTAGTCGATTGCAGTAATATATGAGTTTAGTAATATGCAACTAGATGTACACCATTGGACCACGCATGGTTATACAAAGCAACTAATAAATCATGGATTATACAGAAGCAACTAATAAAATGTTTTAGTTCGAATTATTTCATATTTCAACCTTTTGTTATTCTCCAGTTAATTTTAGATGTTTGGTATGTTGTTTTTAGGGACAGTTTATCCACATTATAAAATCCGCTCCTTTTTATTTCGCGTGAACTTGCAAAATTAAACATATGTATCATATGCATCCCATTGTCCGATACTCGCAAACATTCCGCATTTCAGCCAGACCCACGGAAGGTCTCTTATGCTACAAAACGTGACTTCGTCATGACTTCTACAATGTTACCATGAACATGATCACGTGAATGCTTCTTTTCCATTACAGCCATGAGCACATATCCATCCAATATCGTCAAGACATAGTCTTCTAATCCATAAACTTTTCCCATAAAGAAAATATGTGAAAGTCAACACATTCCACGCACCAACCTTCAGCATGAATCGAACACCTACCTCCGCTTGTCCATTAATTCACACATCCAACATCTGATTATCAAGAATTCTTCTAGTTTATAAAGGTATTCCTCCCATCAAATCTACAAAATAAGCGTTCATGTAGACCAAAACTTGTACCAACATCTTCTTTTCAGGGTTGATGCTGTCCAAATTGACTATATGAACGAGAAAAAGATCACTTCTATATCTCAGTCGATTGTTGATTACCCGACCAATTTAAATTGATTGTTGGAAAAAATATCAACGATGCAATTATTCAGTTTAATTTTTTTTATTTATTTCAGCAATATTGGTTTAATCATCTGTAACAGCCCCACTGTTATACCCAGTTTAGCAAAGAACATTATAAGTAATGTTGTTTGCTAATCCGGAGAATACAGCTTAATAGGGGCGATTGAATGTGGATATATCTTTATACTAACACTGACACGTCACTTATACCTTTTTTCAATTAATGTCTGATCTGAGTTTGACATGTTCGGTATTAACACAAAGCAATAGACACATCGATTCCACATAATTAGAACAATATATCATACACATAACAATCATAGATCATAGTAGAAAAGTATACAACATACCATATATAGAGTTTGTCCACAAATATACCTCTAACCTTACATTTTACACATTACAAGATAAGTCACTATCTTAATAGATACATCACATATTACTTCAGGTGGATATCTTATAGAAGATAAACTAAGGATCTAAAAATGTTTACACATGGCCTGCTAACCTGTCCAAAAGTCGGAAAGTCCTTTTAACCTGAAAATCCCGGTCTGACCCGGCAACACAAAAATCCGGATCAGTCTATCTCTAAATATATCAGAAAAGTGAGATCCTTATATATATAAACATATAAATAGGCTTTAGCTCAACATGAAGAGATAGTAACTATAATTCATTGTTTCACAATGATGTATGTTTGGTTTCCAAGTATGGTTTTAATCTCTATCACAAGTTCGCATTATATACATGACAAGCCAACACAACTCATTCATGACCAACCTGATCAAGGAACTACTTCTTAGTTAAATAACTAAGGAAGGACAAGGAATCAACGTATCAAAGAAACATACATACATTAAAATACAAGATGGTCTCAATGCCTGGTGGTATCCCTCATACCTATCTGATACCAATGATCGGGAACTCATGCACGATCACTAGGATCGAGGAACTCATACACGATCACTAGGATCGAGGAACTCATACACGATCACTTGATTGAGGAAACACAAGAAAACAAGCAATAACAATCCATTTCTATGAATACTAAGACTAAAGAATCACATTCTCAATCTAAGTGGTTGAGGAACCATAAACATACTATCATGTAAATTGTAGTTCCACGTGCTCGATCGGAGGGATCGAGGAATCATCTGATCTCAATAATCCAAGAAACAAAACCTCAACAATCGTAAAGATAATGGCAACCATGACTTCACTATTCCATATTAATCATTATTTTATTTAAATCTTTACTAATAAAAGTGGTATAATAGTCCAGTCTTTTAAAATAATGAATTTCTCAATCTTTTACATTTACAAGTTTGAAAGAAATCCAGAAGTAACCTTCTCAAGGATCTAGCAGCCTCTGCTGCACACCAAAAGAAAGTGAACTGTAAAGTGCTAAATATATCATCCACAATAACCACTAAAGTTTAACATAGACATCCCACACCATCTAGTGAAACACAAGTATTTACTGAGAATTAGTAAATTTCACTTATTATGGATATACCCGGAAAACCTAATTTATATTCTCGTAAGGATCTAGAGACCACTTGTCGCACACCATAAAAGAATACAACTCTAAAGTGTTAATTACTATCTCAAAATCGAATACAAGAATCTAACTCGAGCATCCCATACTACTTAGTTGGGTTCTAGTACTCGGTCAAGAATTAGTAAATTCCACTTCAACATTCTATTCATTGGAATATACCATTTTCGTCAAAATGTTTCACAAGAGCATATAAAACAATCGGTAACATTAAGTCAAAAATTTGTTCATTCCAGATTATAGAATTAAGATTCTCAAAACTATGCCATTGTTTAAAACACTCACTTAGTTGTTCATAAAACTATTTCATTGTTTCCAAAAGTTCATAACAAATCTCTTAGCCTTAAATTGCAATTTCAGTTTTGATTAAGCATATAATTTAACAAAACTTAATCCATAATTATAGAAAACAAAAACTCCTAGCTTTCCAAAACATCATAAATTATTAAATTCCGATAAGTTACTCAAAAGTTATGACCAAAACAATCTCTCGTATTTATATATTGACACGATTTATCAACGACAGGACAACGACAAATAAATGGGTTTTTCACCATTTAAACTCCAAAATCACAAGAGGCACCATTAGAGAAAGTTGTAGCTTAATCTCTTAGCTTTCTAGAACATTAAGAATTTTCAAATTTTGATTAGTGGCTCAAAAGTTATGACCAAAACAAATTCTCAGTTTTAAGTGTTTTCCTGATTTCCTAACGACAGCCCAGCAACAAACAAATTAGTTTTTCACCATTTAAACTTCAAAATTAATAGAAACACAACAAGTAAAAGTTGTAGCTTATACTCTTAGCTTTCCAGATATAAATATTTATCGAATTCCGATAAGTAACTCAAAAGTTATGCTCATTTTACTATCAGCTATCAACCCAGATTTTAACACAGGCCTGAGCTACATGCTCAGTTTAAAACTCATTTTTGACCTCCTAAAATGCATAATTTCGACAAATGACTATAGGGAAAATTGTAGAAAATTGAAATAGCTTTCTACTGTAAAATGATTGAGTTAATTTGGATAATATAACTATAAGTTATCACTGTTTTACAACAGTGATGATTTCACCAAATTTACGACATACAACCAAACAACCACTTGAATCCAAAACCATGTTGCACCCAAATCAATCATCAAATCAAACATATCAAAGCCAAAATTCCTAACGTGCAACACACTAATTAGAGACAGATTGTGTGAGTCGAACAACTCATCTTATAATCCAAAGAGCTTCATAGCTAGAAACATTAACCTCAAGCGAAGTAACCAAAAACTGCCCAGATTTTTATCCCTGGAACATAGTACATTTAACATAACAAACATTAATATTTTTCAATGAAATTTTTATGAAGATGTTCAGATGTTTTGGGAACAACATATCCAAATCTCACAATTTAATGAATTTTCTACAATTAGTTATGATTTTTAAATCAACCTACGTTTTTCTGTCCAGATTTTATAGAAAAATTACTCGGAAATCACCATGTTTATCATATCGAATATTAATAAAAGTCCATGAAAATTGGTAGAGAGTAGTTGCAATATGTCAGAAAGAACATAGTAAGATTTGGGGATTTTTCAACTCCATATGAATAAAATTCGAATTTTCTACCAAAGAGGGTTTTAATTTTCAGATCTATCAAAACACAAGTATAACTAGAAATATCATTACCTATCATGTTTGAAATCATATAATCAAAGATAAAATCTGAAATTACAAGCCCTAATTGATTCACTAGAGGTATAGGAGCTTACCTTCTTTTGATTCCTGAAAGATCTAACCAAAAGCCCTTTCATTCAAGGCATGAAATTAAGGATTTGTGAAGCTAAGGTTTTTCTTAGTTTTTGAGAAACTTCCTATTGTTTGCTGGTTGGAACAAAATGAACATATGGTTCATTCAGGAATAAGTAAAGTAGAGTGACTTTCCCTTATTTGCACTAATGGGTTGAGTTTTAACTAGGCCCAAACCCAAGTTTTAATTAAATGAACTGAAGTTCTTTTTATTTATTTTCTTACACTTTAAAACTCTACTCTCTACTTGAATTTCACATAGAAATTTTTATAAACAAACCCAAGATATACTCTAATCCTTTTTAGTTAAATAATATTTTTTTTCACAAATCACAATTAAAATTATCTATCCCTAATTAAACTCAATTAACTAGGTAACTAACAACAGGGTTGTTACATCATCTCAGCAATTTCAGGTTTTAAAATAATAAGGATACTTTTAGGTATTTATTTAAATAATGTAGTTCATTAATATGAGATTTATTTATTACATTTATTATTGCAATATTCATTGACTTTAACTGAGTATTCACAAATATAATAACGTGTTTCAAGCTAACATTTGTTTGATTTGTTATTTCATTTTAAAAATTCAGTAATGATTTAGTGGTACAAGAAACTCAATGATATGGAATATAATAATTAATTGAATCTATATGTTTACACTTAATTTCATTTTTTTTAAATAACATAGCGAATTTTTCATTAATTTCTTATTTAAAAAAATAGTTAATAGAATTTTTTTTCTTGATATCACACAACTTAACGGTTGGTTTTCCCACCGTTATAGGGTTATACTAGTTAATATAAATATGATTATATTAACTAATTAAATCATTAATTATAAAATTAACCGCCAATTTCAGGGTATCAGGCCGATTACGTTGTTGAGGCAACTAACAGGTCATTGTGTCTTTATTTTCAAGGTCCTATTCATATACAGGAGAGTTATCAACACACTAATCTTCATCTCCACCGGTCAACGTCGAGATCCTAATGCCCTGAACGATATTGTAGTTAAATGTTTCTTGTATTTGTGAAAGGATTAGAAGATTGATCAACAAATGATCGGAGCTTTCAGACCGTTGAAATGAATTGATGCGGCTAGCTTAACGGTTGACCAATGGAATTAGTTTCAACGCACAAAATTAGGGTTGCGTTTGGTCGTTATATAGAGTTGGCAAAATTTTAATATTATTATAGTATATGAAACTTTACCATGAAGTAATTTATTTAAACAACCTCAAACGATCTCCCTTTTTGACAAAATAATGTAATCCTAGCATAAAAAAATATTTCGGACCCAATGGGATAGGCTTCGTCGAATTTCGAGGTCGTTTGTGAAAAGTCCTTTATAATTATCGATGAAAGATTAAGCGTTTAAAATTCCTATAGTTACAGAAAAAATCCAATAAATCTGAGGTCTGACATTTTACTATACCTCTTCCTTACGGATCTAATGAATCTTGTTTCGCTAAATTTGGAGTTTTTTTTACCGGTCGTTTATTCGTTAAAAGTTACCTCTGTCTAAATAATCTAAACAATTAAATAGAAACAGAGATGTTTTTGGCCACCGAAGTCACATACAACATCGATTTGCCACGAAATTTAATTTTCTTACAATAATTTGACGATATGACTCCAATGAAATTAATTTCATCGCAAACTGAGACAGTTTGCAAAAATGACTATTTTTAACGCTTATATAATATTAATAAAATATTATATAAATTCCCAAATAAATCAATTAAATAATAACAAATTTTTATGTTATATTTATTAAACAGAATATATATACAACTTCAAATATAATTAATACAACTCAATATCGTCAATTTCGAGTTAAAACTGTATCGAAATTATATTAAAACCATTTTTAACCGTTATATTTTAATAACAATTTCCATAGCGACTATTTTAAAATTTAAATTGGACATAACTAACAATTTATAACACGAAATCTGGAATTTTCTCTTTCATATGAAAGCTATAACCAATTAGATTCAAACGTTTCTTGTTTCACAGAATTCCGATTTATATCGGATCTTGTATATCCAGTTAAAGTTCAAATCGAAAATTTCGAACTACCGCGTCATTTCGAGCTCGTTTATAATTTAAATATAATTTAATATTCCAAATTTGTTTTAATAAACGAATCCAATATTAAAAATCGATGAATATGGCAATTATAATATTTAAAGAAAATAGATTATATTAAATATTTGACTACCAAAAATATGGGACATTACATACCTTAGGAAGCCGTATGGCAAGACCGCGATAAGGAGAAAATAAACCGTTACTACGCCATGGCCAATTATGATTTTCACTTTGGTCGACCAAGAAGTTCGCTGATTTCGCTAATTTTGGTTTGGAGGAGCTATTTGTCGCCACAGGCCTAGCACCGATCCTGCACTTTGACACCTTTGAGCATGACCTGTATCTGCGCTGCGTTCGTCTATTCGATGCTCAGATGGATGCTGACATCGATGACGAGTCTTGCTGATCTATTGTAAATTTTCGAGCCGTTACAGTTGGTATCAGAGCAATGGTTTAGTAATAACCTTGGCACTGTGGCGTAACTCGATAGAGATGAGGTTAGTAGTATCCTAGATTGAGTTTTGAGTGTGTATATATATGAGCGCGTATTTGTTAATTGATATAAACACTATTTTATATTGTGTTGATTGGTTTGTTGAGTGGTTTATAAATTTTGGTCGATACGGTAGTCGAAACTGTATCGATAGGTGTTTCTAAACTCTTGAACAGAGTAATCCGACAAAGTATTATTTTAAAAGATGGGTAAATGAAATAATTCTACTCAAAATTATATTTTGATATTAAATAATAATTGTTTGAAATTATTATTATTATTTATGGATGTGTCGACTGTTATTATTATAATCAAAAAAGATTATCAAAAAATTAAATGGTTATATAATGTACCAAATTGAATTTGTTTAGAGAATGAGATATATAAATAAGACAAACAGGAAAAGTGGTGAAGAAAACAAAATGTTTAGGAAAAATTCAAAGGTTTTGAATTTATAATGGGATATAGATATGTGATTTCAAACTATTTTGAAATAAAACCAGGAGTTAAGATTATGGAATTGGAAACTTCAACTGGAAAAGATTGAAATAGTAAAGTTAAGTTGAATAGAAATAAATTGGATTGGAGTTAAAAGGAAAATCTGAATGGTTTGATTCAGATTAAATAAGTAGATAAAAATTATTTTACCAAATATATAAATCTTATTTATTTAATTATACTAAATTACCAATATAACCTATACATTATCAGTTTTAAATTAGTCCAAAAACGAGGTCGTTACAATCTACCCCCTTTAAAAGAATTTCGTCCCCGAAATTAAAGAGTAATGAGAAGATCCCAGTTATATTCAAAATCGTAGACTTATATCAACACATACATGGGTCAACCCCTAACAATTACAACAATTAAGGCATCTAGAACACACAGGTTATCTATTAATCAATTCATACCAATCAAAACATACAAATCAACAACTAGCTATTATCACTGTCGTTTTAATAACTATAATTATCTGTTAGTACAGTTATAAAACATTTTCATTTCTACATTCACACACGAGGTTGAGTCCTGTGTTTCGCACACGAGAAGATTTAGTTATAGCATGTGCAGTTATATATGCGTTGACGGCCTATAGTAGTTTATGGACTTCGTCTTTTTTATTAGTACATGAAAACCATGATGTGGTTGTTATTAATGTTTCATATGTTAAATCATATTGGATTAAAGACGAAAATGTTTTATCTGCTTGATCCAATTACTATACCATTAAATTGTGTAGATATGTAGTTTAGTTGATCCAATGTGTTAACATATAGTGATATTTATTATTTTGGAACCGGGGAATGTGATGGATGTGAACTGTTTTTATTCAAAGACAGATTAAGTGATATTTACAATTTAGATTGTGTCACTGTGTTCTACTATTGTGGTGATGGATAGAACAAATTAGTTTTACATGTAATCATGTTTGATTGTGTGTTTTTTCTCTTTTCATTTTGTAAAGCTTGCAAAAAATTATTAACATAGAAGTTAAGTTGAGGACGCTTTTGTGTAGGCATAAGTACTTGGTCATTATGTATAAAGTAAGGGGTGTAGCAGTGTGTGATCGCAAATGAGGCAATACGACCACCTAAAGTAATTGAATTAATAGTCTGTTAGTGCTGCAATAGTTAGTGATAACAGTTAAATTAAATCATGGGACTAATATTTTCATTTATTGTACAAACATCATGCACAAGTCACAATAATGCAATAGCTTGGAGTATCAACCTTGGAGTGTCAATGGATTAGAAGACTTAGCATATGTCTTAATCTTTGTTTTCCTTTTCAAAATTACAGTTATCATGTGTCATTCTGGAACCTTGGAGTATCAACCTTGGAGTGTCAATGGCTTAGAAGACTTGGCAAAAATAAGTCTAACAAAGATATTAAACATACAAATATATTGTGATGAAGACAAACACAAGCAGATGAAGTACATGGTTATTAGCTGATAACAAACTAATGACTAAGTGCATATTCAGTTTAACCAAAATTTAAAAAGTAAAAATAACACAAGTTGAACGAAGACAGATATATGTTAGTCAAACATAAATAAGAAAATAAAGCAATAAAAAATTGATAAAATAAGAAAAGTTGCCATCTTGGATTGGAGGGAACAAGATAACCACCTCTGCTTATGTGTTTGTTAGTAGTTAAAATTAGATGTGAAAGATAATGAGTCAAGCTAGTAATGCATAGTAACATGGTAAATGTCATGAGATGAAACATGATGCTTTAGGTTACAAAGTATAACCGTATAAAGAAAAACATGAGGAGACTTAATTAATAAAGATGAGGAGCCAACTTCTGAATTCAAACCTTCATCCATTTGCAGTAAAGATGCATGTTTATACATATATACATAATATTCTGCAACATATTTAAAAAAGATAAACAAAGGATAGCCTAAAATAAAGAAAATATTGATGTAGTTCTACATCATACAACTCACGGTTAATGAATCATACAACGTCTAAGATAACCTAAACTAAAGTAGAGTGTATATAATTGAAGTACACTCTGAAACAAAAGATACTTAAAATAAATTTAACCAAATGCTAAACCCTTTTAGCACAACCTTCAGTTTTGAAGCTACTGAAGCAAATGACATAAATATAGGTTAATGAATCTACAACACTGACTTATAAAAGATTCCAATTGTTAGTAAATAACATAGTAGTATGCATATTATTTTTGAAATTTGAGAGCCTTGGTAGCAGTAAAAGCTACGGAAGTAAAAATAATATAATTTCATATTTTTATTTCTGTTGAAGCAAAGTGTACTAACCAGGTAACTTTCCTAAGATTTGATTTTGTAAACAAAATTTTCAAATCATCAACAAAAATGTGTCTAACTTTGTTGTATACATAAAGAAAATTCCTCAAATTAAGGATAGTCATAACTTAAATAAGACAAATATTGTGGAGAAATTTTGATTCAAGACTGCTCAAATCAAAAATCCCCAATGCCACGAAAACGAGATCGTGGTAATAGTGCAAAAACAACCAATCGAACAATCTCAATCTTATCCAAGCCAATCACAATCAACAAACAATGGAAATAATAGAGCAATAACGAGAAAATAAATCACACAGGGATTTATAGTGGTTCCACCGACGTCTTGTCAGTGTACGTCCACTTTGAGAGAGAAACCTTTATTAATATCAATAGAAGAGTACAAGAGATTGATTACAATGATCAAATTTACTAGAAAAAATTTGATTTTGTGGAGAAAGGAATTGAAGAAGATTAGGATTGCCTAAACCCTAATTAGAATAAACCTTGATCTATTCTCTTGATTTTGCTGTGTTGTTCTTCCTCCTTTTGGATCTGATGTAGCTTATATAGGCATAGGGAAGTATATGGAAATTCCCAAAATTTCCTCTAGATCCGAAATATCCGAAATATCCTCCAGATCCGAAATATCCTCTAGATCCGAAATATTCGAAATATCCTGAAATATCCTCCCGATATGAAAATATCCTCCAGATCCGAAATTTCCTCCTCACATAGTATCGCATACTTCAACACTCCACCTCGATAATATATCCATCTACATCACAAACTTCAATGCACCCAAGCATTTTCTTCTATCTTCAATCAAGAAAGCTTGAATGTTCCCCAATGAACTCCAGCATAGCCACCGCTCATTGCACTTCACTAACGAGTTCAGGCATAGCCCCCACTCGTTAATGAAGTGTTGAAACATCCAACTCCTAAACCAATCTCACCAAAAGACAACGTACTCGGGAGTGAAAACGAGTACTTACCATGAAGATAGAACACCAACCTCTCACCGATACTCTTCTACATCCAAGTTTCTTTCTCAACTGTGGCACCCCGTGGCACCTAGCATCTCTCCAAGCGAATTAAGTTCGAGCAATGCTCGAACTTCCCAACCGGAAATGTCTTAGTGAACATGTCCTACGCGTTATCCTTTGTGTGCACTTTCCGAAGGCATACTTGCTTGTCTTCGTCCATGACTACTAGAAATGACTCCCTTACTTCAATATGCTTCGTTCGTGAGCTAAACGCCAAATTCTCTGCCAAATGTATAGCACTTTGGCTATCACATCGAACATCGATACTCTCTTATTCAAAACCCAAGTCACACAATAGTCGCTTCAAATAAAGTGCCTCCTTTGCCGCTTCCACAGCGGCTATCAACTCCGTCTCCGTAGTGGATAAAGCAACTACGGTTTGCAATCTCGATCTCCAACTAATGGCTGTACCGCCAAGAGTGAAATTATATCCGGAAGTTGATTTTCTTCGATCCCTATCACCAGCGTAGTCTGAATCACAGTAACCAACCAACATGCAATTCTTCTCTTTACTACCCCTAAAAACAAGGCCATGAGATGTTGTGCCTTTCAAGTATCTCAATATAGCCTTCACGGCTTCCCAATGAGATTTACCCGGATTAGCCATATACCGACTAACCACCTCGACGGTATTTGCAATATCCGGCCTTGTACACACCATGGCATACATTAAACTACCAGCCGCACTTGCATATGACACCTTTTCTATATAAGCCTTGTCTTTCTCTCCGATAGGTGATCCCTTTTTCGAAAGCTTCATATGCAAAGGTAAAGGTGTATTTCGCGCCTTTGCATTCTCCATGCTAAACCGACAAAGCATCTTCTTAATGTACTCCTTTTGAGTCAATCTCAACTCAAAATGCTTTTGATCTCTTTCAATTTCCATGCTCAATATTTTCCTTGCTTCTCCAAGATCTTTCATTTCGAACTCCACCTTTAATTTTTCTTTCAACTTGTTGATTTCTGCCTTGTCCTTAGAAGCAATGAGCATATCGTCCACATATAAGAGTAAATACACCCAATAATCATTTCCTAACTTCTTGAAGTAAACTCAAGCATCCTTGATGCTTCGATGGAAGCCACTTTCAAGCATGAAATGATCAAATCTCTTGTACCATTGCCTAGGTGATTGCTTCAAACCATATAGTGATTTCTTCAACTTGCAAACTAGTTCTGACTTACCTTCTACAACAAACCCTTCCGGTTGCTCCATGTAGATGTCTTCATCCAAGTCTCCATGCAAGAAGGAGGTTTTCACATCTAGTTTCTCCAACTCCAAGTCGTAAATAGCAGCTAATGCAAGTAATATCCGGATAGAAGTATGCCTCACAACAGGTGCGAAGATCTCATCATACTTCTTTCCTTTCCTCTGTGCAAACCCCTTAGCCACTAGCCTAGCTTTGTATCTTCCATCGTCCTTCACCTTATATATCCATTTGTACCCAATAGCACGGTTTCCTTGAGGAAGTGGAACCAACTCCCAAGTCTGGTTCTTCATCAACGATTGCATCTCTTCCTCCATGGCGCAAATCCACTTCGAGCTATCGCTCGAATCCATGACGTCATCAAGGTCCATCGGCTCATCTTGGACTACATGAAGAGCATAGTCCAAATTCTCACAAAAGCTAAGATACTTCCAATCACCATATCTTTTGGGTGGCCTTATAGCACGACGACCAACCCGATTAGCAATACCATCACCCGGTCTTCCTTTAGCTCCACCTTGAACTGAATCTTCTCTAGGCTCGTGCACATCACCAACACTACTAGAGGAATCCTATGGACTATGTGATGTAACATCAACCGCATTCACGTCGCAAGCACCTCCAATAGCTCTACTCTCTCTAGGCCTGAAAGTGGGAATAACTTCCTTCTCCTTTGATTCACCATGAACCAAATCCGGAACATTCGCTGAGCCTTCGTTCTCCTTGAACATAGCCGACTCATCAAAAGTAACATGACGAGAAACCATAGCCTTCTTTGTTTTAGGATTCCAAATCCGATAGCCTTTGACGCCATCTATATAACCGAGATAAATCCCTTTGAAAGCTCTAGGTGAGAGCTTATCATTCCCCGGATCATGCACATAAACAGGACTGCCAAATACACGAAGATAACTCAAGTCAATGCTCTTCTCCTTCCGCACTTCCTCCGGAATTTTGTTATCAATGTCGAGCATGGAATCCGATTAATAATATGCACTGCGGTTGACAACGCTTCAGCCCAAAATCCCTTAGACAAACACGATGTCAGTCTCAAGCATCGAGCTTTCTCTAGTAGAGTTCGGTTCATTCTCTCCGCCACTCCATTAGATTGCAGATCTCCCGGTGTAGTAAAATGCCTCTGAATACCATGATGCTTGCAAAAATTCAGAAACTCTCCGGAAATATACTCGCCGCCAATATTGGACCAAAGAACCTTCAAAGTTTTTCCACTCTCATTCTCAACAAGAGCCTTCCATTCTTTGAATCTTGCAAATGCCTCCGACTTGGCCTTCATTACATACACCCAAACCTTCTGAGAAAAATCATCAATGAAAGAAATATAAAATCTTGCTCCTCCCAAAGAAGCTACAAGCCCTGGTCCCCAAACATCCGTGTGCACATACTCAAGAATCTTTCTTGAATCATGTTTTCCTTCACCGAATGACACTCTAGTTTACTTCCCCATGACACATTCCTCCCAAAACTCCAACTTGCTGAAACTCTCACTATCAATCATCTCCCTTCGACGAGACATGACCCAATCTCAAATGCCACAGCCGTGTAGCATCTAAGCCACGAGAACTATCAACACTGACACAAGTTTCGCCTTCCACGGTCACTCCTTGAAGCTAATAAATACCATGAGTTCTAACACCCTTCATAACCACAAGCGCACCCTTCGAAACCCTCAAGCTATCACTCTCAATAGTGATCTTGCAACCTAAAGAATCCAACTGTCCCAAAGAGATAAGTGACTTCCGTAGTCCCGGAACATAGCGCGCATTAGTGAGAGTACGAACCACTCCGTCAAACATCTAAATTTGCACGGATCCAATGCTCTTCGACTTGCAAACTACACATTTCCCATAACAATTGATTTTCCTTCCCATTCAACATAAGAAGAAAAACAATTCCTATTAGGCGTCATGTGATATGAAGCCCCCGAATCAAGCACCCAATCGATGCCCGAAACATCTGATGCTACTGCCGACAAAACATCTACGTCTCCCTCACTAACATCTCTCTCCACCACAATTGATGAAGATGCTACTTCCTTCTTCCCCTTGTCTGGACAATCATTCTTCTAGTGACCAGGTTTCTTACATATAAAGCACTTGCATTTCTTTCCTATGACTTTCCTCTTCCACCGGGCTTCTTAGACTTAGAACGCCCCCGGTTTCCCTTCTTCTCTGACTTTTCTTTCTCCGCAAATAAACCTTGACCATTACCAACACCACTACTACCATCACTCAGCTTCTTCATCTGATCACGCAATTCCTCACTAAGAAGACCCGTCTTGACATCATTTAGAGTCAATGTGTCTCGGCCATAGATCAAACTGTTTGAGAACCCAGTATAGCGCTCAGGCAACGAACATAGCAATATCATCGCCTAATGCTCCTCCTCAATCTTCAAATCTGCCACCTTCATCTTCATTAGCAAATCATCAAACACATTTAAGTGCGCCTTTAGCGAAGTTCCTTCCTACATCTTGTAGGTAAAGAAAGTACGCAACAAGATCAGTCGATTTGTCAGTGATTTCTTCATATACAACTCCTCCAACTTGTTCCAAATACCTTTAACAGTCGTCTCACCACTAATTTCGGAAATAACATTCTCCCCTATGGCAAGTTGAAGTGTAGTGAATGCCCATTCTTCCATTTCTTCTCTCTCTACATCTAAGATGTCCTCTGGCAATAAATGTGTATCAAACACTACGCGATGTACCTGATTCCGCCTAAGAACCGCTTTCATCTTCCATTGCCACTTTTCGAAATCATTATCGCCATTCCACTTGTCGATAACCAATTGTGAACCAGCAACTACATACGACCCACGTATATAAGGAGCTACACCACTTGGACCAACTATTGATGGATTATTTGAACCTGATTCCGGCATTTCTACAACTATCTACCAACACCAATGCTTTGATACCAAATGTTGTGGAGAAATTTTGATTCAAGACCGCTAAAATCAAAAATCCCCAACGCCGCGAAAACGAAATTGTGGTAATAGTGCAAAAACAACCAATCGAACAATCTCAATCTTATCCAAGCCAATCACAATCACCAAACAATGGAAATAATAGAGCAATAACGAGAAACTAAATCACACAGAGATTTATAGTGGTTCCACTGACGTCTTGTCAATGTACATCCACTTTGAGAGAGAAACCTTTATTAATATCAATAGAAGAGTACAAGAGATTGATTACAATGATCAAATTTACTAGAAAAAATTGATTTTGTGGAGAAAGGAATTGAAGAAGATTAGGATTGCCTAAACCCTAATTAGAATAAACCTTGATCTAATCTCTTGATTTTGTTGTGTTGTTCTTCCTCCTTTTGGATCTGATGTAGCTTATATAGGCATAGGGAAGTATATGGAAATTCCCAAAATTTCCTCTAGATCCGAAATTTCTGACATATCCTCCAGATCCGAAATATCCTCTAGATCCGAAATATTCGAAATATCCTGAAATATCCTCCAGATCTGAAAATATCCTCCAGATCCGAAATTTCCTCCTCACATAGTATCGCATACTTCAACAACAACAATCATGTAATAAAAATGCATCCAATCTGCAAATGGATGTAATAAAAATGTACATAATTTTGTTTATTACTATTACTAATGGATTGTATTCCAACTGGTCTATGATGTATAACAAACAAATAACTATTTTCTTTTAGTTTGATTAATGATAATACCTAAAAAAAGTGTCCACCCTGAGCATCAAATTTGAAGGGATTATTGCTCTTCTAGCATCATGTACATAAATAACTACGATTTCATCAGGGCACTCTACTGAAAATTTGATTAAAAAAAAATAAAATAGTCCAAACTCCAAACAGCAACAAAATAATTTGTGTACTTGTCATTTTCTCTTAATTAATTTTCATCAATTCAAAATGGAGACACCGATACAGTGTGGGAGCCCAATGCTTCATTTATTCATTCTAAGACAACAAATAAAACGATACATAGGTGGGAAAAAAGACATTTTTATTCATTTTTACAAAGCAGTTAGTGATTTAAATTTAATTTTCTCGCTTTTGTTAACAAATAATGATGCATTAAATCATCTATGCCAATACTACAAAACCAAAATTTGATCGTTTATTTTGACATAGACTTCCTTTAGATAACAGATTTATATGCAGTGCGAAACAACCAAGGCTAACAAAGTTTATAGTGATATAAGTAATCTAGGAAATGATAAATGCAAACAAATCACTACAGCAAATATGACTTTTGACAGCGTTTAAAAAATGCCATAATAGGTACTAACAGCGTTTTTATATACGTTGTGTATCGACATGCAGTTAAAAGTCAAAAACATACTACATCAGTAATGAAACGCTGTGAAAAGTATTGTCCAATGGCGTTTCTTTTGTGTTGTTAATACATTTCATGGAGTTTAAGTTGATTTGTTTATAGCGTTTATCTTTTGTCATGATATTTATTTACAGCATTTATAAATTAATGTAAGTGTTTGTATGTAAATTTTTGGAAAAACCATTTATGGCATTTTAGAGATGCTATTGAAAAATCACCATGAAAATTTCAATAGCATTTTGAAAACGCCATAAAAAATCCAAAATCAATCTCAATATTTTTATGGCTATTTAAAATTAACATATTATATCGATACCACATTTCATAATCAATGAATCATATTAATAACACATTTTATTATTGAGCACGTTATTCATAACCAACAAGTAAAATAATATAATCAAAATATGCAATATTCTTACATCAAAAATACACAATACGTCCGCAATATTTCATAAAATAGTAGTGAGATATCAAATATACAGATACACAAAGTGGTAGGGACCAAAAATAGTAATTCATACATTCTTACAAACCAAAATATAGTCTTAGCAGCAAGAATAACTTCAACCTACGCAACAATGTTTTCCATTAGCATTTCGTCTATCTACCTGTAAAACAAAAATAAAAAAATTCACTATTGTTTGTACATGAGAGTAAGGAAGACAAGACTAGAAAGTGCTTTTTGTTATACTTAACAAGTTCATGATACATGACACTAACGTATAAAATAACCATCGCTAAGGAAAGAAATAGTGCATTAAATAAAAAATTGAGTCATACAAAAATCTATGAAAATAAATACTAAATTATAAAAGTACTTAAAAATAACATGGTCATAGTTTGGAGTTAAAATTACCACCTGTATATGAAGTTTACGTTCACATCGATCTCTTTTTTTTGAACCTTTAAATAGCAGCCTTCAAAAAAAAAGTCTCCTTTTGATCCAATAAAAAATATACATCAATTTTAAACGAAAAAACAAGATAGGGAAAAATATTATATGCATGATTAATATACAACAAGCATAGACATAAGTAATATCATACTGTTTTTATTAATTTTGCCACTTTTTCCCTTGCACACCAACACCTAACTGCAATTGCACTGCTACATCAACACACATCAATCCGAAGCTGTCTCAACCACCACTGACCAAACATTCATCACAATAGAACTTCACCTCATCAAATAATCATCCATCCTTCTCCTCCCTCACTCGTCATCCCTACGACAGTAAATAGACTCCACCACCTACAACACACACCTAACTTCTACACCCAATCACAAGCATGCAACATATCACCAGAATTTCATCTTCCTTAAAAATTCCAAACCTGCCATTCAAACAGTAAAAGGACTAAAGGAGAAGTAACAAATTCAAGTGATGGAACATACAGACTACTTTTCATACTTAAGTCTTTACCAGACAACCTCAAGTTGATTGCTAGTTAACTCCAACAAATTCACAGTTTGAGTAAGAGAACATTTTAACTAAGTAATGCTGGCCTGATCATAAAAATGCTTGATTATAAGGCATGATCCATTTCCTACATTGACCTTTGAATTTCTCAACCCTGCAAACATATATGAAGTTAAAACTCACTTTGTGATCACACCGGCATAAATAATATAATTCTAATTATACCCTCATAATTCAATGAACTAAGGGTTGACATACAGTGCCAGTACACTATAAGTACCCCCTAAGATCAAACACAGTCTTCACTCGAATCATACAACAGAAACCAACAATCAATCATTTTAAGCTAACAATCAAAATGGTGAAAATCCCTATCACTGATATTTCAAAATTGGATGGTGAAAACAGGAATGAAGCTTTGAAGGAAACAACCAATGGATGCCTTTTGTGAGAAATCCTAGCCTGTAGGAGCTGCTTGTATAACCCAGCAAAGAATGTAGCAGCGTAGGCAAATCTTTGACTGGATCAAGTTCCTTCTGAAGTAGACTTCCTAGAACAAGAGACACTACAATAAATGTTATATATATGTACATGTATGTGTGTCGGTTGGTGTATGTAGGCACCATAACAAAAACTTAGAACAGATGTTATATACCAGCATATGCATGAACTGCTAAGCAGTTCTATACTATGTACCAACTTACAGAAAGTCAAACATGCATGCACAACTTCTAAAGACCTATCTCTATTTCAACATGCAGTTGCTCCTAGGCATAAGCATCCATTCATCATTGTGGGTTCATATATATGGTTCACTCATACTCAAACCTGCCACCCTAAATTCCGTCATCACCTTCATACTCAAACCATTTTTGTTTGGATTCACATCTAACTTTACATATAGAAAGTTGTAACATAGATCTATCAAGATGATTATTCTTATATGCTTACATGAGATAAATAAATTGTATTTTCTTAGACAATACCTATCATATTTCAAATTTTGAAATAATTTAAAACAAAATATAGATTAAAGAAAACACCTAATTAACATTGACACATTCTGTATATCATGAATTATATTATCATTGAGCTCCAAAAACATTAAAAAACCATTGAAAGCCATAGTTTTGATTTGCCAAGCTAGCTGAACTGTGAAAAAGGTATAAAATACAATGAAAGATGGATCAAGACAGATTATGTGGGTTTGTCAATCTAGCAATAAGGCAGATGTATAATTAATTTCTTTGATGATCTTACATGATGATTGTATATCCACCTTCATAAATAATTTCTTTGTTTTTTTTATAAGCCAGCAAATGGACATCTTTTTGTTTTTTTGGTATTTAGTTTGTGCAATGTCTGGTTGGTTGAAAGGGGGATTAAGACCCTTGCTTTCCACGCTATTATATTCACTGAGTATTACAAGAACTACTACCCTCACAAACTAAAAGTACTACACTTTTGCCTAAGCTAACCGTATGTACTAATCTAACTGTATGATTAAGACAATTGTATGAGACTTTAATTGCATTCTAAACATTGATGAACTAATTTCTGGTAAAATTAACTTATTTACTGAGCTAAATTTTTAGGTATGTATTCACTTAGTTTGTGCTGGCGATTTGCTAATATTCTCTATAGCCTATTCGAGTTATGCTAATACTATTAAAATATTATTATTGTTTTGGATATTTTCACTAGGCTGACGGTAAATAGTATCAAATCTAAGGTGGCTCTTGGTAAATAAGTCCCCAACAAAGAGAAAATTATTCAAGTTCTTAGCATTCAATGACCTAACTTGCTAGTCAAATACTGAGATTCCTTTTTCAGTTAATTAATCAAAAAGCATAAACTTTAGAGAATTAGTTGACTAAACTACTAGGCTTTGATATTTATGGAGCAGTAATACTTATTTCGATGGGAGGTTGGTTAGCATTTGCTCAGACTTGCCAAATTTATATTATATACTATGTAACCCCCATCTTATTGCTGGAGACTGTAAGATGGTTATTTCCAATATTGAAGTAATGTTAATACCACATATTGTTAAAATAGTCTAGTATTAAACTACAACCAAATTACATGTCCCCTATGCATACTATTTTATACATCCTGGTATGGTTAGCATTGCTAAACCAGAAGCATTGCAGCTTTGGCATAAATGATGCATTTTTATTCAATAATGTATTAGCATTGCCGAACCAGAAGTAAACATCAAGAATTTTTATTGACTCCCATCTTTTCAAGAATTTATTCATAAATCTTTGATCAAATGTTGTTTTCAATTAAATAAAGGTAGCACTGAATATTAGCAAATGTATCAGTCCTCCAACTCAACACTATATTATAAAATATAGAATTTCAAAATATGTATTGTTATTACATACAATTTTTTTATTCATTTACATAAGTACCATATCAACAGATTAAACTATTACCAATATACCAATTTTAATTAATAACGATATTCAATCATTAAATTAACATTTATTACAAATATACCATGTTTTATAGTATGGAATTATTACTTCTTGCTTTATTACAAATATATCGGGTTTTATAGTATAAAGTTATTACAAATATACCATGTAACAACCCGTATTTTCAATAACCTGTAATAACATAAATCGAGGCAGAATTTAATTCTAAAATGGGAATCAAGGGAAACGGGCTATGCCATTGTGTTCGTCTCGGAAAAATACGCGAAATAGAGTCCGAGTTTTCGAAAATCGGAGTCCGTATGACCAAGATATGGCCTCGCGAAGTTTCACGAAAATTCCCAAATTAAAGTATACTTAATTAAGTGAAATGGGTTGTGTAGATATATATATATATATATATATATATATATATTGATATATATATATATATATATAATTGAAAATTTAATAAATAAATATGCAAAAATGCTCAAAACAGCGAATTGGGAGAGGGGAATAACCGAACCGGCCGATTTTTGAAGTCGACCCGAGCCCGCTGGGTCGACTAGGGGTTAATCCAGGGTGTTTGGCTGTCAACCCGTGGGCCGATTCGCTCAAGTGCAGATTTTGCATTTGAATGGTTCTCATGGTCCATCTTTAATCTAAAGGCCCTAGATGGTTCCTACACTTGACTTCTTCCCCAAGACATGCTTTGATGGCTTGGATTGAATCTAGGGTTAATCCTATGGCCTAAAACACTTGCCTAATCTATAAATAAGACCCTAACCTACCCTAATTCATTCATAATTAAACCTAGTGACTAAACTATGGCAAAATGCTAGCTCTCATGGCCTCCACTAATTTTATGAAGAGGGTTGCATACTAATCACTCTCTAATCAACTTCTAATCCCTTCTTAGCATCTTAATCTTCTTCATTTGGTGTTCAAAGTTGCTAGTTGTGAGTTTCTATCACTTTGATGATCTTTTGGTAAACTAATTAGATGAGATGTGATGAGATTTATGGTTTTGTATGTGGGTTAATGAGCTTTGAATCATATGATATGATGTTAGCATTAATCTTATGTTTATGCATGTTGAGTATGTAAGCTTATGCAAGTTTAATATGATGTATGTTATGTTTGCATGATGCTAAATATGCAAGTTGTGGGCTATGTAATCATATGCATGTTATGCAAGTTCATGGTAATATGCTATGCAAGTTACATGTTTGTTAATATGCAAGTTACATGTTTGTTAATATGCAAGTTACATGTATGTAAATATGCAAGTTACATGTTTGTTAATATGCAAGTTACATGTTTGTTAATATGCAAGTTACATGTATGTAAATATGCAAGTTACATGTTTCTTTATATGCAAGTTACATGTTTGTTAATATGCGAGTTACATGTATGTAAATATGCAAGTTACATGTTTATTAATATGCAAGTTCATGATGACACATTATGCAAGTCTATAAGCTAATATGCAAGTTTGTTATGCAAAATGAATATGTAAGTTATGTGACATATTATATGCAAGTTATGTGACATGTTATGCAAGTTCATATGCAAGTTATGTGTTTGTTAATATGCAAGATGGCACCTTTGAAACATGTTCATTCATATGCAAGTTGACACCTTTTATATGTGTTATATCATGAACGAAATTACGTGGGAACGATGGGGTAATTAAATGCATAAGTTAATAAGATTGTGTGAAATTAATATAATTATGCATAACACAAAATAAATAAACATAGTATGGGAATTTGCCTATTTGGTTAGGTGTACCCATACTATGTGTTGGGAATTTACCTATTGAGTTAGGTCTACCCCATGGGAATTTACCTATTAAGTTAGGTCTACCCATGTTAAGAAAACTTGATTAATTAGGGATAATTAATATAAAATTATGAGGGTGATTAATTAGGTGTAATTAATTGACTAAGACACGAGGTTGGACTCAGTTGTAGCGTAAAACTGCCCGGACCCAACCGGCTTAACCAGTTGCTACAAATGTTAGCCCAATGTGAGAGGTCTTAGGCACAAACTAAATACGTAATTAATGTAAAGACACGAGGTTAGACTCTGTTATGACATAAGGCTGCCCGGACCCAACCGGCTTAACCAGCGGTCATAAAAGACAGTCTAATGTGAGAGGTCTTTACAAAGGTTACGTTCTTAATTAATTAATTAAGAAACACTTAACCACATTAGCATGTAGAGGGACATGAGGGGTTAAGTGGGTGCCTCGGGTGGCATGAGAAAATCTAGTGGTTGCCTTGGGTGGCAATAGAAAATACGATTAGAATACTTAACCAAAATAGAACATGTAATTAAAACATGATTAAAGGGTTAAGTGGGATATACTAGAAAAAGGGACAAGCTTAGGTGGGTAGCTTGTGGAGGCCCATTTCAACCAGTAACCCATACGTATCTTTGTGGGCTCGACCCATGTCGAGGACGGGACACGCATACTGGGCTTGACTGTAAGAGGCAAACGGGTTAGCGGTGGCAACGCAAGTCCAACGGGCTTCATATGCGTGAGTGGGCCCGGGCTGGTAGGTAAGCCGTTGTTGCATCGAGTAGATATAAGCCGTGCACCTTTAGTTTCATCAGGTTGCCACATTGGGGAATGATACATCCCACGGTGGGGCCAGCACGGGTATCTACGTTAGGGAGCCGATCGAATGGGAAGTAGTGTGTACACCTAGTGGATTGTAGGGCCCCGTGGCGCCTACTTGGCCACCTAGGGGTACGCAGGTACTAATTAGTAAATTTTATAAGTCCTTGGGTGGGATCAACCTTTAAGTTAGGAACGACTGGTGTGGTGCAGTTTAGTAATTTACCTTAGGGAGGGTAGATGCGTCTTTATCCTTTATCTTCGTTTAGTTGACTGCTTAGGGTAGCCATTCATCCCTATATGTTACCGTATATCAGTTTATGTCTTCTCTGGTTACTTTAACGATTGTATTGTTAAAGTTATAGGACTCGCTCAGACTTATGTCTGACCCTGTTGTTTTTATCTTTTTCCCAACCCTCAGGTCCTACGGTGGATCCTAGCAGTAGTGGAGCTTGATCGGATTGCTGTTCCAGTCTTTAGGAGCTTGGATAGATGTAAAGCTCCAGTTATCCAGTTATCTTTTCTTTTGTTTGGCTATTGTATGAGAGTGGGATTATGTACTTCTTTATTTTGATGGATATTGTACTTGACCTTTATTGTGGTTTTATGATGTAACCAGACATGTTTTACTTCCGCTGTTATGAGATGATGTTTTAAAATTTCAAGTACTATTTATATCTGTCTTGTTGTAATTTTTCTGTTCTATATTCACTAAAATACTCCACCGATGCTATGGCATTCCCTTAGTGAGTGATCATAGCGGGAGTGGGGTGTTACACGTGGTATCAGAGCTTAAGGTTACCAGAACAGATAAAATTTTTGAGAAAAACTACTTTCTAAGAGTATTTTCGAAGAAAGTATTTTTAAAAGCATGTCTTCTAAGAGAAAAAGTTTTTGAAAAAGAAAAGCATAATCCCCAATAGCCATATCTTTATCTTTCGGAATCTCCTTTTTGAATCTTTCCTCTTTCATTTCAGCATGGCTGAAGATCTTAACATCCCGGAGGGTTTAGTTATACCACTATGGTATAGGAGGTTGCAAGAGGCTAGGGCCGCGGCTGCGGGTCCGGCCAATGCTACTACACCAGAGACAACCGCTCCTCCTCCTCAGCCTAGAGTGGATAATTTTGCTAAGGTTTGCAAGGAGTTCAAGGCTATAGGAGGAAAACCTTTTCTTGGTTCAGAGACTTTCGTAGAGGCTAGAGATTGGCTTAAGGAAGTGGAAGAGTTGCTAGATATCTTTGAAGTGGAAGAGGGAAAGAAAGTCAAGTTGGCGGCTTGGTTAATGAAGGGAGAGGCCTCATTCTGGTGGGAGGTCACTAATGGAGAACGCCCTGTTGACTCTTGGGCAGATTTTAAGCAAAGGTTTGGGGCTAAGTTTCTCTCAAGGGCGGAAGAGAATCTGTTTATGGAGAAGTTCTTGAATTTGAAGCAAGGGAATCTCACGGTGAAAGAATATGTCAACAAATTCAATCAATTAGCAAGGTTTGGCATAGAGTTGGTGAATACACCGGAGAAGAAGGCTTTGAGGTTCGTTAGAGGCTTGAACGAACCATTGCAAGGAATAGCTATGACTCACATTCCTATGGGGGCCACTTTTGAGAAGCTTGTCTACATGGCACTTATGCATGAGGATGATAAGAATTCTAAGGCACCAGAGAAAAAGGGGGATCAGAAGAAACCGCAACAGCAACAACAAGGCAAGGGCGGAAAAGGCAATGGTGACAAAAAGAAGACGAAGAAGAAGTGCTTCAATTGTGGAACACCAGAACACCTCAGTAAGGATTGTCGCAAAAAGAAGAAGACCGGTTGCTTTCATTGTGGTGAAGCAGGGCATCTTGCGAAAAACTGCCCAAAGAAGGGGCAGAAGACGGGGTCTACCTCAGGAGGCCAGGTGCAAGCTCTTATAGCACCACCTCAGTCAGGGGGGCAAGTTCAGGTTCTCTCAGTTCCACCGATTCAGCAGAGAGGTAGAACTATTTCCGTTGAAAGTCTGGTTTTTCTGTTTGATCATCCAGTTCGTACTTTGTTTGACTCTGGCGCATCGCATTCTTTTATCTCATCATCGTTAGTTGAGTCACTACACTTAGACACCAGTCTAGTTGATGATCCCTTGGTTGTCTCAAACCCAATTGGGGGCTCCATATATCTGTCTATGATATGTTTGGGTTTGAAGATTTCTATACTTAGCGTTGAGTTTAGATGTGATGCTTTTGTATTGGGCTTCACGGGCTATGGGTTGATCTTGGGCATGGACTGGTTATCCAGTAATGGTGCCGTTCTTGATTGCGAAAGGAGAGTTGTCAGGCTCATGACCCGCTTGGGTAACACTCTCGAGATCTCTTGCAATCCCATGGAATCTGTTTTGCTAAGTTATCTTGAATCGCTCGATGCTTCGGTCGAAAGTTTGTGTTCTGTCAGAGTAGTCCGGGAATATCCGGATGTGTTTGAAGAAGTAAAGGGTTTGCCTCCGAAGCGGGAGATAGATTTCCGAATTTATTTGGTGGATAATGCCAAACCAGTGTCTTTGCCAGTACGCCACATGGCTCCTCGTGAGAGAAGAGAACTTCATAAGCAAGTAGGGGAGTTGCTTGAGAAGGGGTTCATAAGGCGAAGTATATCGGAGTGGGGAGCTCCAGTAGTGTTTGCCACGAAGGCGGATGGGTCCCTCAGACTTTGTGTGGATTATAGGGAACTTAATAAGCTCACGAAGAAGAATAGACACCCATTACCGAGGATAGATGATCTCTTTGATCAGTTGGTTGGCGCGTCAGTATTTTCGCAGATGGACTTAGCTACAGGGTTTCATCAGTTAAGAGTGGCGGAGGACAGTATAGAGAAGACTGCTTTCCGGACTCCGGATGGTTTTTATGAGTGGCTAGTGATGCCATTTGGGTTGACAAACGCCCCCGCATACTTTGTTGATCTCATGAGTAGAGTGTTCAGAGAGTATCTGAATAAGTTTGTAGTAGTTTTTGTGGATGACATCTTGGTCTTTTCCAAGAATGAAGAAGAGCATGCCTTACATCTCAAGGAAGTGTTGGAGACTCTTCGAGCGCATAGTCTTAAAGCTAAATTCTCTAAATGCCATTTTTGGAGAAGAGAAGTGCGATTCTTAGGGCATGTGGTCTCTAAGGAAGGGATAGCTGTGGATCCCGCAAAGATAGTATCTATCCAGGATTGGAAAGTTCCTAGAAATGCTACCGAGGTAAGAAGTTTCTTGGGGTTGGCAGGATATTATAGGAAGTTCATCAAAGACTTCGCGAAGATATCAGCCCCATTAACCCGCTTGACGAAGAAGAATCTGGTTTTCTCATGGGATGTAGATTGTGATGATGCTTTCCGACGGTTAAAGAGAGCTTTGACCACCGCTCCAGTTTTAGTGCTTCCAGATGGGAGTAAGCCGTTTGTTGTTTATACCGATGCTTGTGGAACAGGATTAGGCGCAGTCTTGATGCAGGAGGGAAGGGTAATAGCCTATGGAGGGAGACAATTGAGAGTGCATGAGAAGAATTACCCTACCCATGATCTAGAGTTGGCCGCGATTGTTTTCGCACTTAAGTCTTGGCGCCATTATCTTCTTGGTGAGAGATTCGAGTTGTTCACCGACCATAAATCATTGAAGTACTTATTCTCTCAGAAGGATTTAAACTTAAGACAGCAAAGGTGGATGGAGTTCTTAGCATCCTATGATTTCGAGATAGCGTATACCCCTGGTAAGGGTAACGTGGTGGCAGACGCCTTAAGTAGAAAAAGGCTATCTTTGAGTCCATTGTTCGTGGAACGACGAAGCTTGGAGTTTCTTTCTTTGTTTGACTTCAGACCTTCTGTTGATTTTGTACCTGGTTTGTTGGCATCCTTGGAGGTTAGACCTACTCTTTTGAGACGGATTGGCGAGGCTCAGCGAGACGACCCACAGTTGGTTGTGTTGGTAGAGAAGCTTATAAGAGGGGAGTCGTCCAGCCATTTGGGTAGATACACCATAGATGATAAGGGATGGTTGCATAGAGACGGTAGACTTTGTGTACCGCAAGATGAGGGTTTGAAGAAGGCTATTTTGGATGATGCACATCGTTCAAGAATGACTATTCATCCCGGTGGAGACAAAATGTACCAAGACATGAAGAGAGTTTTCTTCTGGGCCGGTATGAAGAAAGATGTGGCCGAGTATGTGGCTAGATGCTTAGTGTGCCAACAAGTTAAAGTGGAGCAAAGGAAACCCGGTGGGTTGCTACACCCATTGGAAGTTCCACAGTGGAAGTGGGATAGTGTCTCGATGGATTTCATCGACGGGTTACCGAGATCGAGGAAGGGCAATACGGGAATTTGGGTTGTGGTAGACAGACTTACCAAGAGTGCCCATTTTATACCCGTAAAGAGTAAGAGGACCGCTCCATGGCTTGCTTCAGTCTATGTTAGAGAGATTGTTAGATTGCATGGCGTACCATCCAGCATTGTGAGTGATCGAGATCCTATTTTCACTAGTGAGTTTTGGAGAAGTTTGCAAGAGGCGGTAGGGACTCAGTTGTGTTTGAGCACCGCATATCATCCTCAGACGGACGGTCAGACCGAGAGGGTGAACCGTATCTTAGAAGATCTTTTGAGGCTTTGTATCTTGGATTTTGGAGGTACATGGGAAGAACATCTTCCTTTGGTGGAGTTCGCATATAATAACAGCTTTCAGTCCAGTATTGGTATGGCTCCTTTCGAAGCTCTTTATGGAAGGCCTTGTCGATATCCTACATGTTGGTGGGAATCTACGGATAAGATCTTGCTTGGGCCGGATATGGTTAGAGAGACTTCAGAGAAGATTGATTTAATTCGAAAAAGGATGAAAGCAGCGCAAGATAGACAGAAATCTTATGCGGATCGGAGAAGGACGGATCTTGAGTTTGAGGTTGGGGACATGGTTTTTGTCAAAGTATCTCCATTGAGAAATGTTGTTCGCTTTGGGTCCGTAGGGAAGTTAGCACCGAGATTTGTTGGGCCGTTTCCTATTAAGGAAAGGATTGGACGGATGGCATATAGGGTGGAGTTGCCCGACAGACTTAGTGGTGTTCATGATGTATTCCATGTATCACATTTGAGGAAGTGCTTACATGAGACCGCGGAGGTGGTAGAGCCGAGCTTGCTTAGAGATGTAGAGGTAGAGCGTGATGCGACGATTCGACGAGCTCCTACTCGCATCCTTGGGTCAGAAACTAGGAAGTTGAGGAACAGAGAAGTTCAGCTAGTTAAAGTGCAATGGGGAGATGACGAAAGCAATGCTACTTGGGAGACGGAAGCAAAGATGCGTTCTTTGTATCCATTTCTTTTTGAGAGTATGTCTTTTAACTTCTCCTTTATTGCTTGTCTAGTACTTATCTTATCTTTAGTATATCCTCTCGCTAATACCTATGACCTTTAGATAGGGTAAAACCTATGGTTGAAACATGTGTTTGAAACATGTTATGGTTGATGGATGCATATGGATGCAATTGTTTGCTAGTGGTTGCTCGTGGATGCATATACACACACATTAGGCACTAGATCGGCTCAGTCACTTCATGTTGCATATTGCATAAATGGATGTGGTAGTTAGATTGATGGATGTATCATGGCTGTGTTATCATATGGATGATGCATTTTTGTGTATGGTTGTGCACGCATGTAGAAATTTGTATGTGTCAATAGGGTTTCGCATACATATTGGATGCATGGCACTATCATGGTTTGCATTAAGGAGGTTTACTGTATCAGTAACCGCCTGATTTTCGCATTAGGTAAGTACATATACACACACTTTTGCATATATCCATCCAGCATTTAGAATCTTGTAAGGACAATGATTGCTCGTGGATGATGCTTTGAGTAGATGGATGATTGGATGGTAGGATACGTTCTTCCTAACTTGAAGATTTCGGGGACGAAATCCTTTAAGGAGGGGAGAATGTAACAACCCGTATTTTCAATAACCTGTAATAACATAAATCGAGGCAGAATTTAATTCTAAAATGGGAATCAAGGGAAACGGGCTATGCCATTGTGTTCGTCTCGGAAAAATACGCGAAATAGAGTCCGAGTTTTCGAAAATCGGAGTCCGTATGACCAAGATATGGCCTCGCGAAGTTTCACGAAAATTCCCAAATTAAAGTATACTTAATTAAGTGAAATGGGTTGTGTAGATATATATATATATATATATATTGATATATATATATATATATATATAATTGAAAAATTAATAAATAAATATGCAAAAATGCTCAAAACAGCGAATTGGGAGAGGGGAATAACCGAACCGGCCGATTTTTGAAGTCGACCCGAGCCCGCTGGGTCGACTAGGGGTTAATCCAGGGTGTTTGGCTGTCAACCCGTGGGCCGATTCGCTCAAGTGCAGATTTTGCATTTGAATGGTTCTCATGGTCCATCTTTAATCTAAAGGCCCTAGATGGTTCCTACACTTGACTTCTTCCCCAAGACATGCTTTGATGGCTTGGATTGAATCTAGGGTTAATCCTATGGCCTAAAACACTTGCCTAATCTATAAATAAGACCCTAACCTACCCTAATTCATTCATAATTAAACCTAGTGACTAAACTATGGCAAAATGCTAGCTCTCATGGCCTCCACTAATTTTATGAAGAGGGTTGCATACTAATCACTCTCTAATCAACTTCTAATCCCTTCTTAGCATCTTAATCTTCTTCATTTGGTGTTCAAAGTTGCTAGTTGTGAGTTTCTATCACTTTGATGATCTTTTGGTAAACTAATTAGATGAGATGTGATGAGATTTATGGTTTTGTATGTGGGTTAATGAGCTTTGAATCATATGATATGATGTTAGCATTAATCTTATGTTTATGCATGTTGAGTATGTAAGCTTATGCAAGTTTAATATGATGTATGTTATGTTTGCATGATGCTAAATATGCAAGTTGTGGGCTATGTAATCATATGCATGTTATGCAAGTTCATGGTAATATGCTATGCAAGTTACATGTTTGTTAATATGCAAGTTACATGTTTGTTAATATGCAAGTTACATGTATGTAAATATGCAAGTTACATGTTTGTTAATATGCAAGTTACATGTTTGTTAATATGCAAGTTACATGTATGTAAATATGCAAGTTACATGTTTCTTTATATGCAAGTTACATGTTTGTTAATATGCGAGTTACATGTATGTAAATATGCAAGTTACATGTTTATTAATATGCAAGTTCATGATGACACATTATGCAAGTCTATAAGCTAATATGCAAGTTTGTTATGCAAAATGAATATGTAAGTTATGTGACATATTATATGCAAGTTATGTGACATGTTATGCAAGTTCATATGCAAGTTATGTGTTTGTTAATATGCAAGATGGCACCTTTGAAACATGTTCATTCATATGCAAGTTGACACCTTTTATATGTGTTATATCATGAACGAAATTACGTGGGAACGATGGGGTAATTAAATGCATAAGTTAATAAGATTGTGTGAAATTAATATAATTATGCATAACACAAAATAAATAAACATAGTATGGGAATTTGCCTATTTGGTTAGGTGTACCCATACTATGTGTTGGGAATTTACCTATTGAGTTAGGTCTACCCCATGGGAATTTACCTATTAAGTTAGGTCTACCCATGTTAAGAAAACTTGATTAATTAGGGATAATTAATATAAAATTATGAGGGTGATTAATTAGGTGTAATTAATTGACTAAGACACGAGGTTGGACTCAGTTGTAGCGTAAAACTGCCCGGACCCAACCGGCTTAACCAGTTGCTACAAATGTTAGCCCAATGTGAGAGGTCTTAGGCACAAACTAAATACGTAATTAATGTAAAGACACGAGGTTAGACTCTGTTATGACATAAGGCTGCCCGGACCCAACCGGCTTAACCAGCGGTCATAAAAGACAGTCTAATGTGAGAGGTCTTTACAAAGGTTACGTTCTTAATTAATTAATTAAGAAACACTTAACCACATTAGCATGTAGAGGGACATGAGGGGTTAAGTGGGTGCCTCGGGTGGCATGAGAAAATCTAGTGGTTGCCTTGGGTGGCAATAGAAAATACGATTAGAATACTTAACCAAAATAGAACATGTAATTAAAACATGATTAAAGGGTTAAGTGGGATATACTAGAAAAAGGGACAAGCTTAGGTGGGTAGCTTGTGGAGGCCCATTTCAACCAGTAACCCATACGTATCTTTGTGGGCTCGACCCATGTCGAGGACGGGACACGCATACTGGGCTTGACTGTAAGAGGCAAACGGGTTAGCGGTGGCAACGCAAGTCCAACGGGCTTCATATGCGTGAGTGGGCCCGGGCTGGTAGGTAAGCCGTTGTTGCATCGAGTAGATATAAGCCGTGCACCTTTAGTTTCATCAGGTTGCCACATTGGGGAATGATACATCCCACGGTGGGGCCAGCACGGGTATCTACGTTAGGGAGCCGATCGAATGGGAAGTAGTGTGTACACCTAGTGGATTGTAGGGCCCCGTGGCGCCTACTTGGCCACCTAGGGGTACGCAGGTACTAATTAGTAAATTTTATAAGTCCTTGGGTGGGATCAACCTTTAAGTTAGGAACGACTGGTGTGGTGCAGTTTAGTAATTTACCTTAGGGAGGGTAGATGCGTCTTTATCCTTTATCTTCGTTTAGTTGACTGCTTAGGGTAGCCATTCATCCCTATATGTTACCGTATATCAGTTTATGTCTTCTCTGGTTACTTTAACGATTGTATTGTTAAAGTTATAGGACTCGCTCAGACTTATGTCTGACCCTGTTGTTTTTATCTTTTTCCCAACCCTCAGGTCCTACGGTGGATCCTAGCAGTAGTGGAGCTTGATCGGATTGCTGTTCCAGTCTTTAGGAGCTTGGATAGATGTAAAGCTCCAGTTATCCAGTTATCTTTTCTTTTGTTTGGCTATTGTATGAGAGTGGGATTATGTACTTCTTTATTTTGATGGATATTGTACTTGACCTTTATTGTGGTTTTATGATGTAACCAGACATGTTTTACTTCCGCTGTTATGAGATGATGTTTTAAAATTTCAAGTACTATTTATATCTGTCTTGTTGTAATTTTTCTGTTCTATATTCACTAAAATACTCCACCGATGCTATGGCATTCCCTTAGTGAGTGATCATAGCGGGAGTGGGGTGTTACATACCAGGTTTTATATTCTAATAGGATGCATGCACTTGCTTTCCACAAAAAATTATTTTTGAACTATGAAAGCTTGGATAAGCAATAAAGACTAGCATTTATTTTTCTAATTTTTTGCTATCTCGGCTGATTTTTTTGTTGAAACCAAGGTTTGAAATCCCGGTTTTCGGTCACGTAGAAAATTTAACAATCCGGTCCCGTTCTGGATATTCCGGAAACTCCGGTGTAATTCCAGTTTGACAAATTCCGGTATTTTTTTCTGTAAATATCGATCCTAATAGTCAATCACACTAAAGTTATTTAAATTAATTAATCAATTACACTAAACTAATCAATTATTCTGTTTCACTAGCAGGATTGCTGGTCTTGTTCAACAAAGAGAACTGAAAAACCCAACTGCATTAATTATTCAAATCCTCTGATCCATTTATCTTACTCGGCCGAGCCTACGTAACATTTCTTGCTCCTTAAACATAGTTGAACACAAATAAATTTGTTCCCTAATTTGGATCAATCAGAAACATAGCAAACGAAAGGGAAGCTGGTGGAAGAAACCGGCCGATTTCAGATGATCTGCCATGGTCAGTTTGATTTTTTTTCCTTTTTGAGAAGGAAACCGGAATGGTTTTCTGGTAGAGATCCGGTCCGGTCCACGCCAGAACCGCACCGAGATGGCCAGAATTCCGGCGTGCCGGCCGGATTTTGATACCTTGGTTGAAAATACTAATTATATTGTAACAACCATTTTAATACCCTGGTTGAAACTACTAATTTGCATTTGTTTGAATTCGGATGTATGATCAAGTTAAGTCATTATGTATGATTTAGTTGTCGAATTTGGAATGACCAGCAGTTCCTAGTCTACTTTTCTGAAGGTTTATCAGTAATAAGTCCACTGGTTAATGGATAAACAAATATCTTCTAAAAGGATTGCTATGATTTTTGATTTTTCCATATAGTACAAGTGATCTGGCTAATATTATAAACACATACTTAAATCTTTAATGAACATTACATCAAATCTAACTGGTAAAAGTGACATGCAATGCAAACAAGATGCATCTTTTTTTGTTAAAATAGCTCAATATATCAACCATCATAAATATTAAGGAAGACCTGTCGAAATTAAGGGAGTTGACGCCAAAAACAGAGGTCAATACACTGTTATAAGGGAAGTAGAGATACATCATGAAATTCATATACATAAATTAAGGAGTCACCTTATAATGATCAGATTTTTTTTCTTTTCATACACCAGCTATACTTTGCATTCAACTCAAAACATAACATCAACAATTCACCATGCAGTATTTACATATATATTTTTATAATAAGAATAAAGAACAAGTTTACAAGGATGTTTCTGAAATAATAATACATATGCATTACTAATATATACTGAAATATGAGTGTACACCACTATAACTATCAGATAAGAATTATGTAGAACCCATCAGTATTAAGTTTGACAATCCGCAACCATCGAACAAGGAAATTCAAGAGCAGATTTCAAGGTTTACTTATAAATTAAAGTTAAACATGTTAATACCTAGGGTTGTAGTTCAGTACGTGGTTGTTATATAACACCTCTGTAATTAATTCATGTAACACTAACAGAGTTCATACCAACTCACTTAGTCATTAGTTTATGCATATACTATGTTAAAAGTTTTAACAAACATAATTTCACTTTCGATGTCATGAACTTCATACATACACTAATGAACACAAAAAAAAAAACAGAAGCAACCAATATATAAGGGCAAGGCTTATGTACTTGAAAATGGCTTGGAAAAGTTTTGGGGTAACGGAAGCTTTTGAACATTAAACTGAAAATGTTGTGGCATATGTAACAGGTATGTTGGAGAATAATACTTCTACATCCAATAAGAAATAGAACAGGCTGCATTGCTAACCTTATAGAGTTTCACCTTGTATCCAAACATCTTTAATGGAAAATTTATTCATGTTGCCTATTTTTGAAACCTAATGAAGAAACAACACTGTTTTCAAAGTAACTACAAAGCGAGGTTTGTTTATACCATGCAAGCAAAATAAATTTTGAAATGCAATTTAGCACAACATTGGTCTAGTATCCTAACCATGCATCACAGTTATTTTTCAGCATACATGGAGGAAACAGGTTTGTTTCCAACGTTTGTTCAGAGACAGTTCTTGTCTTTGTAGAAGGTTTCCAAAGTGACCTACATGAATAAATTTTCTATTTTTAAATTAACGGTGATTTACTATGTTTTGAACTATAATTGTTTTGTGTCAATGATCTAAATTAATTTGCTATCTGTATCTTGTCCTTCGTTTCTCATTAAATTCCACTGTTATTTTTATTTTTTATGTATTAGAATGTATAGCTAATTAAACGAAAATCCAAACCAAATAATTTAGACTCAATCATTGTTTGCAATGAAACCTGAACTAAGTGTAGACCAATTATTATATTCCCATTCCAGCAGAAGCGTAAACTAATTATGACCCAATGAGCAAAGATCTAAACCAAAGCTATGGCAAAATTTGAATTCGATCTGATAATTCATGAATCTCGAAATTAAATTAAAATCTAAGGTAAGGAAAAAAAGCGCTCACCCGGTTTCGTACTCCCTCGTGTTTTGGGAAATAGAGGCGCTCAACCAAAATCGACAAGGAGGACGAAGGAAGATGTGGAAAATAGCATCGATCGAATTGAAACATCACGGGAGGGAACTGAAATGGAAATCGATGGAGCGGGAAATGAAAATTATTTGGAGGTACGGAAGGAAAGTGAATTTTCCCGAATGAGGGAGGAGACGGACCAAATTAAAGGACTGATGGTTTTGTCAACGTTAACCGCGGAAATAATCGTTCTACAACAATCTTTCTACCGCATTAACATTTAAAACGCTGATACCGAATGCAGTAAAAAATCACTTTGTTGTAGTGAATTAATGTTCAATCAAATGGTTTATATAACAAAATTTGTAGTTAATACCTCATCAGAGTGATTTTCTATCAATTGGGCGATGCTCAACAATAACAAAGATTACTTTCAGGAATCGATCCAATGGAGAATTAAGAGAGAACTGAAATAAGTAGAGGCAAATATAAAGCAAGCAACCATCCTACCATCCAGCGGAGACAAATATCAGGCAACCTATATTAAAAATACATTTGTTGGTTGCCTAATACAAAATTAATTTACTACAAATAATATACTTCCATTTTTTTAGAAATTATTTTAAATAGTTTTCAAGCTATACAAACAAATAATAATAAAAGAAATAAAATTTCCATTTGTGTTTTCAGAAGTCCTAGAAAAATTAGGTTACTCTCAAAATAACACAAATTTCATATGCCTTGTCATAACTTGAGAGTTTAGAGAACCCAAATTGTGTTTGCTAGCAGCATAATTGGAGTGTTTCTTTGTTTTGATTTTGTTGTTTTTCCCTTATTCTAACATACGCTGTCAGGATGAGTATCAACATTGAAGAATAACATTGATTTGCATTTCTTTTAATAATGAATATTACGGTTTATAGTTACAACGTACAATTTACAGTAAAAAGAAAATTTCAACACGAAAAATAAACTATTCACCGTAGACCATATGATAAAATAGGTATTGTTCCCTATGATTTTGAAACTAAATAATAGATGGTATGATGTCAAATAACAAACTTGTATTGATCGAAGGTCACAAGTTTGAGATTCGAACCTAACAACCATCGGCATTAAGCTAACTACAGTAAGAAAAAATTTATCACTGTTGTAAATTGGCGGAAAACAAAACCATAGCTTAAATCAAATAGAAAACATACATATAGCGTGTTCAATACCATTTTTATCATATAGTCTAATCATGTAAACAATAATAATCAAATACGATATTTCTACACCGAGGAGTTTTCAGGTACTCTTTAGAATAGAACTTCCACTTTTAGTGCTACGAACCTCACTACAACAAAATGGGGTTTTAATAGCGTTTGAAAAACGCTATTATATCCTAGTATAGCATTTCATAGAACGCCATGCTATATTAGACCTTCTGGTTTAAATAGCATAAACAAAAACGCTATGAAAAACAAACTTTATATAGCGTTTTTGTTTTCTATCAAACAAAAACGCTATAGAATATACTATCAAATACTTACTACCTATAGTGTTTCCATGTAAGTTTCTATAGCATTTATTGTATATTTTATAGCATTTCCATGTAAGTTTCTATAGCGTTGTTTTGTATATTTTATAGCGTTTACTGTTATATTTATATAGTGTTTATAGCATTCCCAATGTTTGTTTTTATAGCGTTTTTGAAACGATATTGACTATATTATTAATTTATATATTTATTTACAGTTGTTCCAACTTTTCTCGTGTACGTATACATGTATAAATATTAGTCATCTACATATAAACGAAACAATTTTCACACACAATTATATGAATTATCGCATAATATTTCGTGTACATCATTTAGACAACTTAATATTTCATAAATATCGTATTATGAACTTTTCTATATCCACACAATATGTCATACATTTCTGTATCAACAAATTATTTACAAACCAGTCAAAAAATAAATTTAATCCCTCTTTGCTTTTGATATTTTTTGTTAACATCAACAATAATGGCCCTGTTAATATCAATTAAATAATCAAGATGCTAGTAATTGTTATATCATATATTGAAAAGGTAAAAAAACCCGAAAGAAACAAGAAAAAAATGCAACTAGGACAAAAAATATAAATCAAACTTATTTTAAAATGTACATTTTAAATACTCCACTCAGAATCTCCGCTCGTAGTACACTAATGCATTCTCCTTTAAACCAATTTTTTTTTTGCTCATATGCCTCTTATCATTCACCGAGAACGGACCCTATGTGTTATAATAAAGCATTAACTAATGATAAGTCATTTAGAACATTTAAAAGCATATTCATTCGCTTAATCTGCAATTTACTCAGTCGGCTATCATATCATCATCATATATATAATATTCACTGCCAAAAAGTTTGAAGTGCACAAGTTCCTCTAATCTTATCAATCTAAGAAAAACTAATTTCAAACGTTTTACCAAAAAAAATGACATGATCAAGCATTCGAGATGTGCATTAAATTTTAAAACTTATTGATCAATTAGTTTAATCTGGAATATTTGAATATATTTCAATCTCTAAACAAGTACGTCCATTTGTTTCCATTCCATATAGACATCTTACTTTTTATTTTATTTATAAGCATAAACCAATTAGGTCCAATACTTGGTCCTTGGCCAACATGGTTTAAAGAAAATTCACCGGTCTTACAATTTATCATACAACCAACCAACATCATAACTTAGCTTTTAGGGAGATAAGTATCAAAACCAGGCTAGCTTTTGAAGGCATATAAAATGAACTTAAGAGTCGCAATAATATTACAGCTAGGATCACTGAAAATAATTGTTTCATTGGAGTATTGCAAGGACCTAATACAACTCATGAAATACTCACGTCCAAAGCTTTTAAGAATACCATTGCTGGAATTTACTCTCAATATCTATGCAAACAAATCCGCAGCTAAATCAATTTTCCGGTTTTAATTTCCCAACGCATTAAATGACAGTTATGCATTTTAAGAACAATTTTGTGATTAAGTTCGCAGCTGTTCAAATCTGAAGAGAGAAACGAATTTAAAAGCGTTAATTGCATGAGCTGTGCATGTAAATATATCTTGACAATTAGTTATTTTGCTTAAATTTCTCTTTATCATGTGATCTTAGAAACTCATTTTCATTGTATTTCATAACTGTGGTAGTAAAATAGAACCAAGATGAAGAACGATTAAAAAAACCTGAAACTTGATGACTGCTATTTAGAGTCTCATATGTTGCCTTTATCCTCTTATCTTTTATCCCCATTAGCAGAAATTGACATCCATCACTCTTTTTCATCAACAGAGTAATAATCCATACCGTGAAAGCAACTCCAACTTTTGCTGCAAGAACAGACAAGCCTAGATACAAACAATGATCCAATTTATACAGCTGCTTTCTTTTGTGTCATCCAATAATGAATTTTCAAAGATCAGTATGCCACCATTGGTGCATCCACCGGCATGTTTAAGGTTCTTAAAGCAACCCACTTTTGATATTTCCGAAAGAGACACACACCAAATAACAAAACCCTATAATGATATATAACATCAAAATTAAAAGACTCTACAAAACAAAAAAAATAAGCAAACAATTAACAAAATTAAACGACTCAGTATAAATCTCGGATTAACCACTGACCTCAATTAACTCTATCGGTTCCAGTTAACTCCACCTTTTAGTAAACACTTCTTAGCAAATGGTAAATTAAATATTAGAGGGCATTAGTTGTTGTTTTCCTAGGTTATTTTAGGATGGTGGAGAGTCAAATTATAATCAGAAAAAGGATTATGTTGGATGGTAACAATCCACCATACTCATCGAGTAACACACTTATATTAAATTCCCACAAGTCATGCATGGTTTTCCTAGGTTATTTTAGGATGGTGGAGCGCCAAGAATAATAAAAAAAGATTGTGCTGGATAGTAACAATCCACCAAACTCATCGGTACTAGTGCGAAACACGGTTTAAATGTAAATGGTTAAATATTCAATTTAATTTGGCTAAATATTCAAAAAAAGATACAATGATAACTGAAATCAAATTTCAATTTAATTTGGCTTATTTTTTGAACATTTAACCATTTACAATGATAACATTGAAAAACGATTTGAATGTTCAATTTAATTTGGCTTATTTTTTGTAAAATATTTAAATTAAGACCATTTCGGAATGTTTAAATGTAAATGGTTGTATGCAAATTATCAAAGTAATAAACACGAGTCACTTAACAAATATTGGGGTTTCATTCTAGTGCGTAACATATGTTCACATCCAAGTCATCGCTTATAGTGTATTGCATTCTCTACTTGAGTGTATCTTGCTTTTATCAGCCCAAACAGCTTGTAGTGATCTGGAAAACGTTGTATTTTAACATTTTCTATGACAGTTAAAACTCTATCTTGTAGAGGATGAATGATTCTTTGTTTATGAGGCTCTGCTCTTGCAAGTATTGTTGACACAGTTTCATCCCATCGATGTAACAAAGCTAAAAAAATCTCCTTACCCCATCGTTCAAAAAACCCCACCGCCATATTCTTCAGCCCGTCGCCCCTCCTAGCGGACGCCGCCCCCCACCATCGCGCCTCCCCAGGCGGCGCACTTTCCTCTGATTCCCCCCTCCTCGTCTCCGACCTTTTTTCTCCCTCCACCCTCTTCAAATTCGAACCCATACCCCAAAACAACCTACCACCACCTGAAACAGCCCGCCGCCGACCACCATTGGCAAGCCGCCACCCCCCTCCGCCTCCTACACCGCTGCAGCGCCCTCCCCGGCCTCCTCAGCCGCCGTGAAACCCCCCTCTTCAAGAAAATCGAATTTAAAAAAGTGAGTTTTTTTATTTTTATATTTGTTTATATTTATTTTCTAGGTAATTGCTTTTATAAATTTAAAATCAGTTTTCGTACATATAGCGCATTATAAAAATAGGATTTTTTATATATGTAGATTTATATATATATATATGATAATAAAAACAGGATTTTTATGCATGTACGTTAATAAAAATGTGATTTTTATTATTTGAGTAGCGTTATAAAAATATAATTTTCATTATTATGAAGTTAGCGAAATTAAAATATGATCTTTTATATGTATTTAACAATATAAAGATTTGATTTTTTTTATTTATATGAATCACATATAAAGTTGTGATTTTTATAACGAAGAAGTGAATATAAAAATATGATTTTTATATAATAGAGAATATAAAAATATTATTTTTATATAAGTAGCGAATTAGAAATATAAATTTTATATAATAGAGAATATAAAAATATAATTTTTATATAAGTAGCGAATTAAAAATATGATTTTTATATAATAGAGAATATAAAAATATTATTTTTATATAAGTAGCGAAATAAAATTATGATTTTTATATAATAGAGAATATAAAAATATTATTTTTATATAAGTAGCGAAATAAAAATATGATTTTTATATAATAGGGAATATAAAAATATTATTTTTATATAGGTAGCGAATTAAAAATATGATTTTTAATATAAACTGTGTGAAACAGATTTCGTTGAAAACGCGATGAAGGACACAACGTGCAGGAAACAAATCCAAACCGTTCAGAAATAAATAGTGGAGGAATGGAACCCAAAGGTGAGAACTCTCTCACTGAATTCTTTGTACAGTTATTTATTTTATAACTGCATATATGAATTGCTCCCCATCGTCCACAGACCATAGACGACTTGTTTGGTTGTGTGTTTGGATTGATTTGTTTGTGTGGATTTGGTTTGTGATATGGAATGGAAAATGAAAATATTCATGTGTTGAAATAAAATAAATATTCATTTACAAATCGGACGATTTGTTTATGTACACCCATTTGACTGATATGGATTGGGACGATAAATTTTACACATCGCCCAACTGCAAAAATAAAATATATGTGTTTGTTGATTGAAACCCCACACGGGTGTTGGGATGATATTTGACGTACACTAATCCCAATTGTTTAGTGGTATGTCAATCGATTGGTTGACAGGCTGTATAGGCATTAATTATTTATATTTAATGCTTATACAGTTGTAAATTACACTCTAGATGATGGTTGGTTGTTTATCATGGTTGTTATATTCATGTGTTGTATGAAATCCATATAAATAAAATTATATGGTAATTGACTGTGTCTGACTCCAGGTCAGAAAGAATGGATATTTTAAAATAACAAATATTTTAAAATAACAAATATTTTAAAATAATGAATATTTTAAAATAATATTCAGTAATGGATCAAAATTTGATTTTGATGTCCGATTTAGGATGGACCTGAAAATATTTAAATATATAAAGCCGTGTTGATTAGATTTGTGCCATTTTGACGCGAACGATATTTATATCAATTTTATTCATTTTTATAATGAATATCGAAAAGGAAGTGATTTCAAAATCTGATGTTTGAACATATTATCGTTTATATATATTAATGATATGAAATATTCAATTTTGATTTAAAATTGAATATGAAGTTGAAATTGTTTTTAAAACGAATTTAAAATGATTTATAAAATACGTTTTCAAATGATAGTCGACGAAATATATATAATATATATATTATATATATTAAATGGCCTGAATAGAACACATCGCGCAGCGACCGTTCGCGAATTTCGACCATTTACTTCGAATTGACGTTACGGGAGATCCGACTGTCAGATTCTCCTAAAACTAGAACCGTTGGGTTCGTATCGAAAAGAGATTTCCAACGAATACAAGAGATTTGAAATCTAACGATTGGATTTGGAATTATGTCCAAATCAAATTTGGAAAAGGTCGATGTAAGTGCAGTTCGATGACCGTTTATGGAAATTGACTGTATGAGCCTTGATAAAATTATTAAAAATATTAATAATTTGTGTAAAATCATAATAAATGATTTGGAAAGAATTGGGATGAAAAATTCCATATTTGGATAAAAATATATTTTTATCGAAATGAACTAGTTATTAACTAGAATTATAATCCAATTATTTTTAAATAAATTGGATTGAGAGGGGTTTTAATCTAACCTGAATTCCAATATAAGAATTAGAATGGATTTGAATTGAAATTATCTTCGGAATATTTCGATATTGGATTGCGTGATTATACAGATATTGTGGAGGAATTTGAAAGATATATATATCATTATTCCCAATACGATATTTGTTGGTTTCAGAATTTGATATTGAATATAAGCTGATATATTTTTTATTCGGAGCCTTGTATTTAATATCAAATTGGATTTTGGGTTTGTAGTGAACGGTGTCTTTATTAACACTGTTCTTAAACCTAGTTGAGAAAAGATATAAATCTTTTTATTAAGATTTAATGAAGTTTACCAATTAATTAACATTTAATTGGAATTAAATTGAAATTGGTTTTTGGGTTTATCGTGAACGGTGTTTTAAATAACACTTGTTCTTTAACCCGATTAACAATGGAATGAGATTTTGGGTTTGTCGTGAATGGTATCTTTAATAATACTGTTCTTAAACCCAATGGAGTTAAGAAAATTAGAAATTATTTGGAGATTAGCTAAGTTGAATGGTTTCCTGGGTATCGACCTGATGTCGATTTCGGCCTTCGGGGTTAATACTTAGGGAATTGTTCTCTTACTAATTTACGGTTAGAGACTAATGGGATGGGGTCTTCAGTAACACTATCTCTTAAACCCCATGTGAAAAGAATAAATCTTTTAATTAAGATGTAGAGAAGAATTACCAATTAATTAACATTTAATTGGATTTGAAATGGAATGTGAATTAGGTTTATTGTGAATTGTGTTTTTAATGACATTCGTTCTTTAACCCGATTTACAGTGAAATGAGATTTGGAACTTATAAATCTTTTCATTAAAGATTTAGTGGATATTTTCCAAAGTAAAGTTTTCCTATTTAATATATTGGAATGGAATGGAATTCGATCTGATAATAATCGAAGTGAGTTTCTGTGGAGGAAGACAGTTAATATATATGGAATTTAAAAGGCTTTGTCGTTATTCCATTTATATTATTAGTCGGATACGGAAATTGATATCGATTATATTTTGATTTGTTTTTCCATGAAGATTCCATAATTGATGGAATGTGATTTTGGGTTTATCGTGAGCTGTGTTTTAAATGGCATTGGTTCTTTAACCCAGTTAAAGACAGGATATGATTTCCCAAGTTATATAAACATTAATACTGATTTTTGGGAAGATTAAAACTAAGTAGAGTTTTAATGAATCTTTAATTAGATTGAAATGAGGATTGATAATTTAAATTATCAAATCTGAGAAATGATCGAGTATGGAGTATCACCAGAAGCGATAGTTTAATCTTTAATTAGATTAGAATGTGAAATGGTAATTAATATTTACCGATAACACCATGGTGTCAGATATGGAGTATTACCAGTTTTGCTCCATGGGATGAATAGGTTGGGATTGGGAAATATAACAAATGACTACTTCGATATGGTTCACTAATCCCGACTAGTTTGGATAAACCTTAATTTGGTTTGATATCCAAAGAAAGATTAAAGAATAAATTTAAAAGAATTTATCTTTGATAAAATTAATGAGAACCTTTCCCTAGAAATGTGAATATTTGAATAAAAGAATATTCTAGATTGGAATGAGGCGTATGTTGTGTTTGTGTAACACTTGCTTATAAAATACGCGAATTATTCGGAAAGACCGGGTTTATCCCATTCTAAATAACCGATTCGACGATATTTCGACGATAAAGATGGTGGTTGAAGACCGGAGGTCTTCACATCGTTTGGATGATTAATGATGTCTTGATTGGGCTGTGTTAATCCCTAAAAAAATCCATACGCACATTAAGCAAAGGATGTGGAACGGGCGCCATCAGGGTCGGTCGTGCATAATGTTATCTAAGGCGCTTAAACAACTCACAACAGACAGGATGCAACCGCACAAAGGCAGATCCCAATGTCAAACCCAAGTCAAGTCAACCAATAGGACCAAAGATGATGGCGCGATATGAAATAAGAAATGCGACCCAAAAAGGATAGAGATCGCATATCCCGTAAAGTCGCTCACTATTTTCCTGTCAAAAGACCGAGCCTGAAATGAAGATGCAATACGAGCACTTGCAACATCATATGTGACCATATCTCCAATCAAAGTTGGACATGAATCGTGACTCAGGTGCAGGAGCCAAGGTCGATCGTTCAAACACAGAAGCAAAGCAAATCGCTCATTCAGCATAGGCGGGAGCGACCTTGTGGCGTAGCCGTAGGGACAAACAGCGCCATATAAAGGCAGCCAAAAGACGAGCACCCTTGAGCTAATAAGAACGGTCGTGCAAGGAACAGGGGAGACCTAGGTCCAGTCCCACGTCCCGCTCGTATAAAAGTTTCCAAGTTTTTCAAAGCATTCATACTCACAGGAACGCCCGCACCTATGGATCCGCTCAGCCACTTAAGGCGCTCGCTCTACTAAGTCGCTCGCGCATGACAACCAAATACAGATCTGGACAGCTGGTTACAGCTAGCCAATGGCATGATTGTAATTAATAGAATAAGTGATCCGTAACCTGCGTAAACGGATTTCATATCATTTCTCAAGGGGAGCTCATCTATAAATACACCATGGCTATCAACATAAAGGGGATCCATTCTTTGAAACCTGGAAGTTCTACCCAATTCTATCCTCAACTACTGATTCGGCCATGGTGTCAAATATAACTCGTGATCAAGGAGAACAAAAGCATCCTCCTCCTCAATCATTCACTCATCCTTCTTTTCCCCAAATTCCACCGCCCCTTGTGTAATTCCAAGATTGAAGTATATAAACGAGGGTATATTGAGTGAATACAAAGATGTATGAAAAGAGAGAATTGATGTGTTCTGTAATCTCTACTATAAGATTGGAAATCGCCTTCACAGTGGACGTAGGCCTAGTTAATGGCTGAACCACTCTAAATCTCGCCTCTACTTTATTTTTCTTACATTTTTTATTTTTATTTGCTGATTAAACACGGTTCCATTTATTTCTTACCAAATTGGTCAAGTACAGCTTAGTACCTTGTGTGTTTAGACCATTTTTGGTGTAAACATTTTGGCGCCCACTATGGGGCCATGTTTTGCTTTTTCCCAATTCTAGGTCCGATGAGATTTTCTGAGAGGCACTGTGCTTGAAGTCATGAGCACGCCAAGGAGAATCGCCGACGAGGTCAACAACCCCAATAACGGTGTCAACATCGTCATGCCATCAGATAGCGATTCCGGTGAAGAGGGGTTGTCAGAAGTTAAAGAAGCGGTATCCAGGAAGGAATTGGAGGAGGTGATGACAGGACTAACGAGTCAAATAACTATTGTAAGCGATGCAATGATGAAGAAGCTTGAGTCGATACTCGCCATTCAAGCCGCCATCGCAAAAGCCACTTTAAGGGCCACCTGTTCCTCGCTATCTCGCACAAATTGCGAGTCAGAAACAGTGCTTCTTGCTTCGAGCTCAAGACAGCAGGATTCCATCCAGAGAGTTGCACGTCATACCAATCCAAACTACGAACGGGGAAAAGCACCTGTGCGCGATCACTTTGACGATACAATCGCGGAGCCAGAAAATAGTCCCATTATCATTGGGATGTCCTTCCCAAAGGGAAGACCAAATTCCTTGCCCCCTGTTCATGAGGACACATCTAGATCAGAGATCGGTAATAAAAAAGGGTGGTCGATCCGTGGATCGACCAAGCAAGGAACGGAAGTATATCTTGAGAATGGCACGAGAAATTGTGAAGGAAAGCCTAGAGAAGGGGGATGATCGAAGTGAATGGGAGTCCTTCCCAAGTAAAACCCCGCTCACTGAAAGGGTTAAGAAAACTGTATACCTACAAAGATTCGAACCTCCATCATTACAGTCCTATGATGGGACAAGCGACCTTGATATATTTTTATGCAAATATGACTAGTACATGAATGGGGCTTGCGCTACTGATGAAATAAAATGCTTATATTTCCCAACTTATTTAGAAGGAGTGGCTTATCTATGGTTCGCAAAGCTGCCACCGTAGTCCGTGGATAATTTCGTGACCTTGGCTAGGCTGTTCAATAAGCAGTTTAAATCCCAGACACTCAAAACTTGGGATGCTACAGAGCTAAGTGGACTTCAACAAAGACCAGGTGAGCCCATCAAAGCTTTTCTCACTCGCTTTGATATGGCAGTGGCTAAAGCCAAGAATCTCGAACCCGGCCTAATCATAATGGCTCTTAAGGGAGGCATACGTATAGAAACCAAGCTAGGGCGGTGGATCAAGAAAAAGAAACCAAATACACTCGAATAGTTTCTTAACAATGTCGAAAAATATGCAAGTGTTGAAGGAAAAAAACGCACAGGTAGAGAAGAGTGGAAATGCGCAAAGCAACCTAGACAATCAAAAAAGGAGCAATGAAGAAGAAGAGAGTCGAGCAAAAAAGAAGCTGCGTTTCTTCAAGAACTCCAAGTTCACTCCCCTTAACGATACCATGGGAAATATCTTCATGACAACTAAAAACACCGAGAGATATCCGATTTTGAAACAAAGACAAGTCAAAAATGCCGCTATGAAGCCAGGAATATTCTGTCAGTTCCACAAATAGCCAGGACACGATACCGATGAATGCAGGCACTTGAAGTCAGTAATCGAGGGGTTAATCCAAAAAAGCCATTTGCAACAGTGTGTACAAGATCATAAGAGTTGTCCCGACTCTCTACAAACGAGGGCAATACCCCTTAAAGAGGAAGGGGCTTAAACCAATCCAAAGATGACGCTCATCAGGGGGGATAGCCACTAATATCTCAATAATGGAACATTGAACTAGATCTCTCATTACTTTCCTTCATTCCCTTGATTTTGTCTTGTTATTAAGATTGTTTTAACTTGCTTTACTATTCACTTTGTTCGTATCAAGCTGCAGTTTACTTGCAAGAACTATGTGCATCAAAAATTAATTATGTGTCTATCTGAATAACATACTTATTGGTCCATGCTAAAAGAAGAACAATCTCTTGGAATGTAGGCATGGTAAAAGCAAATCCGCTATGCGCAGCAAGACTTTGACGGAAAAATCCCAGGGCTTACACTAAATGAAGCAGTTTGGGAATCACGAACATCAAGAAAGATCAAACGGGAGGAATAGACACATCACCTCAAAAAGAGCAAGCTATTCTAAGATAGACAAAAAGCCTGCACCTCTCATTATGGAGTATGTTGAATGCTTAGCAGACACCCATTCAAAGGACCACCGCCAGACCTCATTGAAAGTAAAGGAATATTGCCAAATATGCCCCTCTGATAAAATTGCTAATCCAAAAGAGGTGTTTTCTCAGGTACGGGGCATGAACTCCTTAAAACTGGAGTTAAATTCGGTAGCAAGGATTGATGCCCACCTCCTTGGAGTCAATGCCGAAGTGGAAGCAATTCAAAAAGTCCCACGGTTAAAGTCCCATGGATAAAATTGCCAAGCCCACCAAAGAAACACCTTCTTAGGTGTTGGACATGGGTTCTCCAACTTGAAAAAAGAAAAAAATTCAATGAGGCGGACCAGTGCCTATTTCCTAGGGCAAAGGCACAAAGTCAGAAAAACCGACATGTCCCGAAACAGAGAAATTGTCGATTCACGAGGGGCACCTTATTAGGTGAAGGACATGAATTTTATCCCTTCTGGGTCAAGGCTCGACGAGATGAAATAGTGTCCGCTCCTCGATATGAAGCATAAAAATGGGGAAGGATTAAGCATGCTGGAAGGACCAGCGCAAAACAGAAATCCTAACCGAAAGGGGGTGTCAGAAATCCTAGCTGAAAGGGGTCTCCATTCTACAACCTTTTTGAATAACTAAAACAATCAAATAGGGCCTAGAATGGATCGAAAACCTTTAACCCAAGACCTCCCCAAGGGACACGTATTCAAAACCAGCTTCCGAAGGGCTCGGATTACCAGTCAGTCAGGCGCGGGGTTGAATACTACTAAATAAAAGATACCAAACACGCTTATAATAATACAAATGCATAATAACCCTCGATAAGTGATGAAATTCAAAAGCTAACTAAATCCCAACAACAACAATAATAATAGAAAATCGGGCGCTACCGAAAGATTAATAAAGCGCCCGGTCGAATGTGTAAATCATAAAATAAAGGTGCAGCGTGCGACGCACCCACGTGAAAATAAATGAGTAGCATAATAAGAACTAAACCCCTCAAAGAAGGGGCAAGGGAAGAAATAGGCTATCCTAAAATTAAAAGAAAGCTAGCTTTATTGACGATGAATGACGTAGAAACGTAACCATTGCATAAACCATAAAAGTTACAAACCCAGGTGTACGAGAATAAGCGAGGCTGGCTCCCGCACACACAGGCCAGACTAAAAATACCATTCAAAATCAAAACCAAAATAATAGAACAGGTAAAGCATTAGCAAGCCACAGTGTTCAGATGAGGTAAGAGATGATTCTCTCCCTAGACTCAAGGGCCTCGACAAGTTTGTATCTATCTTTTTCCAGGGCATGAAGTCGTTCAAGATTCTCTTTATTTGACTACTGAAGATCTTCAACAAGAGAATGTCGGGCAGCCATTTGCTCCACAATGTAATCCCGTATAGTGGTGATAAGGCCTTCGACCAAATGCGGGCGTGCTTCCAATTGGCAAAACTCAGCCAATATGCAATCCTTCATGGCGTCTATCTTACCTGCAATAATCCATCTGTCAAACGGATCTGTGTACACGCCGGAACGCGAGCCAGCCAGACATTCATCCACAAAGTCCTCAGCAAGTTCAGGATGGCAAGGGTTAGGAACAAAAAGGGGCTATGGCTTTGCTGCAGGATCCAAAGTAATGGACGAAGAAGCCATACGACCAAGAGCAGTCTGGGTATCTGAACCAGGAAGTCTATTCAACAAACAATGACTTTGAGTGTCAGTTGCACCCAAGATCCCCTTTCCTTGGGGCATCTTTTGGTTACCGGCCCTCCTTGTCGACCTTTTCCTGAGTCTTCTGGACATGAAAAATTCCATCCTCGGACGACCTATTTCAAAGGAGATCAATATGGACTCGAAAAACAACTATGAAAAGGGAAACAGCTTAGCCAAACTCAGGCAATTGGCAAAAACATATCAACTGAAGAAACCCGGGGCATTTCACCAAACAATTTGTGAACAAATACCAAGCGTCAGGGTTTCAAATAAAGCCGTTGGATGATTCATTTTCTCCAAAGACAATTATAGAAACGATATCTATGCTACACAAAAATCTGGCCATTGCCCAAATCTCGAATTCATACACATCCTGGCCAGGTCGTATTGAAACATCCTAACTTGGAAACGCATGAGTAAGTAAAGAAAAAACTCACTAGGAATATCATGGTATCTCGAAGCCGAAAGAAAATTGCTCAAGGAAAAAATAGGTGTTGCTGCAAGCACCAGGCAAGATGATAGAATAAGAAAGCCAAAACCATTTGAAGAAAAAATGAAGGCATAAATGTCAAACACAGATTACCTGGTTAAACTCTCGAGGAAGCACAACTATAACCAGAAAATTTATCGAAAAGGGTAAAAGTGGAATGAAGCAGGCTAAAAGTGAATAAGGAAGATTAAAAGGCATACATCCAGAGAATTTTCACCACGTCAGCTTAGTTCCCGAAAAGTGTCTCGTTAAATTCCAGCTGGCATCCCGAAATTCAACCAATTGCACAATGACCGAAAAGGATGTATCAAGCCTTTTGCTTACGGAGAAAGACAATACCAACTAGCTTAATGAAGCAATGTTTACCTTTTACACGAACGACGCCTCGACAAGTCAGGATAAGTCTGCAAAACAATGTGCGATCGAATATGCCGAAGCCAGTAATCCCTTACTAAAAGAAATAAATCACGGATTTCGAGGGGCAAGTGTTAATCCCTAAAAAGTCCATACGCACATTGAGCAAAGGATGCGAAACGGGCGCCATCAGGGTCGGTCATGCATAATGTTATCTAAGGTGCTTAAACAACTCACAACAGACAGGATGCAACCGTACAGAGCCAGATCCCAATGTCAAACCCAAGTCAAGTCAACCAGTACGACCAAAGATGATGGCGCGATATGAAATAGGAAATGCGGCCCAAAAAGGATAGAGATCGCATATCCCGTAAAGTCGCTCACTATTTTCCTATCAAAAGACCAAGCCTGAAATGAAGATGCAATACGAGAACTTGCAACATCATATGTCACTATATCTCCAATCAAAAGTTGGACACGAATCATGACTCAGGTGCGGGAGCCAAGGTCGATCGTTCAAACATAGAAGCAAAGAAAATCTCCCATTCAGCATAGGCGAGGGCGACATTGTGGCGTAGCCGTAGGACAAACAGCACCATACAAAGGCAGCCAAAAGACGAGCACCCTTGAGCTAATAAGAACGGTCGCGCAAGGAACAGGTGAGAGCCAGATCCAGTCCCGTGTCCAGCTCTTATAAAAGTTTCCAAATTTTCCAAAGCTTTCATACTCACAGGAATGCCTGCACCTATGGATCCGCTCAACCACTTAAGGCGCTCGCTCTACTAAGTCGCTCGCGCATGACAAACAAATATAGATCTGGACAGCTCATTACAGCTAGCCAATGACATGATTGTAATTAATAGAATGAGCGATCTGTAAACTGCATAAATGGATTTCAGATCATTTCCCAGGGGGAGCTCATCTATAAATACACCATGGCTATCGACATAAAGGGGATCCAATCTTTGAAACCTGGAAATTCTGCCATATTCTATCCTCAACTACTAATTTGCCATGGCGTCAAGTATAATCTCGTGATCAAGGAGATAGAAGCATCCTCCTCCTCAATCATTCACTCATCCTTCTTTTCCTCAAATTCCACCGTCCCCTTGTGTAATTCCAAGATTGAAGTATATAAACGAGGGTATATTGAGTGAATACAAAGATGTATGAAATGAGAGAATTGATGTGTTCTGTATCTCTATTATAAGATTGGAAATCGCCTTCACAGTGGACGTAGGCCTAGTAAATGGATGAACCACTCTAAATTTCGCCTCTACTTTACTTTTCTTGCATTTTTCATTTTTAGTTGCTGATGAAACACGGCTCCATTTATTTCTTACCAAATTGGTGAAGTACAGCTTAGTACCTTGGGTGTTTAGACCATTTTTGGTGTAAACATTTTGGCGCCCACCATGGGGCCGTGTTTTGCTTTCTTCCCCATTTCAGGTACGATGAGATTTTCTGAGAGGCACTGTGCTTGAAGTCATGAGCACGCTAAGGAGAATCACCGATGAGGTCAACAACGGCGTCAACATCGTCATGCCGTCAGACAGCGATTCCAGTGAAGAGGGGTTGCCAGAACTTAAAGAAGTTTTATCCAGGAAGGAATTGGAGGAGGCGATGACAGGATTAACGAGTCAAATCACTATTGCAAGTGATGCAACGATGAAAAACCTCAAGTCGATACTCGCCATTCAAGCCGCCACCGCAAAAGCCACTTTAAGCGCCACCTGTTCCTCGCTAGCTCGCACAAATTGTGAGTCAGAAACAGTGCTCCTTGCTTCGAGCTCAAGACAGCAGGACTCCATCTAGAGAGTTGCACGTCGCACCAATCCAAACTACGAACGGGGAAAAGCACATGTGCGCGATCACTCTGACGATACAATCGCGGAGCCTGAAAACAGTCCCATTATCATTGGGATATCCTTCCCAAAGGGAAGCCCAAATTCCTTGCCCCCAGTTCATGAGGACACATCTAGATCAGAGATCGATAATAAAAAGGGTGGTCGATCCGTGGATTGACCAAGCAAGGAACGGAAGTACATCTTTAGAATGGCACGAGCAATTTTGAAGGAAAGCCTAAAGAAGAGGGATGATCAAAGTGAATGGGAGTCCTTCCCAACTAAAACCCCGCTCACTGAAAGGGTTAAGAAAACTGTGTTGTATATAACGGTGTTGTATACACAATTATATGATTTTTGTTTGATGATAACAAACAAGTATATATTATTTTAAATGTGTTTGTTATTGTACTGTTATATCACATTACAGACATGAATATAATATTATATTTAAGTGAAATACTACTGTACAGAAGCTCAAATATTAACACGGTATTTTATTTAAATAGAATATTTTATTTCAATATTCAAACAGTACAAATTTTTTAACTCCACTATTTATACATCTCTGTATTACATATCAAATACAATTTCATATACAGTATTCTCCACTACAACACTCTATCCTTCAGTTACAGTTTCACTCATTTATTCATTTACATAGACTCGTATACATATACACTTTTTCACACTGTCCTTATCTTCAATCTTCTGTCTTCACTGCTTCTCTGTCAAACCTGTCTTCACTGTCAGTCCAGTCACCATCCGCTTACCTGTCACACATGAAACAGAAACACACAGTATACTGCAATAGAAATAATACTAAATATATGCAAATATAAATTTTATTTTTAAAATTTCATCTGCCTCAGATTTCTGGTGTGTTTCTCATCATTTTTCATGACTTGATCTGAATTATAAAACCATCAATCTATGTCTAGACAGCTTGTGATATTCACAGTGATACACTGTAAATACCACAAGGCATACAACATATATATTTCAATGCAGGGACAGGGACAACTCGTCTGATGGCTGCATGTACACACGTGTATACACGTGTGCACTGCCACGCCGATCAGCGTGCAACTGAGGAGTAGCCACAAGGACCTTCTCGACTCAGTGCAAATATCAATACAAATCCAAAATGGTCAAGTACAAAGTTCAAAAGTAAGAGTGATCATGGCAGCAAACATGTGCAGCTACACAATCATCAAGACAGTAAGCAATTTCATTGAAGCATGATGGTGAGAGGTGCAATAGTACAAGCACGTGAATATGGTATACACAGTAATGCAACAGCAATGTCAACATTGTCTCAAATGGTCGAGACAGCTCAAAAGTGGTACGGCTGTACGGCTCAACATGGACATGCATGTGTTCATCAAGCTCAGTGTGAAGGCAGCATGGATGGAACAGGGGGTGATGCATACAAGTATTCAGGAGCAGGAATAGTAAAGCATAAGTGAGCATCATCATGGTTAGCAAGTATGTGCATATGTATGATTACATAGAAGCATGTTCACACAATCCAAATGGATGACATAGCAGCGGTAAGTGCCAAAGTGATCGAGGACAAAATCTGGTGCAGGAAAGTAATGTCCAATGCACACATGCACAGTCTGAACTAAAAAATATATATACGTGTGTGACATCATTTTTCAAGCTAGCATGGATGGAGCAAAATCTGGTGCATATTTACACAGACATGATCACATAAGTAAGGTGGCCAAAGCAAGTACTCAGTAAAACAAGTTCAACTCAAGTTCAAGTGAACTGCTCAGGTGGAAATTATATATGCAGCAACTCGAGTGTGGTGCAAAAGCAATGATCAAGCAGCATGTTCATGCCAATACAGGTGATCAAACAACAAATGTAAATGGACATGAGATTCAGACCAAAGAACAGACCGAAATTCAAAGAAGTCGAGCATGCAAGAGAACTGAAATGTGCAACAATCAAGTGACAGTGCAAACATGATGACACAGTCTCAAGCCTGTTCAGTTTTAAGAATTGGCAAACAAATCAATTTTTTCTTGGGACAAAATTGTTTCCAGACTTTCTAGAAAAACAAGCAGGTTTAAGTAAAGTTTTTATATGGCAAATCATTTTTGCTATTTTCATCACGAAGCTGTCATGATTCAATCAAAGCCGTGGAAATCAATAATGCAAGAACATTTAAGGAAATACTTCATAAGCTATTTGATGAGAAAATTGTTTGTGGAAGCAATTTCAGAAATTGTTCAATCAAATGATTCACACCAGAGAAATCTTCCAAGGGACCACAGAGACATTTAAATTGTTTTCATATATGAGCAAGTATTTCTCAGCAAATTCTGCAATCGAAATATGGCATGAATCACGCAAGGAATAATTGCAAGGGAACCACAAAACCAACTTATTATTTTCCAGAAATCAGCAATACATATTTGGCAACAGGTTCATCAATTAGTCTCGGCAACAAATATGGCAAGAAATTCATTTCACAGAACTGAAATGATTTAGTTTTTTGATCAAGGTGCTTTTAGAAACAATTCCAGGAACCAAAAATGGCAAGAATTGCAAATGGATTTTTCAATATATACTCGGCAAGTTTTTATAACAATTCAATCAAGAAATTCACGCACAAACATTAAAAGCCGAGAATTTTAAAAAGGGAAAACATAAGAATTTCAGGTCAAGCCATACGATGGAAATCAGAGATTTAAAAGGATTTTGAATCCTATTTTAACACGTATCATCACAGGCAAAGGTAACTGAGAAAATCGAAAAACCAAAGCAGAAATTGCAGAGCAGAAATCAGTTAAAACAAAACAACTCACTATTGTTTTTTCGATCTACCCCAAATCGACGAGACAAAGAGCCAGAGAGCATTTCCAAATCGGACGAGCAAAGCCATCAAAGAATCAAGCTTCAGAGTTATCACAACATCATTTGATCAAGCCATCGATTTGATTTGGGGAGAAAGCAAGAAACCCTAGTTTGATATCGGCCGCCATTTTTATTCTCAGAGGATAAGAGACATCGAGCTAAATAAAAAAGGAAAGGGGCCGGCCTAATGGAGTTAAACCTAGCCAAGTGTTTTAATAAGGGGATGACCCTTTGTTTTTAACTCCTAGGGTTTTAATTTTGTTTCTACTTTGTGTCATTTTAAATTGTGTTGTAAAATCGATCAAACAGTTTCTAGAAGTCTGTAAAATTCTAGGATTCAGTTAAGGGTAACTGACAGTTTCAGAGTCTGTAAAATCTGGGTTACTGATTACGGGGTTGTAATCAGGGGAAATCTGATCGAGTGGATATTGGTCAGTCTAGGGATTTGAGCGTAGGGTTAGAATAGGAGCAGGGTTTGCGAGTGTACATGGTCTTGTATGCGGGATCTATTCTATCACCTAGTAGAAACCTTAGAAATGCAGCAGTAGGCAGGGTTTTGCCGAAGCTGGGTATATCTGTGTGTGATTTATTTTTTGCATTTCTGTTTCTGCTATAATCTGTGATCTATTTATTATTTTAATATCTCGTTAGAATTTTAATTCAGTTAAAAACTGTGATAAACCCTATTCATCCCCCCCTCTAGGGTTAATCTAGATCCATCAAGTGGTATCAGAGCGGGTATTTTTCTTTAACTCTAGAGTAATGGGTAATCCTTGTTATCAGATCATTGAGAGTCAGTCCAGTCACATCCCAACCATTTTTGATGGTACAGATTTTTTGAATTGGAAATCAGAAATGATATCCTATTTAAAATCTGTTAATATTAAATATTGGGATGTTGTTAATAGGGGAGGTGATATAATAGATAAGAATATTAATGCTCGTGTTATGCATATTCTCTATTCTCATCTTAATAATAATCAATTTATTTTTATCTCCCATTATTTGACTGCGCAGGAAATTTGGAAAACTCTCAATACGAAGTACGGACAAATTGACAACAACTGCTCAAAACCCTCGAATGTCAACTCAGGTTCAGATCTATGCTTAACAGGTGTTACAGATGATAATTCAGATGGATCAGATGATGGAGAATCAACAAATGCTGAAACAGAAAATTTCACATATGAAGATCTGGTTTACATGTGTCTTGATTTAACGAAATCTGTTGATAAACTCCAACTGAAAAATAAGTCTCTGAAATCTAAGAATTATGAGTTGACCAACAAAATTGATGATTTGCAATCACAACTTGAATATGTTAAAAATTCTTCAAATTCAGTTTGCGAAAATTGTTTGAAATTGAAAACCAATCTTGTTCATCTCAGTAAAAATATTGAAAAGATTGAAGATGAAATTTTGATCTTAAATGAGAACAAGACTGAGTTATCAAGTTTGAATAACCTTCTGCAAAAGGAATTTGAAAATTTTAAGACAGATATAAATTCCAAATTAGAAATTGTTGAAAAAGAAAATCTGTTGAAAAGTGATTCGATTTTGAATGATCTGGAAAATGAGATTCAAAAATTCAAGAACTTTGAAAAACTTGAATCTGAAAAACGGAAATGTTTTGAATCTGAAATTTCTTAATCCAAAGCCAAAATAAAATCACTTGAAAATGAAAATTTGGTTTTGAAACAGTATAATGCTGAACAGAAGATCGCTATAAATAATTGCTCAAATTTAATAAAAGAAAATAGCGATCTAAAATCCAAAATTCAACGATTAGAATCAACATTGGATAAATTTTCTAATGGGGAAAAATCGTTGAATATGCTGTTACAAAACCAAGTTTCTAATGGAAATAAATCTGGTCTTGGCTTCGGGAAAAATGATGTTTCTGGAAAACAAAATTCAAATGATTTGAAAAATCCCTCAAACTGCTTTGAAAATTTGAACTCTGAAAATCTCAAAGGTTTTTTGAATCAAAATTGTGATGAGAAATCGTTTTATAATAAACCATTTAAACATTCTTGGATCCCAAAAAATAAAACGGGCTTCGTCAAGTTCAAACAGATTTGGGTTCCTAAGGGTACGAAAGTTAATTCTAATGGTTTGTTATATAAACAAGTCTGGATACCAAAACATATGAATACAACTGTGAGTGGTTTTACAAATTTTGTTAGACCACTCGATTCTCTAAACTGTTAGATACCGGAAGAGGCTGAGGAACTGCTAGGCAAAAGAGATTTGGATTCAAGCTGTTCAATACTTCTGAAATCATTCACAATTCCTTGGCCAAGACTGTTGAGTTAGAGATTCTGTTTTACATTAGATTCTGGTAAATATTCTCTATTTTTATTTTTGTTTATTTCTCCTTCTACCCCCCTCTGTGTATTTACTTTATCTCTTTTGTTTAATTTGTCACTGTCACATCACTGCAACTTCTTCTGGGCTTCATTAACTTCAAATTGTAGAATTCATATTTTCTGGAAATTTGCCTTAGTTGAATATAATTCTGATATTTTAATCATCTCCAGACCTTGTATTTAAACTTGTAAACATCTACAATTGTTTTGAAGTTTAGTTTCTGATTGTTGAATTCATAACAGTGTTTGATGTATTCTTGTCATATCTTGAACACTGTTAATTTGAATTCTAAATTTTTGAAGATCTGAAAGTCTAATGGAAATTCACACATCATTGCTGTTTTGAGATTCTTCTAATTCATTTTAGAAAATCTTGAAATATTACACTCATTACAGCACTCTATTATTTATCAGTAGTGATATTTTCATTGTTTTTCAGATTGGCTTGGAAATTTTAAATTGTCTAGAATCTCAGTGATACATCTTGAAAATCATTGTTATTCATGATCATCATGGTTAGAATTTGTTTGTTTGAAATCATCTGAAATTATTAATATTTTGAATAATCACACACCTCCTAAATTTGAAATTATCAACCTTATGTGACTGATTCGTTATATTTCAAAACTTGACATTGATTCAAGTGATTTCAAATAAATTATTTTGGATCATGAATATCTATCAAACCTGATGTAAATGATCTGATTTTTTTTTTACGGGTTTGTCAGAAATATTTGTGAAAATTTCTTTGAAAATATGGTCTTAAAATTCTCTATTATTTCATGGTTATTTGATTTTAATATATGTTTATTTAAAATCATTTGAAATTATTGATTTATTGAATCGCACACATATCTTGAATCTGAAATATAATGTTGTGTGATTGATTCATTAAATCCTGATATATTCTCATTTCTTCAAATGATTTAAAATAAACTAAATTCTATAATCATGGATCATGGAATATATTGTTTTTGTGACCTTCAGAAACATCGTCTGACAAGTCTATTGTGATATTGATTTTTCTGTGCTGCTCTGATACTGTTTTTGGAAAATGTTTGTTTTGGAATCATGCTGCTCTGATTAAAAGAAATTGATTTGTAAATATTTTTTGAGGACTGCTTGATTTGGTATCAAAGGTTTATCATGCTCTGTTAAATGAAATTTGTGCGCTTGAGTTGCTTGCCTTGTATTATATTTTTTGTTTTTTTGTTGACTAAGATACCCTTGTTTAGCCACCAAGTGTCTTTTTAAAATCCTCATGTATAGAGACTACAAGTGGTATCAGATTAGGAAGTGCAGAATTTTTGTTTCCTTATTCTCATCATGTATATATTTCTTAATCTCTCATGACTTGTATAGTTTTTCATATCCCTCTTGTAATTGATTTTCAATTTTAAAGTTATTTATTGATTATTCATTCAGAAGTTGAAATCAATATCCATATTGAACTGTATATATAATTCATCAAAATTATTAACAGACTTGAAATTATGATGAATTGTGACTGCAGTATATTTCACAACAAGAGGAGATTTTATTTTTATTTTCATGATGGTTGAACATTTATTATAATATCTTTGAATTGGGAATTATTTCACGACCATCTCCTTTAACTACCATCATTCTGCCATCCATGATAATTTTATATTAATGTGGAGAGTTTGATATTTTTTTAAAATAATCTTGAATAAACAATGAAAATATTTGTGATAGAAATTGGACTTTGTTATTATTCAGAATTAGTGATAATTGAAAATTTTCAATGATCCCGGTACAGTCGAACATATTTCATAATATAATTAATTTAAAAATTTATTTCACAATCCATCTCTGTACCTACCCCATTTTCTATCATTCATATATTGGTTTTATATACCGAGGAGTTTTTTATTTTGAAGCTGAAAACGATAAATATATAATTATATTTAAGCTGCAACTGATCTCATTTAAAAATCCAAGATCTGGTTATGCGTGGTCAGTGTGTTCTTAAATAATAATAATAATAAAATGTGATATGAATTGAAATTAATATGAAATTCTACTCGGTGTATAAAAACCAGCCTATCAATCCATCTTCTAACTTGTGAAATGTGTTGAAATCTTATGAAGTATTATGATTTGTTGATTGATGGCTATTGGGATTTGAGATTATACGATTTTGTCACTTAAATTGAATTATTAACTATAGTCCAAATCCATCACTGTTTTTGTGCCTTATCATTATAAAAATTTCTTTGGAAAATAATTGAGATTTATATTTTTTAAACTCTCTCCATTTTTATATAAAATTCATCGTGAATCCATCATTCTCTACAATGTGAAATATGCCACCAGTTCTTAGTTTATTATGATTTTTGTTTGACTGATTGAGATTTATGATGATCATTCTTCCTCTTATGCTGAAATTACATTTTTTAGTCATTTTTTCATCTGTATTTTAAATTCTGTAACCTTTTGATGATAACAAAAGGGGGAGAATGGGTTGAGATTTTGATTTATGAGTGAATATTTTATAAATATTTTTAATTTTGAAAATTTATTATTATTCATATCATTCATTTCACTCATGCACAGTTATAGGGGGAGTTTCTGTTGTAGAGGGAGCATTTAAATAGGGGGAGTTTCTATATTCACGAACAAACACATTTATAATATTCAAAATCTTTTGTTTGTTTGTCATCATCAAAAGGGGGAGATTGTTGTATATAACGGTGTTGTATACACAATTATATGATTTTTGTTTGATGATAACAAACAAGTATATATTATTTTAAATGTGTTTGTTATTGTACTGTTATATCACATTACAGACATGAATATAATATTTATATTTAAGTGAAATACTACTGTACAGAAGCTCAAATATTAACACAGTATTTTATTTAAATAGAATATTTTATTTCAATATTCAAACAGTACAAATTTTTTAACTCCACTATTTATACATCTCAGTATTACATATCAAATACAATTTCATATACAGTGTTCTCCACTACAACACTCTATCCTTAGTTACAGTTTCACTCATTCATTCATTTACACAGACTCGTATACATATACACTTTTTCACACTGTCCTTATCTTCAATCTTCTGTCTTCACTGCTTCTCTGTCAAACCTGTCTTCACTGTCAGTCCAGTCACCATCCGCTTACCTGTCACACATGAAACAGAAACACACAGTATACTGCAATAGAAATAATACTGAATATATGCAAATATAAATTTTATTTTTAAAATTTCATCTGCCTCAGATTTCTGGTGTGTTTCTCATCATTTTTCATGACTTGATCTGAATTATAAAACCATCAATCTGTGTCTAGACAGCTTGTGATATTCACAGTGATACACTGTAAATACCACAAGGCAGACAACATATATATTTCAATGCAGGGACAGGGACAACTCGTCTGATGGCTGCATGTACACACGTGTATACACGTGTGCACTGCCACGCCGATCAGCGTGCAACTGAGGAGTAGCCACAAGGACCTTCTCGACTCAGTGCAAATATCAATACAAATCCAAAATGGTCAAGTACAAAGTTCAAAAGTAAGAGTGATCATGGAAGCAAACATGTGCAGCTACACAATCATCAAGACAGTAAGCAATTTCATTGAAGCATGATGGTGAGAGGTGCAATAGTACAAGCACGTGAATATGGTATACACAGTAATGCAACAGCAATGTCAACATTGTCTCAAATGGTCGAGACAGCTCAAAAGTGGTACGACTGTACGACTCAACATGGACATGCATGTGTTCATCAAGCTCAGTGTGAAGGCAGCATGGATGGAACAGGGGGTGATGCATACAAGTATTCAGGAGCAGGAATAGTAAAGCATAAGTGAGCATCATCATGGTTAGCAAGTATGTGCATATGTATGATTACATAGAAGCATGTTCACACAATCCAAATGGATGACATAGCAGCGGTAAGTGCCAAAGTGATCGAGGACAAAATCTGGTGCAGGAAAGTAATGTCCAATGCACACATGCACAGTCTGAACTAAAAAATATATATACGTGTGTGACATCATTTTTCATGCTAGCATGGATGGAGCAAAATCTGGTGCATATTTACACAGACATGATCACATAAGTAAGGTGGCCAAAGCAAGTACTCAGCAAAACAAGTTCAACTCAAGTTCAAGCGAACTGCTCAGTTGGAAATTATATATGCAGCAACTCGAGTGTGGTGCAAAAGCAATGATCAAGCAGCATGTTCATGCCAATACAGGTGATCAAACAACAAATGTAAATGGACATGAGATTCAGACCAAAGAACAGACCGAAATTCAAAGAAGTCGAGCATGCAAGAGAACAGAAATGTGCAGCAATCAAGTGACTGTGCAAACATGATGACACAGTCTCAAGCCTGTTCAGTTTTAAGAATTGGCAAACAAATCAATTTTTTCTTGGGACAAAATTGTTTCCAGACTTTCTAGAAAAACAAGCAGGTTTAAGTAAAGTTTTTATATGGCAAATCATTTTTGCTATTTTCATCACGAAGCTGTCATGATTCAATCAAAGCCGTGGAAATCAATAATGCAAGAACATTTAAGGAAATACTTCATAAGCTATTTGATGAGAAAATTGTTTGTGGAAGCAATTTCAGAAATTGTTCAATCAAATGATTCACACCAGAGAAATCTTCCAAGGGACCACAGAGACATTTAAATTGTTTTCATATATGAGCAAGTATTTCTCAGCAAATTCTGCAATCGAAATATGGCATGAATCACGCAAGGAATAATTGCAAGGGAACCACAAAACCAACTTATTATTTTCCAGAAATCAGCAATACATATTTGGCAACAGGTTCATCAATTAGTCTCGGCAACAAATATGGCAAGAAATTCATTTCACAGAACTGAAATGATTTAGTTTTTTGATCAAGGTGCTTTCAGAAACAATTCCAGGAACCAAAAATGGCAAGAATTGCAAATGGATTTTTCAATATATACTCGGCAAGTTTTTATAACAATTCAATCAAGAAATTCACGCACAAACATTAAAAGCCGAGAATTTTAAAAAGGGAAAACATAAAAATTTCAGGTCAAGCCATACGATGGAAATCAGAGATTTAAAAGGATTTTGAATCCTATTTTAACACGTATCATCACAGGCAAAGGTAACTGAGAAAATCGAAAAACCAAAGCAGAAATTGCAGAGCAGAAATCAGTTAAAACAAAACAACTCACTATTGTTTTTCGATCTACCCCAAATCGACGAGACAAAGAGCCAGAGAGCATTTCCAAATCGGACGAGCAAAGCCATCAAAGAATCAAGCTTCAGAGTTATCACAACATCATTTGATCAAGCCATCGATTTGATTTGGGGAGAAAGCAAGAAACCCTAGTTTGATATCGGCCGCCATTTTTATTCTCAGAGGATAAGAGACATCGAGCTAAATAAAAAGGGAAAGGGGCCGGCCTAATGGAGTTAAACCTAGCCAAGTGTTTTAATATGGGGATGACCCTTTGTTTTTAACTCCTAGGGTTTTAATTTTGTTTCTACTTTGTGTCATTTTAAATTGTGTTGTAAAATCGATCAAACAGTTTCTAGAAGTCTGTAAAATTCTAGGATTCAGTTAAGGGTAACTGACAGTTTCAGAGTCTGTAAAATCTGGGTTACTGATTACGGGGTTGTAATCAGGGGAAATCTGATCGAGTGGATATTGGTCAGTCTAGGGATTTGAGCGTAGGGTTAGAATAGGAGCAGGGTTTGCGAGTGTACATGGTCTTGTATGCGGGATCTGTTCTATCACCTAGTAGAAACCTTAGAAATGCAGCAGTAGGCAGGGTTTTGCCGAAGCTGGGTATATCTGTGTGTGATTTATTTTCTGCATTTCTGTTTCTGCTATAATCTGTGATCTATTTATTATTTTAATATCTCGTTAGAATTTTAATTCAGTTAAAAACTGTGATAAACCCTATTCACCCCCCTCTAGGGTTAATCTAGATCCAACAAACTGTATACCTACAAAGATTCGAACCTCCATCATTACAGTCCTATGATGGGACAAGCGACCCTGATATATTTTTATGCAAACATGACCAGTACATGAAAGGGGCTTGCGCTACTGATGAAATCAAATGCTTATATTTCCCAACTTATTTAGAAGGAGTGGCTTATCTATGGTTCATAAAGCTGCCACCGCAGTCCATGGATAATTTCGTGACCTTGGCTAGGCTGTTCAATAAGCAGTTTAAATCCCAGGCACTCAAAACTTAGGATGCTACGGAGCTAAGTGAACTTTAACAAAGACCAGGAGAGCCCATCAAAGCTTTTCTCACTCGCTTTGGTATGGCAGTGGCTAAAGCAAGAATCTCGAACCCGGCCTAATCTTAATGGCTCTTAAGGGGGGCATACGTAAAGAAACCAAGTTGGGGTGGTGGATCAAGAAAAAGAAACCAAGTACACTCGAACAGTTGCTCAACAAAGCCGAAAAATATGCAAGTATCTAAGGAAAAAACGCACAAGTAGAGAAGAGTGGAAATGCGCAAAGCAGCCTAGACAATCAAAAAAGGAGCAATGAAGAAGAAGACAGTCGAGCAAAAAAGAAGCTGCGTTTCTTCAAGAACTCTGAGTACACTCCCTATAACGATACCGTGGGAAATATCTTCATGGCAACTAAAAACACCGAGATATATCCAATTTTGAAACAAAAACAAGTCAAAAATGCCGCTATGAAGTTAGGAAGATTCTATCAGTTCCACAAATAGCCAGGACACGATACCGATGAATGCAGACACTTGAAGTCAGTAATCGAGGGGTTAATCCGAAAAAACCATTTGCAACAGTATGTACAAGACCATAAGAGTTGTCCCGACTCTCCCCAAACGAGGGGCAATACGCCTTAAAGATGAAGGGGCTTAAACCAATCCAAAGATGACGCTCATCAGGGGGACTAGCCACTAATATCTCAATAATGGAACATTGAACTAGAGCTCTCATTACTTTGCTTCATTCCCTTGATTTTATCTTGTTATTAAGACTGTTTTAACTTGCTTTACTATTCACTATGTTCGTATCAAGCTGCAGTTTACTTGCAAGAACTATGTGCATCAAAAATTAATTATGTGTCTATCTGAATAACATACTTATTGGTCCATGCTAAAAGAAGAACAATCTCTTGGAATGTAGGCATAGTAAATGCAAATCCGCTATACGCAGCAAGAATTTGACGGAAAAATCCCAGGGCGCACACTAAACGAAGCAGTTTGGGAATCACGAACATCAAGCAAGATCAAACGGGAGGAATAGACACATCACCTCAAAAAGAGCAAGCTATTCTAAGACAAATAACAAGTTTGCACCTCTCATTATGAAGTATGCTGAATGCTTAGCAGACACCCATTCAAAGGACCGCCGCCAGACCTCATTGAAAGTACAGGAATATTTCCAAATCCGTCCCTCGGATAAAATTGCTAATCCAAAAGAGGCGTTCTCTCAGGTATGGGACATGAACTCCTTAAAACCGGAGTTAAATTCGGTAGCAAGGATTGATGTCCACCTCCTAGGAGTCAATGCCGAAGTGGAAGCAATTCAAAAAGTCCCATGGTTAAAGTCCCACGGATAAAATTTCCAAGCCCACAAAAGAAACACCATCTTAGGTGCTGGACACGGGTTCTCTAACTTGAAAAAAGATAATTTTCAATGAGGCGGACCAGTGTCTGTTTCCTAGGGCAAAGGCACAAAGTCGGAAAAACCGACATGTCCCGAAACGGAGAAATTGCCGATTCACGAGGGGCACCTTGTTAGGTGAAGGACATGAATTTTATTCCTTCTGGGTCAAGGCTCGACGAGTTGAATTAGTGTCTGCTCCTCGGGATGAAGAATAAAATGGGGAAAGATTAAACATGCTGGAAAGACCAGCACAAAACAGAAATCCTAACCGAAAGGGGGTGTCAGAAATCCTAGCCGAAATGGGTATCCATTCTAGAACCTTTTTGAATAACTAAAACAATCAAATAGGGCCTAGAATGGATCGAAAACCTTTAAACCAAGACCTCCCAAAGGGGCACATATTTAAAACCAGCCTCCGAAGGGCTCGGATTACCAGTCAGTCAAGCGCGGGGTTGAATACTTCTAAATAAAAGATACCGAACGCGCTTATAATAATACAAATGCGTAATAACCCTCGAAAAGCGATGAACTTCAAAAGCTAAATAAATCCCAACAACAATAATAATAATAGAAAATCTGGCGCAACCGAACGATTAATAAAGCGCCCGGCCGAATGTGTAAATTATAAAATAAAGGTGCAACGTGCGACGCATCCGCGTGAAAATAAATGAGTTGCACAATAAGAACTAAACCCCTTAAAGAAGGGGCAAAGGAAGAAATAGGCTATCCTAAAATTAAAAGCAAGCTAGCGTTATTGACGATGAACGACGTAGAAATGTAACCACCGCACAAACCATAAAAGTTACAAACCCAAGTGTACGAGAATAAGCGAGGCTGGCTCCCGAACACACAGGCCAGACTAAAAATACCATTCAAAATCAAAACCAAAATAATAGAACAGGTAAAGCATTAGTAATCCACAGTGTTTAGATGAGGTAAGAGATGATCCTCTCCCTAGATTCAAGGGCCTCGACAAGTTTGTATCTATCTTTTTCCAGGGCATGAAGTCTTTCAAGATTCTCTTTATTTGACTGCTGAAGATCTTCAACAAGAGAATGCCGGGCACCCATTTTCTCCACAATGTAATCCCGTACAGTGGTGATAAGGCCTTTGACCAAATGCGGGCATGCTTCCAATTGGTGAAACTCAACCAATATGCAATCCTTCATGGCGTCTATCTTACCTGCAATAATCCATCTGTCAAACGGATCTATGTACACACCGGAACGCGAGCCAGCCGGACATTCATCCACAAAGTCCTCAGCAAGTTCAGGATGGCAAGGGTTAGGAACAGAAAGGGGCTCCGGCATTGCTGTAGGATTCAAAGTAATGGACGAAGAAGCCATACGACCAAGAGCAGTCTGAGTATCTGAACCAGGAAGTCTATTCGGCAAACAATGACTTTGAGTGTCAGTTGCACCCAAGATCCCCTTTCCTTGGGGCATCCTTTTGTTACCGACCCTCCTTGTCGATCTTTTCCTAAGTCTCCTAGACATGAAAAATTCCATCCTCGGACGACCTATTTCAAAGGAGATCGGTATGGAATCGAAAAACAACTATGAAAAGGGAAATAACTTAGCCAGACTCAGGCAATAGGCAAAAACATCTCAACTGAAGAAACCCGGGGCATTTCACCAAACAATTTGTGAACAAATACCAAGCATCAGGGTTTCAAAGAAAGCCGCCGGATGATTCATATTCTCCAAAGACAATTACAGAAACGATATCTACGCTACACAAAAATCTGGCCATTCCCCAAAACTCGAATTCATACACAGCCTGGCCAGGTCGTACTGAAACATCCTAACTTGGAAACGCATGAGTACTCAAACAAAACAAAGTAAAGGAAAAACTAACCCAAGAATATCATGGTATCTCAAAGCCGAAAGAAAATTGCTCAAGGAAAAAATAGGTGTTGCTGCAAGCACCAGGCAAGATGATGGAATAAGAAGCCAAAACCTTTTGAAGAAAAAATCAAGGCATAAATGTCAAACACGGATTACCTGGTTAAACTCTCGAGGAAGCACAACTATGACCGGAAAATTTCTCGAAAAGGATAAAAGTGGAATGAAGCAGGCTAAAAGTGAATAAGGAAGATTAAAAGGCATACATCCGGAGAATTTTCACCATGTTAGCTTAGTGCCCGAAAAGTGTCTCGTTAAATTCCAGCTGGCATCCCGAAATTCAACCAATTGCACAATGACCGAAAAGGATGCATCAAGCCTTTTGCTTACGGCGAAAGACAATACCAACCAGCTTAATGAAGCAATGTTTACCTTTTGCACGAACGACCCCTCGACATGTCAGGATAAGTCTGCAAAACAATGTGTGATCAAATATGTCGAAGCCAGTAATTCCTTACTAAAAGAAAGAAATCACGGATTTCGAGGGGCAAGTGTTAATCCCTAAAAAGTCCATACGCACATTGAGAAAAGGATGCGGAATGGGCAACATCAGGGTCGGTCGTGCATAATGTTATCTAAAGCGCTTAAACGACTCACAACAGACAGGATGCAACAGTACAGAGCCAGATCCCAATATCAAACCCAAGTCAAGTCAACCAGTATGACCAAAGATGATGGCGCGATATGAAATAAGAAATGCGACCCAAAAAGGATAGAGATTGCATATCTCGTAAAGTAGCTCACTATTTTCCTGTCAAAAGACCAAGCCTGAAATGAAGTTGCAATACGAGCACTGGCAACATCATATGTGACCGTATCTCCAATCAAAGGTCGATCGTTCAAACATAGAAGCAAAGCAAATCGCCCATTCAGCATAGGTAGGAGCGACCTTGTGGCGTAGCCGTAGGGACAAATAGCGCCATACAAAGGCAGCCAAAAGACGAGCACCCTTGAGCTAATAAGAACGGTTGCGCAAGGAACAAGTGAGAGCCAGGTCCAGTCCCGCGTCCCGCTCTTATAAAAGTTTCCAAGTTTTCCAAAGCATTCATACTCATAGGAAAGCCCGCACCTATAGATCCGCTTAGCCACTTAATGCGCTCGCTTTACTAAGTCGCTCGCGCATGACAACCAAATACAGATCTGGACAGCTGGTTACAGCTAGCCAATGGCATGATTGTAATTAATAGAATGAGCGATCTGTAACCTGCATAAATGGATTTCAGATCATTTCCCAGGGGAGCTCACCAATAAATACACCATGGCTATCAACATAAAGGGGATCCAATCTTTGAAACCTGGAAGTTCTGCCAAATTCTATACTCAACTACTGATTCGGCCATGGTGTCAAGTATAATCTCGTGATCAAGGAGAACAGAAGCATCCTCCTCCTCAGTCATTCACTCATCCTTCTTTTCCTCAAATTCCAATGTCCCCTTGTGTAATTCCAAGATTGAAGTATATAAACGAGGGTATGTTGAGTGAATACAAAGATGTATGAAAAGAGAGAATTGATGTGTTCTGTAATCTCTATTATAAGATTGGAAATCGCCTTCACAGTGGACGTAGGCCTAGTTAACGGCTGAACAACTCTAAATCTTGCCTCTACTTTACTTTTCCTAGATTTTCATTTTTAGTTGCTGATTAAACACGGTCCATTTATTTCGTACCAAATTAGTGAAGTACAGCTTAGTACCTTGGGTGTTTAGACCATTTTTGGTGTAAACAGGTTGTACACCCATGACGAGATAATAAGTGGTGATCGTCCAGACGTACTTGGAGATCAACGGATATGTGAGGGCCTTTCTTCCGTATTGGGTATATGGGATGAGGAATAAGGTGCCTTCGGTTTCGTTCAGACCCAGAACGAACTTGTAAGTGGACTGTGTGTCTGACATTGGATTTTACTCCGTGTTGATTGGTCTCTATTAAATATACATCTGTTTGGTCACGGATAATTTATTCTATTGCTTAACACCGTTCTCTTAAACGTATTAGCTCAGAGGTTGTATATCGATAGACATCAGTCGCATGGCGTGAATTTCCTTTGTGGTATGCTGAGATGCAGTGATCAAGGCTTTTGTTGAAAAGCAGAGCCTTCTGGTTGATGATCAAAGCATACCTTTAATACAGCGCTGCTTTGTGTATAGCGTTAATTCGCGAGCCTCACACCCCGGTGTGAACCAGAAACGGGAGAGGATCCAGGGGGGACATGAGTTTCTTTCTAGCTAGAGGTGATGTCAGCATTTACAAGCTCTGACATTTTACTTATGTGGATGATGGAAAGCGAGGCGCCTCGGTTATATCGGTCACTACAGTGCCGACAGATTGTTTGGTCGATATATGACCAGTTTACGCCCCATAGGGCGGGGAAACGCATGTTCAGGGAATTATTAATCCACTTAAAATGTGGACCGACACTGTGGCTCCTAGGTGCAGTTGCGGCTGAATCCTGAGGCGCGGGCTAGAGGGTCTCGAATCGGTAAGGACGATCCCTTGCCTTGGTTCATAGATGGAAATCCAACTTCCAATACGACATTTTACGGTTTTGATTGTAGGGCCTAGTATGGCGACATAGTGGGATGGGGCACTCATGCCGTCTATGATTGATACATTTATATTTGAAGTTGTTTTTGACACTATAAACTTATAGTAATAATAAAATATGAAATTTCACGTACCAAGCATTTTTGGCTATTATAAGGTAAAAACCCTATCCTTTGGCTTGCGTTGCATTGTGTGATGGGACCTGGGTCTTATAATAGCTTCATTGTTCTTTATTTAGCATTGCGCGGTTTGTTTTATGCACCGGTATTCTTGTGAGGAAACCCGTTCCGTGTTATACGGCGTGGTCTCTTAATTTAGCTAACTTTAAAATAAAGATTAATAACTGTTAAATTTCTCACACCAGTCACATGACTGACCTGGAGTTTATTGTTTTAACCTAAACTCTGGGTGCCCCTATTTTCCACATGCGCAGTTAGCAGTTGGGTTTTGCAGATATTATATTCACAGGATCCTGGTTTATAGCTGAAGGGATATTCGGAAAGCTCTATATCCGTGTATTTCTTTCAGCTGTGTTTTGTATTAATTTTCCACTGCATTGTTAATTTAATGCTATGATATTTAGCAAATGTGTAATATTTATTCATACTTTGTTATATTCTTGTAATCTGATGAAATTGTTGTAATAAGCAATGAAATGTTCTTCTGTTTGTGTTCTGATTTGTCATGTTCTCAGACAATCCGTTCTTTCTCTTCTCTTCGGAGACCGGGGAAGTTCGGCTCGTTACATATGGTATCAGAGCTTTGGTTTACAGAGCTCGAGAACAAGACACATTAGAACCAAACAAAAGAATTCATCAAAGATTGGATTAGTAATATCCAATGGGAATGAGTCGTTAGAGATGGGATCAGTAGTTTCCTAGAACGAGTTAGAAGAGTATTATTTGATAAAAACAAACTTTGTTTTGAAAATTTAAACCTTATATGTATTTGAATATTTATTTTATATTGATTTTGGACAATCTAGTATATAAAGATTTTGCATATACGCCTTGCAAATGTATGTTCGGAGTTTTAATATACTAGATAGATATAGAATCACACTCTAGTCGCCTGGAGATAAAACTATTGATGACTAACATCAGTCATTTCTGTTCGAGTTTCGAAGGTGGGATATTTATATATTTCCTATTGACTAGTGTGAGAATTAAAACTAGATAGGTTATTGTTGTGATTTGGCATCAAAAATATGATTTTTGAATATATACTAAAGTTATGCATTTGAAAAACTAATCAACAAATTGATCGCTCATTGTGTTGTTTGATTTATTAAATTTTGAACAATTTAGACAAATAGAAGCAAATTTGAACTGAATTGGAAAATTGATCGAAACTGCATGCATATACATGTATATACATTGGACATGTCATAGCAGGGAAGCTAAGCAGAGGAATAAAATTGTATGCCCGACAAATAGGTACATGTTTTCTAATAAAAATGTTTATGAGCCTAAGGCTGGCCACTTGGCATTTTTTCTTTTTCTTTTAAATGTTTATGAGCCTAAGGCTGGCCACTTGGCAACTTTTCTTTTTCTTTTAAATGTTTATGAGCCTAAGGCTGGCAACTTGCCAATTTTTCTTTTTCTTTTAAATGTTTATGAGCCTAAGGCTGGCCGCTTGGCCTTTTTCTTTTTCGTTTGAGATAAGAGGGCATGTGTGGTGGTTTGGGATTTTCCTGATGCTCCCCGTATAAAGGAGGTTATGGCGAAATTTTTCGAAAATTTAGGGTGTTAGCCAAATTTTTGAAGAATTAGAAAATTCATAGAAACTGAAAAGTTGAAGAATGAAAGTCAAAATGAAAGTTGAGCTGTTTAGTTAAACAACTTTCATCTCCATTCCTTTTCGAGGACGAAAAGATTTTAAGTGGGGGAGATTGTAACAACCTAGAAAATCAGAACCAATTTAAAATTTTTATTTTGGAAATTTTGATGGATTTTGAATATTTTAAATAATAACGATGAAAAATTTATTTTCGACGAAGTTAGTACGCATAAATTTATTTTAATTATAAAACGAGCCTGAAATGGCGCAGCAGTTTGAAAATTCGATTTCAAATTTCAAATGAATATACATAATTCGTTTTAAGTCAGAACTGGACGAAACAAGAAATATTTGAATCTGTTTGATTATATCTTTCTAACGGATGTAAGAAACTGAGATTTCACTTTATAAGTTGAAAGTTATGTCCAGATTAAATTTCAGAAAAGTCGTTGTGGAATTTATATATATTTTAATATATATAAAGCCCTTAAAAAAGCCATTTTGCAAACGACCTCCGTTTTCGATAAAACCACTTTTGTTGGATCTGGAATGTTAAATTATTGCTAGATTCCCATTTTCATAATTTTTGGAATCAATGTGTGAGCGTGGCAAAAGAAAATGTGTTTTGACAGTTTCAGTCAATTTGGATCGACCAGAAAATGGCCATTTTTCAAACGGCCTCCAAATTTGACGAAATTAGTTTCGTTAGGATCGTATCGTTAATACGAAGCTAGAAATAGTTTTTCTAGAATTTTTGGAGTCAGTATATGGCCCCGGTAAATTAAAATGTGCGTTAAAATTAAATATATATTGATTTATATTTTAATTTTGATTAAAACACATCGTAAGAGTCGAATTGACTTATGAAACATATCTCATTGTGTCCGGGTGGGGGTAATTAGCTGGGGGCGATAGTTGTTAGGGTTTGCTTGGAGGCGGATATGAAATTTTACTTTTGAGAAATAATTAAATAAAATAATATTATAAAATATTATATATACCTAAGTTCTAAACCTAATCTCATTTACACCCAACACCCCGTCGTTCAAAAACCCCCGCCGCCATCTTCTTCAGTCCGTCGCCCCTCCCAGAGGACGCCACCCCCCACCATCGCGCCTCCCCAAGAGGCGCACTCTCCGTCGATTCCCCCTCCTTGTCTCCGACCTTCTTTCTCCCTACACCCTCTTCAAATTTGAACCCAAACCCCAAAACAACCTACCACAACCTGAAACAAAATAGCCCACCACCACCTGAAATAGCTATCCACCGACCACCATTGGCAAGCCGCCACCGCCCTCCGCCTCCTATACTGCTGCAGCACCCTCCCCGGTCTCCTCAGCCGCCGTGAAACCCCCCTCCTCAAGAAAACCGAATTTAAAAAGGTGAGTTTTTTTATTTTTTTAATTTTTATATTTATTTTCTAGGTAATTGGTTTTATAAATTTAAAATCAGTTTTCGTATATATAGCGCATTATAAAAATTGGACTTTTATATATGTATGATAATAAAAATAGGATTTTTATGCATGTACGTTAATAAAAATGTGATTTTTATTATTTGAGTAGCGTTATAAAAATACGATTTTCATTATTATGAAGTTAGCGAAATAAAAATATGATCTTTTATATGTATGTAACGATATGAAGATTTGATTTTTTTTATTTATATGAATCACATATAAAGTTGTGATTTTTATATATATAACGACGATATAAAAATTGGATTTTTATAATGAAGAAGCGAATATAAAAATATGATTTTTATATAATAAAGAATATAAAAATATTATTTTTATATAAGTAGCAAATTAAAAATATGATTTTTATATAATAGAGAATATAAAAATATAATTTTTATATAAGTAGCGAATTAAAAATATGATTTTTATATAATAGAGAATATAAAAATATTATTTTTATATAAGTAGCGAAATAAAAATATGATTTTTTATATAATAGAGAATATAAAAATATTATTTTTATATAAGTAGCGAAATAAAAAACGATTTTTATGTAATAGAGAATATAAAAATATTATTTTTATATAGGTAGCGATTTAAAAATATGTTTTTTAATACAAACTGTGTGAAATAGATTTCGTTGAAAACGCGGTGAAGGACACAACGTGCGGGAAACAAATCCAAACCGTTCAGAAATAAAGAATGGAGGAGTGGAACCCAAAGGTGAGAACTCTCTCACTGAATTCTTTGTACAGTTATTTATTTTATAACTGCATATATGAATTGCTCCCCGTCGTCCACAGAACATGGACGACTTGTTTGGTTGTGTGTTTGGATTGATTTGTTGGTGTGGATTTGGTATGTGACGTGAAATGGAAAATAAAATATTCATGTGTTGAAATAAAATAAATATTCATTTATAAATCGGACGATTTGTTTATGTACACCCATTTGACTGATATGGATTCGGACGATAAATTTTACACATCGCCCAAGTGCACAAATAAAATATATGTGTTTGTTAATTGAAACCCCATATGGGTGTTAGGATGACATTTGACGTACACTAATCCCAATTGTTTAGTGGTATGTCAATCGATTGGTTGACAGGCTGTATAAGCGTTAATTATTTATATTTAATGCTTATACAGTTGTATATTACACTCTAGATGATGGTTGATTGTTTATCATGGTTTTTATATACATGTGTTGCATGAAATCCATATAAATAAAATTATATGGTAATTGACTGTGTCTGATTCTAGTTCAGAAAGAATGAATAATTTAAAATAACGAATATTTTAAAATAATGAATATTTTAAAATAATATTCAGTAATGGATCAAAATATGATTTTGATGTTCGATTTGGGATGGACACGAAAATATTTAAATATATAAAACCGTGTTGATTAGATTTAGGCCATTTTGACGCGAACGATATTTATATCGATTTTATTCATTTTTATAATGAATACCGAAAAGGAAGTGGTTTCAAAATCTGATGTTTGAACATATTATCATTTATATATATTAATGATATGGAATATTCAATTTTGATTTAAAATTGAATATGAAGTTGAAATCGTTTTTAAAATGAATTTAAAACGATTTATAAAATACGTTTTAAAATGTAAATTGACGAAATATATATATGTATATATTAAATGGCTTGAATAGAATGCGTCGCGCCGCGACTGTTCGCAAATTTCGACCATTGACTTCGAATTGATGTTACGGAAGATCCGACCGTCGGATTCTCCTAAAAGTGGTACCGTTGGGTTCGTATCGAAAAGACTTTCCAACGAATGCAAGAGATTTGAAATCTAACGGATGGACTTGGACTTATGCCCAAATCAAATTTGGAAAAGATCGTTGTAAGTGCAGTTCGATGACCGTTTATGGAAATCGACCGTACCGGCCTTGATAAAATTATTAAAAATATTAATAATTTGTGTAAAATCATAATAAATGATTTGGAAAGAATTGGGATGAAAAATTACATATTTGAAAAGATAAAAATATATTTTTATCGAAATGAACTAGTTATTAACTAGAATTATAATCCAATTATTTTTAAATAAATAAACTGGATTGAGAGGGGTTTTAATATAACCAGAATTTCCAATATATAAATTGGAATGGATTTGAATCGAAATTATCTTCGGAATATTTCGATATTGGATTCTGTGATTATACGGACATTGTGGAGGAATATGGAAGATATATATGTGTGTATATATATATCGTTGTTCCCAATACGATATTTGTTGGTTTCAGAATTTGATATTGAATATAAGCCGACATATTTTCTATTCAGAGCCTTGTATTTAATATCATATTGGATTTTGGGTTTGTCGTGAATAGTGTCTTCATTAACACTGTTCTTAAACCCAATTGAGAAAAGATATAAATCTTTTTATTAAGATTTAATGATATTTACCGATTAATTAACATTTATTTGGAATTAAATTGAAATTGGTTTTTGGGTTTATCGTGAACGGTGTTTTAAATAACACTTGTTCTTTAACCCGATTAACAATGGAATGAGATTTTGGGTTTGTCGTGAATTGTATCTTTAATAATACTATTCTTAAACCCAATGGAGTTTAGAAAATTAGAAACTAACTGGAGATTGGCTAAGTTGAATGGTTTCCTGGGTATTGATCTGATGTTGGTTTCGGCCTTCGGGATTAATACTTAGGGAATTGTTCTCTTACTAATTTACGGTTAGAGACTGATGGGATGGGGTCTTCAGTAACACTGTTCTTAAACCCTATGTGAAAAGAATAAATCTTTTAATTAATATGTAGAGAAGAATTACCAATAAATTAACATTTAATTGTATTTAAAATGGAATGTGAATTGGGTTTATTTTGAACTGTGTTTTTAACGACATTCGTTCTTTAACCCGATTTACAGTGAAATGAGATTTGGAACTTATAAATCTTTTTATTAAAGATTTAGTGGAGAGTTTTCCAAAGTAAAGTTTTCCAATTTAATATATTGGAATGGAATGGAGTTCGATTTGATAATAATCGAAGTGAGTTTCTATGGAGGAAGACTGTTAATATATATGGAATTTAAAAGGCTTTGTCGTTATTCCATTTATATTATTAGTCAGATACGGAAATTGATATCGATTATATATTGATTTGTTTTTACATGAAGATTCCATAATTAATGGAATGTGATTTTGGTTTATCCTGAACTGTGTTTTAAATGACATTGGTTCTTTAACCCAGTTAAAGACAGGATATGATTTCCCAAGTTATATAATCATTAACATTGATTTTTGCGAAGATTAAAACTAAGTAGAGTTTTAACGAATCTTTAACTAGATTGAAATGAGGATTTGATAATTTAAATTACTAAATCTGAGAAATTATCGAGAATGGAGTATCACCAGTTTTGCTCCAAGAGATAGTTAAGTCTTTAATTAGATTGGAACGTGAAATGGTAATTAATATTTACCGATAACACCGTGGTGTTAGATATGGAGTATTACCAGTTTTGCTCCATGGGATGAATAGGTTGGGATTGGGAAATAAAACAAATGATTACATCGATATGGTTCACTAATCCGGACTAGTTTGTATAAACCTTAATTTGGTTTGATATCCAAAGGAAGATTAAAAAATAAATTTAAAAGAATTTATCTTTGATAAAATTAATGGGAACCTTTCCCTAGAAATGTGAATATTTGAATAAAAGAATATTCTTGATTGGAATGAGGTGTATGTTGTGTTTGTATAATACTTGCTTATAAAATACGCGAATTATTCAGAAAGACCGGGTTTATCCCATTCTGAATAACTGATTCGACGATATTACGACGATGAAGACGGTGGTTGAAGACCGGACGTCTTCACATCGTTTGGATGATTACTGATATCTTGATTGGGCTGTACACCCAAGACGAGGTAATAAGTGGTGATCGTCCAGACGTACTTGGAGATCGATGGATATGTGAGGGCCTCTCTTCCGTATTGGGCATTTGGAATGAGGAATAAGGTGCCTTCGGTTTCGTTTAGACCCAGAACGAACTTGTAAATGGACTGTGTGTCTGACATTGGATTTTACTCCGTGTTGATTGGTCTCTATTAAATATACATCTATTTGGTGGCAGAGAATTTTTCTCTTTCTTAACACCCTTCTCTGAGACGTATGAGCTCAGAGGTTGTATATCGATAGACATCAGTCGCATGGCGTGAATTGCATGTATGGCATGCTGAGATGCAGTGATCAAGGCTTTTGTTGAAAAGCAGAGCCTTGTGGTTGATGATCAAAGCATAGCTTTAATATAGCATCGCTTTGTGTACAGCGTTAATTTGCAAGCCTCACACCCCGGTGTGAACCAGAAACGGGAGAGGATCCAGGGGGGACATGAGTTTCTTTCTAGCTAGAGGTGATGTCAGCATTTACAAGCTCTGACATTTTACTTATGTGGATGATGGAAAGCGAGGCGCCTCGGTTATATCGGTCACTACAGTGCCGACAGATTGTTTGGTCGATATATGACCAGTTTACGCCCCATAGGGCGGGGAAACGCATGTTCAGGGAATTATTAATCCACTTAAAATGTGGACCGACACTGTGGCTCCTAGGTGCAGTTGCGGCTGAATCCTGAGGCGCGGGCTAGAGGGTCTCGAATCGGTAAGGACGATCCCTTGCCTTGGTTCATAGATGGAAATCCAACTTCCAATACGACATTTTACGGTTTTGATTGTAGGGCCTAGTATGGCGACATAGTGGGATGGGGCACTCATGCCGTCTATGATTGATACATTTATATTTGAAGTTGTTTTTGACACTATAAACTTATAGTAATAATAAAATATGAAATTTCACGTACCAAGCATTTTTGGCTATTATAAGGTAAAAACCCTATCCTTTGGCTTGCGTTGCATTGTGTGATGGGACCTGGGTCTTATAATAGCTTCATTGTTCTTTATTTAGCATTGTGTTGTTTCTTTTATGCACTGGTATTCTTGGGAGGAAACCCGTTTTGTGTTATACGGCGTGGTCCCTTGATTTACCTAACTTTAAAATAAAGATTAATAATTGTTTTAGTTCTCACACCAGTCTCATGATTGACCTGGAGTTTATTGTTTTAACCTAAACTCTGGGTGCCCCTATTTTCCACAACGGGTAGCTAGTAGTTGGGTTTTGCAGATATTATATTCAAAGGATCCTGGTTTATAGCTGAAGGGATATTCGGAAAGCTCTGTATCCGTGTATTTCTTTCAGTTGTGTTTTGTATTAATTTTCCGCTGCATTGTAAATTTAATGCTCTGATAGTTAGCAAATGTGTAATATTTATTCATACTCTGTTATATTCTTGTAATATGATGAAATTGTTGTAATAAGCAATGAAATGTTCATCTGTTTGTGTTCTGATTTTTCGTGTTCTCAGACAATCCGTTCTTTCTCTTCTCTTCGGAGATCGGGGAAGTTCGGGTCGTTACAAAAATGTTCTTGGAGTAAGTCATAAAGGTGCGAAATAAATAAGGTGGGTGTTCTTTAAGAAACACTTAAGGGTGCTTTGAAAGAATCTCATGACATGATTGTGAAATAACCCTAAAAGTGGCTTAGCTACCTAAACATGATACATTTTGAGATCTCAATAAATCATGTATAGAACTACCATCGATGATAAATTTATAAATAATAAAGTGATTATGTTTATAAGTGGATTAAAAATTTCATATTAGAGAGAAACATGGTTGACCATCATGAAATTTTCCTAAATAAGAAATACGGACCTGTAGTCCATAAGATAAAATTAGAAATATATAAAATGATAAAAGCACACAAAAATTAGTGAAGCATCACACAGTGTCAACAACATGTTATATGCCATGAGCATTATACTTTCAAAGATAATTGAATTGATTGAAGTAGTGAAATTGTTTAAAACATTTAGAATACCCTGAAGGTGTAAAACGATGAAAGTATGCAAATTTCGAAACAATGTAATTAACTTCAGTAGTGATAAAGAATTCAAAGAAAAAGAAATGTAGGTTGCAACATTGTTTTAAGTATTGTTGTGATAAAAATCTTAATATAATTCATGATAAGTATATTACTTCCTACTTTTAAGAATTGTTGTAATGAAACTCTTAGTATCATTATAGTGGTAGTTGCGATATATTAAATTTATTGAAATATATAAGTTTATGAAGAATATAAATAACATTTGTGGTTATAGAGAATGTCAAGGACATGGACGATAGATTACAATATTCTTCTAAGTACTGTTGTAATTAAAATCTTGATATACTTCAAGGTGAGTAGATTACTTACTTCTTAGTGTTGTTGTAATGAAACCTGCCTTATTCATCAAAAGTGAATTGCAATATCAAACCTGATTAAAACACAAAACTGTACGCACATGAAGTGTATTTATAAATAAATACTAGTAGCATACAAAGCGCAAACAGAAGACGTTTTAATTAAGAAAATATGCCTGAAGCATAGAAATGCACATGAATTTTTTTAAAGAAAAACTTCATTAAGAAGTATCTATAAGTAATTTGAGTTATTGAAAGAAGAATATGAATTCATATGAAATTATTAAATAGGGGGAGCATCCGTAAGTATGTTATGATGCAATCATTTTCCTTAGTGAAAATTAGTCCCATATTCCTATAATTAAATTTAATCCACGTCAACTCCTTCCGCTCTAAAATATAGTTTTTGGATCCCTACTTCTTTCGTTATTCTTTTTCCATAAATACCTTCGTTTGAATTAATGTTGGTTTTAATTGCTCATGGCGTCTTGATTACACGATTTTGTTGGAATTTGGTCGATCTTTGATTCGCGACTTTATTTGGAATTAAATTTGACTTTTACCGATTGATTTAATGGATGTTTCTTCTTCCAGACAATTTTATAGTTCATTTATTTATTTATTTTGTCGTTGATTTGTAATGATTGGAAATTGTTGATCGACTTTACTTGGCATTGAATCATTGACGGGATTTTGCTTAGTTATTTTGCTTACTTGTAGTTATTGCATACGTGAATCATTGATGGCATTGAATTATCTGATATGGTGAATCATTGATATTTTTTAGCAAGCATACGTGAATCATTGTTGATATTTTTTGCATGTATAAGGTGTTTTGTTCATTTGAGTTAATTTCTGGAAAAAAAATGTAAATCATCTTATATGTGTGCAAATTTTAGTGTTTATTGCTAATTTTTCAGCAATAATTTGTAAAAGATTTTATGTATGCACACTTAGCTGATTATTACTGATATACGTGCAATTTTTTCTGATTATTGCTGGTTTTTCAGCAATAATTTAAAGAATATATTGTTTTTGCTCTTCTAGGTGATTACTACTGATATTTATGCAATTTTTGCTAGTTTTTCAACAATAATTTGTAGAATATTAAGTGTGCACTTTAATTGATTATTGCTAGTTTTCTGATTATTGTTGATATGTGTGCAATTTTAGCTCATTTTTTCATATTTATCTAAAATTATTTGGAGTGAATTATTTACGTGGAGTGGTTTATATTGCTGATATGCCTGCAGTTTTGTCTGATTATTGTTGATTTTCTTTTATGTTTAACAGTGTTCCTATTGATGTTGGTGTACTAGCATTGTTGAAGTTTGGACATGATAGTTTTTCTTTACATCTTCATTTTGATAGTTTTATTGCTACGTTGTGAAATGTTGTTTGTGGTAAATGGACTGATTTAAGTCCATTGTCATTTGATTTATATCACTTTTGAAATAATTTGAGAAGGAATACTGAAACTAATTCTGATCTTCAATCTATTCTGTTGTTGGTTGCACATAATCACGAGGATTACTTGGTTATTTTTGTTAAGATCATTCATAGTAGTTGTTCAGTTAACAATGTAAGCTCAGATAACGTTTCTTGTACTAGTGATTCTTCCTTTGCTAGTACCGGTGATTCTAAAATTCAATTCATACAATTATTGGGAAGTGATTTGAATCAACCTGTTTTTACTGGCGTTGGTCAGCAATTTTCAGGAGGTGTTACTGAATTTAGGTTTATATGATGTATAGTATGAAGACTGGGTACAAGCTTGATTTGGTTAAGAATGATATGGAAAGAGTTACGGATGTTTGTTATAGAAAAAATTGTAGTTTCAGGAATCATGTTTGTCGCGACCCGAAATCCCCGCCCGGCCTAGACCGAACTAAAATGCGGACTGCTTTGAGAACACAACACATCGAAACACAGAACAATTGAATTTTTCATTGCTTTTACAACAATTTACATCAGAGTACAAGAATATCAGAGTGCGGAAAATAATACATGTAACGGAAATACAAATATCAGAGAATAGATTACATAGCAGCGAAAATAAAAATGTATAGGTACAATGCATATCGGAAATACATCAACTAACACAACTGAAAGAAATACAGGTATACAGAGCTTTCCGAATATAGCTACAGCCATAATCCAGGATCCTACTAAAGAAAAGAATATGCAAAACCAAAACAACTGACTGCCCATGTGGGAAAAGATGGGTACCCATAGTTTAGGTTGAAACAATAAACAGTCACGGGACTGGTGTGAGATCTAAACAGTTATTAAAAGTTTACTTTAGAAATAGGGTAAATCATGGGGACCACGTCGTATGTCATGGAATGGGTTTTCTCCCACGAATACTAAAGATTTAAATAAAATAATTAATAAACAACGCAATGCTTTTTGGAAAATGGAGCTATTATAAGACTCAGGTCCCATCACACAATCAGCGCAAGCCGGAGGATTAAGTTTTACCTTATAATAGCTAACATGCTTGGTATGTTATAAACAAATATTTTTGGTATTATTATAAGTGCTTAGTGTAGAAAACAATATTCGAATATAAATGTATCAATCATAGATAGCATAGGTACCATATATTATGTCTCCATATAGGTTTACAACTGAAACCGTAAAAGTCGCGTAGTGGAAATTGGATTCCATCTATGAGTCAAGGCAAGGGATTTCTCCTCACCGGTTTCGGGCTACCTCTAGCAAGATGCCCAGGGCTGCATGAAAGTTCCCTTGGATTGGTAGGGTCTGTCAGTCACTACGTTGTTGATTATTTATGCCTGAATCATGTGTTTCCCAGTCATCGGTCCTACTGTCTGTCAGTCACAAAGTTGTTGATTATTTATGCCTGAATCATGTATTTCTTGGTCCTACTGTCTGTTCAGTACGTCAACCATCTTGGCCTTGTGTGGCCATATCCAGAGGCCCTCGCAATCCATCATCCACATAAGTAGAATGTATGGGCCCCGTACCATAACATCACTCCTAGCTAGAGAGAAACGCACATTCTCCCTATGGTCCCTAATCCTGTTTTTGACTCATACCGATGTGTGAGGCCTGCGAATTATCATTATACACAAAACGACGCTATATTAAAGTCGTGCTTTAATCATCCACAAAGCTCTGCTTTTCAACAAAAGATTTGATCATTGCGTCTCGGCATGCCACATTATCAATCCATACCATTGATTTCCACCATTATATAAGCTCTGAGCTCGTACGTCCCAGAGAAGGGTGTTAACCAAGAGAATAAATTCTCTGCCACCAAACAGATATATATAATTAGCAGAGATCAATGAATACAGCGCGAAGTAGAATATCAGACATACAATCCATTTTCAACTCTATTCTAGAAACGAAACCGGAGGCATCTTATTCCTTGTCCCATATGTCCAATACAGGAGAGAGGTCCTCGCATATCTGGTCGATCTCCAAGTACGTTTGAACGACCACCACTTATACCTTACCTTGGTGGATCAACCCAATCAAAACATTGGTAATAGCCCAAATGATGTGAAGATCTCTGGTCTTAAACCACCGTCTTCATCGTCGACTTTAACCGTTATAACAGTTATTCAAAATGGGTTAAACCAGGTATTTTCGAATAACTGGCGCATCTTAATAATCATGTGATAAATACACAAAGATAACACACATCTCATTCCTATCAAGAATATTCTATTGTTCAAATATTCATTACTCTAGGAAAGGGTCCCATAAATTTATCAAAGATTTATATCATTTAAACCCTTGTTTAATCTTACTTTGGATATCATTTCAAAAGATCTTATTATATCTTTTCACAACTTAAACCAAATTAAGGTTTATAAAACTAGTCGGGATTATCGAGCCTAACCGAAGTAATCATTTATTTTATTATCCCCATCCCAACCTATTCATCTCATGGAGCAAAACCGGTAGTACTCCATATCTAACACCCATTGTGTTATTGGTAAATTTAATTATCATTTAACGTTTCTAATCTAATTAAAGATTCATTAAAACTACAAATTAGTTTTAATCTCAAAGATCATTACTTAATGATTATTCCACTTTTGAAAATTAATTCTGTCTTTAACAGGGTTAAAGAACAAATGTCATTTAAAACACTGCTCACGATAAACCCAAAATCGACTTCCATTAATATGGAATCTTCACAAAATCTAAAAATTCAATAATCGATATAAATTTCTATATCAGACTAATACTATAAGTGGAATAGCAACGAAGCCTTTTAAATTCCATAAATAGTAAAGGCCTTCCTTTACAGAAGCTCATTTATATTATTATTAACTCGAATTCCATTCAATTCCAATTAAATTAAATAGATTGGAAATTTTCTCTAAACCTTAATTAAAGGTTTTATTCCATTCCCAAATGGGTTCAAGAATAGTATTATTGAAGATACCATTCACGACAAACCCAAAATCCCATTTTCCATTTAATTTATTAAATTGGAGAACTTCAACAATTCTTACTTAAAATATTTATTCTATAACTTTCATTTCAATAGTGTTTAAGAATAGTGTCATTAAATACACCATTCACAATAAACTCAAAATCCAATTTGATATTAAATACAAGCTTTAAATAGAGATCGTATCAACTTATATTCAATATTAAATTCTAAAACCAACAAAAATCGTATTGAACAATGGTATCTATATCTTCTAAATTCCAATCCAAGAGAAAAATATTCAAAGATTATTTCCATTCAAATCTTTTCCAATATATGTGTTGGAAACTTCTGGTTATGACAAAACTGTTCACAAATCCAATTTACTATTTTAAAAATCATTGGTTTATTATTCTAGTTATTAGTTAGTTCTTCAAATGAAAAATATCTTTTCTCTTTTCAAATGTGGAATGTTTCATCCAAACTCTTTCCAAATCATTTATTATGATTTTACATAATTTACTTATATTTTTAATAATTTTACTAAGGCCCTTACAGTCGGTTTTCAATATCGGTCACCGAACTGCATTCATAGCGACCTTTTCCCAAATTGATTTGAACTTAAATTTAAACCTAATTGTTGGATTTTAAAAATTATTATTTTATTAGAAAGCTCACTTCTTTACGGTTCCAATGATTCCAATTTCAGGAGAATCCGACGGTTGGATCTCTCGGTACGTTAATTCGAAGTTACGGTATGACGTTCGTGAATTGTCGTTGCACGACGCGTTCTATTCAAGCTCGAATTGATTTATAAATTTTAATTATAAATCGAAATGCTTCAAAACCATTTTTATAAATTATATAAAATATATAATTATCTTTGAAAGCTCGTTTCAGTCATTTATTTTTAAAATTGCACATTTCACTATTCAATCAATTTTAATATTTTTGTGTCCATCCAAAATCGGACATCAAAACCAAACTTCAACTATTAAATGAATATTATATTAAAATACTCGTTTTGATTTCGGACAGAAATGAGATTCAACCAATTACTATATAATTTTAGTTATATGGATTTCATACATCACATGTTTTCAACAATAGTTATAAACAATTATTAAACATCCAATTCACATCTAAAGTGCACCTATGAAACACCCACCTCCGTTAAGGTCACTCACAAAGGGAATGCTTTCACTTTGGTGGAGCATTATAGGTAAAAGATGCAGATAAATTACAAGACAGACAAATAAAGCAGCGGAAAATAAAGTCATTTTATAAACAACTTAATTCAGTCAAGCTTCTACAACAATTGTCTCAATCATACTTAAAAGTAATACATAGAAATTCTGTCTTGATTCAAAAACTTCCAAGTATAAAAGAAGCATAAAAATAACAATGATGTTCCCGAATAAAGCGTGAATCAGCAATAGCAGTGTAAGAGATAGTCCAAAGCAATACATCAACTGAGCTTGGAAGGAAAACTGAGCTAAGTGGTAACATTTCCTCCCCGTGAAACCGAGGAGGGGGGGACGAAAGAAAAGAGGCAAAATAAAACTAGGTCAGACATAAGTCTGGTAAGTCCAGTGACTTTCAACATATAAACAGGCAAAAGCATCATGACATGAATAAACTGAATATAAGACAATACCATGATAATAGGGATAACATGATAACATAGGATAAGCATAAGGTATGATAAGGCAAGATAAACTGAATGCGCTTCTACTCTTTCTCTGCTTCGTTACTACCCTGTTATTCTAATTTCTATATCTCTGCACCACCTAACTAGTGTCCCAACTAGTAATCTATATAAAATGATAATATGATAATGTGATCCCAATCTACGCAATTGTGGTAGCCTTCAGGTGTACATCTATTATGAGGATTCCACCTCAATCTGCCTTATTGCCATAAATGTGTTAGATGTACCCTTACTACCCTATCGATCGGCTCCCTACTTGCACTAATGTTCCATGTGTCTGTGTCAGTTGTTCCTCTCTTGCGTGTAGATACCCTGTGCTGGTCCCACCATAAGGTGTATCAATCCTTATGATAGCAACCCGACACGATTCAAGATGCACAGTGTATAACTACTGGTACCCAGTGCCTGCTTTTTCCCATTTTGGAGTACGTGCACGCCCGTAAACCATCGGAACCTACACTGACGTACCCCTTGTCGCTATTTTGACCGCTTATAATCAGCCCAGTAATCGTGCCCCACCCTGCCTAGTTCAGGGTACCATGATACATCTATGTGGGTTACTGCTGAAATGGGTCCCCTTTACTAGGGTTTCCTACTAGTTAAGTTTGTGGGTCTATATTTACTATTATTACCCACCAACCCGATATTTACTTAACCCACCCACTGATTCAAGCATGTTTATTTAGTGGTTAAGTTTGTGAGCCTATATGTACTAACATTACCCACCTACACGAGATGTACTTAACCCTCCCATCGATTCGAGCATGTTTATTTAACGGTTAAGTTTATGGGCCTATATGTACTAATATTACCCACCTACACGAGATGTATTTAACCCTCCCATCGATTCAAGCATGTTTATTTAACGGTTAAATTTGTGGGCCTATATTTACTAATATTACCCACCAACCCAGTATGTACTTAACCCTCCCGCACATTATGTCGTATTGGTTTAGTGTTGTCCATTCATGTTAACTTAACCCACCCATTCATCATGTCATGTTGGTTAAGTGTTTCTTAATCCTCCTCACTTATCATGTTGGATTGGTTAAGTGTTTCCTATTAACTTAACCGCGTTCGTTCATCAAGTTATATCAGTTAAGTGTTTCTTGTTAACTTAACCCCACGTGTTCATCATGCTGTATTGGCTAAGTGTCATCAATCAGTTCAAGTTAACTTAACCCATCTACTTGTCATGTTACTTTGGTTAAGTGTTGCCTTCTTGTGTTAACTTAACCCTACCATAAATCAAGTTATATTGGTTAAGTGTTGCCCTCTTGTTTTAACTTAACCTTACCACAAATCAAGTTATATTGGTTAAGTGTTGCCCTCTTGTTTTAACTTAACCTTACCACAAATCAAGTTATATTGGTTAAGTGCTGCCCTTTTGTTTTAACTTAACCTTACCACAAATCAAGTTATATTGGTTAAGTGTTTCTTATTACTTAACCCTACCCATTCAACATGCTATACTGGTTAAGTGTTTCCTATTAACTTAACCCTAGTCATTCATCTTGTTATATTGGTTAAGTGTTTCTCATTAACTTAACCCTAGTCATTCATGTTATATTGGTTAAGTGTTTCTCAT